>BSBN01000021.1:5777500-7027500 GCA_027924645.1 Cunninghamia lanceolata | reverse complement strand
TGCTAAGTGGTTAGTTATAAGAAGAAGCATAGGAGAAGTACAAACACATATCATACACACCATCTCCAAAGGAAAGTGTTTCCACTCAAGGGAATAGACCAAACTACTTCCCACAAGAGGATTTATGAAGACTTGCATAATAAGAAGGTGAAGAGACCTTACTACCAAACTCTAGTTGGTGGCACAACCCTTCTACCAAACATGCAAGGAGCTTCAACTTAAGAGAACAAGATAGACTCAAGATCTTCTTTCCAAGTTATCCACAATCCTTTCCAAGAGAGTGTAGTAAAAAAGATAATCAAAAAACATTTAGATAGAAAGAAGAGAGTAAGGCTCATAGCATGATATGCCCCCACCTTAAAGTGATTACAAACTCCTTTAGGGAGAAATTGTCTTTAAGTTAGAGTGAGAAAGAAATATAGAACAAGCACGATAACTTTCGAAAAGCACATTCCCAAATGAGATGTGTTTACAAAAGCTATATCATGACAAGGGATTCCCCTAAGAAGAGAAAACCAAGGTGATTCTTACAGGCATGATACATAATGACTTGTGTAGTCATGGTATGAGACCAAGAATTACTAGAAGGTGCCACGTAGATGAAAGAAAGATCACATACACATAGATTGAAGCAACATGAAAGGATGCTAAATCATCCAAGAAAAGAAAACAAAATTGTACATCACAATATATACAAGAATGAAGATACATAAAGAGAATGGCATGACACATTCTTACTCCTTATACCTTGGTGTGTAAAGGAAGAACTAACAAAGCATGAAATTATGGGGATTACAATACACATGAGCATGACACAAATGAGAAGAAGGGACCACTCTTGTGAGTCAGCCCATCAAAAGTTATCCTCCCCCAACTTGATTATAACATGGACAGAGGACAAGATTCTCTAGGGACTACATCAAACATGGTGAGAAGTGCTAGAGCTAAACTTTGTTCGAAGTTGTTGAATTTTTCTATTCAAGGCTCAACATTCGTTAGTGGAATGGACAAGTGCTTGATGATATGCACAATAATGAGTCGGATTATTATCTTGTTGAATCTTTCTATATTTTATAGGAGGAAGAGTGATTAAGTGGTCTTTGAGTAGACTCAAAAATACACACTCTTGTTAAGATAAAAGAAATGATATAGCGGCAGTAAGAAGTAATCTTTTTTGTTGAGACAGAGGAGAAGATTGAGTTGGAGTAGGAAGTAATCCTTTTTCTTGAGAACATGGTGAAGAGAATGTAGGAGAGGCTGGAAACCCAAACCTACTTTAGAAAAGTGCGGTGTTGGTTCCACAAGTACCTTAATTCCTGTTCTTTGCATCCTAACCCATTTCCATTGTATCCTTGTTTTGAAAGAATTTTGAATCCACGTCCATAATGCTTCTCCATATCTAAAGGATGAAGAGAGGTCATATGATGAGCCTTGTTGTTTTCATAAATGTTATTATATGCTGAAGAAGAAGGATTATTATTTTTATCATGGTGAGGAGGATCAAACTTTATTTCAACCATCCCATGGGGATTGAAATCTAAAGAGACCACTTCATTACCAAGACATATATTAGAAGGAGATGATTCATTAGATTGAGATGATACCTTATCACAAGTGGCCACCATTTCTATAGAAGTAGGCAGATCATCACCAAGATCAAAAGTTCCATCAACATTACTATTAAGTTTATGTCTTTTAGGTGTTGAAGAAATTGTAATTACCTTTGAGATCATAGGGTGTGAGGGTGAGACTTTATAATCACCTACAAAGGAAGGTGTAAAGTCTAACAAACCCCAATCATCAGCCACAAATGTATTCAAAGGACCGACACTATCTTAACCAACACTGTTGTTAGCATTAGAGAATAGTGGTAAAGAAGGGATCAAAATACTTAAAAGAGTTTGATCTGTCACTTCTATTTTTGAGAAACTTTATGGAAATGTATCAACTTTAATTAAGTGTGCTTCATTTTCAAAGATGAACTTTATTTCAAACGATGAAGGATATATGAAACTGCCCCCATGGCATGAATCCACATTCTACCAAGAAGAAGATTGTATTAAAGAGTATTAAGCATGACACAAGGATGGGAGTAGGCACCATCTTAGGTCCAACCTTAATATCTAAGGTGATTGTACCAAGTGATGTCCTACTAGTTAACACTATCAAAGCCACGAATGTTGAATATATCATATAGTTGCATTGAAGATTTATCAATATTTAGTTTATTTAACAAATCTATTCCACAAACATTAAGAATTGATCCACCATCAATCATAGTGCATCTTATCCTTATATTACCAATCATGACAAATATCATGAGAGGCTCAGTTTCATCTATGGGAGGTAACTCTTGTTGAATGATATATCAAATGTTGTCAGTTGCGTAAAATCTAATAGAAGGTGGAACAACTACCTTTTGTAGAGCCTCATGGAGCATTCTGTGGTATGTAGGCAATGTTTGTATTAGGTCCCATAGAGAGATCTTAGCTGGAGTAGCACAAAGCTACTTGATAAGATCATATTATTGTTGATAACTGAGAGGGGGGGTGAATCAGTTATCCTAATTATTTCTCTATCTGAACTTTCTTATTAATTAATGCAGCATTGAATCAAACACAAAAAACATTACCATGAAATAAGAAACACATGACACAGTATTTTTGACGTGGAAACCCTGTTAAGGGAGAAAACCACGGGGTGATTAACCCAAAAATTATTCTCTGTTAGAAGAATAGGAAATTACAAAATGGCACTTGCCAATTAGGGCTCACTGCCCGAGCACACTGCTCACAAGAGGCTCACTGCCTACAAGAAGACACACTGTCTACAAAGTGATAAGAATCACAGTCTTGAACTGATTGGAAGCATCTGCATATGCTGGAGTTCAGTTCCGGTTAGGCTCAGTACACTGATCTGCTACACTTCATCTTTCCTCTGTTCTTTATTCTGCTATCCTTTCACATACCGGATCTTTCTTGCTACTTCTGCTCTGTTCTGGACTTGTTCGCATATGTCTACGCACATTGACACCTTTCACAACTAAATCCATCCTTTATATATATCCGCACAAGTAATTTCATCACCTTTCTAGTCGGCATCCGGAACAGTTTAGTTTCTTACAAACTTTGTTCTGTCGGCTGAATCCTTGCTCATCAAGCAATGCGGATCAAGCATATACTTGTAGATATCATCAATCATGTCAGCCAAACATGATTCATGCCTTCACAACCTTTATCATCAACAGTAACACATCCGGAAAGTAGTCTGATACTCTGTCAGTCAGTTCTTCCTCTGTTTTCACTGTCTCTCAGGAATCCGGTACTCAACTATTCATATCTTTTTCCTTGTTCATCACCGGAGGCTAAATCCTTGGAATATACCACTCAAGGTAGTCCTCTTGACTTCCCCAAATCCGCACTGCACCAAGACACTTCCTCTGAGAGATCCGGATCAATCTGTCGGACCTTGCCACATGCTCTGTTCTTGTTCACCGGACCACAACAATCTTTATTCTGACTTCCGGTAGAGACACATTATGACTTGCGGATATGTGGGATGACCTTTGTTGCCATCAATGACAACAACCATGAATCCATATAGTGTGTCTTGCCAACAATCTCCCCCTTTGGCATTGATGGCAACACTTAGTGAAAAATGACTAAGTGTTTTCACTATGCTCCCCTTTTGCTGATGCTCTGTCTTTATATACAATTTCTGGAACTCCCCCTTAGTTGGATTCCTCATTTTTCACTGCTCCTCACTCCCCCTTTGACATCAATGGCAAAGGGTAGGGTCCGCACACCAAAATTTTCAAAAATTTTCTATACATAGCCGCATATTTACATACTCACATATACTGAAGAATGTCTGCAAAGGATGTCTGCAATTGGATCATTTCAGTGGCCCAACTTTGCTTCATTCTATCCAAAATTGAAATGTGACCACTCAACAAAAATGCAAAAGCTTCTGCCCGCTTGAGATCTGTCGGATCTTTTGTTTGGGCGGTGGTCTGGGCATCACTGATGGCCTCATGCATAGTTTCCAACTTAGGGATTATAATCCTTCTAAGTTCTCCCATACGGTTGGTGATATTCTTCCTTTCCTTCTCAAGATTCTTTATTTCATTCAAGACTGCAATAGTCTGACATTCTTGATTTATTATGGAGGAAGAGAGAGGATCAAAACTTTGAGATAAGCTTTGTAGCTTGTCCTGTTCCTCTTTTATTTTCTTATCAATTGCTGTTGTTGCCTTTGACCAGGATATACAAAATTTGTAGATGTCACCGCCATCCTTAAGAGCATTCTCTAAGCTCTTTATTCCAATGCTCACAATCTTCCTATCTTTAGAGATTAATTCTAATATTTCTGAAAATCTCTTATCCAAAAATTCCTTCCGGACCTTTTCTTCAGCTGATTTTTCTAGAGAATCAAAATGTGTATCAACACTGCTGACTAAGGTTTTTAGATTACCGGAAGAGGAGGCTGTCGGATCTATCTGGATTGATGGCATAATCTTTACAAGTACTCCGGAAGCAGCCTCTATCAACTCACAGTCTTCCATATGAGACTTCAGGAGTTTTTCATTTGCCTTGGCATTTGCAAATGAAGCTATCTTCATTGTTTGTACCGGAGAGAGAGAGTCAAAGTCGAATGGGCCTTTTAGAAGCTCCGGTTCATCAATCTCTAAGGTTTCTTTGCTCAAAAATTGTTGAATAGTTTGTGCAGTGTCTCTTGCCGGAGACAGATGTTTCTTTTCCTCTGCAGTCTTGGAACTGTCAACCTCTTTGTCTTTCACCACTGCTTCCTTCTCCTGTAATTTCTCTTCTTCTTTGGATCCGGAGACTGTAGGGGAAACCGGAGGAGAGATGCTAGCTTGTTCATAAGCCACTTCTTCTGGAGCAGAGGGTTCCAAGTCCTCAGCTGTTTCTGTACCTAAGTCCTCTACAACAGGAAGATTGAACCTTTTGAAGGCCTTCCGGAGGATCTCTTCTGTCTCTTGGGCCACTTTGTCAGTCTCACCAAGCATGAGTTGATTCATCCTGGCTTTACTTCTGAACTCATCTTTGTAGTCCTTGAAGATTATGTTCATTGTCTTGGGATCAATTTGAGGATATAGCTGAATAGCTATCTGCTCCCGGATCTCAAGATCTTTTACATGAGCATTGTTCTTTCTTACTTCCAATTCCTTTTCTAGGCTTTTAGGAATAAGAGATATGATCTCAATGAAAGCCTTATTATATATGTTTAGATATTTGATGGTGGCTTCCTGCAGAGTCTTTTGGTCAGCCTCACTGAAGTCATCATAAGATTCAGTCATTGGTTGAAGGTTTCCATCCACCGTGACCGACTTGATTACATTCTCTAGAGACAGAGTGGGCTTTTCAACAGATACCTCTGCCATTTCATCCTTGTCTTGGCCTGTGGAGGGTTTACCGGATCCTTTCTTCTTCTACTTCTTTATTTCTTTTACTCCCTCATCTGACTCTGTTTCCTCTTCATCCTTTTGGCTTTCATAAGCCCTTGTGGCTTTTGTCTTGGATCTTTTACCGGATGCCTGGACTTCCAGTTTTGAACTTTTGGTTGTGGGAGGTGCAGATCTTTTTGATGATCTGGTCCGGGTGGGAGTTTCAACCGGAGCACTTTCTTTACTTTTCTCTTCTTCCTCAGCCTTCCTCCTCTTTTCCCGGCTGGCATCAAGTGCCTCTTTTGAGATGCCTAGGCCTTGAGAAATGTGCTCTACTTCTTTTCTCACCTTTCTCTTAATCTCAGGTTCCCTGAGTTCTACATGTATTTTTACACTCAGCTCCTCAAAGGTTCCAAACCTTTCTGCCTTAGGATCTTTGGGCTGACTTAGCATGTGTTGAACATGCAGCTCCACTATCTGTTCATCCACTTCATACCCCATGGGCATGATCCAGACAATCCTTGGCTCCACTGCCTCCATTAGGCACTGATCAGTGTCAACCATATAGCACACTGAGTCTTTGTATTTTTCAACAAGAGACTGGGGAATTCTCTCTCTTGCTTGCATCATGCTCTGAAAGTTTTTGAAGTATCCCCATAGAGCTGTATTTCTTGCTTTTGCATCCCCAAGTTCATGCAAATAGTCTCTTATCTGGACTGCAACAGGTTTGTCATTTTGCCATACCCATCCACTTGATCCGGGTAGCTCATTCATGAAGTAGAAGAATAGACATACAATAAGAGTACCATACTTAAAGGAGTTCTTCTTGTCCTTCTTGATTTTCTGTATATTTTCCATTAATTGGCTTAGCAGTAGTTCGCATAGATCATATTCTGCATTCTTTCTTAGCATTTCATAGGCAGTGTATACTGCAGTTCCGGATACAGAATTCTCCCTGCTGGAGTGATAGATCTTGTATCCTATTATCATGGATGCATACTTGATATCCGGATCTGAAATATCTTCAATGGTCATTGCCCTCTTATCAAATTTTGATCCGGTGGCCTCAGTTACAATGTTGTTCTTGATAGATTTGAGGATAGGTATCCCTCCGGAAGAGTATAGACCAGTTACTGCTCTAATTGCCTCTTTTGTGATCTTGCAGGGTCTATCCAGCCATAGAAAGTTATCATGCATCCTGCTCAGTACATACCGGACCCATTCATCTTCTTCAAAGCAGGGGAAATGAATAAATTGCTCAAATTGTTTCTTCTGGATACCCTTATACTCTGGTTTAAGCTCAAAAGCATTGTCTATCAGTTGCTTGTGATAGAGGTCTCTTAATTTGAATTCCCCAAATTCCTCAATGCTTGCATGTATGTAAACCCTAATGTCTTCAGTATGTAAAACTCCGTGAGGAACACTAGAGAAGGCTCCTAGTGGATCTACCTCCAATGATTTGTAAGGATGTTTCTTGAATGTGGGGCGAGGTCTATCAGAGATCTTAACTATATTTGGAGTAGCCATTCTTCAAGGATTTACAGTGAGATAATGAAAAACGGAGAATACCTTATGCGTCTTCGGTTGGCACGGAGTGGTTGGATTGATTTCTTTATGCAATGACTTCGGCAGGAGATCCTTGGTGTGCTTGATGAATCTTGTTGCAGAGCTCCACTTTTCGCTTCTTCTTGAGTGCAGAATGAGCAAATGACTTTTGAGAAATCCCTTATATTGCTCCGCAAACCCTAATATCTGTCTGCAATAAATGCTTCACCTGCATTATTCTGGTTTGCCCTGTCTGGATAGCTTGGAGTATCCCAGATTAGTCCTGATCAGTGAATATCATCCGGATCTTTAAATCATGAATAAATCAAGGTAACATATTACAAGAACATCCCAAACACTCTGTCCAATCCACAGAACAAGATAGTGCACTTCCGGATCTCTCTGGACCTTTTTGTAATCCTTTGTCATACCGGAGCGTCTCCCTGAACAGGTCTTACTTGATTGATCACAGCTTCTTCATAACTCCATGCGGACCTCTGAAAACTTGACTGAAGCATCTCAAGACTCATATCTACAAACCCTTTAATCCACATCTTGTGCCACATCCGGCACCACTTGTTTGGCTGGGGAAACAGGATTTTCTTTGAGTCTCCCCCTGAGCCTGAGCTCACCTTTTAATTTCTGGAAGAAATATCAGCACCAGAGTATGGTGCGGATCCAACCTCTACATTCTCTGAACTTTTCTTCACCCAAATCTCGCTCATCTGATTCCTAACTTCATCCACATTCATCTTTTGTTTACCCTTGTCTTGATTCTGATTATACACCGGACCTCTTTTGTCCTGATTCTTGTTTCTGCAGACTTTAGCATTATAACCGGACCTATTGCAGATTTGGCAAATAACATTTCTTTGCATATTTGACTGATATCCCCTTGATCTGCATTGATTAGCCATATGACCTACTCTATTGCATGTAAAGCATCTACCTTTGAATGATTTGTTTACTTGCATAATTCTGCATTCATGGGATTTGTGTCCATACCTTTTGCAGTTGAAGCACTATCCGGAGAAGGATGAGTTAATCTGATTCATTCTCATTCTGCACTGATTAGCTTTGTGACCAAAGTGGTTGCAGCTGTGGCAGTATCCATTGAAGGATGGATATCTTTGAGCATTTGGCTGTCTTACCGGAGGTCTTCTAGGCCTGCTCCTTGGATTTTCTGATCCAAGATTCTTTTGACCGGATCCGGAGCTTTCTCCTTTCTCATATCCCAAACCATACTTGTCATCTGTCCTCTTTTGACTTCCAAGAAGAACTTCAAGTTGAGCAGAACTTATCTTGAATTTCTCTTTATATTCATTTGCTGTTTGAAGGTCTCTTTTGAGAGAGGCAATTTGATCCTCAAGTTTTTCTTCATTATCTTTGGCATCTTCAAGATCAGATTCAAGATGTCTGATAATCCTGTCCATCTGGTGGCATTCTTCTGACTTTTCTTTAAGAGATTGTCTTAGATTGTCTTCAGCCTTTCTTTTTTCTTCAATCTCTTGAGTAAACTTTATAGTTCCTGATTCCATTTCATGTCTTAACATAATGACTTCTTTTGATAACTTTTCACATAACTTGGTTTGCTCAGTCAATTCTTCATTTGTATTGCTTTCTTCACTTTGTCTTGCCAACTGTTGGAGCAGCTCCTTTCTCTTTTTCATAGAGAGACTTAATTTGTCTTTTAATTCCCTCATGAATTCATCAGCCTGTTTGAGTCTTTCTTTTAATTCATTGACTTCAGAATTTGACTGTTCAAGATCCTCAAGGGCAGTCTTGAGTTGCTCCCTTAAACCATATGCATCCATTTGACTTCCCAGATCTTCCTCAAGCTATTAAGCTTTATTAGGAGGAACCTTGTTCTGATACCAATTGTTGATAACTGAGAGGGGGGGGGTGAATCAGTTATCCTAATTATTTCTCTATCTGAACTTTCTTATTAATTAATGCAGCATTGAATCAAACACAAAAAACATTACCATGAAATAAGAAACACATGACACAGTATTTTTGACGTGGAAACCCTGTTAAGGGAGAAAACCACGGGGTGATTAACCCAAAAATTATTCTCTGTTAGAAGAATAGGAAATTACAAAATGGCACTTGCCAATTAGGGCTCACTGCCTGAGCACACTGCTCACAAGAGGCTCACTGCCTACAAGAAGACACACTGTCTACAAAGTGATAAGAATCATAGTCTTGAACTGATTGGAAGCATCTGCATATGCTGGAGTTCAGTTCCGGTTAGGCTCAGTACACTGATCTGCTACACTTCATCTTTCCTCTGTTCTTTATTCTGCTATCCTTTCACATACCGGATCTTTCTTGCTACTTCTGCTCTGTTCTGGACTTGTTCGCATATGTCTACGCACATTGACACCTTTCACAACTAAATCCATCCTTTATATATATCCGCACAAGTAATTTCATCACCTTTCTAGTCGGCATCCGGAACAGTTTAGTTTCTTACAAACTTTGTTCTGTCGACTGAATCCTTGCTCACCAAGCAATGCAGATCAAGCATATACTTGTAGATATCATCAATCATGTCGGCCAAACATGATTCATGCCTTCACAACCTTTATCATCAACAGTAACACATCCGGAAAGTAGTCTGATACTCTGTCAGTCAGTTCTTCCTCTGTTTTCACTGTCTCTCAGGAATCCGGTACTCAACTATTCATATCTTTTTCCTTGTTCATCACCGGAGGCTAAATCCTTGGAATATACCACTCAAGGTAGTCCTCTTGACTTCCCCAAATCCGCACTACACCAAGACACTTCCTCTGAGAGATCCGGATCAATCTGTCGGACCTTGCCACATGCTCTGTTCTTGTTCACCGGACCACAACAATCTTTATTCTGACTTCCGGTAGAGACACATTATGACTTGCAGATATGTGGGATGACCTTTGTTGCCATCAATGACAACAACCATGAATCCATATAGTGTCTCTTGCCAACAATTATTTACCAATATGTGGATGAAGATGAGGTGCTTGAGGTAGGACAGGTCAAGAAGGTGGAAGAGAGATGGGTGCACTTGGTGTGTGCTTACTTTTACTGCAAGTGTTATATGTGTGAGAAATCATGTGATGCTACGACACATCTTGAAAACCTTGAGTAATTTGTTTTGCATAATTGAGAAAGTAACCTAGGGTTTGAGGTGGTGTTGTATCACCTTGAACCATAACCATCGGTTTGAAATGATGAAGTGTATTAGGTGCCTCATGCATAATTATTTTAGGAACATTAGTACACTTATTGACTATCACATTAACTAGCAGAATAAGTCTATTAATGATGATTGAATTGAAATTATTTTCCTTTTGATTAAGCTCAACATCCATCCCCAAGGTATTTAATGTGAGAAACCACTCCTCATCCACTAATACTTCATCCCTTGAAGGGAGAGCATTGGAATGAAGGGTGAAGTGTCGATAAAAGAATTATTGATGATTGTGTCTTTAGTGATATCCAAGGGGTTTAAACATGCAACCAAAGGATAAATATCCAAAACCTTTGCATCTAAGTTAGTGATATCCAAGGTACTTGAACATTCAACCAAAGGAGGAAGATTCATAGAAATATCATGCATAGGAGAAGAATTATCACCATCACCTTCTTCATGACCATTCATGGAGATAATTTTATTAAGGTCTTGTAATATCAAAGGATATACATCCATGAGAGTTACGAAGCTATCAAAATCAGATATATAATCAAGGATTTCATGTAAAGAGCATTTAAAGGTATTGATATCATGCATGTATGCTATATGATCTAAAACATAAGGATGCATGTTAATGAATTGTAAATTTTTTAAGACTTTTTGATATACACAAGCGAAGATAGCAAAGAGGAACAACTAGAGTTACCCATGATGAGATGCAAATATGATATGAAATAGAAAATTCACAATTTATTAACCAAGTATCACTAAAATCAAGATACAATTGCAATCAAAGATTTACAAGTGCAAGAGGAGCGGGGTCTTCAAAAAATGTGTGTTTTTAATTTAAGATGTGTAGTATATGCCAAAGAAGTGATTAAATGATGTATCCACTTGAATGCAACAATGGTTTACAAAACCTTTCTTTGATAATGATGCACTAAATGCAAGAATAGCTAGGGTTTACTAGCAAAACCCTAGATTGCAAATGCCTAATCCTTACACCACAATTTTTTGATGCTAGAATTATTTTTGAATGCAAATGATATAAAAATGAAAGATAATATTTGAAATGTTTATGATAGCAGCAAAATCTGAAACAAGGTCTTGATTACAAACCCTAGGTTTTGAATTTGAATATATTTTCCAAAATATGCAACTTTTTGACAAAACCCTAGCAAATTAGAATTTTAAATGCAAAATGCAACATCATGAATTGATTAAATATGATAATATCAATCATATATGATACAAAATCAGAAATTTAAATCTTTCTATAATGATCTACAACATATGCAATGAAAACAATGTGCAAACATGCCTTTTTGCAAGCCTAAAATGCTCAATTTTTTCACCTTTTTCAATGCAAATATGCAAAAAATGTCCTAGAATAGAAAGGATGATGAGGTATAGAAAATTAAATCCCAATAATGCAACAAGGTCTGAAATAAAACACTAATCTACAAATGCTAGGTTGAAGATTAGCTAGATTTCCTTTAAATGCAAGGTTTTTTCAAACCCTAACAATGAAATAATGCAAAATTAAGCTATATAAGTATGAAAAATGATGAATGAATGTTAACTAATTAGACATAAGGTAGAAAATAGCTTATATATGATGAAAGAAGGATTCCAAAGTGCTAGAAACAATAGGTTCACCAAATGTTTAGTAGAAAAGAGAGACTAGCTCAATAGATCAAACTAGGTGAAACTCTCTTTTGTACAAAACATTGGGACACAAGCTGAGCTTAGATTCTACCTTTGAAGGAGAGACAAACTACATGAGCTTAGTCATTTTTCTGTATATAGATGGAATGAATGCAATTCAATCAATCAAGCTAGAGTGAAGATATGAAACCCTAGTTGACAAAGATCGGAGTAAACCAGACTACCAGAATTGAAAACCTAGAAACCAAATGAACAACAAAGATGAGTAAGTGATTCAAAACCTGATTTTAGAGGCTAGAATACCTAGGAAAAGGGTGCTTGGGTGCCCTGGTCCTAGATTAGGGTTTGCAGGGACTGCAACCTTCATTGCGTTTATACTAATAAGCTTAGTCTTCTTCACAGAGATAAGCAACTAAAACTTGTTCTTCTAACCTGCACACATGCAAGAAGGAAAATGGTTGGGTGCTATTTAGGAGCTTGCCTCAATAAATCCCCATGAATGGTTTTCTCACCTCCATAATAGCAAGGGTCATTGATAAAGAGTGTGTTCCCTAGGAGGGCAGAGGCAAATCTGAAGTAAAATGGAATGCTAACACAAAGCATGAAGGAAAGAAGTCACCTTGAGCATGGAAATCCTAGCATGCTTGAAATAGCGTCACAACTTGACTCAAGAAGTTAGTGTAGCCCAAAGATGTAGAAGGATCTTCACAAGACCTACAATATGTTAGTGCTGCAACAATAATCCACAATAGAGAGCTTTTGAGAGTAGTAGAGAGAATGAGAGAGAACAAGAAGCTTCCAAGAAGTTAGAGAGAGCTTAGAGATGTTAAAATGAATAGAATAACTTACTTTTATAAGCATTCCCATTGATTTTTAGAGAGTTAGACCACATAAGGCTGACATTAGGGACCTTTTAAGATGCTGGGAATTAAGGTGTCTCAACCTTGGTAATTCCTTGCATTATCTATGATTGTATTTATTAATTCATTGCCTATGTTGTAAATTAATTGTAAATTCCATATTGTCATTTTGTGGGATGTGGCACAGTGATGTGTCATCCTACATGGACGATGACAACTTGTAATTTTGTCCTCACATGAGGAGATAGGCATCCCACTTAGTGGTAGGAATATTTTGCCATGTGTCAGCATCTTGTATGTTGTGTAAGGGAATGCTGACTGAAACGGTTATGATGGATTCCTATGATGAAGTTATGACATGTAAGAGTCAGAAATAGAAGCTTGTAAGATAGGTAAAGACATGTGTCATGAAGCATCTTTGAAGAAGGCATATTTGGGTGCCCTAAGGTGGACTATGAAATGTTGTAAGAGAATATGCTATTTATATCCTGTGTATGATAGATTCTCTTACAGCTGTAAGTTGTAATTGCTATGACAGATTCTATGACGGTCGTAAGAATCGTAAGAGCATCTGTCATAGCCCATTTTGGAAATAGGTGACCTCTTTGGGATGGGAGTTGTGGACAAGTATCAGGAACATTCTACAATGTTGACCAAGTGTCCTTAGGCATGGGTTTTGGGCCATGAGGCCAAGTTGGGCGCCCATTCCAAGATAGGATCAATTTTGCCTTGTATATTCTATATAAACAGGTGCTTGGAGGAGGAGGTGTGTTATGTGGTTGACAGGTGCTATTATGCTATTGGATTGACTCCAAACATGAGTGTCAAAGACTATTGAAGCTTGCATTGAAAGTGTATTGTAAATTATATTCAGTTTTGATAATACATTGTGCAGGTTTGTGAGTGGGGTTTTTCACCTGATAAGGGTTTTCCCCATGATATATCTTGTCTGTCTTCTTCTATCTTCTTTCTGGTTCTATGTGTATTGCTGCAATATCTCTATTATATGTTTCATGTTTCTATAATTGTAAGGATTAAATTGAATTTGTATATCTCTCTCCTCATTATATTAGTGTAGGAAGCGATTTTTGCACACCTAGCTTCCTTTCAGTTGGTATCAGAGCTTGATCACCTTTGGTCCTAGTTGTTGGGTAGGGATTTTTTGAGCTGATCTTAAGTTGAGTAGGAGTCTGTGTAGAGTATTCTTAATCTTATTGTAGTAAGGAGATGGTAAGCACATCTGAAAGGATAGAGGTGGAGAAATTCAATTGCATTAATTTCGAGCTGTGGAAGCTCAAGATGGAAGACATGTTTGTTGATCGAGACCTCTGGGAAACTATTAGTGGAACTAAACTAGCTGCAATGTCATAAGATGATTAGCTACTACAAACTTAGTCTTGTTGATTCTATCTTATTAAATTTCCATGAGAAGGCTACTGCAAACTTGCTTTGGAAGAAGTTGGGAGATGTGTATCAAGCCAAATCCCTGGTTAACAAACTTTTCCTAAGAAATAAGTTGTATTCTCTTTGAATGGAGGATGAAGGATTTATTACAGAACATATGAATGCTTTCAACATGTTGATTACACAATTGTCATCTGTTGGTGTAAAGATGGAGGAGGAGGATCATTGTATAAACTTTCTTTGTTCTTTGCCAGACTCGTGGGATCATCTTGTCATGGCTATTGGAAGCACCACATCCACATTCAAAATGGATGAAGTGGTATCTTTGCTGTTATCCGAAGAGATGCGGAGAAAGTCTTCTGACACGGCCAAAGAGGCTCTTGCAGTTCATGGAAGACCCAAGGAGAAAGAGAAAAACAAGGACAAGAAAGCTAAGAAGGGTATATCCAAATCCCATGGGAGATCTAAATCTCTTGGAAATTCTAAGGCTCTTTGTTGGAACTATGGTAAATCTGGGCATTTCTGAAAGGAATGCAAAGAGGAAAAGAAAAAGAAGAAGAAGACCCCAGATTCAGATTCCAACAAGTCACAAGAAGATGGTGATACTTTCATCGCAGCCCTGGCAACCCATGCATCTAATGATGTGTGGTTGATTGACTCTGGTGCATCATTCCACATGACCTCGTATTGAGACTGGTTTACCAAGTATTAGGAGATCAATGGTGGAAAGGCGTATTTAGGTGACGACTCTCATTTGAAGATTGTTGGTAGTGGAAGAGTCTCTATTTGATTCCCTGATGGATGGGTGAAGGGGATCTCTGGGGTTATGCACATCCAAGGCTTAGCACAGAACCTACTTTCTGTAAGTATGTTGAATGATGCAGGTGTGTAGGTTGTCTTTTCAAAAGAAGGATACAAGATGACTAGAGGAGCTATGATGCTTGCTAAGGGTACTAGGAGAGGTACTTTGTTTCAGCTAGAGGCATGCATTTCACAATGCAATAGTTCTTCTGACTCGAGAAAGAGGGCAGCAGTCACTTCATCCCCACCATCTAAATGAGCAGTGAAGAAATTTGCTATATCTAGTCTTGATGGTTGTAATCATGCCTTAGAAGTCAAGCTTCGTGCTGAAAAGATAATGTTATGGCATAAGAGATTTGGCCACATTGGTGAGAAGGGTCTGCGTACTTTGAAAAATAAGAACCTCGTTGAGGGGTTAGATGATTGTAATCTTGAGTTTGACTTTTGAAAACATTGCATATATGGAAAACAAAACCATGTTTATTTTTACTTGAGTTCTCATAAGTCTTTTGGTGTGTTGGACCTTGTTCATTCTGATGTATTTGGTCCTAGTACTGTTCCTTCGTTATCAAAATCTATATATATTTTGTATCTTTCATAGATGACTACAATAGAAGGACATGGATTTATTTTCTCATAAGCAAATTTGAAGTCTATAGTAAGTTTAAGGAGTTTAAGGCCTTTGCTAAAAATCAGACTGGTAAAAAGATTAAATGTTTGAGAACTGACAATGGTGGTGAGTTCTGTTCTATAGAATTCGATAAATATTGCAAGGAACTTGGGATTGAAAGACATAAGACAACTCCATACACCCCGCAACAAAATGGAGTTATAGAGAGGATGAACAGGACACTGATGGAGAAGGCTAGGAGTATTCTTAGTAGAGCTAGCCTAGAACAAAAGTTTTGGGCTGAAGTTGTTGCCACTACTTGCTATCTTGTAAATAGATCTCCTACATTAGCTCTTGTTGGTAAGACACGCATGGAGGTGTGGCCTGGTAGAAATCCTTCAATAAGGCATCTTCGTGTTTTTGGTTGTGAGGCATATGCACATGTGCCTAGGAAGAAGTTGTCAAAATTGGAAAATAAGGCTGTTAAGTGTATCTTCATTGGCTATGGTGTCAGTGTGAAAGGATACAAGCTTTGGGATCCTATGGCTGAAAAGTGTTGTATAGCAGAAGTGTCATCTTCAGAGAGCTTACACCTTCTTCCACTATTTTACAGCCAGAAGAAAAAGAAAAGAAAGAGGATGTTGTTCAATTTCTTGCTACCCCTGAGAAGACTAAACAGAAAGACAATGTTGGACCTGATGATGAGGAGAGCTCTTGCAGTTCTGAAAGTTTAGATGAAGAAGCTGAACCTCAACCTTAGCCCTTGAGGAGGTCTACATGAATAAGGAAGCAACTTGAAAGGTTTGGTTATACATTGGTTGATTCTAGTTGTGCTTTTGCTTTGCTTACTAACAGTGATGAACCTAGAATTGTATCAGAGGCTATGGAAATAAAAGATACAGCTTCCTGGAAGGAGGCCATGGAGGATGATATGGCTTCTTTGGAAAAGAATCAAACTTGGGACTTGGTGCCTTTGCCTCCTGGACTGAAACCCATTGGTTGCAAATGGGTGTTCAAGAAGAAATTTGGTGCAAATGGCAGTGTTGAGAAGTATAAGGCCAGATTGGTTGTGAAGGGGTATTCACAAGTGGAGGGTATTGATTATGGTGAGATGTTCTCTCCTGTTGCAAAGCTAACATCCATTCGATTACTACTATCTCTTGTTGCAGCTTATGACTTAGAGGTAGAACAGATGGATGTGAAGACAACTTTCCTTCATGGTGATTTGGAGGAAGAAATCTACATGTCACAGCTAGAGCATTACATGGTTAAAGGTAAAGAAAATTTAGTTTGCAAGTTAAAGAAGTCTTTGTATGGTTTGAAGTAGGCTCCTAGGATGTGGTACTTGAAGTTTGATGCCTTTATGTTGTCAATTGGATTTCTAAGATCAAAATCAGATCACTGTGTGTATTTTAAGTTTGATGGTGATCATATTCTCATTGTTGCACTGTATGTTGATGATATGTTGCTCATTGGGAAGGGTAAGAATATGATTTATGATTTTAAGTCTCAGTTGTCAGCATAGTTTGAAATGAAAGATTTAGGGGCAGCCAGGTACATTCTAGGAATGTAAATCAGAAGAGACAGAACTAACAGAAACTTTGGTTAAGCTAGAGTAAGTATGTGAAGACCATGTTGGATAGGTTCATCATGGCAGATTGTAGACCATTGTGTGTTCATGTTTCTTTGGGGACAAAGTTGTCTGTTGATGATTGTCCAAAATCTCCTAGTGAGGTGGAGGACATGAGCAGAGTACCTTATGCTAGTGTTGTTGGAAGTTTGATGTATTCTATGGTCTGCACAAGACCAGACATTGCCCAAGCAGTGGGAGTCCTTAGTCAATTTATGGCTAATCCTGGACAGATTCATTGGGATGTAGTTAAGTGAGTGTTCATATATTTGAGGGGTACTTTCAAGTATTCCATATGCTATCATGGTAATGTTATAGGACCTCCACATTCTATTGATATTTGTGGATTCTGATTGGGCAGGTGACACCAGTGCTTATGTGTTTACACTATTTGGTGGTGCTATTAGTTGGATGAGTAAGTGATAACCTGTGGTTGCTTTATTCATGACAAAAGATGAGTACATGGAAGCAACTCATGCTTGTAAGGAAACTGTATACGCCTAAAAATGATGCGATTCATTCTAAATAAATATTCTTAATATTTATTCCCTTCTTATTTCCTTCTATCAATTAAATAAATATTCTAAGGTTATTTTATTGATTCATTATCCCATAATTAAATAAAAATCAATTTATTTAATTAAATTTTCTTAAATTCTTCTAATGTCTCACATAATTAAATAATCATAAATTATTTAATTAATCCAAATTCCTCTATCCTAAATTCTAATTTCATAAATCCACCTCATCAATCCACCTCATCTTTCCACCTCTCCTCTGCCACCTCACCCTGTTGCACATGTAATTAAATATATTAAATATTTAATTATCTAATTTTCTCTCACCCACATGTCCTATTTCTTCTCTAATCAAAGTTAGTTAACTAATCAATCAAAAGTGTTAACTAACCTGTCAATTGAGTTAATCCCTCAATCAATTCAGTCAATTCCATAATTCATTCTTCCAACTGATCAATCAAGTTTGTTAACTAATCAGTCAATGGAGTTAACTCTCCAATCAATTTTATCAAATCCCCTCTTTCATGATGGAGCTGAGACACTTGTCATATTTCTACTAGTTGCACATTCCTCAACCATCCTTAGCCATTGATCTTCATATCTCCTCTCAACCGTTGATTCTCATTCTTCTGAGTCTATAAAAGAAACCTCATCCTCCCATTCTATTCATCTAGGCTATTCGTATTATTACTCTGCAGAAATTCACCAGCGCGCCTTTGGCACCCTCTTACCATTCACTAGCTTGAGATCACACCTTTGCTTTAAAGCTCATCTTCATTGCACGTTTATCACAATAGCCATTTACTATCGACATCCTTGAACACAGCTAAAAGAGTGCACTTTTTGAGGGCCTACTTCATCAGCAAAAGGACGGTTGTAATAGGCGAACAACAGAAGCATTGATTCAGGGAAGGTTTGCTTTGTGTTATTCATTGCTCTTTTTATTCAATCTTTCTTGCTCTCATTTATTCTGTTGATGTTTGGGTTTGATATAATTCAATTGATTGATCCACGTTTTACCCTTACATTTTTGGTGCCCACTATGGGGCCTTTGCCCCTTTATCTCATCAAAATCTGAGCTTTTTTGAAGGCAGGTTCCGTAGAGGTCACACACAGGCTACTTTGGTGCATTTGAATATTTCTACGGCGCATATACCCACTGTTACGACACTTCTATTACTTCTGCACTTCTATGTATTCTTGCTGCTCTTTTGCGCACTGTTACGACACTTTTGTTAATATTACGCATATGTTTATTCTTGCGGTACATATGTCTACTGTTGCTGCGCATTCATAATTCCTATGCTTATGTTCATTTCTGTGGTGCTTTTGCTCACTGTTGCTACACATTCATAATTCCTGCGCTTGTGTTCATTTCTACAGCGCTTTTGCTGACTGTTACGGTGCATCTATCCTTGCTGCGCTTTTGTTGATTATTTTTGCGCATTTAATCACTGAAGCTACGCATTTGTAATAGGCTATGGTTTTAGTACTTTTCTAGGAAAATTTGCTAATGCTAACCTTTCCACAGGTGTTTGCTGGAGCTATTTTGTAGAATAGGCTCGGGTTTAGTTCCATATAGTTGCATTTAAATAGTTCACACTTCACTTTCTAAGCGATAGTAAAACTGATGTGCATTCAAATCCTCACCTAGCTCTAATTAGGAAAGAAGTAACTGGATCATTTGTTTCTTGCATTGCAACACTTTCCAAGTTATTGCTATCTGGGATTAAAACTGAACTCACCTTTGATTTTGGGGTTAAAATTGAACTACTGCTATCTCGTGAGACCAAAACTTCAAAGTTAACTATTTCGTGCTACGAGGATTAAAACTGAACTCACCTTTGATTTTGGGGTTAAAATTAAACTACTGCTATCTTGTGAGACCAAAACTTCAAAGTTAAGTATTTCGTGCTACGAGGATTAAAACTGAACTCACCATTGATTTTTGGGATTAAAACTGAACCAATGCTATCTTGCTAAAATCACTTCAAAGTTCTGTGCTCGAGTAGATTAGCCCATTCAATTTTTCTAATTCTAAATAGGTTGGATTAATCAGTGTTTTCTGTGCTTGACGAATGACAATAGGCTTATGCTCTCCCCTTTCCTAGGTGATCAGAGTGCCAGACTTGTCATTCTATTTATGTAACCTTTAGGAGGGGCCTGCCCTTGGATGCACGCTTGTCCAAGTGGGAACGACCGTGGGTGGTAATAGGCTAAAGCCAAGCCCTACCAAGCCACTTAAAATAAATTGTGCTTGAGGTGAAAACTTCCTGCAACAAGTGCTGCTATGTTACACCGATGGCCAACCTCCCCCAAAACCCTCTCAGGTGCAACCCTTTGAGGCTGGGAGACTCCACAACGGAGAGTAGTGCTGCCGCATGTGTAACCACTTGAACGGTTGCTCGCATTAAATACCTCTTGTTTTAGTGGCCCAAAACCCTTGTAATCCATTTCTTGCCTAGGATTTTTGTGCTTGCTTTTGTTTAGTTTAGTCCAAAATAGAGTCAGAAAAACTACAAAAATAAAGAAAAACTATAAAATATTCTTTGTGCTTGCTGTGTTTTCTTGCTATTAATTCATAAAATCAGACCAAGAAGGCCCTTTTCTAGCCAAAAAATACCAAAAATAGTAGAAAAATCCAAAATTTTGCCAAAAATATCAGAGCTGCGCATATACTCTTTTCTGTTGTGCATTTATAGCGACTTGTTGCGCATATGTATAGACTTGCTGCGCATATACACTGTTGCTGCGCATATACATACTATTGCTACGCATTTATACTTCACTAGAGGTACGCATATACTGTGACTTACGGTGCATATATTTATTTCTGCAGCGCATTTGTTTCTGTGCATACACAACAGTGAGCATTTGCACTATTTTTGAGGGAATATTTTTACTTGTTTGGAACACCCATTTCAGCCTAGTTTCACTTTCTGAGATCAGATTTAACCTTGCTGTCAGTCTTCATCCATTTCACCCAAATCTCTCTCTTTCGTCAATCATCCCATTCACTTTCTATCCTAACCCCTCTTGTCCCAAAGTCAGTTTATCCTATACCGGTTCGACATAGGTCCCTTTTCGTGTCATTAGTGAATTCACGTAAGCCTAGTAGGTCACAGTACCTTTGCTAGTAGTCTTGTTGAACGACTAGTCCATATATAGTAAGACAGGTATCAACTACCCTTACTAGTGGCTACCATCTTGTGTCAACCATCTTACTTGAAGTCATTGAGTGAGAAAACCCTTTGTCCAGGTCTCATCCTAGATATCCTATCCACTGCAGTCTCCGTCGGCACCTTGCCAAAATTTCTAGTCCCAGTCCCCTCCATCCTGCATCACCTTGCATGGTTCTTACTAGATCCCAGTACAACAAGCAAGTAGAAATGGCCGGCTCATCCAATCACCTCATCACACCACATGATGGTGATTAAGAAATTTCTCATGAAGAATTAGTAGCGCACATCCAAGATAGAAAATTCCAACGCCTAGTAGAGAAGGTGCTCCTTGAAGACCCCCATAAATACTTCCATCATCTTGCTAGTCTCGGAATCAAACTCCCTGCAGACTTTGACATAAGCTCCATCATGGAAAATGTAGACAATGATCATGAGAGGAGGTGTGATGATCATGAGAGGGGCACGAATGACACAGTCCCGCATGCAAATGAGAGGGGTACAAATGACACAGTCCCGCATGCAAATGATAGAGGAAAGAATCCCATAGATCAAAATGCTCCTATGGAAGAAATGAGAAAATGACTCGAGAGCCTCACACAAGAAATATCAGACCTTAAGATGGGTACAAGTACCAAAAACTACTCCTTGGAAGATATAGCACTATACCCCTTCGACAAAAATCTGGTCATGAAACCATTCCCCTATCAGTTCGGAGTGCCAAAGTTTGACAAATACAAAGGGAAGGGGGACCCTAGAGATCATATCAGGGAATTCACTGCAACATGTTTAGAAGTCGCTCACAATGAGACCTACTTGATGAGACTATTCCCAAGATCTTTAGGTGGTCAAGCTATGGAGGGGTTCTCGCGTCTCCCACCAGGAATTAGAACTTTTAATGAACTTGTCAATAAATTTATAATGCACTTCTCTTACAACATAGAACATGAGGTATCTATGCTAGATCTATGCAACACCAAACAAAAGAGTGGTGAGTCATTCGCCACCTTCTTACAATGATGGAGATAGCTAGCTAGTAAGTGTTCTTACGATATGCCTAAACGCAGCTATTAGAGATGTTTGTCCACAACCTAAACATTGATCTTAGCTATCAGATACAGATACAATGCCCTACATCATTCTCAAAAGTCATTGAAATGGGCCTATTCATCGAAAAGGCTATGATCACTAAAGGAGCTATCAAGCTCTACAAGGACACACCTACTTCCAATTACACATCAGATAAATCAAAGTTTTGGACCAAGAAGAAGAATGTGGTCAACGATGGAGTAGTGGATGCCAAGGCGGCAGCTCCCAAGCAACAACCCATATTCACTCTAAAGGGAGAAACAAACAATGGTGCAATCAACAAACCACCTTCTCAGGAGCCCAGACTTTGGTTCAATTCAAATCCAAGGAGAAAATTCACACCATTGGGTGAGTCTCAAGAGTCTGCACAAAGGAAGTTGTTGGCAAACAATGAAATTCTCTACCGCCAACAAGTGATTACGAGCCTATAGTCAAACCTCCCTACTGGAAGGACACAGACTATTGTGAATATCATCGATGAAGGGGGCATACAACTAACAACTGCATCCGCCTCAAAAATGTCATCCAAGATGTACTAGATTAGAACCAGGGAGGGACACAATAGCATACCTCCAATGAAACTCATGTAGCCTATAGGGATCCACTTCTGAATCACAACAGGCCATATAACTACAACAACAACAACACAAATGGCCACAACAACAACATCAACAACAGTAATGACAACATCAATAATCGTGACCAGCCAAATCAAACCAGTGGGACTAGTAATGCCAACTATGCAAGTGTACCATTTGACTACACCATAAACTACATTTATGAGCAAATCCCACAGGTCAATGTCATCTCACCCAACCAACAACCAGGACCTAACAGAACTGGTTGTAGTATAATTACCCACAGTGGTAAAGTCACGCTCAATACCGCCCCTCCAAGGTCGCCACCATCTTCATCCAATTTCTGTCAGTACAATGTCATCGACCAGTTACAGAAAACTCCGGCTCACATTTCTATATTGGAGCTATTGCGTCTATCTTCTTCTCATAAGGAGATTCTTGAGAAAGCCTTAGTGGAAACCACTGTCCCCACTAACTTGGCCCAAGAGAAATTTCAAACCATGGTAGGCAATCTGACATCTTCCAACTCCATATCTTTTACTGAGCAAGATGACCTCTCTGTCTCCCAACCTCATAACACCCCTCTGCACATTGTCGCATTCATACACAAGCGCTGCATCAAGAGGGTTCTCATTGATGGAGGTGCTGGTTTAAATATTTGCACATTAAAGCTAGTCCTTGCACTGGGGTTCTCCGAACATGTAGTTGATCCAAGGAGGAAAATTACCATCAAAGCATATGACGAGGAAGAGAGAACCACAAAGGGCACAGTTGTCCTACCCATTCAAGTGGGACCAATAATCAAAGAGGTGGTGTGTCAAGTCCTTGATCGGGAGCTTGCTTATAATCTCCTACTCGGGAGACCATGGATTCACGCCATGAAGGCTGTCCCCTCAACCTATCATCAATGCATTAAGTTCCCACACAATGGCAAGCAAGTCACCATTCAAGGCAACCCTAACCCCTACCAACACTGCAATTCTTTCCGTGCAAAACCCAAGTGTGTCATACCCAACAACAGAGCATACATTTCCCCTACCCCTCAACACGACCATTCCGCTGAAGCTTCCTCCTCAAGACCCAAAGAGCAGAAAGTTACCATAAAAGAAACTAGAGTGGGAGAGTACTCAATTGAGCACAATCTCAATCTTGCCAAATTGCCCTTGTCTCCTAGATCTTTTGGCCGACCCAAACATTTTCCAAAGCCATCTGCTCCTCCTGTAGCTCCCGCAAATCCCTTTGTAAAATGGGGGACCTTATCTGATGAAACAGAAGAGCGAGATCTCCTGCAATGGCTTTATGCTGAAGAAGAAAACACACCCCAAGATCTGCCTAGACTCCCTATAGAACTCTATGGGCGGGGTGAGACTATTTTGCACAGGATGGGGTATGAAGGACAAGGCCCCATCAGCCTCAGAAAAGAAGGAATCATTGAACCTATACAACCTTCTTCATCCTCTTTGGCTAGAAACACAAGTGGCCTAGGATATAAAGGCAAGGGTAAAGCCAAGAAAAATGCTTGCCTTGTGGAAACAATCCAAACACTCCAAGTGGACAGCGACAGATTCAAATGATTCAAATGAGTATGAGTGGGACGAGCTAACAGAGCACTCCTACGATGACAAAGAGGTCGACACCATCCAAATTCTTAGCCCCTACCATGAGGGACAAACACAACGGGACAGACCACTGGAGTCTGATTTGCCCATCCCTGAGATTATGGCTTTCGAGGAAAGTTTAAATTCCATTGCAATAAACAAATTGGAGGAAAGTACCACCCGGAACACTACCCCCACCAATGCTCCTAACATTTCCATTCATACCATCAATGAATCAGGTCTATCATCTGACTCCCTTCCCCTCTTGCACCCTGAGCTTATTGACTGGGATCTACAGGGAACTCCCCAACTAGATATGTTCCAAAACGACGATGGTTACATCGATTATATGGAACTTAGGGACCACTTACCCAAAGGAGATCATAAAGCTATCTTTGCTATCGAACTGAATACCGTGGCTTACTTCGGGGAGGGTGCCAAGCCTTCCAGTCGCAAAAATATCAAGATCAAAAATGGATCTGACAGTGAAAACTACCTTGCGGCAGTGTCAGATCATAAAATAGTAAAAAGAAAGGACGCATCCGAAGGTGAAAACCCAACTGTGGCACCTGACAATGGAATGCTTGACACTCTCCCTAGTGATATGTATCAGGAAAGGTCACAGATTGTTGTGGAACCAACAAAGCCCGTGAATATTGGAACAGAAGAACAGCCCAAGATTATCCACTTTGCCAAATCTCTTACACCACCAGAGAAAACTAGGTTTGTACCATTCTTTAAGAAGAAGAGAGGCAGCTTTGCTTGGTCATATGCAGACATGCCAGGTCTAGACCCAAACTTAATTGTACATCATCTGCCATTGGATCCAGGAGTGAAACTAGTAAAGCAGAAGCTGAGAAAGATGCATCCTCACATAGCCCTTTTGGTCAAAGAAGAACTCAAGAAATTGCTAGATGTGGGGTTCATTAGAGCCATAGATGGATATCCAATATTGTGTCAGTGTCTAATCCAGATGGCCGAGTTCGACTATGCAATGATTTTTGAGACTTAAACAAAGCATGTCGCAAGGATGACTTTCCATTGCCAAACATCGATATCATAGTCGACCTAACTGCAGGACATACAATGCTATCAATCATGGACAGATTCTCAGGGTATAATCAAATCAAAATAGCACCAGAGGACCAACACAAGACAACTTTCACTTGCCCATGGGGTACCTTTTGCTAGAATGTCATGCCATTTGGGTTGAAAAATGTAGGTGCCACATATCAAAGAGCTATGACTACTATATTTCATGACATGTTGCATGTAACTATGGAAGACTATGTCGACGATATCCTAGCAAAGTTTCTCACAAGGGATTCACACCTGGATGTACTAGAAAAAGTTTTTCAAAGGTTAGACCAATTCCAAGTCAAGATGAACCCAAAGAAATGTGTGTTTGGGGTAACTTCAGGCAAGCTGCTAGGCTTCATCGTGTCGACAAATGGAATAGAGGTAGACCCGGCCAAGGTCAAAGCTATAATGGACATGCCACCACCTAGGACTCTAACTCAGTTGAGATCCTTACAGGGCACGCTGCAGGCCATCCGCAGATTCATATCACAGCTTGTAGACAAGTGCCAACCTTTCAGCCATCTCCTGCATTAGAACATTCCATTTAGGTGGGATGAGCAGTGTGAAGAAGCATTCAACAAGCTAAAGGAGTACCTTATGAATCCACCCATTCTCATGCCGCCGATCCAAGGAAAACCCCTAATTCTCTACATATCTGCTACACCTACTACTCTGGGGGCACTTCTAGCACAGCAAGATTATGAGAACAAAGAACGGGCCGTCTACTACATCAGTCGAACCTTAGTGGGCTACGAGTTGCAATACTCACAAGTAGAAAGATCATGTCTCGCAGTAGTTTTTGCTTCACAAAAACTCTAGCATTACATGCTTGCACATCCAGTTAAGCTCATTGCAAAAATAGACCCATTAAAGTATCTTCTCAACAAAGCTGCTCTCACAAGTCGCCTAGCAAAGTGGGTAATGCTTCTCAGTGAGTATGACATCGAATATGTCGACAGAAAAGCCATCAAGGGACAAATCATAGCTGACCAACTAGCAGATGCACCGTTACAAGATAGCAAGCCTAGGCAATTTGAGTTTCCCGATGAGTCCTTATTCACTATATCAACATCTTCTTGGAAACTCTACTTCGACAGGTCTTACACAAACCATGGATCGGGGGCAGGCATCCTGTTTATAACTCCCTAAGGCAACACAATTCCAAAGTCGTACCGTTTGATATTTCCTTGCACCAATAACATAGCAGAGTATGAAGCCTTGGTAATTGGTCTTAAGATGGCAACTGAGTGGAAAATCCAAGAACTACATGTCTACGGTGATTCTCAGCTTATCATAAATCAGGTCAACGATGAGTACCAAACCAAAGATGAAAAGTGAATCCCCTACAAAAGAATGGTTGACGACTTCAAAGAACACTTCGGGACCATCTCCTTCGAGCAAATACCTAGGATTGAGAATAAGGCAGCAGATGCAATGGCTACTATAGCCTCTCTTCTAGAAATACCTGAACATGAGTCACGGTATGAGTTCTTAGTGGAAGCTATCCAGCAACAAACTTATGCTCTCCTTGAGACCCATTCCATCTGCCTCCTAGTTGGATCTGATTCACCTTGGTATGGTAAAACTTACACTTACCTCAAGGACAACATTCTCCCACCTGACCTCTCTTCTAACCAAAAATTAACCTTCATACGACAAACCTCTCGCTACACCATCATAGCCGATACCCTTTACCGACGTGGTCTGGGTGGTACTTTGCTCCGTTGTTTAGAACAAGAAGAATCCATAATTGCCTTGCGAGACATACACGAAGGGATCTGCGGAACACACTCCAGTGGTCCCTCCTTAGCCAAGAAACTCATGCGTTTGGGTTATTACTGGCCAAACATGGAAATGGATTCATACCAGTTCATCAAAAAGTGCAAACAGTGCCAAATACACGGGAACCTGATCCATGCACCTGCTCAAGAGTTGAGACCTTTAACGATACTCTGGCCCTTTTGCCAGTGGGGACTTGACCTTGTGGGAAAGATTCATCCACCCTCTTCCAACGGCCACAAATTCATCATAACCACCACTGAGTATTTCACAAAGTGGATTGAGGCTGTTCCCCTAACCACCGTCACAGGTAAACAAATTTCATCTTTCATTCTGAATTACATTATCTGCAGATATAGCATTCCTTCATCTATCATCACGGATAATGGAAGACCATTCAAAAATCAGGATGTCCAAGAACTCTATGAGCATTTCAAAATCCAACATCGTTTCTCCACTCCATACTACCCCCAAGGTAACGGCCAAGCTGAGGCATTGAATAAAACCATTCTGAAGATCCTAAAGAAAACCGTCAATGAGGCTGGTCGCGATTGGCATGTCCAACTCAATCCCACTTTGTGGGCCTACAGAACTAGTATACGCACTCCCACAGGTGGTACACCCTACGCCCTTGTCTATGGTTCAGAAGCCATCCTTCCCATTGAGGTCGAACTACCATCTCTCAGGGTGTCGTTGAAAGGTCTCATATCAGACGAAGAATACATAGTCTCCAGGTTACAAGAACTAGAGCTGCTAGAAGAAAGGCACTAGAAAGCCTTTGATCATCTCAAAGCATATCAACAGATGATGTCAAGAAGCTATAACCACAAGGTTCACCCAAGATGCTTTAAGGTTGGGGACCTCGTCCTCAAAGAAAATGCTCGCAATCAACAAGATAGAGAAAAGAAAGGTAAGTTCGAACCTAACTGGCTTGGGCCCTATGTGATTATAGCTACTTATGGATCGGAGGCATATCAGTTGGCCACATCAGAGGGTGAGTTGTTCGATGATCCAATCAACAGCATGCACCTTCACCAGTTTTATACCTAGGAGAACCCCAATGCAAGGGGGCACAATAAAATCAAAAATCAAAAAATTAAAAAAAAAAGTTGAAAAGTGAAAATACAAAAAAATCAACAAAAAAAAATAGAAAGCATACCAAAAAAAATTGTCCTTCAGTGAAAACCTGGGAAATAGGCACCTTGGATAGGTATCATGATGAAAACCTGGCAAACAGGCGTCATGTTTACTTTCTAGCTTCTCGTGCAAATAAAAGCAAGTGATGAAAACCTAGTAAACAGGCGTTACTTGTGATAAACCACCTTCTCCATCTTTGGGAATCCAATCACCTTGAGTTCATTCTTTCTCCATTTGCCCCATTCGACCCATATCTATCCCACAATAAACACTTGATAGTTACCTATCATGGCTTGATACTCTCCTTGTGGCCTTGTCAAGCAAGGTTTTGTCCCATACCGTCTCCTCAATGTGAGCCTAGCATAGTGTCTCTCGTCAGTGTCCATGGTCCAAGTCCATGAACTACGTTGCCCCTGCACCGTCACGTAGGCAAGGCCATTATTCTAATGCACCCCCGAGGCTTCCATTTCTTCCATTTCTCCCATTCATCTCCTTTCTTGTCTTCATTCTTGTTGTCTTTCTTCTAGTCCATCCATGGTCCATTAGGGTTTACCCTGAACTACGTTGCCTCTGCGTCGTCATGTAGGCAAGGCCATTTAGCAATGAGCCCCCGAGGCACTAGGTCAGTCCCTTAGGGTCCGTCTCCCCAATAAGGATTGTGCAATCTTCTCACAAAACAAGCAAATGCAAGCAGAACCCGCGCCTCCAGTAGAAATCTTGACTATGAGCATCTTAACCTATCTAATGCAAAGCAAATACCCAAGGTCTTCTAAATGATTCTATTTAACTTACAGCAAGAAATAAACACATCTAATGGCAAGAATGTTTTGGGGATTGGAACCAGGGTTAAGTTATGAAGTCTTGATTTTTGTTATCATGTCTTTCTATGCTACTCAAGGATGCCAAAAGCTAGAGATGCTATGATGGGGGCCTGATTACTTTCTTTGTTTGTTGTTTGTGGATTAAACTTTAGTAATGTGAAGCCTTGTCTAAGGACATGATCGGCAAAAGATCATCGAGGACATCAAAGGTCTAACATAAACGGGGGCAATCCTTGTTTGTTGAAATGCAAGTACTTAGGTCATCTAGATTCAATTTTGACTAGATGCTTGTATTAACTTGCTCAATCAAAACCCATGTAAGTGGTACTCAGGTCATCTCAGTTCAATTATACCTAGATGCTTGTATTAACTTACAACATTTCAGAAAACGTACCAAAAAAAAATGCCCAATGATGAAATAAAGCACTTCAAAATACTTGCACCGTCAAGATGTCAAAAGCAAAGCATCCATCATACATCCATATTCCATGCAATAAAAGCTCCACAAAATGCAGAGTATCAATGTTTACAAAAGCTTGTGAGTCTTTCTATCGAGTCTTTCTTCTATCAATCATATTTCTATCTATCATCATATCTTTCATCCTTGTCCAGTCAGTCTGAGCAATGATCAAAATACAGGTCCATCCTTAATCCATACCAATCAAATCAAGTCAATCTTGCACAAATGATCCAATCACAATCAGTGGTCTTGATCCTTGTCTGGTCGTAAACCAACTCGATCAGTTAATCAATCAATTGTCTTATATAGGATGTAACATTGTCGAAATCAGACCAACACACGCGTCTTACACGACATGTTTCATTTCCTGAAACTAGACACTATCCTTCGTGTTTGCTCTAGGGATCTATCATTCCCCGCCATGACAACATGCCTATCGTGTCGGTCTAGCGATATATCGTTCCCCGCCATGACAACACTGTCGTATATCGTTATCAGTATATCGTTGGTTTACTGCTTGACAGGGGCAATACCTTTTTTGTTCTTGTATCATTTGTGCATACTTGCTCGCTTGCTTGTGTATGTTACCATTTTCTCTTGCATCACGTATCATTCGGCTCTTTCTTCACCCATTTTCTTCAAACCTAACCTTCTTCATCATGAGATTGTCCGTCTCACGCCTTCTGCCTTCTCCCCGTCCAATCTCCCGAGGGGGCATCCTATTGTCAAACTTGTACTAGGGGCAAACTGGGGCATGTATCATTATCAGATTATTTATTCTTTGAAGCAACACTGTAAACTACATTGCATCAAAGAGGGGCAAAATATATACACCTAAAAATGACGCGATTCATTCTAAATAAATATTCTTAATATTTATTCCCTTCTTATTTCCTTTTATCAATTAAATAAATATTCTAAGGTTATTTGATTGATTCATTATCCCATAATTAAATAAAAATTAATTTATTTAATTAAATTTTCCTAAATTCTTCTAATGTCTCACATAATTAAATAATCATAAAATATTTAATTATTCCAAATTCCTCTATCCTAAATCTTAATTTCATAAATCCACCTCATCAATCCACCTCATCTTTCCACCTCTCCTTTGCCACCTCACCCTGTTGTACATGTAATTAAATATATTAAATATTTAATTATCTAATTTTCTCTCACCCACATGTCCTATTTCTTCTCTAATCAAAGTTAGTTAACTAATCAATCAAAAGTGGTAACTAACCTGTCAATTGAGTTAATCCCTCAATCAATTCTGTCAATTCCATAATTCATTCTTCCAACTGATCAATCAAGTTTGTTAACTGATCAGTCAATGGAGTTAACTCTCCAATCAATTTTGTCAAATCCCCTCTTTCATGATGGAGCTAAGACACTTGTCATATTTCTACTGGTTGGACATTCCTCAACCATCCTCAGCCATTGATCTTCATATCTCCTCTCAACCGTTGATTCTCATTCTTCTGAGTCTATAAAAGAAACCTCATCCTCCCATTCTATTCATCCAGGCTATTCGTATTGTTACTCTGCAGAAATTCACCAGCGCGCCTTTGGCACCCTCTTACCATTCACTAGCTTGAGATCACACCTTTGCTTTGAAACTCATCTTTATTGCACGTTTATCACAACAGCCATTTACTATCGACATCCTTGAACACAGCTAAAAGAGTGCACTCTCTGAGGGCCTACTTCATCAGCAAAAGGACGGTTGTAATAGGCGAACAACAGAAGCATTGATTCAGGGAAGGTTTGCTTTGTGTTATTCATTGCTCTTTTTATTCAATCTTTCTTGTTCTCATTTATTCTGTTGATGTTTGTGTTTGATATAATTCAATTGATTGATCCACGTTTTACCCTTATAGAAACCATTTGGCTTAAGAGATTATGTTCAGATATTGGTGTTGATGCAGGACAAATTATGATTTGTTGTGACAGTCAAAGTGCAATTTGCCTTGTGAAGAATCTAACTTTCTATGCCAGAACAAAGCATATTGATGTACAATTTCACTTCGTGCAAGACATGGTAGAGGATGGGAAGGTAAATTTGGAGAAGGTAGATATTTTGAAGAATGTTACAGACGCATTGACGAAACCAGTTAGCACAGAGAAGTTTAGATGGTGTTCAGAGTCTATGGGCCTCTCGGCCTATAGCAGTTAAATCTTGTTATTCTATTGGCTCTTACAAGGTGTTCGACAAGTGGGAGAATGTTGGGAATTAAGGTGTCTCAACCTTGGTAATTCCTTGCATTATTTATGATTGTATTTATTAATTCATTGCCTATGTTATAAATTAATTGTAAATTCCATATTGTCATTTTGTGGGATGTGGCACGGTGATGTGTTATCCTACATGGAAGATGACAACTTGTAATTTTGTCCTCACATGAGGAGATAAGCATCCCACTTAGTGGTAGGAATATTTTGCCATGTGTCGGCATCTTGGATGTTGTGTAAGGGAATCTTGACCGAAACAGTTATGACATGTAAGAGTCAAAAATAGAAGCTTGTAAGATAGGTGAAGACATGTGTCATGAAGCATCTTTGAAAAAGGCATATTTGGGTGCCCCAATGTGGACTATGACATGTTGCAAGAGAATATTCTATTTATAGCATGTGTATGACAGATTCTCTTACAACTATAAGTTGTAACTACTATGATAGCTTCTATGACAATTGTAAGAGTCGTAAGAGCATCTATCATAGCCCATTTTGGAAATAGGCAACCTCTTTTGGATGGAAGCTATGGACAAGTGTCAAGAACATTCTACAATGTTGACCAAGTGTCCTTAGGTGTAGGTTTTGGGCCATGAGGCCAAGTTGGATGCCCATTCCAAGATAGGACCAATTTTGCCTTGTATATTCTATATAAATAGGTGTTTGGAGGAGGAGATGTGTTATGTGATTGACAGGTACTGTTATGCTACCGGATTGACTCTAGACACGAGTGTCAAAGACTATTGAAGCTTGCATTGCAAGTGTATTGTAAACCATATTTAGTTATGATAATACATTGTGTAGGTTTATGAGTGTGGGGTTTTTCACCTGATAAGGGTTTTCCCCATGATATATCTTATCTCTCTTCTTCTGTCTTCTTTTTGGTTCTATGTGTATTGTTGCAATATCTCTATTATATGTTTCATGTTGTTGTAATTGTAAGGATTAAATTGAATTTGTATAGCTCTCTCCTCATTAGATTAGTGTAGGAAGTGATTTTTGCACGCCTAGCTTCCTTTCATAAGAGGTCCCAAGCCGACAAGGGCAGGGCTAAAGGAGAGACTAGGGCACTTAGGCACTTGGGCACCCTAGTCCTTTATCTACACAACTCCCAAAAAGGGCATTTAAAGTGTTCTTAGCTCCGCCTTATTATTATTATCTGGGTCTTGTGCATCAGGATCAAGAGTTACATGGTTAATGCTTAAAAGGGTGTTAAAATAGGTCCTAATAAACAAGTGTAAACAATTTAGTTCCACCTAGGTGCTAAATTAAGTGTAAAATGGTGTTGTACACATTTTACGACTCAACAAACACAAGGTACCACATGAAATCAAGAGTGAAGTTATAACTATATTTTCTATTGCAATTGAAAAGTTGGTAGCGGTGGCTATATATGAAACACACTTATACTAGCAATGTAAAGGTGATAGCTATTAGTTCATAGTGTGCACTTACAATGAAATTTACAAGGAGCTTATCCATGTGGAGACATCATACCTGGTTGGAAGTGCAATATGATAATGTTAGCTATGTATAGTATATGGATACACAACTCTTATTTTTCTACAAGTTAGTTATATAGATGGACATTTGGTATTCCATGAATACATCTATATATAATAGATTGTGTGAATGTGTCAAGGTTACTCAAGGTATTAAACTCATTGTAATAGACATTGAAGACATTATGTATGTTGTTGGTGTGTAAACACTTGAGTGACTATAGAAGAGGGGTATTTTGTAGATTGAGACTCTATAAAAGATTGTTTAAAGGAATTTTTGTATTGTATTAATTCTAAATAATACACTTGTGAAAGTATTTTTGTGGTGGGTTTTCTCCCATAACGGTTTTCCATGTAAAATCTTTGTGTCTTGTGTAATTTTGTGATTGCATACTGATCCATTACTTTTATGTCGAGCTATAAATATATTGTATTATGTCATTTGACAATGATAATTGAATTAAACCATGAAAGGAACACAATTGGTTTTGTAATGAGACACTCAAATAAACATTAAAAATTAACGAATAATCTAAAATTAAATAACACAACAATGCCATAATTTTTAAATTTCTTTTTCAAAACATATAGATTCCACATTTTGAAAGGAAACAAGGTATGCAAAAATGCTTCCTACACCAATCTAATGAGGAGAGTATTGTACAAATTTAAATCTTTATAGTAGTAGAGAAGAAGATACACAACATAAAATAGATAATACCATAACACCATAAATATGTGGGTGGAAACCCTTTTGGGAGAAAACCCTCCACTCCAAAAGCCTGCTCAATGTATTGCAAATCCAAAACAAGATTACATATACTTGCAGAGAAAGTTTCTTACAAAAGTACAACAACACTTAATTCCTATAGCAATTCTGACAACATAATAGTACCTGCAAAATCAATCATACAAACTACTCCTCAAGCCTCCAATTTATAGAATTTTGTAAAAAGGAAACCATTTGTGGTTTACCAAAACCATGTGCTAAACCTCCCATGAGGTGTGGTGCCCAAGATAGGCAAGATTCTAGTAAAAAATTAGGCTCCCATGTCCAAATTAAATTGCCCTAATTTTGACCCTTACAGTTGTCATAGAATCTATCATAACATGTTTAAAAATAACCTTTCTATAATATACCACTAAGTGGGCATCTTTTGACAACTAATATACCAATTTTCAAAGCACTGACAACTAAAAATAAATGCCCATTTTGATAGAGCACAAATATTAAATTCTATGGGAAAATATTAGACAAGAAATAAACTTAGGAATTGACAAGGTAGAGACATTAATTCCCAACATTCTCCCACTTGTCGGATACCTTGCAAGAGCTAGGGGAAACCATACCATCATGAACTTAACTGTTAGGGTTCAAGAGGCCCATAGACTCTGAACACCATATGAGGTTATGGACTAATAATTTCCTAAAGCTCTCCCTGTAGCAACAAATATTTTAGGGATTGGTCAGTCCCTCAAGAGTCCAAATTTGTAATAAAGAAAGGAATTCAAATTGGCTCCTACAAAGGAATTAAATTTGATAAGATATCATAAATATTAAATTTGGGATATTACAATGGTATCAAAGCTAGATCTTGCTAGCCTATGCAAAAGAAGCCAACAATTGAATGTAGATTACATATCACCTTTGGTGTTGAACGCTATAGTTTTGGATATTAGTTAATATTTTTAGGAGTTATATGAAGATTGAAGAACTTTAGGGTTTATTTATGTATTCAATAAGTAATTAAGAGGTCTGAATTGCTAGAAGAATCTAATGTTTTGATTTATCATATCTCTTGGTTTAGACTTGTTGGTAAATAATAGCAGAAAACAAAGGTGGTAATCACAATGGGAGATATTTTTTGACAAAGTATGATGATGGGTATTCCTTTGAATAATCATTATGCAATTGAAGGAAGGGTCAATAAAGTTGGGATGTTACCTTGATAAGATTAGACTAAAAAATAAATTCTAAAACATCATCTAGGATACCAAATCTATATCATCCCATTATATTCCTTTGTGGGTCCCAAACACCATATTCATTAGTTACATTTAAAACTCATATAAGGTGATGAATTTAATGTGAAGGAATCACAATTTTGTTCTAAAGGGAATAAACCCACCACATATTCTAAATAATGATTCATGCATTCCTTGCCACAATTTGGGTTTATGGTGGAGTCACCATTCAAAGTTTTTTTATTAAAATTGAAACATATAAACCCACAACCATCCTAGCATAGCTAAGGAGTTGAAATAAAATTGAAAGGGTAAGTGATACCTTGGAAATCAATTTGGTTATCATGATTCTTGTTGATCGACTAAGTTTTAAACCTACCACATTATAAGGAGTCAATGTGCTTAAATAAGACAATGGAATAAAATTTGGATGCAACACCTTATTTGGTGTAGTAAAGGGTCAATCATGAGTCATGTGCAAAACATCTCCTGGCATATCCAAGTTGTTGTCTTCTTTCAAGCCGAACCTTGTATTAAGGCCTCCAACTCACATGGTAGTGTAAGTATGATAATGACAACCCTTTGCTATCACATGGATGTGAGTCATGATCTTCAAGGACCAATACTATTACATAATCATTGCTAACCTATGTATAAGATAAAGTAACTTTGGGAAAGTTACAACATATAGAAAACTCTATTCTAGAACTGCTTCTAATTGGCTTCCAATTGGATTGAAAATATTTCATTGAAGGATAAATTAAAGGTTATATTAATTGTTTAAGAAGCTTTTTAATGAAACTAAGGACTTTTCTCATTAGGAATAATAGAAGATGGATGCTAATAAAGTACAAAATATTGAAACAATGATAGACATGTTGGGTTAGATACTCTATATGATGCAAAATGATACGAATGTTCATAGAAGGTGGAATAGAGAGGCAATAAATTCAAGAGTCAATAACAATAATTAGAATAATCACACAAGAAGATTAGTTGTTGGGTTTGTTGATAGAAATCTACATCCCAATTTAATTTATAAAGAAGAAGTTCCTATAGTAGAATTCAAAAGTCAATTCAAGAATCCTAAAGGTAATGTCTTTCACAAATTTCATGAATATGAAGAGAACTAGAAATGGATCAAGACTTGAGCCTAGACCTCACAAGGATTTTCACATTTTTATTAAAGAATTGGTGGACCAAAATAAAAAAGAAAATTTAGAACTAAAACCCCAATAAGTCATCAAAAGGATTACAATGCTAGATTATTCAATGGCTTGGACCCAATCCCATTCTAAGGCATGTCGTTCTAATAAAAAAGAAGATTTCTCCTATTGCAAGAAAGACAAATAATAACCAAAGGAAACATAGAAGAGAAAATATTTGCTTCTTATGCAAGGAATCTTGGGATCCAAGACACAAGTATTGGAATATGTAGTGTCTCAACTAATTATTTACCAAAGGAAATCATATATGAAAATTATTTTAATAATTTTCTCCAAAATCAATCACAAACACAACTTAACAAACAACTGGTCAATAGCTAACAAACACCAAAATCAATCTAAAAACTCCCAAAGATAATATTATCAATATTCTCAGATTTTTACATTAGATTTGGGCTGATACAATAGTCACATGCCTTCTCCAATGTAAAAAAATTAAATCTAAAACAAATACTACAAAATCTTCACAATTATGTTGAAATACACACTATGTATTTCACCAAAACATTGCCAAACATAACCAACATTGAAATATTAAAACTACAACTCCTTAAATTGGACATGAATGTCAAATTAATAGAAAAATCACTCCATACAATAGAAGCAACACCCTACATCACACAGAAACCCAATACTACAAATAAAACTTGCAAAACACACATAATACTTAATACAAATTAAAGTTGCCAAATTTTGAAGCTCCAATGCACTCCATGGATGAGAATGTCCTCAAGAATCAAAATTTTATCCTCTTATTCTAGAAAACAATGGGTTTTCCTCCACATGTCACAAATTGTAGAACGCAAATGTTCATGTTACGCAGATTTTTACTACAGCTCAATCAGGTAGGGTCCATTGTTTTAAATAGGGAAGTGAGATTCATTTTTTATACTTTCCAATGTTACATTCAATTGTATAAGAAAAATCAGAAAAAGAATTACAAAAGCTGTAATGGATTGTTGCATTGACACAAGTGCATATAACAGAGAAAAGTAATCTTTATTGAATGAAAAAATATCCATTGTCTCACACAAGCCATGAGATTAGCTTTCGTTTATTCAATACAAATTGAGAAAAGCATATGCATGAATAAGTAATGAAAGTAAATAAAGGAGTATAGAATGAGGGTAACCAGTCATTGCCTGAATGACTGGTATGTCTGGACAGTTGTGCTGTTGACTTGAGCCTCCTTGGTCTGTGGTCCTGTTTCCCTGCAAAGGATGAGATAAGGCGTTAGAGAAATGTTGCTCTAAGCAATGACTGATTACATTCATTATATACGCATTCATTATGCATGTATAGGTTTTTCAACAAGATGCATAAAATTAGTCATGCATACCTTAAATGTACCAGAAAACTACTAAAGTTATCTAATGCATCTAGGGTATGCATTTGTTTTATTAACAAGTTTGCTTCAAGTGTAGATACAGGTGTAATTAGTTTTCTATTTGATTCATCAGGTTACATTATGAGTGGAGAAAATGTGGCTCCCACAAGGGTTGAGCGCATCTCATAAACATTGCAGAAGATCTCATGAATGTTCAACAGAAACAAGGATCAACTTGTACAACAAGATCTATTCATATACTTTTAAGAGGAGTAGATAGGTTGTATGATAAATAAGTGAATTTTCATGATATAAGGCAACTAGAACATATTTTGCTCATCATAGTGTATTTCACATCAAATGGAATCACAAGAGTTAATGAAGATATGTAAAACAGTCATCAGGTATAGTCATGCATCTCAGTCAAGGACAGTGTACATTTCAAAGGATAGAATACTAAACAACTGTTATAGGTGATCTCTTGAAGAACTATCAATAATGTTGCCATCAATGGATCACTGTCATAAATATCAGTTGTTTGAATAGGTTATGCCAAGGCCAGCTAAGCCTTAAAAGGTTAAGAAGATATAATGATTCTGAAAAATGATGAAACCCTATCAAATAAGTGGTAAGACTGCAAAAGACCTAGAGAACACTATCAAATGCCTGGGAGGTTGCACACTGACTTAGTAGTCATGTACTGAAGGACAATAATCAATGAAGAAATGGAACAACTACATGGTTTTTGAAGTATTTGCCAGCAGTCATGACAGTTAACAATCATAAGAGACACCATGAAGGTTCAAAGGTCTCTAAGACCATCATCAGAAGGTAGTCACCACATCAAAATAAGGGATTTACTGAAGGAGATGATGACATCAAGATAGAGTGTGTTGGTCATGAGTTGAGCATGATTGTATAACAACACAATGGCCATAAGGTGCATCCATAGCAGTCAAAACAAAGAAAACATCACTCAATCATCACATGACACTGTTGGGACAGTCACAAAGACTTTTACAAAGGCAGTAAACACAAGAAGTTTATGACTACCACTACAGTGTCACGGAGCCTTTATCAAAAGGGTCATAAAAGAAACTTAGCCATCATGAAGTGTAAAAGCATGAAGACCACTATGATAGCCTTGACAAATGTGAAACATAGATCACATTTACAGTATGAAGGAATGACTCAGGTAATACAAATTTTCATCATTTCCTGTAGCTTTGCCTTTTTCAGTGACAACAGTCAAAAGTAGATAAGTAAGGAAGTAATCATAGGGATCTTCCTAAAAGAGATAAAGAAGGTTACAAATAACCCTGACATAGCATGAAGGAATGAGCAGTCATAATGGTATGACTGTGACAGTCATAAATTTTGAGCAAAAGACATAAGAGGAATAATAGTATGCTATCAAAATATCAAGAAGTAGTGGAGTATCAATGGGAGTGTCATTAAAGATGAAACAACAACAGAAGCACAAACAGAGCTATCTACAGTCAGTGCAGAAAGTAGTACCAAGACAGACCGGTGAGAAAGAGTTTCAATGAAGGATATTTACCAAATGCAAGAGATAGTCACTTGAGGAACTGTCTTAAAGCATAGTGATGTAGTCAGCAGAGGACTATCATATAGTGTGTTACACAAGGATGTATCGCCATTGTAATAATAGATAGATCTCTCATAATGAAAGGAGGACTGTCAAACAATGTCATAGTCAAATAATGAATACTATAGTCATCTCTGTCATGAAAGCACAAAGACAGTCCAGCCTTGAAAACAGTATGGAGGACATGGTGACAAAAGAGACATTCAAGCCGATATCAACTACAAACCCTAACTAGGGTTACAGTTGAAAAGAACCTTCAGCATGACAGCAAAAAATGGACAGAAACCCTCTACAAAAAAGCTCATATAGATCAAAGAAATATAGAGGAATCTTTTCTAGAAAAATAAGAATGCATATACAAAAATGATAGATCTCATTATTTTCTATAGTTTTTCCTGTCAAAAAATAGTCATATATGCACAGATAAATAGTTTTTTATCATAGCCATGCAAAATACAGGGATATCCATTAGATACAGTAATGAGAGGCAGCAATATTATCATAAAATTGCAAAGTTCTGAGGACAAATGCAGTAAATAATGAGATTATTGAACTCACCTTCACATCTAGAGCAGAAAATGTCAAAATGCCAGTGAAATAGTAGGGAAATGGCTACAGAAACTCCAAGCATCAAACCCTTGTGTCGGTAGTGAAGAAAAGTGTAGAGCAAGATTGCAAGAAATGTAAAAATGCAAAATGAGAGTACAAAAGTTGATTTTGTGTTTCGTAAGGTTTCAAAACCCTAAAGACTCGATGGGCCTTTATTTTTGTCTTTTCTTTTGCATAAAGTTTTAAAATTGCCAAGGTCTAAGACATGGACAATGCAATGCCTAGCATGCCACGAAGGGGCCGTAAGATATATGAAGACTTTATTAAGTCTTTTACTTCCTTGTATTAGAGTGTGCACTTCAGTGCTTGTTATCACATTTATGTTTATTTCTCCTTGCACATACTATGTAATCTAAAACAATAAACTCTAAATGATGATCATATAAATCATTTGAAGATCTGTTATTGCCTTTTAATGCAAGGGAGAGTAAAGGAGAGTACGGTGGAGATTGTTTGACATGATTTATTGCCTTTGAGGAGTTATGGTTGAAAATGTGAAGATGTGGTGGACACATGCCTTTGTTGTAGCATCTTTTTCTGCCTTGGAGGAGATAGTGTTTGACTAGGTCATGTTGACAGTTAGTAGTTGTCTTGACTACTTGGGGAGTATCTGGGAGAGCTTTATTTCCTTTTAGAGTCCTTTTTAGACTTATTCTCATGAGCCATAATGTTTGGCTAAGTCCTAATGGACTTTTTCTTGTAGTTTGGGCATTTTTGGAGAGGTTTTAGGCCCTAGATTTTAGGATTTTTCTGGGCATCCGACCCAAATCAATTTGGTTTTCCTGCTTTGGTGGAACCACTTAGATGGTTATAGTCACTTTTGATTGACTCATTACAGTTAGTTCTAATTATGCTACTTGCAGAGACTTTTGATTTTGTGATCCTTGCTCTAGATTTTGGCAAGATTTGTAACTCATGTTACTAGTTTACTTGATATGATATACAGAGAGAACCTTGGAGATCGTTGATTGGAAATTGTGCCTATCTATCTTATGCATTTTTGTGCTCATTATCTGATTTGATGGAGTCAACTGTGAAGTAAGTTTATTTCCTCTTGATTTTGTCTTGGAAAAGAGCCTTTTTGCATAAAGTACTTATGCAGGTTACAAGTTGTGTCTAGATATGCATTACTATTAAGTGTGAAATTACTATTCCTCTTAAAAATTCTGCAACTATAGACCTGTTTGTGAAATTTTTATGCAGAGTTATAACTAATAAGTTGTGCAAGAGTTATTTCAATCACATTAACAAGTGTTTGGGCTGTTATTTTCATGTTCCTCATTGAAGATAGGTGTATCATCCTTAGAGTTAAATTTCAGTTGTAGAACAAAGCTTTCTTACCCTTTTCCTTGTCATAGTCATAGAATAGTAAAGTCTTAGGGGATACAAAGTTAGGAAGCCATCCTTCTCTTGAGGTTGACCTCTGCCTATAAAGTGACCCACAGCTTTAGAGGTCTTCCCATGTTTCATCAAATAGACTAATTTCTGCAAATTAGTCAGGGTGCATATTTAGGTGATAACAGTTCATTCAATGAAATTTAAAAACATGAAATGGTAAAAGACCCTACAATATACAAATACTGAAGTATTTATCGTCACCAAGACTAAAATGAGCACCTAGATTCCCACACATTATTTGGTGGGAAAAATCAATAAAAAGCATTTTGAAATTTACATTCCACTTCGCATGCCAAAAATACCCTGCCACTAACAACCATCAATTATAGGTACAACTTGTCATTGATCCTATCATAGATTCTTGCCATAGTTGTCACAATCAGCTAGAATTAGCAACTGGTAGTTGAAAAACTCCTTACCAAATCCATGCCCCCACTTATGCAATAAATTCTAATTAATATTTAATTATTCCAAATAAAATATAATTTCCTTCATTTTTTGGGAAAATAATTAAAATATTAAATTAAATATTTTCCCTTAATTTTAATATTAAAGTCTATGGAAAAATAGGAATGGACTAATATATTCACCATTTTTTTAAAGGGGACATTACAAGTTTGCCCTTCCTAAAATTGCTTGTCCTCAAGTAATTCAAATTTGAATGCTCTAGAATTTCATGACCTTGCCATGAAGCATCCTCAATAGGACTTTTTGAATGAATAAGATATGTTTTTTATGTTTCTTTTCCTCAATTTATTAACCCTAGTATCAAGCAAAGCTTAAGGAATCAATATTAGTCTTCCTTGATCCTTTAATAGTGGTAAATCAATGGAAGGAACAACATGCAAACCAACTACTTTCTTCAAACAAGAGACGTGAAAAACATTATGAATTTTGAAACCTTTAGGAAATTTAAATTTATATGCTACTTCACCTACTTTCTTGGAGATCCTATAGGGTCAATAAAATTTTAGCTTTAGTTTTTTCCTTCCCACCGCGGGGCTACGAAATGAGGACAGGTATAAAGTTTATCATGGCCTATTGATCCAAGTGGATACTTTTCGTCAAAATTTGAAGTGTTCCATATGCTCCAAAAATTGTTTCCATGTTAAAGTACTCAGAAAAATGAACCCAATGCAACTTGAACAGAGTCAAAAGGAGCTCTACACTCAACATATGCTAAGTCAAAGTTGGGTCAAATAGGGTACAGAGGCCGGTCAGAAGGGAAAAAAAATGATCATTCTGAAATTGGTCAAAAATGACGTCAAAATGAAGAGCTCCTCTCCACAAGTCCGATAGCCACTCATTTCATGTCAAACAAAGCTCGTATGCAGAACATACAGCCGGTCAAAGTTGCCAAAAGGATGGGTTGACCAGGTACAATGATGACGTCAGCGAACTGACGTGGCATCCCCAGAGTTTGACATGTGGCATCCACACAAAAAATGTGGCAGCCCTGAGGGTGACACGTGGCAGACCATATAATGACGTGGACTAGTAAAATGTTGCCACATGGCATTATGTGGGCGAGTAATATGGTGCCAAGTGGCCCAATGGCTAGGTGCCACATGGCACCTCAGCAGGTTGGCCTACATCAGCGGTCGGCTTCAATAGTTTAATAAAATTACATGGTTGGGGTTCGAATCCCTAACCTTCGTTTAATCACTCCAACCGCCTACCATTGCGCCAAACCTTCAGTGTTAAGGATTTTGGTGGGCTTTTTGTTTTATTATAGAGATAAAGTAGATTTCTCCTATATTTAACATAACTAAACCCTTAAGCTTTTTAAAGCCCGATATCAATATATTAAAAGGGTGCTTAAAATAAGATTTATAAGATTTTTATAAAGATTATTAAGGGGTTTTAGATAAATCTTGAAGGTTAATAAGGATTTTAGTGATATTTAAAGGGGATTTTTTAAGATTTACTATTGTAAATGGGAGATATAGGAGATATGGGAGAATTTTGTAAAATCATATGGTTATGAACCATATTGGGAAAAAGGTGTGTATAAAACGGGAGGAGTTTAGGAGTTTTGGGAGGTAAGTGGAAAATTGTGAAGAGAATTTCCTTTGTGATAGTGAATTGTTCATCTTTGTGCATTGGGAGCTTGAAGTCAAGCTTGTTGTACTTGGGAGAGAAGGACTTTTTTGCAATTCATTATCAAGGAGACGTGAGGAGACTTTGTAATAGTTTAAGCCTTGTAAACCAATTTTTGGAGCATAATCAAGGATTGGTCACTCTTTGGAGAGGGACCCAGAGATGTAGTTGTTTGGTGAAATTTGTTATCAACTTGTTGTTTCTTGTCTTCTCTTCTTTCTCTAATTCTAATTCATTGTTTAATCATTGTAAGGTTTGTTTAAGCATTTCAATAATGTTATTACATTATAAGACTTTTAAATCAAGCATTGTAAACATTAAGCAAACACATGCAATTGTCATAGATCCTAACACAGATCAAGTGGTATTAGAGCTTTGTTGACTAGTATTGCAGAAGTGGATGCTAATGCGATCCAGGAGCTAGTGAGGTAAAGGCACGCTTGTAGAATACAATCCTGAGATTGGCAAATGAAGAACTTTGCCAAAGATGGAATAAGCAGAAGGTGGACAAAGTTTGGAGCTCGATGCAAAATGTTTTCAACGAGATTTTCTCGATATGAAGGCTATGGTAGAAGTACTCTTTCAGGAGAGACAAGAATGGAAGAAGCATGAAAAAGGAGATTCGTCGAAGTAGGAAAAGCATAAAGATCAAGAGGACAAAGGGAAAAGACCGGGAGATGATGATGAGCCTGCAGAAATTCCATCTTCTCCATCTTCTCCATCTTCACCATCTGATTCTACTTCTTCTGCTAATCCTTTCAAGAGTGGACCTAAGCCTAAAATCAAATTGGATGTAAAATTTGATCTACCTAAGTATTGTAGGGAATTAAATGCTGAGAAATTAGATGATTAGGTTCAACAAGTAGAAGTGTACTGTAGAGTTCAAGGTCTCTTAGATGATGCTTCTAGAATCTAGTTAGCTACTCTTCAGTTGGAAGGAACATCTCTCACTTTAAATGTTTTCAACGAGATTTTCTCGATATGAAGGCTATGGTAGAAGTACTCTTTCAGGAGAGACAAGAATGGAAGAAGCATGAAAAAGGAGATTCGTCGAAGTAGGAAAAGCATAAAGATCAAGAGGACAAAGGGAAAAGACCGGGAGATGATGATGAGCCTGCAGAAATTCCATCTTCTCCATCTTCTCCATCTTCGCCATCTGATTCTACTTCTTCTGCTAATCCTTTCAAGAGTGGACCTAAGCCTAAAATCAAATTGGATGTAAAATTTGATCTACCTAAGTATTGTAGGGAATTAAATGCTGAGAAATTAGATGATTAGGTTCAACAAGTAGAAGTGTACTGTAGAGTTCAAGGTCTCTTAGATGATGCTTCTAGAATCTAGTTAGCTACTCTTCAGTTGGGAGAGTAGAACTTGGGCGTAGTGTCAATTTAACTTGGGTAGAATTTGTTAATGCTCCTAAGAAGTAATTTTATCCCCTAGGCCATATGGAACGCAATAGTTAATGATGGACTGGAAAACTTTTAGGCAAGGGAAAGGTCAAACTGTCCAAGAGTACACCCATGAATTCAGGAAAAGGGCTATTGCATTGAATTTTCCATTGTACACCCAAGATGCATTGCTTAAGTTCATAGGTGGTCTTCACTCTTATCTAAGGCATTCTATTTTGGTTTTGAATCCGAGTAACCTGGATGAAGTATGTGTACAAGCCACCCACTTAGAGTCAAGAGGTAAGGGTACTTTCATTGATAAGTTTGACAAGAAGCCATCTAAGCCTGAAGGTAAATCCAAAGATATGTACAAAAGGGGAAGAAGACAACTACCATTAAGAAAGAGGATGATAAGTTCACATGCTCTCATTGTGGTAGGAAAGGTCATGATGAAGATCACTACTGGTAGATGCATCCTGAATTGAAGCCAAAATGGGCTCATAAATAGAAAGGTAAGGAGTCTGTAAATCTTGTTATGGATCTTGGTTTAGAGTCTAAAGATGAAACTAAGATAACAACAATGGTATTAAGAGGTAAGGCTTCTTTTGTGAATGTTTTTGTTGCTAGTTGTGCTTCTACTTCTCAATTCTATGATGTCCCTGAAGATAGAAAATAAATGAGCTATTTCACATTAGGGTTGTTGCTAAGCACACTAAAATTGATACAATCATAGATAGTGGATCTCAAATTAACCTAATCTCAAAAAATGTTGCAAGGAAATTGGGATTGAAAACTACACTGCATCAGAGACCTTATCCACTAGGTTGGGTTTGCGAAAATAATGAATTTCAAGTAACAACGCAATGTACTTTAAGATTCACAATCACAAGAAAGGATGTTGATGAGGTGCAGTTTGATGTGATTCCACTAGATGTCTGTGGGATAGTGTTGGGTAGCCTATATTTGTATGATCGAAAGGGTATTTTTGATAGGGAATTTAATCATTATCATCTGTTTAAAGATGGAATCAAGTATATTGTACATTCTCACAGGATCAAGACTGGTAGGTCTTTTGCAAACACAGGGTAGTTGAAGAGGGTGATTAATGCAAGTAAAGATTTGTCTCTTATGTCTATCAAGTCAGGTGATTCTAGGATGAACTTAAAGTAACCAAGGCTAATCATGCTCAGATGTCCCAAGATACACCAACAGTATAGCATGAGGAAATAGTGAATGAAAGAATTGATGGTCTAAGTCCTTAACTTATGGTTGGGAATTTGGAAGTTCCCTTGGGTAAAAGTGTTTATGTTGTGAAAGATAGACATATTATTGATTCATTCACTTTTGTATCTGCATTGTTCTTCAGCTTGATATTAGTCAATGGTTATTGGTTAATAGCTATAACAGTTGATGTAGATGCCTATGGAAGTGATAGAGTGATGTATATGTTCAACAATATTATTGCAGTCCTGATTGTGGTGATGAGCCAGGCATATAGATGGAAAGATAATACAAGACAAGTGGGGAGGCCATGCCCTCACTTAATTTCTAAATAATGCAACTTTTGGAGGTCCAAAAGCTCTCAAGTGGAGAGGATTGATCCAAGTGGATACTTTTCGTCAAAATTTGAAGTGTTCCATATGCTCTAAAAATTGTTGCCATGTCAAAGTACTCAGAAAAATGAACCCAACGCAACTTAAACAGAGTAAAAAAGGGGCTCGTACGCTCAAGATATGCTCAATCAAAGTTGGGTCAAACAGGGTGCTAGAGGTTGGTCACAAGGGAAGAAATAATGATCATTCTAGAATTGGTTGAAAATGGCATCAAAATGAAGAGCTCATCACCACAAGTCTGACACCACTCGTTTCATGTCAAATGGAGCTCGTATGCAGAAGATACGACCGGTCAAAGTTGCCAAAAGGATGGGTTGACTAGGTATAATGATGATGTTAGCATAGTGACGTGGCATCACTAGATTTTGACATGTGGCATACATACAGATAATGTGGTAGGTCCAGAGGGTGACACATGGCTGACCGTATGGTGATGTGGACCAATAAAATGTTTCCACGTGGCATTACGTGGGCAAGTAATTTGGTGCCATGTGGCCCAATGGCTGGGTGCCATGTGGCACCTTGGCAAGTTGTCCTACATTGGCGGTTGATTTCAATAGTTTATTCATTTTACCACTTTGTTCGCCTACCATTGCACCACACAATGTACTCTGCCATGCATAAGGTGTCACTTCCATTTAAAGAAGAAAATACCAAAATTGGGGGGACAGCGGTTTGAACCGCCAACCCCCCATAACTCATGCTCTCTACCAACATGCCAAACCTTTGGTGGGAGAGATTTTCAATTTCTTTTTATTATAGAGATAAAGTAGATTTCTCCTTTATTTAACATAACTAAACCCTTAAGCTTTTTAGAGCCTAATATCAATATATTAAAAGGGTGCTTAAAATAAGATTTATAAGATTTTTATAAAGATTATTAAGGGCTTTTTAAGGGGGTTTAGATAAATCTTGAAGGTTAATAAGGATTTTAGTGATATTTAAAGGGGATTTTTGAAGATTTACTATTGTAAATGGGAGATATAGGAGATATGGGAGAATTTTATAAAATCATATGGTTATGAACCATATTGGGAAAAAGATGTGTATAAAAAGGGAGGAGTTTAGGAGTTTGGGGAGGTAAGTGGAAAATTGTGAAGAGAATTTCCTTTGTGATAGTGAATTGTTCATCTCTGTGCATTGGGAGATTAAAGTCAAGCTTGTTTTACTTGGGAGAGGACTTTTTTGTAATTAATTATCAAGGAGACATGAGGAGACTCTGTAATAGTTGAAGCCTTGTAAACCAATTTTTGGAGCATAATCAAGGATTGATCACTCTTTGGAGAGGGACCCCGAGACGTAGCCGTTTGGTGAACTCTGTTATCAACTTGTTTCTTGTCTTCTCTTCTTTCTCTGATTCTAATTCATTGTTTAATCATTGTAATGTTTGTTTAAGCATTTCAATAACATTATTATGTTTGAAGAATTTTAAATCAAGTATTGTAAATGTTAAGCAAACACATGCAATTGCAATAGATCCTAACACAGATCAAGTGGTATCTATAAGCACAAAAATCACGCACTGCCTCCATGATGACCCCTATGATGATTTTAATCCTTGTCACGTACATGTAAGCATGAAATAATGTCCTTTAAGTAATAAACCTCTTGATGACGTGTCTTCTTTCTTTTCTTGTATTGTTTCCTCTTTGTCAATTTCCCTCTCTCCCCGTTTACGATGCTTTTCGACACTTGTTGTGACACTTGTCGACTGGCATTTTCTGGCTTTTGACCTTGCTCCTAAGCCTTGTGAGTGTCTTGTAGGTGAGTTTTTACCTTTCTTGTTTGTCTTTCATCTTGTGCACCTCCTAGAAGCCTTCTAGAGGTCTCCCGATCCATCTCCCACTGTCAGTTTTTAGTTCCGCCCAACTAATCCAAATCTCCCCCTATTATTTCTAGATCTCCCCTAGGAGATCCTGTAGACACAAGTGGAGATTTGGATTCTTCCACATGACTAACCTATTTCTTGATGCAGAACCCTTCTTTTTCTGCTCTTATACCATCTCCTAGCCTGTTTTTCTGCATCTGACCCTGTCCAGCTCGGATCTCCCCCGGGCGACCTAGCCCAAGGTCACCTCTCGGCTGAACCATGGTTGTCTAGGGGTGACCCTACTAGAAAAAGGAGTGATCTTGCCATTTTTGAAGCTACAGAAAAATTCAAGTTTCTCTCTCGTTTTTGCTCTGTTTTCACCCGTTTTTCTCTTTGTTTGCATGATTTTTGATCCCTAATATAGAGTTAACTATTTCATGCACCCATACATGCATAATTAACTCTATTTTATCTCAAATTAACTCTCCAATAAATCTCATGCATTCCCTCACCTCTATTTCCTCTCCAATGATAAGCTATCATTGCTTCATCACTATCTAATTAGCTGATTTCACTGGGTAATCAACCTTGTTAACTCCCCAATCTATTCTTGTTAACTTATCAATAAAATGAGTTAACTCTTCAACCAATCCCTTCTTCTAAACCTATAAATACCCCCTCCCTCAAGCACAAAGGGAGACAAATTCATTGTGCACACAACTCTTGCCAATTTTTGCTCTCCAACTTAGCATTCAAATGCTCTCATAGGATGAAGGTGCCCTTGGACTATGATGATGGAAGAAAATGTTCCACAAATCTATTGGAGAGAAGCTGTGAGTATTGTTGTCTACACTCTTAACCAGGTGAATGGTAATTCTGGTAAGACACCTTATGAACTATGGTTTGGTCATCCTCCTACTGTAAGATATTTTAGAGTTTTTGGTAGTAAATGCTATGTCAAAACAGATGAGGATCTAGGCAAGTTTGATACAATTCAAACCTAGACTCAGATTAAGATTGATCTGAAAAATCCAATAACTCAAGTGGACAGTGCAGATGTTGAAGAACAAGCTCAAGAAATAGAAGTTTAAACAAATCCCAAAACTCCCAGGTATGTAAGGATGAATCATCCTAAAGATCAGAACATAGGAGATAGAAATAAAGGTGTTTGAACTAGGAAAAGAATTGCTGAAGATCAAGAAGAGATTTGTTTGATTTCAAAGATTGAACCAAAATTAGTAAGTGAAGCTTGCAATGATGAAAATTGGGTTAAATCAATGGAAGAAGAATTAATGCAAATTGAAAAGAATCACATTTGGGATCTTGTTCGTAGACCTAAAGACAAAATTTTGATTGGAACCAAGTGGGTCTTCCAAAACAAACTAAATGAAGATGGTGAAGTGGTAAGGAACAAAGCAAGGTTGGTATGCAAATGATACTCTCAAGTGGAAGGAATTGATTTTAAAGAAATGTTTTCTCCAGTGGCAAGAACAGAAGCAGTCAGATTATTTCTTGCATTCACTTCTTATAAAGATTTGAAGGTATATCAGATGGATGTCAAGTTAGCATTTCTAAATGGAGAGTTGGAAGAAGAAGTCTACATTGAGAAACTGAAAGGATTTCAGTTATCTGATCGAAAAGATATGGTCTACAGATTGAGGAAAGCACTGTATGGACTCAAACAAGCTCTAAGAGCATGATATGCAAGATTAGATAAGTATTTGCTAAAATTAGGTTTTAGCAAAGACACTATTGACAATAATCTCTACTTCAAGATTGACCATGAGCACATTCTGATTGTTGAGGTATTTGTTGATGATATCATTTTTGGTAGAAATGAGAGTATGTGCAAGATATTTGCTAATCAAATGAAAAGTGAATTTGAGATGTCAATGTTTGGTGAAATGAATTTCTTCTTAGGTCTACAAATCACTCAGTCAGATAAAGGTATCTTCATATCTCAATCTAAGTATGTGAGAGAATTGTTGAAAAAGTTTGGGATGAAAGATTCAAAGCCAGTAGGTACACCCATGGTAACCTAATGTAAGTTGAGTAGAGGTGATCTAATTCCCCTAAGGCAAACCAGAAAAGGTATAGGTCATTGATTGGAGGACTACTCTATCTGACCTACACCAGACCTAATATCATGAATGTAGATGGACTTGTTGCTAGATTTCAAGTTGATCCTAGAGAATCCCATGTAGTAGCAGTCAAGAGAATTTTTAGATATCTTAAAGGGACACTTGACTATGGCTTGTGGTAGCCAAAGGACAATGACTTCACTCTTCATGCATATACTGATGCTGATTGGGCAGGAGATGTGGATGATAGGAAAAGTACTAGTGGTGGTGCATTCTTCTTGGGAAGAAGATTGGTTCCTTGGTTGAGCAAAAACTAAGAGGCAATATCTTTGTCTACTGCAGAGGCAGAATCATAGTTGCTACAAGTAATTGCACTCAAGTTTTGTGGATGAAGAAAATGTTGAAGGATATCAGAGTGGTATTTGAGGAGCCTGTTACAATCTTCTGTGATAATTTGAGTGCAATAAACATCTCCAATAATCCGGCGTTGCATTCAAAGACAAAATATGTATCCATCAAGTTTCATTTCTTAAGAGAGAAGGTAAATGAAAATGAAGTCAAATTGGAGTTTGTTTCTTCAAAGTATCAGACTATGAATATATTCACCAAACCTCTGCCTAAGGATACTTTTGAGTATCTCAAAGAGAAGTTAGGCATTATGACCCCTCTTGTTCAGAACTAAGATGCACTAGGATGCATTAGTCAGTGGAATTCACAGTCACATCTTGTGATCTAGATTGATGTTAAGGAGGTACTACTTAGGGAGAGTAGTCAATATGCAAATTATTGGAGATCATTCTGGAACAAATGGGGAGAAAAGATTACAAATATGTGCCCCTTGTCATTGATGTCAAAGGGGGAGAGAAGTTATGTGAAAAACTAGTTGGTGATGAAAGGGGGAGTAGTGAAGAGAATAGTTGCAGAAGTGATAAGAGAAAGGGGGAGAAGTTCTTGTCTTGATGGTTGAATCATTTTTTCAAATCATATGGTGCCATCAATGAAAAGGGGGGAGATTGTTGCAATATGTGCCTACTCAGTTTTGTCATTGGCATCAACATATCCTTGTTGCCATTGGTGTCAACTATATCCTATTTGGTTGCTTATTTAGAAGACTGGAATGTTGAGGATATTGAGAAAATTAATGAAGAAAAATGTATGCGAACCATATGGCTGTGTAGAGGAATGTCTGAATTATCTCCAGTTAAGTTGTAAGAGGTCTGCATGAAGGTTTGAAGAAGCTCTGGCCATCTGAGTTGAACTAAGTTTTGGAAGTTGTTCAAAAGAGACAGAGTGACAATAAATTGGTCTGGATTGCTCTGCATTGAATTATTATGATCTACAGATCTAGAGGCTTGTTTGGGAAGTCAGTGTGTATCATCAAATCAAGTGGTTCATGGTTTGGAGGTCCACAAGCAATCTTTCTAGTGTGACAGTCATGGCAGATAGTGTTCTTGAGGTTCTAGATGAAGATGCAAGTGATTCTGATGATTTGGAGGAGTGCAGATGTTTTTGTTGAATTCAATATGCTTGTGGTGGTCTCTAGATTGTGTGACTGCTATGTTGGAGGTCCGTATTGAAGTTTGAGCTTGTTGGTTAAGATTTCATTCTTGGTATTGTTGTTCTTCCCAGTCTTAGCTGACTGGAGCATGTTGCAGATGATTTAAGAGTAATTCTTTGGAGCGCGGTGTGTTGTTGGAAGAAGATTCAAGTCTTAGTGATGTTTGGCCAATAGTATAGTGATTTGCATGATTGTAGTGCTGACCTTGATGTTCATTCCAAGGTTAATGAAGCGTATAAATACTTGAGAATGAAATGTGGAAAGTTATCCTTGTGCGAAATAATAAAATCCCAAGAAAGGATCAGAGGCAGAGCAGAGAATAGGAGTAGAGGAACAAGAATAGTAAAGGATGAAGTGATAGTGAAGAAATATTTGGAGAAGAGAAGAAGTTTTTTGAGCACTCAATGAGACTGAACCAAGCATGAATAAGATGCTATTTCTCAATTAATTCTTTTTGTATTAAACATAAATCTCTGTAGGTAGTGAGCCTATTTTGAGCAGTGAGCTCTGGGCAGTGCACCTGAAGGCAAGTGCCTTCCCATTTTTAAGTACTTTTAACAGGGTATGAATCTTGTGGGTTCACCCCCACTGTGGTTTTCCCTTAACCGGTTTTCCATGTAAAAAATTGGTGTTATGTGTGTTCAATTTATTTATGCTCTTGTGTTGTTGATTCATGCTTGAATGTTTACATCATTAATTAGATTGAAAGTTGATAAAGAAGTTTAAAAGAAGAAAAAGATTAATTTGTGAGACAACTGATTCACCCCCTCCCTCTCAGTTGTCTAGACTAATTCCAACACTCTCCTCTCACTCCTAAACACATTCTTGAATCAAGATAGAGGAAGTTGTGTAATTGCTAACGTTAACCAGATCTAGGGTTTTGACCTAGGGTTTGACTTGTGTTTTGACTTTGTTTTTACCTTGTGATGTAATCAAGGTTTTTTTTGGAATGTTCAACTGTGATTACCTCGTGATGGAATCGAGGGTTTGCAATTTTGTCTATTCTAGGGTATCTATATGCATGCAAGTTAAATGATATGCAAAATGTTTTTTTGGTATTTTTTAGAGTATTTTGGAAATAAAAGTGCTTCTAATCTATGAAAAGGAAATATGTGTGCAATCCTATATGACTTTTATAATGCAAAGTTAACCTATGTTTTTTTGGGTTTTCGATGATTTTAATGAAATCTAATCTAAAGAAAAGGGGAAATGGTTCTTCTAACAATCTAGATCTAGAAATATGAAAGCAATTAATCTTAACATGCAAGATGTAACTATCAAGGAAAAAGTAATGTTTTACTGTTCCCAAGAGCAAATTTGATTCTCTAATTACTATAAATTAAGCAAAAACAATGAAGGAACCCAGAAGAAATGAAGATTTGTTGACTCGACTACCCTCAGTAATCCTTGTGATAGGCAACCTCGAAACCTTTTGTGGTAGTAGGTGATCCTCTTCACAACAAAATGACCCAAAGAAGCAAAAAGAAGCTTTGATGAAGCTTGTATGAGCTTAATGAGAGCTTGGATTGAGCACACTGGCATAGAATGAAGCATCGTAGTATTGCTTGGTTGAAAAAATAAATAGCAGCTTCTTGAACGGTCCAGTTCTTTCTTTCCACAACTCCATTCTACCGAGGAGTCTTAGGAGTAGATAACTATCTTTTTATTCCATGCTTTTCACAGGATGAATCAAACTCTCCACCTCTGTCGAATCTCAGACACTTTATTTTCACACCAATCTCATTTTCCACCATAACCTTGAACACTTTGAATTTGTCAAGAGCTTCTGATTTTTCTTTTAGGAAGGTTACCAACATCATTCGGGAGTAATCATCAATCAACAACATAAAATATCTATCTCCTTGCACACTCCTAATTTTGGCAGGACCACATAGATCAGTATGCACAAGTTCCAATAGTCCACTTGAAGATTGTTCTTTACTCTTGAATGAAGTTCTGTTCTGTTTACCCAATTGACATTCTCTACACATGCTAATAGGTTTTACAAGTATTGGAAGATCTCTCATAGCCTGAGTAGAGCTTATTTTGACAATGTTATCAAAATTCACGTGACACATTCTTCTATACCGTAACCAACTCTGATCAATCTAAGCAATCAAGCAACTCCTCCCAAAACTACTTAAGTGAAATATGTTTCCTCTAGTCTAAGTAACAGATGCAATTTCAGTTCTAGAGCTTTCCAAGATTTTACATTTTCCATCCTTGAATTAGAGGTCATAACCCTTATCCACCAACTGTCCAACACTGAGAAGATTATGCTTCAGTCCTTCCACATACAGAACATCATTAGTGTTATTTTTACCATCTAAAGAGATGGATCCTCTACCATGGATTCTACCAGCTAAGTTGTCTCCAAATTTCACAATTCCACCTTCATATTTTTCAAGGCTTACAAACTTACTTTTATCACCATTAATATGATGAGAACATCCACTATCAATCACCCATTCATCTTTTTCAACTTGAGTAGCCAAGGCACTTTCCATAGTTGCATAGCTAGCAAATTTAGTAGACACCAGATCTTCTTCTTTGATAGCAATGAACACCCAATCACCTTCAGTGGAACCTCCATGATCAGATTCATCATCTGTGACTCCTTCTCTAGCTTCTTGGACATAGTAACATTTCTTCTGACCTTTATATCTATTAGGGTTTGACTTTGAAAATTTCTCTGAACATCTTGAGGCAAAATGACCAATCTTATTACAAGCAAAACATTTGAATGACAACTTTCCTTCATACTTACCAGATCCTCTTGGCATTCTTTTGGAAATAAAAGATTCAATTTATGCAGACTTAATTTCATCATCTTTAAGATCCTTCCTTGCCTTAGCAAATCTGTTTGATCTTCCTGAAGAGCTTTCACCTGGATCATATCTTTGTTTTCCATATACACTGGTCTTAAATGTAGATTCAGACTTAGGAAGAGAATCACCAAACTCACTCATTTCAAATGCTGAAAGCTTACCAACTAACTGATCCCTTGTAACAGTTGTCACTATCTTGATCTCTTCAATGGCAGCAACTTTATGCTTGTATGCTGCAGGTAAGGATATGAGCACTTTGGTAACAATCTCTGATTCTTCCAAAACTCCACTAACATTTCTAACACTAGTCACAAGTTCATTCACTTTCTACATGTAGGAAGTAATGTTTTCATCTTCACTCATTACCAATCTTTCATATTTACCCTTTAGGTTCTGTAGCTTGGCACATTTGACATATTTGTCACCTTCATACAAATTTTCCAACTTTTTCTAGATTTCATGGGAAGTTTTCAAATCTAGGACATTTACCAATTCTGTATCAATCAGGGCACTCAATAATTCTTCTTTATCTCGAATATTAGATTCAGCTTCCCCGAGTTCATCTAGAGTTGTAGGGCCATTCTTCAGAATCTTATACTCATTCTTAATTATCAACCAAAAGGCATCACCCATACATTCTAAATGACATTGCATGTGTACCTTCCAGAGTGAGTATTTTTTTCCATCAAATCTTGGACTTTCCTTCTTGTAAGTCGACATCTTGGATCTCCTCAAGCGGTTAAGCTTCTTTTAGAGGAACTAGCTCTAATACCAATTGTTGGAATTAGTCCAGACAACTGAGAGGGGGGGTGAATTAGTTGTCTTGCAAATTAATCTTTTTCTTCTTTTAAACTTCTGTATAAACTTTCAATCAAATTAATGATGTAAACATTCAAGCATTAATCAACAACACAAGAGTAGAAACAAATTGAACACACATAACACCAGATTTTTTTACGTGGAAACTCGGTTAAGGGAAAACCACGGTGGGGGTTAACCCACAAGATTTGTACCTTGTTAAAATTACTTAAAAATGGGAAGGCACTTTCTTTCGGGCACACTACCAAGAGATCACTGCTCAAAAGAAGCTCACTACTTATAGAGATTTATGTTTAATACAGAAAGAAGTAACTGAGAAATAGCATCTTATTCATGCCTAGTTTAGCCTCATTGAGTGCTCAAAAAACATATGCTCTTCTCCAAATACTTCTTCACTATCACTTCATCCTTTATTGTTCTTGTTCCTCTACTTCTCCTCTTCTTTGCTCTACCTTTGATCCTTTCTTGGGATTTTATTATTTCGCACAAGGATAACTTTCCACAATTCATTCACAAGTATTTATACTCTTCATCAACCTTGGAATGAACATCAAGGTCGGCACTACAATCATGTGAATCACTATACTATCAGCCAAACATCACTGAGGCTTGAATCTTCTTCCAACAACATGCTACACTCCAAAGAATTACTCTTAAATCATCCGCAACATGCTTGAAACATCCGGTCAGCCAAGACTGTGAAGAACAACAATACCAAGAAGGAAATCTTCACCAACGAGCTCAAACTTCAATGTGGACCTCCAACATAGTAGTCACATGATCTAGAGACCACTACAAGCATATTGAATTCAACAAAAACATCCACGCTCCTCCAAATCATCAGAATCGCTTGCATCTTCATCCGGAACCTCAAGAACACTATCTACCATGACTGTCACACTAGAAAGATTGCTTGCGAACCTCCAAACCACAAACCACTTGAGTTGATTAATAAACACTGACTTCCCAAACAAGCCTCTAGATCGGCAGATCATAATATTTCAATGCAGAGCAATCCTGGGCACCAATTTACTGTTACTCTATCTCTTCTGAACAACTGCCAAAACCTGGTTCAACTCAGATGGTCATAGCTTCTTCAAATCTTCATGTGGACCTCCTACAATTTAACTGGAGCTACTTCAGACATTCCTCTACATAGCCATATGGTCTACATACATTTATCTTCATTAATTTTCTCAATATCCTCGACATTCCAATCATCTAAACAGGTAACCAAATAGGATACAGTTGACACCAATGGCAACAAGGATATGTTGACATCAATGACAACACCAAGTAGGCACAAATTACAATAGAGAGTGGGTAAGGGCTATCCGTGATGAGATCAAGGAGATCCATCCATGACCACAGCAACAAACATTTGTTCTTGTAATGTCAAAAAATGTCCCCTTGGGGGCTTTTCCCTCAAAAGGTTTAGCTCCCAGGTCCTTAGTGTGCATTAAGACATCTTGCATCATAATTCAACATCCTAATGGAATGAACCCTGGATTTCATGACAGATGGGGCCTAGGGGGACCCCTTAAACCTAACCCTACCCAAAATAGGGGGGAGGACTTGGGCGCCTGTGCCCTATTCCTGCCCTATTTTGGGTCAGGTTAAAATTTCTAGTGTTTGTTTATGACTGTTATTTGGTCCCTAGGCTAACATGGTAAGTTTGAATTTACTAAATCTTGGTGGGAATATTTGTAGTTGCATATAAAAGCATGTTTAGGAATTTGTTTGTAAACTAGATTACAAATAGATGATTATTAGCAATCTATTATGTTCTAAAGGTGATTCAAGGCTTTCATTGTGTTGCAAGAGTAGATTTGTGTTGTCTATGTGTTTGTGTTTGCAAATTTGAGCATCCATCTCCTCATGGAATGAAGAGCTTCTTCCTCCCATGAGATCTTCACTAGAAGGTAATATCTATTGTGATTATTAAGCATTTATCATTTGGTTTTTGCCTTTACCTCCCAAGGCATGCACTCTCTATCTGACAATAGTGTTCAGAAGGCTTGAATGTCTCTCCAGGGCTTGACTGAGGCAAGCGTCTAAACACCACAACCCCCTCCCAAAGTTTTTATGATTGCAATTTACAGGTTGGAGTTGTAGATAAAGTGAAGTTGCAAGAGGGTACTATAGAGTGTCAGAATTGTAGATTAGTGAAGAAAAGGACACCTTGGACTTGGGCAGCCATTCATTAGTCCTCTAAGTTCTGTAACGGGAAAATCTCTAGTACGATAGATACAGGTTGCAAACCTTGTTTCCAGATCTTGACAAAAAATAGGGCCTTGGACTTGGGTTCCTGCTCTTTAGTCCCCAACTTTTCCACCTTGGAACCCCAAAATAGGTGCACTATTATTTGTTATTTTATATCTTTCTACAGAAGCATTTTCCATAGTTTATCCGTTCACTGTCGTATTTACATAATTAGGGTTTTAAGGTATAATTAAGCATAAGAGAAGAAAATTGTCAATCTAATCATAAAAATCCAAGTTTCCCTACATCTCAATAGTGACCTAGGGTATGATAGTACATTGCAACTCAACCCTAGGTCCTTGAATGTAAGGGTGAAAGGAGGATATACACCAAAACTACTAAAAACCAACTATCCAAAAATCACCCATTACATTTTGGTGAACCCATGTTATTGGACTTGTTTGCACCTTGCTGAGTGTTGTGCTTCAGATTTTCATTGATTTAATTCATTCATAGTACCATTCATCTTATTGCATTGGAAAACTTACAAAAAAATTGAAAATTTGGAAAAATTGAAAAAATTGCATGTTAGGGTTCTGCATGTTGCATCAATTAATTTGAATTTCATCAAATTTCTGATTTTTGCATCAGATCTGATTTAAATTATAGAAAATTACAAAAAATTAGTAGTTTGCATTGCAGTTTCATCATAAAATTGCTAGGGTTTTGTTGAAAATTATGAATTTTGCATATAACCCAGTAATTCGAAAATCTAGGGTTTGTAGGTAAAATCTTGTTTCAAAATTTTCTACTGATTTTAGAGACTCATTCAAAATTTCATATGGCTTTAGTCTTGCATTTTGGAACAGATTTACATTTAGATTTGAAAAAATTGCATTTTTGCATAGAAAAAGTTAACAAAACTTAGCATTTTCATTGATTTTTCATTAGATTTGCACTTGCATTTTGCATGTTAGAGCATGAAAATATTTTTCAGATCTAAGAGTATGTAATTTTCATCATATATCATCTTGAAAAACATTCATATAGCATTTTGTGTCAAGATCTCAAACCTAGGGCTTCAAAAACATTGATTTTCACTAGATTTGGCCTTATCAACTCTCTAAATTTGCACCATAGGCATGTTGTGAAGGATATTTTGCATAAATTGGTTTTTATTAGGGTAACTATTTTCTTCCCCTTCTAAAAATCTTCACAACACCTTTTTGACGGGCTCTTGTATTGAAAATTTGGTGAAAAACTTCATATTTTTGCCATTTTTGCCCTAGGGTTTGGCCTAGTTTGTACTCCAAGTGTGTTGTAACAAATTTTATGGATTGAGATGACTGATATCATCAGTATTATTTTCTTCACCTCCTAAAATTCTTTACAACAGCCCTTTTTCTAGGTCTTGGAATTGAAAAACTGTGAAAAATTACCTATTTTTGCTATATTTTCACTAGGGGTTGACCTTGAGTGGCACTAAAAGTGTGTTGTGATGGATATTTTGTCATTAAGAGGATGTTATTACTGATATAATTTTCTTTACATCATTATTTTCCTCACAACACCCTTTTTAATGCTCTTTTGCATTGAGATTTGGCGAAAAATAACATATTTTAGCATATTTTCACTATATTTTGACTTGTCGTCATCCTAGATTTGCATGAGTCTAATAAATCGCTGCCCTAAGAGAAACATTCCTTAAAAAAAAAGAATAAGACACATGGGATCTAGTTCTCTTGAAGAAATTGGAACATTGAACACCTTCTTTATAAAAGGAGAGACACAAATGTTACAAGACATTACACCTATCACAAGTATAATAGAAGAGCAAAATTTTCATGATGTTGATGATACTATTGAGACAACATGATATGTATCTTATGACAAAATATATAAACTGGACAAAGGCCTATATGAATTCCAAGACTATGTGCAAACTGAAAGGATAGCTGAAGAAGCTATACCTGTGATTCACCATGTAAGAGAATTGATAAAAGAGAGACAAGATGGTGTTAATGCAATCCGTGGTTTAGCACATATTGTACAAACCAATATCATGCCAATAACTAAATGTGTAAAAGTGATAAATAACACTTTGTCACCATCTCATACATAAGTATTAGCACCTATACCGACTACGGGAATATCCACTTTTACATCCACAAAATTAACAACTGATGTGAATGCTTGTAGTAATGCTACCACTGGTATTGGGGTATCTAATGGCACTAGTTACAAAGCTATGGGATTTGATTATCAGAATTTGGTTTCTAAGGGGACCTCCTCTATGCATAATTTTTCTCAACCACCTATCTATTCCACTCATTTCCAGCCACCTATTACCTACTCGCAACCATCTTCCACCTACCATTATGTCCAACCACTGTTGACATATTCTCAGCCTCTGCCTATCATATCTCAAGATCATTCACCTCCTCACTTTGGTTCCAATTCTTCATAGCAAACTGCATCTCCCAACGATGCCATCCTAAACCAACTTTTACAGGGCATGAATTCTTTACAACAAAAGGTAACAAATTTGACAAATTCTTTGCAGCCCAATATACCAACATATCATGCCCATAATCCCCTTTCCTATGCAATATTGAGAACTCCTATGCCCAAGAGGTTTGAGACTCCCCGCTTTGAAAAATATGGTGGAAAAGGTGATCCTAATACTCATGTGGTAGCATTCACAACTATGTGTAGTGATTTCTATTTTGAAGAGGATTTGTTAGAAAAACTTTTCCCGCGATCTCTCAAAGATACTTCTTTAGAATGGTTTTTCTCTTTGCCTTTGAATTCAATACACTCCTTTTCGTAGTTGATTGATCAATTTCTACAACACTTTCAAGCAAACATTAGACCCAAAGTCTCCTTAATTGACTTGGTCACTGTAAGCAAGGTCCAAAAGAGAAATTAACTGAATTCATTAGTCAGTATCAAGCTTTGTATATACAAATTCAATATCAGATGAAAGATGAGGATGTTCAGAAGGTGTTTATAACAAATTTACAACCTAATATCTATGATAAGATTCTCTTGATGAAGTATAACTCTTTTCAACATTTGTGCACTGCCCTTCGCGATTACCAACTTTCGTCTAGTCAGTATGAAAACCAAAACTCATCAGCTCAAGTTAGACAATCTATGGGTGGATTGTCACAAAACACATTTAATAGGAATAACAATAATAGGAGCTTCATCAAGATTAATGGACTGAATACAAGAAACTTTTCTAATGTTTCTACTATCAAAAATCTGAAGAAGATGTCATATCAACCAAGAAAGTTTACTCTTATATCTGAGTCTTATCATTCTATCATGAATCAAGCTGTGAATGATAACATTCTGAAGCTTCCCCTGATTAGGCTTGTCAATCCTAGTAAAGCACAAGGACCTTACTTCAATGCTAATGCCTTTTTCCATTTTCATCGGACACAAGGACATGACACTGAACGATGTATGCATCGGAAACATGAGATACAAGACATTATTGATTCGAATATGATCCAGGTATCAAGTGTGAATGATAACAGAAATAAATCAGTTGCTCTACTGAATCAGAATTTACAAATCTTTACTAATCCATTCCCTAGGCATACTGATACCAATATGTTGGAACAAGGTTTAGTGGAAGTAGATGATGATGATTATTTAGACTATGATAATATTGTGGGTATGATTGAAGTGGATAACCCACCTCGCCCACAAAGACAAGGAATTTATGCTGAGGTTCCTCCTCCGTTATCCTTATATGGATTGGGAGATAACCAAAATACACCAGAAAAACAAGTAGAACAACTGATACAGACAAGTGAGAAGGTACAGGATAATTCCTATTAATGTGTTAGAAAGACTCAACAACGAAAACTCGCTAAAAATTGGCAAAGAGTAAGACAAATGTCAACAGTTGGAAATAATAGTGGTTCTCCCCCTCATAAGCAATAAAAAGTTTCACTTCAACAAGGAATTACAAAACAGTCATCATATGATAACAAACAAAACTTTCATAAGGACCACTCAAATTTTGCATTCAATATGATTGAGTTCCTCTCCAAGAGGTTTATGAGTTCCAACATCTGATATAAAGATCCTATAGGTAAGTATCTCTAACCCTCTATCTCTCTCATGATGTGCTTCCCTCGTGATGTGTTATGTGTTGTTTAGGCCTCCTGGAATGACCCTTGATTCTCTTGTGAGGTCTGGGATACCAAGAGACCACCTCTGTTGTGACCTTCTTCTATTTGTGTCATCATTCTTTTATATTGCCTCTCTCTCTGATTTCACTGTTGTGTGTTGTGTATTACAGACATAGCATTGTGATTGGTGACTTGGGGGCACCCTCCTACGTGATTTTCCCTAAGACACTTGTTTCTCCTCTCTTATTTATTGTTTCCCTTCCTCTAGTGTTTCTATCTAGCGGGTGGATGACAAAAAACATTTACATTGATGCCGACCTAGTGTCCCTTTCGTGAGAAATCAAAAATTGGACTTAGTTCCTAATATGACGATGGTATTGTATACCTTATCCAACACTTGGCTAGTGGAAGCACTCATGCTTCCTGTGTAGTGATTTTGATGGAATTCTATTGCATTTACAAATCATAACAATACTGCTGCTCCGTGCACTTTGTCTATCTTGAATCTTGCATGCTGATTTCATATGCATTGGTGGTGTTGTTTTTATGCAGACATTAACATGTTTCTTGTAGGGATGTGTTTGTGGGAACATTTGGCGATCGTAAAGTATATTTCACCTCTGGGAGGCATGGGTTTTGTGAAAGTCTATGTTCCCTTGTGTGTTTTCTTCCTATCTTAACGTGCTTGATATCGATGCATAATATCAACCACCTTAAGGTGGGGGCATATATAAGGTAAGCTGTTTGTTCTAGATGCTAACTTAAAGTGGGTTTGAACAATCTTGAAATCTATTTCATGTACCTCCTTTTCACCATAAGGCATCTCTATGATGTAGGTGGGGTTGTATGCCATGCTTTCTTTTCACTATAAGGCATCTCTGTGATGCGGGTGGGGTTGCATTTTCAAAATTCCTCTGTGGAGGTGGGGAGTGGTTTGTGACTAACTCAACCCTTAAGCGTGTCTTTGGTGATTGTTGTGGCAAAGTGCAATCATCGGTGTGTACCTGTAATGTGTCTAAGATGGTGTTGAACCTAGAAATAGGGACACTCTATTGCTTGTTTGTCGTGTTTTCTACATGTCTTTAAAGTGTGTGTGTTTGGTGTGCTTGCTTTGCTTGGCGTGTTTGTTGCCCCATATGCAGTTTAAAGACCTACACAATGAGTGCATCCTATATTTTGGGAGATTTTACGTGTCTTGCATGTGTGTTGCCCCATATATAGTTTAAAGACCTATGCGATGAGTGCATCCTATATTATGGGAGGTTTGTTTACTTTCCCGTACTTGCATTTGCATTTCATATATACAAGAAAAAGAAAAGAAAAGAAATCATTCCTATCTTCTATGCATTAATGTGTCTTCTATGCATTTACTGTATTCTCCATGTTTTGCATGAATGTTATTGTCTTCTTCATGTTTTGCGTGCCTGACATTGTTTTCAATGTGCTTGGCATGTCTTCTCCGTGTTTGGCATGTTTGTTGTTCTTGTTGATTGTACTTTAATGCATGTATTGGCCTCGCTTTTATACATACATTAAAGTGGGGGCTAAATGTAATGTCGAAAAATGTCCCCTTAGGGGCTTTTCCCTCAAAAGGTTTAGCTCTTAGATCCTTAGTGTGCATTTAGGACATCTTGCATCATAATTCAACATCTCGATGGAATAAACCCTAGGTATCATGACAGATGGGGCCTAGGGGGACCCCTTGAACCTAATCCTACCCAAAATAGGGGGGAAGACTTGGGTGCCCGTGCCCTAGTCCTACCCTATTTTGGGTTAGGCCCAAATTTCTAGTGTCAGTTTATGACCATTATTTGGTCCCTAGGCCATCATGGTAAGTTTGAATTTATGAAATCTTGGCAGGAATGTTTGTAGTTGCATATAAAAGCATGTGTAGTCATTCATTTGTAAACTAGATTACAACTAGATGATTACTAGAAAGCTATTGTGTTCTAAAGGTGATTCAAGGCTTTCATTATGTTGCAAGAGTAGATTTGTGTTGTCTGTGTGTTTGTGTTTGCATATTTGAGCATCCATCTCCTCATGGAATGAAGAGATTCTTTCTCCCATTAGATCTTCACTACAAGGTGATATCTATTGTGATTATTGAGCATTTATCATTTGGTTTTTACCTCTGCCTCCCAATGTACGCACTCTCTATCTAACAACTATGTTCAGAAAGCTTGAATATCTCTCTAGGGCTTGACTAAGGGAAGCCTCTAAACACCACAACCCCCTCCCAAAGTTTTTATGATTGTAGGTTACAGGTTGGAGTTGTAGACAAAGTGAAGTTGCAGGAGGGTACAATAGAGTGTCAAAATTGTAGATCAGTGAAGAAAAGGACACCCTGGACTTGGGCACCTGCTCATTAGTCCTCCAAATTCCACAATAGGAAAATCTCTAGTACGACAGATGCAGGTTCCAAACCTTGTTTCCAGATCTTGACAAAAAGCAAGGCCTTGGACTTGGGCGCCTGCTCTTTAGTCCCTCGCTTTTCTGCCTTGGAACCCTGAAAATAGGTGCACAATTATTTGTTATTTTACATCTTTTTGTAGAAGCATTTTCCTTAATTCATCTGTTTATTGTCGTATTTGCATAATTAGGGTTTTAAGGTATAATTAAGCATAAGAGAAGGAAATTGTCAATCTAATCATAAAAATCCAAGTTTCCCTACATCTCAATAGTGACCTAGAGTATGATAGTACATTGCAACTCAACCCTATGTCCTTCAATGTAAGGGTGAAAGCAGGATATACACACAAATCAAACCAAAACCCAACTATCCAAAAATCACCCATTACAGTTCTACCAAAAGGATACCCATTTGTCCTCTTGTTGTTAGAAGAAACTAGACAATTGCAACTATAGTGAGAATTCCTTCAAAACATTGAAATAGCAGAAGCCATCAACGAAAACAAATGCTTACCCACATAGAGGTGGAATCTAAGGAATCCTAACAAAAGGAGAGAAACTAATGAGCCTTCAGGTCATAGGGTTATCTCAACTACAACAACAATTAAATGAAACATACAACTAAGCACACAACAACAAAGGCCATAGAACTTGTAGACCCCTCTCTGTGAAGTCCATCTCTCCAATGAGCCAGGCCCCTGTTGTGTCTTGCCTCCTCTCAACTGGCTAATTCCACATGAGTGAGAATGACGTGGTGAATCACCTCATGGCAAGGAGGGAAGGGTCCATGTGTGTGCCAAAATCTAACCCGACAGCCCTAGGCAATTGGAGTCACGATTTTGAGCGTACATGTTTTGGTGAACTTGACGTGAAGAGAAAAAACTTTTTTTTGTGTTGTTCACATTCCCATTATTTGGATCGCATTAAAAATTTCAAAACTTTCTTTCATTGCTTTTCATAGCCGCTTCAACTTCCATTGCTTATGCCATCATCTGTTCCATTTATTTTGTGGTGTCTATACACCCCCAAATATGATGAAACCTGACTTAAACTAAGGGAGCATTCCCTCAACTGAACCAGAGACACCTTCCTTTGATAGTTATGTGCTGCTGCATCCTGATGCGCCAATCACCAATTGTTATGACTACAAAGATGTCAACTATGAACAAGATCAAAGAGAATCCAAGAAATCTCTATCTTTCAATAACCCAGCTTGGGAAAATAACCCGACCATACCAAACCTCCCACATAAAGATAGAAGGATAAGGTCAAAAATACATTGACTTGAACAAACTTCCACAAGTACATCGAATACTCACCTTGATGAAGAGGTTAAAAGGTTGGAAAAACGTATTAAAAAAAACAAAGACGCTCAAGAGGCATTGAGGATTGCCTTACAAGAAGAACAAAAAGAAAATGCTGCACATGAGGAAGCACATCACTATGAAAATATTCAAAGAGAACATCCTACAAATGAAGAAAGCCCTAGAGATGCAACTCCTACGGATTTAATCGCAACTCTAGTGCAAAGAATCAAAATCTTGGAAGTAGAGCAAGCTACTCTGAAAAGAAGACTCAAGTCTTATGTATAGGACCAGGGGGCATCTCAAAATCCCCCTTAACTCAATTATTATTCTTGACATGCCAGTAATGACACTTGTCTGAATGGGAACCCTCCTATTTAGAACAATTCAACAAATCCAACAATGGGTTATCAAAACCCACCCACAAAGTTATTACTAACAACCCCGCAATCTCAAAGTACCTTTTTAGGAATGTATCTCAAATATTTGAAAGAGCCTCTAGACTAGAACATAAGAAGTATGCAACTACCTCAGCCTTTTCCATATCTCCCGAAGTTCAAAGGAGAAGGAGATCCAAATTTGCACATCAAAGCCTACACCACAGCCATATAAGAGAACTCCTCTGTTGGGATTGGGTTGTGGCAAAAATCTTCCTAAAAACTCTTGAAGGCATCACTTTAGATTGGTATTATCATCTCCTAGAGGCTTCAATCCATTCATTCAGATAATTAATCAGAGAGTTTGTCATGGAATTCGACATGAACAAACTCGTTAAAACAGGGATAAGAGAATTCCTTACAATGAAACAAGAACCAAAAAAATCTATAGCACATTTCATCACCTGATGGAGGCACGTCCTCTATTCTTCAACCAGTGCTTTGAACATGGATCATCGAGAACTGTGCGATCTCTTCATGCATGCCCTTAACAAAGACATGAGAGAGGATGTTCAAAAATTGCCATACAAATCCTATGAAGAGGCATTGGAAAGTGCTTTGAGGATTGACCAAGCTACCATCGACAGTGATTGGAAAACTTACGACACTTGTGGAAAACTTAGAACATCCAAAGGAACAGAAAAGACTACAGCTAATGTGCCTTAGGAGAAAGATGTCAATATCATAAAAACCAATCCAAGCAATGACAAATGGTGACAAAAAGGAAATCAAGGATCAAACCAACCTTCATATGACCCCACTCTTATTGTTGGTTCCACAAAACAAAGGGTCATCAAATAAAGACTTGTTATGGGTATAATAAAGCTATCTCCAAACTCATGCCAGATCAACAAAAGAACTTCCTTAAACTTCTCCAATCCTAGAGAAAGGAGAGGGAATCTCAAATCGAGAAAGGAAAGGCCAACCAAAACCATACCAATAACATAGAACTGGACCAAGAAGTATTCATGATCCATGAAGAGGAACAAATAGACCAAATAGAGAACGTCTTCTCACAAGTGATAAACTTGCTAAGAGCCTCTCCCTCACATTGCAAGATATTCCTAGAAGTTTTAGAAGTACAATGTTCCTCACAAGAGGAATCACCTCCTCTTACCTTCCATGTATCAAAACTACCCCAAAGTGAAGGAAGTAAGAAAAAGGATTCACCTCTATACATACAAATTCAAGTCGAAGAAGTCACTATAAAAAGAGTGGTGGTAGACGAAGGATCAAGAGTTAATCTTTTTCCAATGTCCTTTCTACGGAGGATGGAATACAACAAAACATGAATCAAGCAACAAACTACCACATTGAGAACTTACAAAATTCATGACAATCAAACAATCAGGAAAATCAATCTACCACTCAACCTGATGGGAAAAACTATCTCTACCAATTTCTATGTTATTAACTGAGAGACCAATTACAACATGATCCTTGGGAGACCTTGGATTCATGCCATGAAAGCCATTTTCTCTACATTATTCCAAGAAATATATTTCCATCATTTGAGAAAGGTGATCGTAGTCAAAGCAGACCCCGATCCTTTTAGTGTTTATAGAAAGGAATAGGACGAAAAAGATAAGAAGTTGAAAGTGCAAGAGAAATAGAAAGAGGAAACTCAGGATGTTCAAGTGAATGTAAGTGCTCACAACATATCCTACCAAAGAATGGATGATCTAAGGGAGTTCCTTTTTGATCCGCATACCACTAAATCCCATGCACTGTTCGGCTTGGTAACCATTCCGTGTGTCAATGAATGGGATATCAAAAACCTCTTGGTTGGAACAATTGAGATTATTGAGAAGAAGATGAAAAAGAAGAAAAATGAACTTTCACTTATGAATTTGGAGAAGCATCTCATTCACGGAACCATGAAAGCTTATGGACCCTACATTTTGACAGAGCTAGTTGCAAGACATGGGCAGGAACGGGGATAAACTTGATGTCTCCGGAAGGAAAAGTCCTCCCCTTTGCCTTCAGACTAGATTTATTTTGCACCAACATCACTGAGTATGAAGCCCTATCCTTAGGAATCATGCTAGCCATGAGAATGGAAGTCAAGAAAATCTATGCCTTTGGAAGTTCTCAATTGATAATCAACCAGGTTGCAAACAATTACGAGACAAAGTCCAAATGATTGTAGCCTTATAAAGAGACTATCAGGAAGTTAGTTCAATTCTTCAATTTCTTCTCTATCAAAGCCATACCCAAAGAAGAAAATCAAGTAGCAGAATCAATGGCCACATCAGCTGCATTATTCTCGCCACATGCTCAATTACAAAATTTGAAATATATTGTCTTAGTGCATGGAGAGCCATTATTAGATAGTGAAGAATTACCATATATCTTGAATTATGCCATGGGTCAAGAAGAATGCCCAACCCAAGACTACGCGGAGAATGACGAAGCCATCTTGGAATATCTGCATGTATATGATGGACTTCCAAGAGTTCACCATAAAAAAGGATACCTACTCCTCCCTCACCCTAAGGACTATTTTGGAAATGAGAAAGAAGTCCTTCAAATTGAGGTGAACTCAGATTTACTGTCTGCCCCATAGAAGTTTAAAGGACATCCATCCCTGACGGAAGATATAATCGACATCATTGTTGGTACACCTAAAAAACCTAGGATGTTGAAACTAGGAGGAGAATTAAATGACAAAGAATTGGAAGAATACATGGAGTTCCTCATTGAATATTCTGATATATTCACCTGGGCATATTCAGACATGCCAGGGTTAGATCCAAAGGTTGTAGTGCACAATTTAGTGACGAAACCTGATGCGAAACCTGTGAAACAAAAACCAAGGTCCATAAAACCACAAGTAGCTGAAATGGTGAAAGAAGATCCAAAAAAATTGTTAAATGTTAGTTTCATCAAACCGCTCGACTATTCCAATTAGGTGTCAAACATTGTCCCAGTTCTAAAGAAGAATGGAAAAATTTGAATATGTCTCAATTTTAGAGACATCAATCAAGCTTGCCTAAAATATGACTTCCCTTTGCCATCCATCGATCAAATTGTCGATTCAATGGCAAGTTATGAAGTCCTCTCTCTGATGGATGGATTTTCAGGATATAACCAGATCAAGATTGTAGAAGTTGACCAAAACAAAATGACATTCACTACCCCTTGGGGGACCTTTTGTTATATAGTCATGCCATTCAAGTTGAAGAACGTAGGAGCAACCTACCAAAGGGCAATGACACATATCTTCCATGGTTATATACACAAGATAGTTGAAACTTACATTGATGATCTTCTAGCCAAGTCAAAACAAAGGGTAAAACATGTGGAGGATCTTCGCAAAATCTTCAATAGGCTTCGACAATATAAAGTAAGGTTGAATCCTGAAAAATGTGTTTTTAGAGTCACGGTAGGAAAGTTGGGATTTATTGTCTCACGAAGAGGTATAGATGTTGACTCAGCCAAGGTCAAAGTAGTCTTAAATGCAACCCCACCAACAAGTGAGAGAATAGTAAGAGCCTTCTTAGGATAGCTAGGCATAATTAGACGATTCATACTAGACATGACTTTCAAAATCCATCCAATCAATCAGTTATTGAAAAAACAAGTTGTCATTACCTAGACCATGGACTGTTAATATGCATTTGAACAAGTAAAGAAGCTTTTGTTAACCCCACCCACATTGATACCACCAAAACATGACAAATCCTTCATCTTATACTTCAGAGCCACTGACATCTCTATAGCATGCATGCTAGCTCAAGAGGATGAGGGTGAAAGAGAAAGAGCCATCTATTTCATAAGTTGAACCTTATTGGAATATGAAAAGAATTACACTCAAGCTAAAAAAGGGTGCCTGGCCATAGTCTTCATGACCTAAAAGCTACAAAACTACATGTTGAACCAAGAAACTAAAGTCATTATATGATTCAAGCAATTGAGAACCTTTCTGAATCAGCCCATGCTCTCAAGAAGAGCCAGTCGGTTCATAACCTTGTTGAGTGAATTTGAGCTAACCTATGTCAACTAAAAGGCAATCAAAGGGCATATAATAGTAGATTGGTTAGCAGATAATCCGGTTCCCTAGGAGGAACTTGTGAACAAATATTTCCTCGATGAAGAGATTTGCGCGGTAGATCTTGAGAAACATGCCGCCTCGTATTGGTACCGAGACATTGTAAACTATCTCGCAAACAAGACTTACCCAGAAAACATGACCCCTTTGAGAAAAAGATGATTACACATCCTCACCGCAAGATATGTCTTGATAGATGATGTGCTCTATCGAAGGGCCCTAGATGGAATATTTCTTTGGTGCATTGACAAGGAAGAAGCATGCACAATAATAGAAGAATGTCATAGTGGAATCTATGGAGAGCATTTTGGTAGTCACACCATGGTAAGAAAAATACACAGAATGGGATACTTCTGGCCTTGTTTACAAGGGGATGCAATTAAATTTGTAAAGATGTGTCAAAAATGTCAGGTTTACACTCATTTTCACCATACACCAATAAGAGATCTGCAACCAATTGTCACTCTTTGGCCTTTTTCCACATGGGGATTAGATCTAGTAGGAAAGATATCTCCCCCATCAATAGATGGACACCTGTTCATCATAAACATGATAGAATATTTCACAAAAAGGGTAAAGGCCATGCCTCTCACCACAGTATCAGGCGCCGTAATCACTAAATTCATATTGAACCAAATCATTTGTTGGTTTGGAATCCCTCAAGTGATAGTGACAGATAATGCCTCATCCTTCAAAAACCCACAAGTAAGAGAGTTATGTGAGAGATTTAACATCAATCACAACTCCCCTTTGGTCTATTATCCTCAAGGAAATGGACAAATAGAGGCTACCAATTAAACTTTGAAGTCAATATTGGTTAAAATCGTATAAGATTCTAAGAGAGATTGGCATTTACAACTATATCTAGCTCTATGGGCTTACAAAACAAGTGTCAGGACTCCAATTGGAACCACCCCCTACGTCCTTACTTTTAAGTTAGAGGTGGTACTACCATTGGAAGTAGAGTTGCCTAGCCTGAGAGTGTCATTACAAGGATTACTGGACAATGAAGAATATAGAGCAGTCAGGCTAGCTGAATTAGAAATGATGGATGAAACATGCTTAAGAGCTGTTCAAAGACACGATTCTTATATAACAAAAATGAAAAAGTAGTACAACAAGAAGGTCATCCCAAGACCCTTTCAAGTAGGAGACCTAGTGCTCAGGATAGACAATCTAATTGACAAAAGAGTTGGTGAAGGATGAAAATTCAAACCTAACTGGATAGGTCCCTACATGGTTAAAGAAGACGTCAGAAATAGTGCTTATCTCTTGTGCACAATGGAGGGAGAGGAATTTGCTGAAACAATCAATGCCTTTCACCTCAAGAAATATTATGTCTAAAAAACCAAAAAAATAAAAAAAACATAATACAAATTTTTTTAAAAAAAATAAAAAATGTCAAAAATAATTTGTTTCTTGCATTTCGGCATCATTCTATTCATCTTGCATTACAGTTTGTGACTTGCTCTTGTACTATTTTCCCTTTAGTAAGGAGTCTAATGTTACCTAGATATACGTTATCCTTTTAGGACCTAGAGATCCCCATTTCCACAATTGCCATTATCCCCCTTCATTCCCAGTGATTCTAATCAAAACCTAGCTCTTAGCTTTACACTGATCCTAGTCTTAATAAGTCAAGATGTTAGGTGTAAATAAAGTCAGTATTCAAACCTATGGCGTTCAAAGGAAGATTGCAAGTAGACCTTCCCAGTTCTTCCCTAGTAGTAGAGAAGTCCAACTAGACTACAAAAACTTTAGGTGGCGCCCAACCCTTATCTTTCTTGGCCAAAAATGTCAGTAAGATCAAAACTCTGAAGGAAACAATCTAAGATATGAGTGAATAAAAAAATGAGTGATCAAAATAAGAGTGTTGAAAAAGTGAGAAATTGAGAGATCAAAGCATTATATATCAAAATTTCCAAAATCATTCATTTCTTGAAAAGTCAAAATCCAAAAAAATGAGAAAAATCAAGTGAGGAAAAATACAAAAAAAAAAAGCAAAAAGCAAAAAAAAATAGAGACAAAAAAAATATTGAAAGAGAGAAGATTGTTGAATGTTTATACTCTTGGGTGGAGATCACTCTAAGCTTAAAGCCTCAAGGGTGACATTCTAACAAAGAAAGAGAGGTACAAAGCACACACACACTAGCTGAGCAAAACTAAAGAGTCTAGTAGTCTCTAGGATCATCTTCTATCTAGGGACCCTCGTTCTTTCCTTTTATCCTTTACCCCAGGTCTACTTTGCTTGCCATCTATGATCTAAGTCTAGCGAACACCTATAAAACTTGCTACTTGTCTAAAGTTGAAAGCTTATCAATTTGTCTTATCTAGATAAGGATCAGTGTTTAGCCTTTAGTAAAGTCTAGAAATCAGAAATGCTCCATATTCACTCCCACTCCCCACTTCGGTTTTCCTGAATCCTATCTCTTAACCTTGAATAGATCTCTTATATTGGAACAACTCTCAATTCCCTAAATTGAAAATCATATTTTAGAGCAACCACATTGTTTGTTCCACATTGCATTCATGCCAAGAATCAGAAAAAGAGTCTCAAAGAAATAAAGTCAAATGTCATATCTCATGACATTCAGTAAGTGTAATAGTCTCATTTACAACATTTCTTGTGTTCTTGCATTATCATATCGTAAACACATACCATATATATGTCAAAAAACAACAAAAATATGTCATCATTGTCATACTTGCATTTGTTAAAAGAGTTGAAAAGGTCAAACATAATCAAAAAGTTCCTAGAAACTTCTGAACATGCACAAGAGATGAGTACATATTTCGATAGGAGAAAACCATAAAAAGATAAACTTTCATCAACACATCTGAAGTTTACATATACAAGGGTATCAAAGAGCTAAGACAAAATGCTCTCAAGAGAAGTAGAGGCTCCCCATGCATGGGGGCACAAATTTCAAGAAAAGCAAGTCAAGGGTGGTTCCCTCCAATAGAACCCTTAGGACTTCAGCTCCTTCATCTATGATTACCACTAGTCGCCCTATGAGACCTATGAGAATAAGGTGCTCTACTATGAGCATGCAACTGTGAAGGCCTCGCCATCCTAGCATCATGTCACCCAAAGTTAAGGCAAGCCATCTCTCGAAGTACGTGCTTCTCACCCTTAAGTATATCAACCTGGGTCTTCAACTCTGTAGTTACCTGGCACCCATGGTAGACAAGAGCAAAAATGTCAGTGTGTCGTCCCACAGCAGTGGGCACACTAGGATCATCTAAAAGATGATCACGAGTCATCCTAGTGAAGGGAGAAGCTAATCCAACATTGACCTACGAACAAAGTCCCTCCACTATTTGACGTCACCTAAAATAGCAAATCAAAAGAGGACCAAGTCCATTCTACATGAAAAGAGAAAGGAAAAAGTTAAATAAAAACAAATAAATGAAAACTTACATGGATAGCTAGGCTGCCAATCAGGGTCAAGATGACGCATCACCTCATCTGAATGAGGAGGTTGAGGAACAACAAAAGGACCCTCAAGGGTGTTAGGAATATCATTTGAATCATCAATATCATCGAAATCCTCATCCTCAGGAGCGGCCTCATCTAAGGAATCATTACTATCTAGAGCATAGTCCTTGTCAGTGGACTCTGAATCAATAGTCACAATCAGAGATTGGGAAGGAGTCCCACTCCCTCCGCTCTATCCTCCTCTAGAGACCATAGTAATGAAGATACCTAGAGTCAAAGGAGTCCAAACAACGTTTCTCTATCCAATCTTCCCCATCTCCTGAACAGTCCTATAATAAGTAGACACTGGGGGCAAGTCCTAAGACACGGTCAACCCAATGAGCCTCAACTAGACCATTACAATTTGTGATCTCAGAGACCTCGCGATAGTACTCTCTAATCTCACCATCTTGGGCCCAAGCCCCCTCCATGTCGTGATAAGGATCAAAAATCATATCTTCATCAGTAAGAGTAGCAATAGTGAGTAAAGTAGCATCAAAGTGACCAACATGCGTCCACCTCGCTACTCTTGGTAACCGTTTGTCTAAAAGAGGAATAAGCTTTTGGTAAGGCCTCATGTGCTCAAATATCCAAGTCATGATCAAACAAGAGTGTCTAAAGGCTAAAGCCCATCACTATGAAATTTGATAGAATTCTCTATAAACCATAGCCAAGATGTCTGGTCTCCAACCAAAAACTGTGCCCTCCTCAATCTCACAAATGATGGGTGCCCAACACAATCTCAAATGAGCTAACGCCTTATCTCCTGATAGCCTCAAAGCAATCAAACCAATCAGGAACCTCCTCAAGAGTAGGATATAGAGTCGTGGCACAAGGGTAAGCTAAACTCCTGTCTGGTCCCCAGGGTGATTAACCCCCATAAATGCAGCCCAAGAAGCCTTGTCCTCATAGGACTTTCTAATGGGAAGAGATAAAGGATGTCCCCTCACAGGAACTCCAAGAATGAGATATACATCATATAGAGTGATAGTCCACTCTCCAAAAATATGTGGGAACATGAACATGTTTCTATCTGCATCCTAGTAAGTCAAGATGTCACAACATATGCGAGATATGGGATGAATCATAGGTACATGGCAAACCCTAGAAAGCCCTGCCCTCTTTAGTATAGCACAATCTTTAGTACTCAATGAAGCAAAAATCCTTGAGATCCATCCCTACTCTCGGTAGGCATTCCATCAGATATGCATGTCTTGGAAAATCAGAAGAGAAATTTAGATTAGATCTCATAAACTCATAAAATCCCTAAAACTCATAAAATTGCATAAAACCTTACACAACAAAATCACATAAACCTTCAAAATTGCAATAAACAAGTAGATACAATGACCAAATCATGTCAGATCAGAGTGAAAGGGACGTTAAAAAACATCAAATGTAGTCAGAAATTAGTCCAACAGGGTTGCCCTCAGGCAAACCAGGTATTTATTAGGATCTCCCCCTGGCCACCCTGCTGCTTTTCAGGATCTCCCCTGGGTGACCCTGCTATCAGACAGGATCTCCCCTAGGTGACCCTTTCTGACAAAAGGGGCGACCCTAGGAGCGAAACCCTCAAGCAAAAATCACTCTAAAAACCTCATTTTTTGACCGATTTTAGAAAACAAAAGATCAATCTTAAACGATGAGACAAATGCAATGCAATAGGAAAAATCATCAAAAATAGACAATTTTTAGAGATTTTTCACAAAATTCAAGTTAGGGTTTAGAAAAGAGTTTTTCACTAATTGGATACCTGATTCTTTGCAGTTGAAGAAGAGGCAGCCATCTCTATGAGCTCCTCATGATACCTCTCTATCAACTGCTCACATGAATGATTCCATCGCCGTTTTGCTTCGATATCACAATTTGGTTTACCTTGTTTGCCCTTATCTTAGTTTCATTTATGCATTTTAGATTAGTTCTTTGCTTTTATGCATCCATTTCATGCATTGTTTTGTGCACTCTCATCCTTACAGGTCCAAATCGACAAAAGGAAGCAACTAGCTGAACTCGAACGATCCATGGTAAGTTCATCATTTCAATTTTCATTGTTCATTTTCATATATTTAAATGTCAAACTAGTACTAGTTATTGAAGGTACAAATTGTGGAAAAATCGACAACAGGTAAGGCCTAGTTCGGGAATCGTACCTACCATTCATGTAGATTATCGTCCTCGAGGGGGAAAATATGTAAGCACAAAAATCATGCACTACCTCCATGAGGACCCTTATGATGATTTTAATCCTTGTCACATACATGTAAGCATGAAATAAAGTCCTTTAATTAGAAAACCTCTTGATGATGTGTCTTCTTTCTTGTCTTGTATTGTTTCCTCTTTGTCGAGTTCCCTCTCTCCCTGTTTACGATGCTTTTTGACACTTGTTGCGACACTTGTCGACTAGCATTTTTTGGCTTTTGACTTTTCTCCCAAGCCTTGTGAGTGTCTAGTAGGTGAGTTTTCACCTTTCCCCTTTGTCTTTCATCTTGTGTACCACCTAGAAGCCTTCTAGAGGTCTTCTGATCCATCTCCCACTGTCAGTTTTTAGTTTTGCCCAACCAATCCAAATCTCCCCCTATTATTTCCAGATCTCCCCTGGGAGATCCTACAGACGCAAGTGGAGATTTGGATTCTTCCACATGACTGACCTATTTCTTGATGTAGAACCCTTATTTTTCCTCTCTTCTACCATCTCCCATCTTTTTTTTGGCATCTGACCCTGTCCAGCCTGGATCTCCCCTGGACAACCTATGGTCACCCAGGGGTGACCCTACTGGCAAAAGGGGCGACCCTGCCATTTTTTAAGCCACGGAAGAGATCAAGTTTCTCTCTCATTTTTCTCCATTTTCTCTTATTTCTCTCTCTGTTTGCATGATTTTTGATCCCTAATATAGAGTTAACTATTTCATGTACCCACGCATGCATAACTAACTCTATTTGATCTCAAATTAACTCTCCAATCAATATCATACATTCCCTCACCTGCATTTCCTCTCCAGTGATAAGCTATCATTGCTTCATCACTCTCTAATTAGTTGAGTTCACTAAGTAATCAACCTTGTTAACTCCCCAATCTATTCTTGTTAACTCATGAATCAAATGAGTTAACTTTTCAATCAATCCCTTCTTCTAAACCTATAAATACCTATTGCAAGTATGTGCCTAATCAGTGTTGTCATTGAGGTCAACATGTCTTTGTTGTCATTGGTGTCAACTGTATCTTATTCTATTACTTGTTTAGAAGCTTTGTATGTTGAGGATATTTAGAAAATTAGCCTCTCTGGAAGAAACAAGTGAGTTATAGTGAACTTCAGTACAAACAGTGAGTTGTATGCTGAAGAATAGTTCGTTAAACTGCTCCTCATTTATTGCTTCTTGGAGATCATGGTTTGTGGATTGGAAGTAAGTTAGAGGTATATCTAAGGATGCTATATTCTAGGTTTGAGCCCTCTGCATGAAGATCTGAGTGAGCTGTGTTCACCAGAGTGAAACTTGCTTTTTCTGTAAGTTCAGATGGGACAAGGAGAAAGTATTCTGCTTTGCATTCCTCCGCATGAAAGTATTTTTCTTTGTGGTTCTAGAGGGAAGTCTGGGATGATGATAAGTGCCTACAGTTGTAATGGTTCATGGTTTGGTGGTCCACAAGCTATCTTTCTTTCATGACAGTTGAAGATAGTGAAGTTCATGTGCTCCGGCGTGAAGATTCTTATGGGTAAAGTGGTTAAAGGTTGTACGGTTGCTCCTGATGATTATAACATACTTCTGGATGTCTCCTGATCATGTTCCTATCTGGACTTTGGTTCACGTTAAGGAATTGAGATTGTGTTTGAAGATTGTTCCCAGATAATGTAGCGTGTAACCAGTCTTAGCCAACTTGGTTAATCCTAGTGATTGCAGAGATCTCTTGAAGATTGTGGAAGCATGATGAAGCATGGAAGATCATGTTTGAGTCCTAGCTAAGGCATGGCATGATCCACGTACATGTTTACTTCATCCCCTTTGCATAATGTTTTAATAGGTCAAGACCTATTTTGTAAATGTTTGTAATGCTGACCTTGGAGATTGTTCCAATGGTTGATGATTGTAATGCCAACCTTGATGATCATTCCAAGATTGTTGAAGTGTATAAATACTTGTAGTTGAGTTGTGGAAAAGGTGTCCTTGAGCAAAAATGTAAAGATAATAAGAAAGGTCCAAGAGGTAGAGCAAAGAAGAGGCAGGGCAGAGAAGAGGAAGAGCGGAGCAGAGGCAGAGCAAAGCATAGGAATTATTGTACTTCAATCAAATACATAAAAAGGTGTTGATCATGGCAGTGACCCTAGCAGTGAGCCACCAGTAGGGTTTAACAACCCTTATTGTAATCTTGTTAGGTTTAGGGTTGAGGCAATGAGCCAGTATGTTTAGGATCATGGAATGACCAAGCCTAAACATCATTATTTCAAGATTGAAATATATATTGAGAGCTAATCCTCTCTGTGGTTTTTCCCCACCTTGGGATTTTCCACATAAAATCTGGTGTCTCTTGTGTTTGATGGTGTATCTGTGGTTAAGTTTCTAATTTCATGCATTCATTATTAAATCATAATAATTGTAGATAAGTGATTAATGTTTAATTGTAGAAAATGTTAAAGTTTTTGAGACAACTGATTCACCCCCCCTCTCAGTTGTCCAGTGTGTATCGACAATTGGTATCAGAGCCAAGTTCCTCTGAAGGAAGTTAAATAGCTTGAGGAAGATCTAAAATATCTTACAAGAAGGAAGAACATCATTTTGATGGAATGAATTATGCTCTCTAGAAGGCTCAGATGAAAAGCCATCTTCTCTATCTTGGTTACAAAGTATGGGAAGCTGCAGAAACAGAATACACCATGCCTCAAAATGGTCTGACGGCTAAAGATGAAATCAAAGAATATGAGATAGATGTCAAGGCAAAGGATGCTCTACTAAGCTGATTAACCAACTCAATATTGATGAAAGTTGTGGATCTTGAAACTCCAAATAAGGTATCGGAAAAGTTAAAAAACTTATATGATTAAGGAGATGATTCTATGAAGGAAACCAATTTACAAAGTCTGAAAGTGAATATGAAAGTTTGAAGATGAATGATGATGAAAACATATCAGCCTGTATTTAAAGAGTTGATGAACTCAAGTCACAGGGATAAAAGCTATAAGGGTAACTCTTGACGATAAGGAAGTTGTGATGAAAATTCTCAGATCTCTGCCTGAGTCCTATTGTCACAAGGTAATTGCAATTGAAGAATTCATGCAAGTGAAAAAGGTTGACAGGGATCAACTACTTGGTAAGCTTACCGCCTTTGAAATGAGAAAGTTTGGTGATGCTCTGCCAAAAGTTGAGATGGCTTTCAAAGCCAGTACTTCTAGAAGAACTTCCAGATCAGAAAAGTACAAGGTAGAATCTAATGATGAGTTTGATGAAATTGAAGCCAACTTTGTGGACAGACTACAAAGAGGATCCAGTAAGTATAAAGGCAAATTACCTTTCAAATGTTTTTCCTATGGTAAAGTAGGTCATTTTGCTTCTAGATGTCATGAATGAATTGAAAGAAATAGAAGAAGATATGAGAATAGGCCTAGGACCCAAAATAAGTGTTATTATGTTGAAGATTTTGATGATGATAGAGTATCAGATAATGGTGAACCAAATAATGTTAGTAATTCTAAAAATGAATGCTTGTTTATTGCTGTTAAGGAAGATCCTGTGTCTAATAATTCTACTAGCTATGTGAAGGAAGAAAAACTAGTGGAAAGTGCTTTGGCTACTTAGGTCATTAAGGACAAGGATGAATGGTTATTGATAGTGGTTGCTCTCACCACATGATTGGTGACAAAAATAAGTTTGTGAGTTTGGATAGATATGATGGTGGATTGGTTAGGTTTGGAGATGATACAACTGGTAATTTGTGGGAAAGGATCTATTTCTTTTGATGGCAAGCATAATACTGAAGATGTCTTGTATGTGAAAGGATTAAAGCACAATCGTTTGAGTGTGGGTCAGATGTGTGACAAGGGATATGATTTAAGTTTCAAGGACAATGGATGCAAGGTCAGGGAAAGATCTGGAATAGTCATTGCAATTGGTAAGAAGACTAGAGGTAATATCTATCACTTGAAAGGAACTGATAACTATTGCTTGTTGATTCAGACTAATGAGAGTTGGTTATGGCATAGAAATTTGTGTCACATAAATTTTGATAATATTATGAAGATAAGTACTGCACAGGCTATTAGAGATCTACATAAGCTTGCGAAGCCTGCTAATCCTATTTGCAAGGAGTGTCAATTTGGGAAACAAACAAGAACAAGTTTCAAAAGCAAGGACCAATTAGTTGGAGGACTACTTGAGCTAGTGCATATAGATTTGTGTGGACCTACTAGAGTAAGAAGTTTGCAAGGAGACAGGTATTTCATGTTTCTTATTGATGATTATTCTAGAATGACTTGGGTCACCTTTTTGAAAGAAAAAGATGAAGCTCTAGATAATTTCAAGGCATTTAAGGCAATGGTTGAAAATGAGATGGATTTGAAGATCAAATCCCTAAGATCTGATAGAGGAGGAGAGTTCACATCAAATGAATTCAATTTCTTTTGTGAAGAACATGGAATAAAGAGACAACTATCTGCACCTAGAACTTCACAACAAAGTGGAGTTGTTGAAAAGAAAAATAGAACAGTTCAAGAAGTTGCTAGAACCATGATGAAGGAAGTTGATCTTCTAGAAGCATATTGGACAGAGGCAATTCACACTGTTGTATACATTCCAAACAGAGTCCAAGTAAAAGGTAACAATTCAAATACTCCTTATGAATTGTGGCATGGTAAAGTTTCTACTATGAAATATTTCAAAGTTTTTGGTAGCAAATGTTATATCAGGGTTAAAGCAAGAAGTTGAGTATACATTTCGTGGAAGTCTAAATGCCACTTGGAATGGGTAATCATTTTGAAAAAAATGGGTACCCATTTAGGATCGGGCACTCGAAGCAAAATGGGTACCCGTTTTCAAAAAGTATTTTTTTGTTTTTTTTACATGCCTATGGCTAATTTTCTTATTTTTTAGAAACGAGTACCTGATATTTTTAAAATAGGTACTCGTTTCTAAAATTTTGAAATTTCAAACCTGCCAATTTGCATTGGTTTTAGGCTTGGAAACCCAAGCCTTAGCTTTTGACCTATAACTAGGACACCATGAAAGCAACAAGAGAAAAAACTAGCTTCACCACTATGGTTGACGACTTTTTTTTCAAAATATTTTAATGAAATTAAAACTCATTATAGATCTGAAAGTTCAGTTTTCAAATATGTAATTTTTTCTACTATTACACATAATTTTCTATTTATTATTTATTTTCCAAACAAACTAACTCATAAACTTGAAATAACATAGGTTACTATTTTTTTAATAACTTTTGATTTTGAAAGTTTCTTGGAAAAAAAATTATGTCTAACCAAACTAGACACCATTCTCTACATGATGATTTTTTTTTTGGTGAATTGATAGTTTAGCTCAAATTATGTTGGTCGTACATGAGGGGTTTTAAAAAACACTAATTAGGGCTATTAAAAAATTAATAATAAAAAAATATTTATCAAAAAATTATAAAAAATATCCTGACCAAAATTCAACATCCTGAGAATCTTTCCACAAAAGGAATTAGAAAAATACATTAATTTAAGTCAAATTATGTTGGTCGTATACATGCACACTTTTACAAAAAAATAGGAGACATTTAAAAAGCCACTTTTTGTACATCCAATGAAAAACCAACTTACATCATCTAGGTATTAGAAAAAAATATATATTCGAAAACTAGAAACAAAATTCTACATTTCTTATTTTTACATCATCTTAATATTTTATATACAAGTGCTTCAAATTTTCACTCCAAGTACAACACAATTTGAAAAATAGGAAAAACACTTCCACTTTTTGGCCAAAAAGTGAACTCATCGTCTTGCACTTACCCATCAAAAGAGAAGAAGATTTAGGCAAGTTTGATGCAGATGTGATGAATGAATTTTCCTTGGATACTCCACTAAGAGCAAGGCCTGTCGGTGCTATAATAAGAGGCTGAATAAGATCATTGAAAGTGCAAATGTTGAAGTTGATGAATGTAAGGAAAGGTCTTCAGAATCAAGTGAATATGAGTCAGATAATCCAGATGTTTCAGAAGTGGTGCAGCATGAAGACAACTCAGATGAAGAAGAACAAGCTCTAGTAAGTGCTACTAAAACTCCAAGGTATGTAAGACTTGGTCATTCTGAAGATCAAATCATAGGAGATAAGAGAAAAGGGATCTTAACCAAAAGAAAAGTTGTAGAGGAACAAGTAAATTTCTATCTGATTTCCAAGTTTGAGCCTAAAATTGTGGATGAGGCTTGCAAAGATGAGAATTAGGCAAAGGCTATGGAAGAGGAATTGATGCAGATAGAGAAGAATCAAACTTCGGATCTTGTTCCCAGACCAACAGATAAGAATGTAATTAGCACAAAGTGGGTCTTTAGAAACAAGATAAATGAGAATGGTGAAGTGGTAAGAAACAAAGCAAGGTTGGTATGCAAAGGATACGCTCAAGTTGAGGGAATAGACTTTGAACAAACTTTTGTTCCAATGGCAAGGATTGAAGCAATAAGGATGTTTTTGGCTTTTGCAACATACAAAGATTTCAAGGTTTATCAAATGGATGTAAAGTCTGCTTTCTTAAATGGAGAGTTGGAAGAACAAGTCTATATTGAACAATTGGAAGGATTTCAGTCATCAGATCAGGGTGACATGGTATGTGGATTGAAGAAAGCTTTGTATGGATTAAAACAAGCTCCCAGTGCATGGTATGCATGGTTGGACAGGTATCTGATACAAATAGGGTTCAGTAAAGGTACTACATACATCAATCTCTACTTCAAGATCAATGATGAACAAATCCTAATTGTTGCAGTCTTTTTGATGATATTATTTTTGGAGGCAATGAAGGTATGTACTTAGTTTTTACTAGAGAAATGCAAAGTGAATTTGAAATGCCCATGTTTGGAGAGATGAACTTATTTTTAGGTATGCAAATAAGTCAATCAGATAAAGGTATCTTAATTTCTCAGTCTAAGTATGTGAAAGAGTTGTTAAAGAAATTTGGGATGGAAGACTCTAAACTAGTTTGCACACCTATGATAACTGGTTGTAAGTTGAGTAAAGATGATAACTCACCTATGGCAGACTAGAAAAGGTATAGATCTATTGGAGATTACTTTATCTGACTCAAACTAGACCTAACATAATGCATGCAATATGTCTTGTGGCAAGATTTCAAGCAGAACCCAAGGAATCACATGTGATTGTAGTCAAGAGAACTCTACAATATTTAAAAGGTACAATGGATTATGGTTTATGGTACCCTAAGGACTGTGACTTTACTCTCAGTGCATATACTGATGCAAATTGGGCTGGAGATGTGGATGATAGAAAAAGTACAAGTGGAGGTGCATTCTTCTTGGGAAAAAGGTTAGTATCTTGGTTGAGCAAGAAATAGGATTCAATATCCCTGTCTATTGCAGAAGCAAAATACATTACAAAATCATACAATTGCACTCAAGTGTTATGGATGAAACAAACTTTGAAGGACATTAGAGTTGTGTTTGAGGATCCAATAGCAATCTTTTGTGACAACACAAGTGCCATTAACATATCAAAGAATCCAATGATGCATTTAAGGACAAAGCACATGTCCATTATGCATCATTTTTTGAGAGAAAAGGTGATGGAGAATGAAGTCAAGTTGGAGTATGTTTCTACCAAAGATTAGATTGCAGACATCTTTACCAAGCCTTTGCTTAAGGATACCTTTGAGTATCTCAGAGAAAAGTTAGGGGTTATCACCCCTCCTGCTCTAAACTAAGATGCACAATAGTGCATTAGTCTGGAGGTGTTCAGAGATCCAGATTGATGCATTTTAGGGATACTTCTCAGGGGGAGTAGTCAGAGAGTTCAAAAGAGAGATTAGATTAGAGAAGAAGAGTGCAAGTATGTGCCCTTTGCCATTGATGTCAAAGGGGGAGAGAAGTCATGTGAAAAACTTAAATAGACAAAAAGTGTAGATGTGTAAAGAGAAAGGGGGAGAATCTTGGAGAAAGAAAGAGTGTAGTTGTGTAAAGAGAAAGGGGGAGTATCTTGTCTTGATGACTGATTGTAGTTTTTCACATCGTATGTTGCCATCAATGACAAAGGGGGAGATTGTTGCAAGTATGTGCCTAATTGAAAGGAAGAAAGGTACACAAAGCACACTTCCTACACCAATATAATGAGAAGATTGGAGTGCAAATTCATTTAAATCCTTACAATTGTAGAAACATTAAACTAAGAGTGCAAGTATGTTTTTGGCTTTTGCAACATACAAAGATTTCAAGGTTTATCAAATGGATGTAAAGTCTACTTTCTTAAATGGAGAGTTGGAAGAACAAGTCTATATTGAACAATTGGAAGGATTTCAGTCAACAGATCAGGGTGACATGGTATGCAGATTGAAGAAAGCTTTGTATGGATTAAACAAGCTCCCAGGGCATGGTATACATGGTTGGACAGGTATCTGATACAAATAGGGTTCAATAAAGGCACTACATACATCAATCTCTACTTCAAGATCAATGATGAACAAATCCTAATTGTTGCAGTCTTTTTTGATGATATTATTTTTGGAGGCAATGAAGGTATGTACTTAGTTTTTATTGGAGAAATGCAAAGTGAATTTGAAATGCCCATGTTTGGAGAGATGAACTTCTTTTTAGGTCTACAAATAAGTCAATCAGATAAATGTATCTTCATTTCTCAGTCTAAGTATGTGAAAGAGTTGTTAAAGAAATTTGGGATGGAAGACTCTAAACCAATTTGCACACCTATGATAACTGGTTGTAAGTTGAGTAAAGATGATAACTCACCTATGGCAGACTAGAAAAGGTATAGATCTATGATTGGAGATTACTTTATCTGACTCAAACCAGACCTAACATAATGCATGCAATATGTCTTGTGGCAAGATTTCAAGCAGAACCCAAGGAATCACATGTGATGATAGTCAAGAGAATTCTACGATATTTAAAAGGTACAAGGGATTATGGTTTATGGTACCCTAAGGACTGTGACTTTACTCTCAGTGCAAATACTAATGTAGATTGGGTCAGAGATGTGGATGATAGAAAAAGTAAAAGTGGAGGTACATTCTTCTTGGGAAAAAGGTTAGTATCTTGGTTGAGCAAGAAATAGGATTCAATATCCCTATCTATTGCAGAAGCAAAATACATTACAAAATCATGCAATTGCACTCAAGTGTTATGGATGAAGCAAACTTTAAAGGACATCAGAGTTGTGTTTGAGGATCCAATAGCAATCTCTTGTGACAACACAAGTGCCATAAACATATCAAAGAATCCAGTGATGCATTTAAGGACAAAGCACATATCCATTATGTATCATTTTTTGAGAGAAAAGGTGATAGAGAATGAAGTCAAGTGGGAGTATGTTTCTACCAAAGATTAGATTGCAGACATCTTTGCCAATCCTCTGCCTAAGGATACCTTTGAGTATCTCAGAGAAAAGTTAGGGGTTATCACCCCTCCTGCTCTAAACTAAGATGCACAATAGTGCATCAGTCTGGAGGTGCTCAGAGATCTAGATTAATGCCTTTTAGGGCTACTTCTTAGGGGGAGTAGTCAGAGAGTTCAAAAGAGAGATTAGATCAGAGCAGAAGAGTGCAAGTATGTCCCCTTTGCCATGGATGTCAAAGGGGGAGAGAAGTCATGTGAAAAACTTAAATAGACAAAGAGTGTAGATGTGTAAAGAGAAAGGGGGAGAATCTTGGAGAAAGAAAGAGTGTAGTTGTGTAAAGAGAAAGGGGGAGTATCTTGTCTTCATGACTGATTGTAGTTTTTCACATCATATATTGCCATCAATGACAAAGGGGGAGATTGTTGCAAGTATGTGCCTAATTGAAAGGAAGAAAGGTACACGAAACACACTTCCTACACCAATATAATGAGAAGATTGAAGTGCAAATTCATTTAAATCCTTACAATTGTAGAAATATTAAACTAATAACATAAAGATTACAATAGCAACACAACATAGAAAGAAGGTGACACAAGATATACCACGAGGAAAACCTTTTTAGGTAAAAAAACCCCACACTCTAAACCTGCATAATGTATTATCAAAAAAATAATAGTTTACAATACAGTTTTAATGCAAGTCTTCCAAGAGTTCACAAATGTTGATTCTAGAGTTATTCTGGCAGCATAACAGTACCTGTAAAACACTATGTAACTATAACTCCAAACTATGCATTTTATAGAGATTACAAGGCATATCTTGAGAGCATCTTGGGATAGGCATCCACCTTGGTCAAATGACAATTTTTTAAGATCAAAAGACACTTGTCCTTGTTGTCCTTACATCCCTTACATCTGCCATACATGGAAGTTTTGACTTTCCCAATGTAGAGTGCTTCAGGCTAAAAATAGACTATGACAGATGCTCTTATGCATCTTACAATTGTCATAAAATCTGCCCACAATAACAATCTTAAATGTTGTAAGAGAATCCATCATACAATGCTAAATATAGAATATTTCACTTACAACATGTCATAGACCAACTTGGGTGCCCAAAGATGCCTTTCCCTCATGCAAAGATGCCAACCGACACTTGTCATCACTTGTCATAGGAATATCCAAACTTGGCCCTTATGTGTCATAGATTATGTCATATGGAATATTGCCTTCCACATACAAAAGATGTCGACACATGAAAAATTAATGCCACCTTAATATGGGACACCCAATTCCATGTAGGATTGACTTGACCATCGAAGTCACATTCCAAGTAAGCTGACATGTTGCCATGCCACCTCAACTATGTGACCAAATTAAATGTGCAAGTAATTACAATATTAGGCAATAATTACCAATGCTACAAAATTGCAAAGGTTGAGACACCTTAATTTCCAGCATTCTCCCACTTGTTGAACACCTTACAAGATCCAAAAGAGGTGACAAGATTTAACTACTATAGGTTGAGAGGCCCATAGAATCCAAATGCCATCTGAACTTCTTTGTGCCCACTGGCTTCGTCAATGCATTTGCAACATTCTTCAAAGTATCTACCTTCTCCAAATTTACCTTACCATCCTCTACCATGTCTCACACGAAGTGAAACTGTACATCAATATGCTTTGTTCTGGCATGGAAAGTTAGATTCTTCACAAGGCAAATCACACTCTAACTGTCACAACAAAGTGTAATATATCCTGCATCAACACCAATATTTGAACACAATCTATTAAGACAAATGGCTTCATTATAAGCATGAGTTGCTGCCATGTACTCAGCTTCTATCATGGACAAAGCAACCATAGGTTGTCTCTTACTCATCCAACTAATAGCACCACCAAATAGTGTAAACACATAAGCACTGATAGATCTCCTACTATCAATGTCACCTACCCAATCTGAATCCACAAATTGATGAATATCAATAGAATGCGAAGGTCCTGTAACATTACCATGATAGCATATGGAATACTTGGAAGTACCCCTCAATATCTGAACACTTGCTTAATTGCATCCCAATGTACCCATTCAAAATTAGCCATAAATCGACTAAGGACTCCCACTGCTTGGGCAATGTCTGGTCTTGTGCAGACCATAACATACATCAAACTACCAATAGCACTAGCATAAGGTACTCTGCTCATGTCCTCCACCTTACTAGGAGATTTTGGACAATTACTAACAGACAACTTTGTCCCTAAAGAAACATGAACACACAATGGTCTACAATCTGCCATGCTAAACCTATCCAACAAAGTCTTCACATACTTACTCTAACTTAACTAGAGTTTTATGTCAGTTCTATCTTTTCTAGTTTCCATTCCAAGAATGTCCCTAGCTACCCCTAAATCTTTCATTTCAAATTGTGCTGCAAACTAAGACTTAAAATTAGAAATCATATTCTTACCCTTCCCAATGAGCAACATATCATCAACATATAATGTAACAATGAGAATACAATCACCATCATACTTATAATACACACAGTGATCCGATTTCAATCTCACAAATCCAATTGACAACACAAAGGCATTAAACTTCAAGTACCACATCCTAGGAGACTGCTTCAATCCATACAAAGACTTCTTTAACTTGCAAACCAAATTTTCTTTACCTTTTACCATGTAATGCTCTGGCTGTGACATGTAAATCTCTTCCTCCAAATCACCATGAAGGAAAGTTGTCTTCACATCCATCTATTCTACCTCTAAGTCATAAGCAGCTGCAAGAGATAACAAAAAATGAATGGATGTCAGCTTTGCAATGGGAGAGAAAATTTCACCATAATCAATTCCCTCCACTTGTGAGTACCCCTTCGCAACCAATCTGGCCTTGTACTTTTCAACACTGCCATCTGCACTAATTTATTCTTGAACACCCATTTGCATCCAATGGGTTTCCATCGAGGAGGCAAAGGAACCAAGTCCCAAGTTTGATTCTATTCCAAAGAATCCATCTCATCCTCCATGGCCTCCTTCTAGGAACCTTGCATCTTTCATAGCCATAGCCTCTAACACAGTTCTAGGTTCATCACTGTTAGTAAGCAAAGCAAAAGCACAACTAGAATCAAGAAATGTATAACCAAACCTCTCAAGTTGCTTCCTGATTCGTGTTGATCTCCTCAAAGGTTGAGATGGAGGTTCTACTTCATCTTCTGAACTTTAGGAGCTGCTAGACCTCTCCTCATTTTTAGGTCCAACATTGTCTTTCTGTTAAGTCTTCTTAGGGGTAGAAGAAAACTGAACAACATCCTCTTTCTTTTCTTTTTCTTCTGGTTGTAAAATAGTGGTGTTGGGACAGGAAAATTTAAAATTTTCCTGTATTCCTACCCACCCATGTCTGACCAAATCAGAAAACATTATGCCCAAAATCATAATGATAATTGGTGTATTCCATAAAAAATCACATAACCTTCACTACAAATGGGTGTATCACTCATCAAACTGCATTGTAATGAAGGGCTTCAGTTCCTGAACTTTGGCAAGACCTCACTTTCATTATACCAATCCATGTTTTATATGAGACGGGCTAAAAAGAGTATCCACATGAGAGTAATGATTGGGGAGAAGATTTCAAGAACCACCGATGGAGAAAGTAACATTGATGACCTTTCACCAGAGAGAGAATGTGTGGTCACACCGAGTAAATCAATAACGAGGATTATCGGTATAAGAAAAGACTATCGGAGAATACTCCGAACCCCCCTGATAGTGTAAATCATACTGATGGAAGAATTCGGTAGGACTCTCACCGAGCATCCTATGAAACAAAGGGAACTAGTGATCATCGGTAGGAGATGAGCATTGGAGTGAAAAATTAAAGGGTCTATGATATTCTAATGTCTCAGCGACTAACAAAACTGTTTCAGCATAAATCACGCCAATATGTATGGAAGATAAGAACCATTGGCGAAGTTGAACAAATTGGAATGAAGTTTATAAGTCTTACTGAACCGATGGTCACAATGATAAAGATGTCGGATATAAAAGAGCTATCAGGGAAACAACCATGATCGGGTAAATGGAAATAAGTCATTCTAATATCATATCTTATCCCAATGATAACAATGGCCACGCTCATCGATAAGACTTTCACCGATAGTCATATCAGAGACACTTAAGATATCAAAGAAGAATGTTATTCCCACGGCAATAAAGAAAGTTAGGCCAATGATAACCATGCTCACTCCTATATCAGGTAGATCTTGAAAATATCTTGTTGATACAAACTCACATATGAAAGATGACATCGATCAGACAAATGAAAGGTCACAGTGATTGATCCATAAGCAAATGTTCGTGCCATAAGAAGATATTAAATTGCTTTGACATTACAAAAATCATACTGATGAGAGAAGTTATGACGATGTGACATCTCACAATGATCATGAAAATTAAAGCTCTGGAACAATTAATTGTAGACAAGGAAGAGATCCTCTGAAATGTCATTTGAAATCATTACAATTAAGTTTGAAAGAATTATTTGAGAGGAGCACACAAGCGGAGACTTGGAGGAGAAAACAGGGGAATTCGTTCAGCGCCTCTGATAACAAGTACACATACACAAACTTCTGTGCAGTAGCTTACAATTCAAATTTGTTGTCCAAGATTAAAATGGAGATTCTAGTGAAAGGAAAAGGCAAAAAACAATAGGGTGAGACTAGTAAACCTAAAAAACAAAAAATTGATAAAAGCCCTGATGAGAAAATAAAAGATAGGAAACTAAATCAAGACTTAATTGACCAATTGCCTGGATCAACTCCCAAAGCTCGAAGGCCTACACAACTTAAGGCAAAAGTAGAGAAATTGGAAGACAAATGTAAATATCTTGGAAACGTGTGGACTCCAATCAGAGGTTAGAATTGTTCAATTTCCACTACAACAGAAGATTCAGGAATTTCCCAGTGTCTAACCCATGGCACTTGAATTTGGGAAAATTGGTCATTCCTAATGTGTTTCTGAACACTAAACTCCTCAAACTCCTAGCTAAGTAGTATAATCCAAGCCTCAAGGCCATATGCAAGCCGCACATGGAGCCTATTATACATTTGTCTAAAAATGCCATTTGTGAAGTTTTTGACTTAGATGATTTATGTGCTATCCCTATAGTTTATGAAGATTTGGATAAAGAGTACTAGAGAATTTGGATACTACATATAATAGATGGAGATTGCCTATTCATAGGCCTAGGGAAGAGGGAGAAATGGTGCCTCTCAATGAGAATGATGGACCTCCATTTCATGTGTCATTATTTGAACCATACATACAATACACATACTATTCTATGGGCCAAGTCCTAGGATCAGAGGTCCCTGATTTCATGACAATTCCTCTGATGGTGATAGCCACAGACATCTAGTGCCACAATGCTAGGTAGTTTGACTATGCTACTTATGTTTTTGGTAGAATTGATTCTGGTTTGACCACAATAAAGAACAATGCCCCATCGGTTTCCTTTGAACACTATTCACTCCTCATGCACATGGTGCTTTATTATGGCCAGGAAGTAGGATTATGGCAAAAGGAATTCAAAGTTGTTCCAGTGGACCAGAGGGGGCAAAAGTCACTTGTGCAAATGTGGACCAGAATATGGGATAGTAGGTATGTCCATTCTAGCTATGTTCATTTTGAAGAATACTATGTGAAAGTGTTATATAGATATTTCAGTCATCCCTATGAGTATTCATTATCAAATGAAATAAAGAGTTTTCTCAGACCTAAAGATTTTGGTGGTCCTCCTACTGTTACCCATAATTGGGGAGACTGGTATTATTTTGAGGATGCTACCATGGTCAGAGTTTATGGTTTTGAGGACACCCCTTTCATATTGCCTAAGACTATTCCTGACAAAATTGCTTACTTAAAAATAGTTAGGCAAATGAATTGTTCTAATGTGCTGCATTTGAGCTCCTATGACAAACAATCTTTTATGCCTAGTACTCTATGCTTTGGAGATTTTACTGTGGTATCCAAGGAGGGTTATAGCCTCATTATGGATAAATTGATGTATTACAATATGAGATGTGACGAGGCAATAAAAGGATTTGATCTTGAGGGTTTCATTGACCTTGCTCAGAGAAAACAAAACCTCAGTGGACACACACATGTCCTATATCCACATGATGATATCATCAGGAATTTGGAAGAGACTGGAGTTGAATTAGTGGTTGAGAAATATAATAAGCACTTAGATGAGAAGAGGAAACAACTTGCAGAAATAGAGTTGTTGTCCTCTAGTGATGAAGGGCCTGCAGAAGAAGAAGAACCACATCAACAAGCAACTATGATATCTAAACAAAAAATGTAATGCTATCAGTCTCCTAGTATGGAACATGATGAGGAGGGGTCTGCTGATGAGGATCCCAGAAAAGTAGCATATGATTCTTTCATTTCAGATGACCAATTTATTAATTTTAAGGAATTTAAATCATTTTTGTACAAATGCAAAGGAAAAGAGATTAGGGAGTTAGTTGATAATGTCACAATTGACAATGAAAAACAATTAGTTGATATGTTAAAGACACCAGTAGACAATGAAATGAGAACTATGACTCCTGGTAAAGGTAGACAACTGCTCAGAGAAGCAGGTGTTATGATATTCCTTGGTCTTGATTTGAATTCTACCTTGGTATTTGATAGTTTTTTGCATAATACAGATGACAAATATAAGCTCACTCCAGAGGGTGTCACAAAAGTGTATATGGGCACCAAATATAACAACGGTGAAAATTCACTAATGATATGGGCCTTGTATCCTCCCCATAAGAAGACAACCATTATAGACACTGAGAAAGCTTTTGGGCATGTCATGACTTTGAAGGCAGGGGAAATTGACCCTTTGATCACTGCAGACATTGGCATTAACATTGCAAAGTTGAATAAGGCACAAGCTCAGATGCTAATCAAAGAACGAGATGCATATAAACTGAGTTGTGAGAGATTAACAAAAGAAAATGATTATTTGAAAGATACTGTTAAGAGCACCTTCAGAGGGTCAGTGAAAAGATTAACTCAGGGAGAAACCTCACAAAGCACCCAATCACCATCTATTGACCAGATAGCTCAAATCTAGAATGACACACTTGCAACGGTGCTCTAGAATAGGCATGCCAACATGATGCATTGGATGAACCAATTTTGGGATATTTATTCTAAAAATTATAAAGTGACCCAAGAGCATGAGAGGCTTGACAAAAGGCTGCAGGAAAAACTCCATGAGACACAAGGCAAGTATGTTTCTGACACCACAGGCATTTCTAGTGCAAAAGATTTAATTGAGCAGCATCAGAAATATTATGATCAACTTAAGAATGATGCCAAAGAATGTATTGAAGCTTCAAAAGAAAGAGTGCCCATGTTGTTCAAGAATGATAAAGAATTGAAGAGTAAAGAGGAATGGAGTAAAGACTATCAAGTGATGTTGCATGAAGCCTTAGGAACTCTCAAGGACAAAGACTCTGCATTTGGAGAAGATGGCAACGATGGATGTAATCACAAGAAATGCTATTGAATTCACTGATACACATCGTAGCCAGGAATACTTGGATCACATTGCTCAGCTATACCTGTGGTTGAATAGAGCTTAAGCATTGTTATTTTTATTGTTATGTTAATCATGTTGATTCCCAAAAGACATTTTGAAGAGTTACGTGTCTTCATAAGTATTGCTATATAAGTTGAAACATATGATGCTGAATTATCATCAGCAGTAGAAAATAATATATGAAGCTTACAATATTTCAAAGACCATGTTCTGTTTTACATTTAAGAAGTTAATAGAAGATCTCTGATTCTGTGGATTTATTTTGGCATCAATTGTTTGTTGAAAATTATTCAGTTATTTGGTTATCTCTAGTTCTACATTTCCTTGTTATTCAAATTAATATATCAACTATATATTTAATTTGTCAATGCACATTTGCTGTACTTGTGTGATTTGATTAATTGGTTTCCCTAAAGGAATTAAAATCCTTCTTATCAATCACAGCAATCTGGGAGTGTTAGTTTGGATCACTAAGTAGAACCATATAATTAGGATTGTCATTCTGTCTCCAAGTTGACATTATCTGTTATTCTTGTATATTTCATTAAATCGATTCCTTTAAGAAAGGATTAAATTTCCTTCTAGTGAATAACAAGAAATCTGATTTTATCTTTTGGATTATTAAGAAGAGTTTGTCAGTCATTTCCCTACACATTTATACAAGTTATAAACTAAAGTATTGTGCCAAACAATTAGAGTTACTGCCCACTACAAGCCACTGGTCTTTGTCTTCCATTTGACTCTGTTTACCCAACAAGGCACTGGTCTTATTTCAAATTTTCATTTAAAAATTTACCTTGATAATACAAATCATCCATCAGATATTAGATATAGAATTAGTTAGCAAGCTTACATCTATTCTACATCATTTGCCACTGTAGGTAGATCAATTTACTTAGTCAAAAAACTTATACTCAATCTGCTTTAATTTTTAAGGTTTACCCACCTAGGTTTAGCAGGACCCAAAGTACAGGGAGTCATCAAACCTTAAAGGTTGATTTTGTTGCGTTAGTTCAAAAATGTTGCAAATCTAAGCATAGAGCCTGGCATTGTCTTAGGATTAGCAATCTGTATTTTTGAGACCTAACAAGTGGGAGAAGGTGTTAGCTCTCTGAAGATGACACTTCTGCTATATAGCACTTTTTCAGCCACGGGATCCCAAAGCTTGTATCCTTTCACACCGACACCATAGCCAATGAAGATACACTTAACAACCTTGTTCTCTAATTTTGACCGCTTCTCCCTAGGCATATGTGCATATGCCTCACAACCAAAAACATGAAGATGCCTTATTGAAGGCTTTCTACCAGACCACACCTCCATGGGTGTCTTACCAACAAGAGTTGATGTAGGAGATCTATTTACCAGATAGCAAGTAGTGGCAACAGCTTTAGCCCAAAAATTTTGTTCTAGGCCAGCTCCACTAAGCATACTCCTAGCCTTCTCCATCAGTGTCCTGTTCATCCTCTCTGCAACTCCATTTTGTTGCGGGGTATATGGAGTTGTCTTATGTATTTCAATCCCAAGTTCCTTGCAATATTTATCAAATTCTATAGAACATAACTCACCACCATTGTCAGTTCTCAAACATTTAATCCTTTTACCAATCTAATTTTCAATAAAGGCTTTAAACTCTTTAAACTTACTATAGACTTCATATTTGCTTCTGAGAAAATAAATCCATGTCCTTCTACTGTAGCCATCTATGAAAGATATAAAATATATAGATTTTGATAATGAAGGAACATTAATAGGACCAAATACATCAAAATGAACAAGGTCCAACACACTAGAAGACTTATGAGAACTAGAATAAAATTGAACACGGTTTTGTTTTCCATATATGCAATGTTCGCAAAAGTTGAACTCAAGATTACAATAATCTAACCCCTCAATGAGGTTTTTATTTTTCAATGTTCTAAGACCCTTCTCACCAATGTGGTCAAATCTCTTATGCCATAACATTGTCTTTTCAGCAGGAAGCTTAACTTCCAAAGCATGAATACAACTATCAGGACTAGATACAACAGATTTCTTCACTGTTGGTTCAGATGGTGGGGATGAAGTGACTGCTGCCCTCTTGCTTGAGTCAGAAGAACTATTGCATTGTGAAATGCATGCCTTCAACTGAAATAGAGTACCTCTCCTAGTACCCTTAGCAAGTACCATAGCTCCTCTAGTCATCTTGCATCCTTCTTTCAAAAAGACAACCCGCACACCTGCATCATTCAACATACTTACAAAAAGTAGGTTCCGTGCTAAGCCTGGGATGTGCATAACCCCAGAGATCCCCTTCACTCATCCATTAGGGAATCTAATAGAGACTCTTCCATGACAAACAATCTTTAGATGAGAGTCGTCACCCAGGTACACTCTTCCACCACCAAACTATTCATACTTTGTAAACCAGTCTCGATGCAAGGTCATGTGGAATGATGCACCAGAATCAATTAGCCACACATCATTAGATGCATGGGTTGCCAAGGCTGTGATGAAGGCATCACCATCATCTTGTGACTTGTCAGAATTTGAATTAGGAGCTCTCTTCTTCTTTTTCTTCTCATCTTTGCATTCCTTTCGAAAATGCCCAGTTTTGCCACAGTTCCAATAGAGAGCCTTGGACTTTCCAAGAGATTTGGATCTCCCATGGGATTTGGATCTACCCTTCTCAACTTTCTTGTCCTTATTTTTCCCTTTCTCCTTAGGTCTTCCATGAACCGCAAGAGCCTCTTTGGCTACCTTAGAAGACTTTCTCCACATCTCTTTAGATAACAGTGAAGATACCACTTCAACCATTATTAAAGTGAATGTGGTGCTCCCAATATCCATCACAAGATGATCCCACGAGTTTGGAAAAGAATAAAGCAAGGTCATGCAATGATCCTCCTCCTCCATCTTCACACCAATTGATATCAATTGAGCAATCAACATGTTAAAGGCATTTAGGTGATTTGCAATAGATCCTCCATCCTCCATTTTTAGAGAATACAACTTCTTTCTTAGAAAAAGTTTATTCACCAGGGACTTGGCCTGATAAACAACACCCAACTTCTTCCAAAGGTCTTTTGTGTTCTTCTCCTCATGGACATTTAACATGACAGAATCAGCTAGATCGAGTCTTATGAGACCCTTAGCCTTTCAATATTTGAGATCCCAATCAGCTTGTGCCATAGCAACTAGTTTTACACCAGATATATTTTCCCATAGGTCATGATCAACAAGCATGTCTTCCATCTTGAGCTTCCACAACTCGAAATTAGTGCCATTGAATTTCTCCACCTCTATTCTTTCGGATGTGCTTGCCATCTTCTTGCTGCAACAAGATCATAGAATACTCTTCACAGACTCCCACTCAATCAAAGATTAGCTCAAAAAACCCCTACCCAACAACTAGGATCATAGGTGATCAAGCTCTGATACCAAGTTGAGACATGGACCAGCTAGGACTTGTTGGCTTTGTTTTCAAATTGCCAAATTTTAAACTTTTGCATCGAAACCTTTTGTCAAGTCATCCTTTTGGTTGCAATTTGTTAGTGTTATACTTCCTGTGTCAATCATGTCAATAACTTATTAACGAGACATCATATTTTGTCTTGTTCATATTACCTCTCTCCATTGAAACTTTGTATAACAATATTATTCCGAGTCAAAATTTAAATGGAATTAGCTTAGAAACATTATTTTTGTGCCAACTTTCATTTTTCACTAAGCTTGCACCAACTTCTATTTTTCACAAAGTTTGCGTCAATTTTTATTTTTCACAAACCGCGTATCAACTTTTGCTTTCTACTAAGTTTGCGTTAACTTTGGAATTTGGCTAAGTTCACGCGCATTTTGACTTTTGGCTAACCAAAACCAAAGGGTGTAATTTCTCAAGTTTGGAGAGATAAAAAGAATGAAATTCACTTTCACTTTTTACGAACATGAATAACTTCACTCCTCCACATCCATTAAATTATCCTACGATCAAGGAAATAGTTTCAGTCATCCTTTTTATCCTGCATATGATATGGGACATGATAAATGGCAGTTAAGGAACTAATTTTTATATAACAGTTTTCTCGTCCTTGGCCATGTCCATCAAATCATAGTCGAAAAAGGATTTTTGTCAGATGTAGCATTTCAAGTGTCTAGTTGAATAGTTTACAGAATGTGGAAGAATAGCCAAGACACACAAATTGTCTGATAAAATGCCTCAATGGATGTCATAGAATGCAATGCCATGTTCACATAAAATGGATTTTATTGAAAAGGTTTTATAGAGATTTAAAGTGAATTCACTTCACATAACTACGACCATCTATTGAGCTGCTTGAAAGTTTCAATCCTCACCATACGGCCCATACTGGAAATTCATGTGCAAAGTCCTTGTCTTGGAGCATCATTCTCCCGAAAGATTGAAATCATTTGTATCTGTAAGAGCCCAAGAAGTTTTTACCATGAAACATTCCATACTACACAAAGCCATCAACCTCATTGCTATAGATGTATCCAGGGAAGTGAATTTTCTTACTAATAATACCATCTGCAGAATGACATTTGGGAAAAATATAAAATAAAGATGAGATGTATGGAAGAGTATTCAAGGAACTTTTGGATGATGTTCTTTCTCTATCTGTTAGTTTTAAGATGATTACATTCCTCCCTTGAGTTGGCTTGATCTGCACAACGATAGGTAAAGACAAGGCAAATTTATTGAGATTTTACATCTGTTTGTTGAAGGGTCTCAGCGAAATATGATTACCTATTGTAAAGAAAATTGTGCCAAAATTTGCCACTATCCTCTCGAAGCAAAAGATTTGAAATGAAGCATGGGCTTCCATCAAAGCATGAATGTGGAGGAGTTTTGTCAGATATTGCTGGTGCATAGACAAAGCACATGCACTGTTTGACAGAAAACCTCAAAGATTTAGCTGATGGACTTTACATGTGAGCATTATACTTCTCAGAAAATTGTTTGACGCTGAATGAAACAAATTTTCATACCAGAAAACTTTCTAAACCCATTGGTTGTTCCTATCAGCATATTCCTTGAATCTCCTATGGGTGCAAGTGCTAGTATAATAATGCTCTGGTAGACACGCATGTAGAATGTAGAAGCATAAACTTGGCGCATGATGTTTTAATAACTGCCTCAGAAATCCAGTCTGATGGAATACAATGACTATAGGATACGTGCAAAATGAATTTGTCTTAAAAGAAGATTTAAAAGATTTCAAGAGCATGCTTAGGAAGTGTGAAACTGAATTCCACAATATTCGCAAGTATCCTCCACGATCTACGCCAGCATCTTCTCCAATAGTGCCAAAAATGAGGTTTTGAAAGATAACACTTCAATGAAAAATGTATTATGGACTGCAATGCGTGCAAGATTCCCACAAAATGATTTTGTTGAAAAGACTTTAGAAACTTTCAAGAAAATGCATTTTTTTGGTGTAACGGCCCATGCTAAAATGGAACTTTCAAATAGGGTTTGGACATCCACCAATGAATAATTGAAAGCGAATCTCTGTCAGAGCTGCGGTTGGGGTGCCATGGTAAACATACATGCAAGGGCATGGAAGCTTAAAACATGCGTAAAGATTATTCAATAAGGTACCACTAGAAAATGAAACCCTTGTGGATTGTATGATTGTAGGCTACTCATAAAGTATATTTGATGAACACATCAAAGAAACTCTTAAGAAAATGTATTTTGCATTTGTATAGTTAAAATACACAACCTTTACCAGAATCCTTTTGGTCTGCACCAGCATAAGGATATGAGCATCCATCAAAGCATAATTAAAAGGAGATTTTCTTCACATGTTGCAGTCACAAGTTCCTTTGTAGACATGTACGTAAAATGTGAACACACAGACAAGGCATCTGAAAAGTTTGACAGCACGCCTCAGATAACTATGCTCTCATGGGATATAACGATTGCAAGATATACACAAAATGGATTTGTAGGAAAGGCTTTAGAAACATTTGGACAAATGCATTATGAAGTTTAAAGTCAAATACTATCGACCTTTGCCAAGGGTGTGGAAGAATTAGACAAGGCACGTGAAGTTTTTGACAACACCTCAAAGAAATGTGGTCTCACGGCTTGCTATGGTTGCAGGATATATATAATGGGCTTACAAAAATTTCAAGCAATTGCAATTGGCAAGTGTAAAAAGCCAAACCCTATAACATTTGCCAGCATTTTATCTAACCATACACATGTGAGATTTCACACGAGGTATGAATATCCATCGAAGCATAAAGGAATGAGGATTTTGTTAAATGTTGCAATTGCAATTGTTTGGTCAAAAATACATATAAAATACACAAGCATAATAGAGGCTCGTGAATGTTTGACATAATATCTCTTAGAAATGTGTTTTCATAGCCATCAATATGGTAGGATAAGTTTGTAAAGCATGGAATCTTTGACAGAACACATGAATTGTACAATAGAATGCCTCAAAGGTACATCGTTTCATCGAATGAAGTGATTATAGAATAGACACAAAATGCATTTATGAAGCCGCAACATTTTGTAATTGAAAAGATGATGCTCTATGATGTGATATTTGGGTGCTTGGCTCTAGCTCTTACAATAGAAAGTTGAGAAATCTAATGCCGAAAAGGCCTAGCTTCTACTTCTCTCTCAGAAGATAGATGATGGAGAAAGTCATAATGTTGCTAGTAGACAACAATCAGATCATCTTTTATTGGTGGCTATGTATAACAGGTGGATGAAGATCTTGAAACAGAGAGGAGGCATAATTGCACATGAATTTTATAAATCTTACTTTCTCAGTAGTTTTGCATTATATATAATAAGAGATGTGCGACTTCAATTTGGGAGCCTACTGGTAGATATTGGTTTTATTAAGCTTCCAAAGGATTATATTACAATGTCATTGCAATGAGCTTGTTATGAGAGAACTAATGATTTAGAGAGATTCGACAATATTTCTACAAATGACAAAGAATGCATTGATCCTCTCAAAGCTATGTGTCAACTGGGAAAATATTTAAAGCAAATGGAAGATCCATTTTGATTATCAAACCTCTAAGGGTTGGGAAGATAATATCTATTATGGATATGTACTAGAAGCTATTGAGGTTGTTTTACATGGGATTTATAATGGAGTATGTTTATAACATTGACTATGAAGAAAGCTCATATCAATATTGGTGTGATCTTTAAATAAGGAGAAGGAACCCTAGAATATATTGTGAATTCATGCCCCTTGGTATATGAGAAACACGGTTCATCAATACAAAGGTGATGATATGATGGCATCCTTGAAGTCATTTCTCCATGATGCAAACGTTGAAATTGTACATGTTTATGAACATTCTACTCATGACTACTTGAAATTCACTGTCTTGGAAATTCTTGTTGTTGGTTATAATTGGAGAAATGACATGGTAGGTTGAACTACATCTCTTAGAGGGCCAAGTTGTTAGTTAATTTATTGATTGGAGGAAGACTCGGTGCCTGCCTTAGCAAGACAATATCTTGGAAGTTTACAATTTTCTAGTTATCTTTTGTAAAAGTGACTTATGTCACTTATCATAACAAAAGGTTGGAAAATGAACCTTATTTCAAGAAAGGTGATGTAAAAAGTAACCAAAATTAAGGTTTATTATATTATTGTATTTTAAAAAGGTGGTTAATAGGTAGTTGTTAGGTAGTTACAAGGTAGTTATTGAGAAGAAACCTATAAATACTAGGTTATTTCATATGTAAGGGGAACTCTTTAGAGAGAACTTTTAAGGGGGAACTTATGAAGAAACTTGTTGGAATATTTTTGGTCTTACACATTGTATAGTTTACTTTGGAATTGTATAATTTCAAAAAGATAATGAAGAATGCATTTCAGTTCGTATGTTCTTGATGTATTTCTGAGTTACATGATTACTAGTTTCTCGTATGTCAAGTTGGTGATCTTTCTATGTATTTGTGTAAATCAAAGTTATGCATTGAAGCATGCAATTGGGGTGATGAAGCACAATCATGTCTCGGTATCCTGATTTGAAAGTGTCAAGATAAATTATCTCTTCGTATGTTGAGATTTTCCATCTTTCTTCATCATTGTTGCACATATGACATGAAATTCATCATGAAGGTTAGGAAAGTGGTTTCTAGCTTTGTGGTGAAACCCCCTCATGCTTTTCAATAGGATTGTGAAACTCCTATTGGTTTTTGTACATCTACCACGAGGGTTTCTACATGCCCAATTCTCTTGTTATTTTGCTTTTCTTCCTTTTTGTACTTTTAGGATAAAAGTACACAAAAATCACAAATACCCCCATCATAAAAGGGAGCTGCCCCTCTCAAACGCAAAGGAAGATTGTTGCTCTGTCGCGATCTCTCCAATTATTGGGACAATTTAGTCACCACTCAAAGGGCAATGAGTCATTTTCAAAGGTTATTTCATGGTGACAAATCTGTTTACCAACAGATTTACGAGAAACTAGTAATCATAACTCAGAAATACATCAAGAACATACGAAATAAAATGCATTCTTCCTTATCTTTTCAAAATTATACAATTCCAAAGTAAACTATACAATGTGTAAGACCAAAAATATTCCAAGAAGTTTCTTCATAAGTTCTCCCTTAAAAGTTCTCTCAAAAGAGTTCCCCTTACATATGAAATAACCTAGTATTTATAGCCTTCTTCTCAATAACTACCTTGTAACTACCTAACAACTACCTAGTAACCACCTTTTTGAAATACAATAATATAATAAACCTTATTTTTGGTTACTTTTTACATCACCTTTCCTGAAATAAGGTTCATTTTCCAACCTTTTTAAACTTTTGCATCGAAACCTTTTGTCAAGTCATCCTTTTGGTTGCAATTCTTTAGTGTTATACTTCCTGTGTCAATCATGTCAATAACTGATTAACGAGACGTCATATTTTGTCTTGTTCATATTACCTCTCTCCATTGAAACTTTGTATAACAATATTATTCTGAGTCAAAATTTAAATGGAATTGGCTTAGAAACATTATTTTTGCACCGACTTTCATTTTTCACTAAGGTTGTGCCAACTTCTATTTTTCACAAAGTTCGCGTCAATTCTTATTTTTCGCAAACTGCACGTCAACTTTTGCTTTCCACTAAGTTTGTGTTAACTTTAGAATTTGGCTAAGTTCACGCGCATTTTGACTTCTGGCTAACCAAAACCAAAGGGTGTAATTTCTCAAGTTTGGAGAGATAAAAAGAATGAAATTCACTTTCACATTTTACGAACAGGAATAAATTCACTCCTCTACATCCATTAAATTCTCCTACGATCAAGGAAATAGTTTCAGTCATCCTCTTTATCCTGCATATGATATGGGACATGATAAATGGCAGTTAAGGAACTAATTTTCATATAACAGTTTTCTCCTCCTTGGCCATGTCCATCAAATCATGGTCAAAAAAGGATTTTTTTCAGATGTAGCAATTGCAGGTGTTCGGTTGAATAGTTTACAAAATGTGGAAGAATAGCCAAGACACACAAATTGTTTTATAAAATGCCTCAATGGATGTCATAGAATGTAATGCCATGTTCACATAAAATGGATTTTATTGAAAAGGTTTTAAAGAGCTTTAAAGTGAATTCACTTCACATAGCTACGACCATCTGTTGAGCTGCTTGAAAGTTTGAATCCTCACCATATGGCCCATACTGGAAATTCATGTGCAAAGTCCTTGTCTTGGAGCATCATTCCCCCAAAAGATTGAAATCATTTGTATCTGTAAGAGCCCAAGAAGTTTTTACCATGAAACGTTCCATACTACACAAAGCCATCAACCTCACTGATGTAGATGTATCTAGGGATGTGAATTTTCTTACTAATAATACCATCTACAGAATGACATTTGGGAAAAATATACAATAAAGATGAGATGCGTGCAAGGGTATTCGAGGAAATTTTGGATGATGTTCTTGCTCTATCTATTAGTTTTAAGATGATTACATTCCTCCCTTGAGTTGGCTTGATCCACACAATAATAGGTAAAGACAAGGAAAACTTATTGAGATTTTACATCTGTTTGTTGAAGGGTCTTAGCGAAATACGATTGGCTATTGTAAAGAAAATTCTGCCAATGTTTGCTAGTATCCTCTCAAAGCAAAAGATTTGAAATGGAGCGTGGGCTTCCATCAAAGCATGAATGTGGAGGAGTTTTGTCAAATATTGCTGGCACATAGACAAAGCACATGAACTGTTTGATAGAAAGCCTCAAAGATTTAACTGATGGACTTTATATGTGAGTATTATACTTCTCAGAAAATTGTCTAACGCTGAATGAAACAAATTTTCATACCAGAAAACTTTCTAAACCCATTGGTTGTTCCTATCGGCGTATTCCTTAAATCTCCTATGGGTGCAAGTGCTAGTATAATTTGAAATGCTTTGGTAGACACCCATGCAGAATGTAGAAGCATAAACTTGGCGCATGATGTTTTAATAACTGCCTTAGAAATCTGGTCTGATGGAATACAATGACTATAGGATACACGCAAAATGAATTTGTTTAAAAGAAGATTTAAAAGCTTTCAAGAGCATACTTGGTAGGTGGGAAACTGAATTCCACAATATTCGCAAGTATCCTCCAATAGTGCCAAAATGAAGGTTTTGAAAGATAACACTTCAAAGAAAAATGTATTATGGACTGCGATGCATGCAAGATTCGCACAAAACGAGTTTGTTGAAAAGACTTTATAAACTTTCAAGAAAATGCAATTTTCTGGTGTAACGGCCCATGCAAAAATGGAACTTTCGAACAAGGTTTGGCCATCCACCAAAGAATAATTGAAAATGAATCTCTGTCAGAGCTGTGGTTGGGGTGCCATGGTAAACATACATTCAAGAGCATGGAAGCTTAAAACATGCATAAAGATTATTCAATAGGGCACCACCAAAAAATGAAACCCTCATGGATTGTATGATTATAGGTTACTCAGAAAGTATATTTGATGAACACATCAAGGAAACTCTTAAGAAAATATATTTCCTAATTGTATAGTTAAAACTCACAACCTTTACCAGAATCATTTTGGTTTCCACCAGCATAAGGATATGAGCATCCACCAAAGAATAATTAAAAGGAGATTTTCTTCACATGTTGCAGTCACAAGTTCCTTTGTAGACATGTACGTAAAATGTGAACACACAGACAAGGCATCTGAAAAGTTTGACAGCATGCCTCAAATAAATATGCTCTCATGGGATATAACGATTGCAGGATATACATAAAATGGATTTGTGGGAAAGGCTTTAGAAACATTTGGACAAATGCATTCTCAAGTTTAAAGTCAAATACTATCAACCTTTGCCAAGGGTGTGGAAGAATTAGACAAGGCACGTGAAGTTTATGACAACACCTCAAAGAAACGTGGTCTCACGGCTCGCTATGGTTGCAGGATATATATATATATATATATATATATATATATATATATATATATATATATATATATATATATATATATATATATATATATATATATATATATGGGCTTACAAAATTTTCAAGCAATTGCAATTGGCAAGTGTAAAAAGCCAAACCCTATAACATTTGCCAGCATTTTCTTTGACCATACTACATGTGAGCTTTCACACGAGGTATGAATATCCATCGAAGCATAAAGGAATGAGGATTTTGTTAAATGTTGCAGTCACAATTGTTTGTTCAAAAATACATATAAACTGTGTAAGCATAATAGAGGCTCGTGAATGTTTGACAAAATAGCTCATAGAAATGTGTTTTCATAGCCGTCAATATGGCAGGATAAGTCTATAAAGCATGGAATCTTTGACAGAACACATGAATTGTACAATAGAATGCCTCAAAGGTACATCATTCCATGGAATGAAGTGATTACATAATAGACACAAAATGCATTTTTGAAGCCGCAACATTTTGTAATTGAAAAGATGACGCTCTATGATGTGATATTTGGGTGCTTGGCTCTAGCTCTTACAATAGAAAGTTGAGAAATCTAATGCCGAAAATGCCTAGCTTCTACTTCTCTCTCAGAAGATAAATGATGGAGAAAGTCATAATGTTGCTAGTAGACAACAATTAGATCATCTTTTATTGTTGGCTATGTATAATAGGTGGATGAAGATCTTGAAACAGAGATGAGGCATAATTGCACGTGAATTTTATAAATCTTACTATCTCAGTAGGTTTGCATTATATATAATGAGAGATGTGTGACTTCAATTTGGGCGCATACTAGTAGATATTGGTTTTATTAAGCTTCCAAAGGATTATATTACAATGTCATTGCAATGAGCTTGTTATGCAAGAACTAATGATTTAGAGAGATTCGATAAATTTTCTACAAATGACAAAGGATGCATTGATCCTCTCAAAGCTATGCGTCAACTGGGAAAATATTTAAAGCAAATGGAAGATCCATTTTGATTATCAAACCTCTAAGGGTTGGGAAGATAATATCTATTATGGATATGTACTAGAAGCTATTGAGGTTGTTTTACATGGGATTTATAATGGAATATGTTTATAACATTGACTATGAAGAAAGCTCATATCAATATCGATGTGATCTTTAAATAAGGAGAAGGAACCCTAGAATATATTGTGAGTTCATGCCCCTTGGTATATGAGAAACACGGTTCATCAATACAAAGGTGATGATATGATGGCATCCTTGAAGTCATTTCTCCATGATGCAAATGTTGAAATTGTACATGCTTATGAACATTCTACTCATGACTACTTGAAATTCACTGTCTTGGAAATTCTTGTTGTTGGTTATAATTGGAGAAATGATATGGTAGGTTGAACTACATCTCTTAGATGGCCAAGTTGTTAGTTAATTTATCGGTTGGAAGAAGACTCAGTGCCTACCTCAGCAAGACCATATCTTGGAAGGTTACAATTTTCTAGTTATCTTTTGTAAAAGTGACTTATGTCACTTATCATAACAAAAGGTTGGAAAATGAACCTTATTTCAGGAAAGGTGATGAAAAAGGTAACCAAAAATAAGGTTTATTATATTATTGTATTTCAAAAAGGTGGTTACTAGGTAGTTGTTAGGTAGTTACAAGGTAGTTATTGAGAAGAAGCCTATAAATCCTAGGTTATTTCATATATAAGGGGAACTCTTTAGAGAGAAATTTTAAGGGGGAACTTATGAAGAAACTTGTTGGAATATTTTTGGTCTTACACGTTGTATAGTTTACTTTGGAATTGTATAATTTCAAAAAGATAATGAAGAATGCATTTTAGTTCGTATGTTCTTGATGTATTTCTGAGTTATGATTACTAGTTTCTCATATGTCAAGTTGGTGATGTTTCCATGTATTTGTGTAAATCAAAGTTATCCATTGAAGCATGCAATTGGGGTGATGAAGCACAATCATGTCTCAGTATCTTGATTTGAAAGTGTCAAGAGAAATTATCTCTTTGTATGTTGAGATTTGCCATCTTTCTTCATCATTGTTGCACATATGACATGAAATTCATCATGGAGTTTAGGAAAGTGGTTTCTAGCTTTGTGGTGAAACCCCCTCATACTTTTCAATAAGATTGTGAAACTCCTGTTGGTTTTCATACATCTACTACGAGGGTTTCTACATGCCCAATTCTCCTATTATTTTGCTTTTCTTCCTTTTTGTACTTTCAGGATAAAAGGACACAAAAACCACAAATACCCCCATCATACGAGGGAGCTACCCCTCTCAAATGCAGAGGAAGATCGTTGCTCTGTCGCGATCTCTCCAATTGTTGGGACAATTTAGTCACTGCTCAAAGGGCAACGAGTCATTTTCAAAGGTTATTTCACGGTGACAAATCTGTTTACCAATAGATTTTTGGCAACTCTACTAGGGATAACAAGTTGAAGCATTGGTGCCTTTCATTCCTAAAAGAAAAATCTATAGTTATCTCCCCCAGAAAAAGAAATTGGTGACTCTATCTGAAAGAAGAATCTTGAAAAATGGTTTGGTATCGAAGAACCCAGATGCATAACTTGTAGTTTCCTAAATCAGACAGTGACATTGATGATGAAGATTATCCTTTTTCTGCATCCTTTTCTCAACAAAATCAAGTTCTTGACGATCCTAAGCAAGTAGAGTTTTTGAAGAGTTTCTATGGTGGCATGCAACTTGCTATTAATCAGGTTCATCCTTGTTTGCTTCAAACATTGCAAAAGATTGAAGAAAAAGATGGGAAGGAGACTCATTTTCTTGCTCATGATCATAAGCCCCTATCAATGGAGATTCATGCACCATAATGTAATATAGATTATGCTAAGATTTATCATTTGCACAATGAGGATGGCAATGAAGAGGCGAAAGTGTTTCATGCAAATGAACCTGTATTTAATGCAACATCTTCTGATCAAAGGGTTGAAAGAAGCTCATTGGAACATGCACGTACTAGAGAAGAAGAAGTTATTACATTTCCTCATAATAGGACATCTCCAATGAAGCAAGAAGAAAAAGAAGAAGTGATAGAGATAGAAGAAGAAGATCGTATGGAAACATGCAATAATGAAGAAGAAATTTTTCCATACGATGGCACGCCTCTTGTGACAACTTGTTCTGGTTCCACAACTATATCTTCCAAGAAAGATTTTTGTGACATGGCTAATGTTCGAGGAAATATTGAAAGTTTAAACAAAGAGGATGAAGATGAGTCATGAAATGTTCTCTTATCATGCATGCAATTCGAGCAAGAGAAGAATCATGATGAAATGGTACCGAAAGAACTCTCTCATGAGATTTCCATCATAGATTGGCATATTAGTGCTCCTATTAATGATTTTATTCATGAAGAAGAAGCCATCCTTTCTCCTTTATCATATGTTGAACAAGAATACTCAACTATTGAAAATAAAGGTACTACTCAAGACAAAGAGTTGATTACCCCCACTCCAAATGCGCAAAAAGATCATAAGGAGACTGGGTATGAATCTATGCAAAGAGAGGTTAGAAACAAGTTTGTGCCTAAATCTCCTTGTTTGAATGGTTCTGGTATATCCTATTCTCAATACCCTTGTCCTTTGGATGCTGATGAGAGTGTTGAAGAAGCTAGTGTGAGAAATGTTTTTGAGAGCATGCAGAAGATTGCAAATATGCAAAGTATTGATGAGGAACTACATGTTCTGACTTGTTCTCCTTTACTACATCTAAGGGATGAAAATATTATTTATTCCTCATCAATGGTAGAAGAGGATTTTCAGGATGATAAAATGTATAATGTAGATTCATTACTTCTTCCTCATGTACCATCTTTGGATAATGGGCATTCTGGGTTAGCTGTGATAAAAGAGGAGGAATTTTCTTTTACAAGAGATGATTCCATAATAAACGAGGATGTTACTCATAAGGGAGATGTACAAGCTAGATCAGGTGACTATGGTGTAGATAAAATCACTTCTATGGGTCAGTCACAAGATATAAATTGGTCATCTTCTTCAGTCTTTTCACCATCTTTTGATAAGACATTGCTCGAGTTTCTTGCTGCAAAGGAAGAGAGGGACTTTATAATGAGAAATAGTCATATGCAAGTAGGAGTTGATATTCAAAAACTAAATTTATCATTTACACTTGAAGGGGTCTTCTCACCTCATAGTTTGCACAAGGGATGTCCAATTCATGATCTAATTTCTTTTGATCCAGATAATTTAAGATATATTCAGATAAGAATATCAGTATAATCAGTGCAGTGCATGAAGAACAGAGAAGTGTAAATGAAAATCTAGAGGCTTCCTATACTTGTGATGAGAAATGGTTGTTTGGTGTATTATTCAAGGAGCCCTCATATTCCATGCATTTTATTGTTCTCCTCATTTTGAGATGGTTACTGAGTTTACAAGCACCCCATCCGTGCACCTCTCTTTTTCGTACAGGTGCCTATTTTTCTCAACCTATCAATGGCTTCACTTGATCATCTGGAAGCAATTTGAGGTAGGAGTCACCTACCATGTACATAGGGTAATTAGGAGTTTTTGTTGTGTCTGTCTTGTTTTAGTTTCTGTGTGTCTTTTGTCGGTTGTCTTGTCTCTTTGTTGTCTCTTGCTTGAGTCTTCCTATTCCCCTTGTACATCATATTATCTTCTGACTCTACCTACCCAATAGATAAGGCACTATTCATTTCCAAAGATTCTAGGTTCATCCTACATCCTTTATAGTCTTTGTCCCCAGTTAGAGCCAGCTATTGCCCTCGTTTTCAAATCGCCAAATTTTAAACTTTTGCATCGAAACCTTTTGTCAAGTCATCCTTTTGGTTGCAATTCGTCAGTGTTATACTTCCTCTATCAATCATGTCAATAACTCATTAAGGAGACGTCATATTTTGTCTTGTTCATATTACCTCTCTCCATTGAAACTTTGTATAACAATATTATTCCGAGTCAAAATTTAAATGGAATTGGCTTAGAAACATTATTTTTGCGCCGACTTTCATTTTTCACTAAGCTTGCGCCAACTTCTATTTTTTGCAAAGTTCGCGTCAATTCTTATTTTTCACAAACTGTGTGTCAACTTTTGCTTTCCACTAAGCTTGCGTTAACTTTTCAATTTGGCTAAGTTCATGCACATTTTGACTTTTGGCTAACCAAAACCAAAGGGTGTAATTTCTCAAGTTTGGAGAGATAAAAAGAATGAAATTCACTTTCACTTTTTATGAACAGGAATAACTTCACTCCTCCACATCCATTAAATTCTCCTATGATCAAGGAAATAGTTTTAGTCATCCTCTTTATCCTACATATGATATGGGACATGATAAATGGTAGTTAAGGAACTAATTTTCATATAACAGTTTTCTCCTCCTTGGCCATGTCCATCAAATCATAGTCGAAAAAGGATTTTTGTTAGATGTAGCATTTGCAGGTGTCTAGTTGAATAGTTTATAGAATGTGGAAGAATAGCCAAGACACACAAATTGTTTGATAAAATGCCTCAATGGATGTCATAGAATGTAATGCCATGTTCACATAAAATGGATTTTATTGAAAAGGTTTTAGAGAACTTTAAAGTGAATTCACTTCACATAGCTACGGCCATCTGTTGAGCTGCTTGAATGTTTCAATCCTCACCATATGACCCATACTGGAAATTCATGTGCAAATTCCTTGTCTTGGAGCATCATTCTCCCGAAAGATTGAAATCATTTGTATCTGTAAGAGCCCAAGAAGTTTTTACCATGAAACGTTCCATACTACACAAAGCCATCAACCTCACTACTGTAGATGTATCCAGGGAAGTGAATTTTCTTACTAATAATACCATCTGTAGATTGACATTTGGGAAAAATATACAATAAAGATGAGATGTGTGGAAGCGTATTCGAGGAACTTTTGGATGATGTTCTTGCTCTATCTGTTAGTTTAAAGATGATTACATTCCTCCCTTGCGTTGGCTTGATCTGCACAATGATAGGTAAAGACAAGGCAAACTTATTGAGATTTTACATCTATTTGTTGAAGGCTCTCAGTGAAATATGATTGGCTATTGTAAAGAAAATTCTGCTAACGTTTGCCAGTATCCACTCGAAGAAAAAGATTTGAAATGGAGCGTGGGCTTCCATCAAAGCATGAATGTGGAGGAGTTTTGTCAGATATTGCTGGCGCATAGACAAAGCACATGAACTATTTGACAGAAAGCCTCAATGATTTAGTGGATGGACTTTATATGTGAGCATTATACTTCTCAGAAAATTGTCTGACACTGAATGAAACAAATAATCATACCAGAAAACTTTCTAAACCCATTGGTTGTTCCTATCGGCGTATTCCTTGAATCTCCTATGGGTGCAAGTGCCAGTATAATTTGAAATGCTCTAGTAGACATGCATGCAGAATGTAGAAGCATAGACTTGGCGCGTGATGTTTTAATAACTGCCTCAGAAATTTGGTCTGATGGAATACAATGATTGTAGGATATGCACAAAATGAATTTGTTTTAAAAGAAGATTTAAAAGCTTTCAAGAGCATGCTTAGCAGGTGTGAAACTGAATTCCACAATATTCGCAAGTATCCTCCATGATCTATGCCAGCATCTTCTTCAATAGTGCCAAAAAGGAGGTTTTGAAAGATAACACTTCAAAGAAAAATGTATTATGGACTGCAATGCATGCAAGATTCGCACAAAATGAGTTTGTTGAAAAGACTTTAGAAACTTTCAAGAAAATGCAATTTTTTGGTGTAACGGCCCATGCTAAAATGGAACTTTCAAATAGGGTTTGGACATCCACCAAAGAATAATTGAAAGTGAATCTTTGTCAGAGCCACGGTTGGGGTGCCATGGTAAACATACATGCAAGAGGATGGAAGCATAAAACATGTGTAAAGATTATTCAATAAGGCACCACTAGAAAATGAAACCCTCATGGATTGTATGATTGTAGGCTACTCACAAAGTATATTTGATGAACACATCAAAGAAACTCTTAAGAAAATATATTTCACAATTGTATAGTTAAAACTCACAACCTTTACCAAAATCCTTTTGGTTTGCACCAGCGTAAGGATATGAGCATCCATCAAAGCATAATTAAAAGGAGATTTTCTTCACATGTTGTAGTCACAAGTTCCTTTGTAGACATGTACGTAAAATGTGAACACACAGACAAGGCATCTAAAAAGTTTGATAGCATGCCTCAGATAAATATGCTCTCATGGGATATAATGATTGCAGGATATACACAAAATGGATTTTTGGGAAAGGCTTTAGAAACATTTGGACAAATGCATTCTCAAGTTTAAATTCAAATACTATCAACCTTTGCCAAGGGTGTGGAAGAATTAGACAAGGAATGTGAAGTTTTTGACAACGCCTCAAAGAAACGTGGTCTCACGGCTTGCTATGGTTGCAGGATATATATAATGGGCTTAGAAAATTTTCAAGCAATTGCAATTGGCAAGTGTAAAAAGCCAAACCCTATAACATTTGCCAGTATTTTATCTGACCATACTACATGTGAGCTTTCACACGAGGTATGAATATCCATTGAAGCATAAAGGAATCAGGATTTTGTTAAATGTTGCAGTCGCAATTGTTTGGTCAAAAATACATATAAAATGCGCAAGCATAATAGAGGCTCGTGAATGTTTGACAAAATGCCTCATAGAAATGTGTTTTCATAGCCATCAATATGGCAGGATAAGTTTGTAAAGCATGGAATCTTTGACAGAACACATGAATTGTACAATAGAATGCTCAAAGGTATGTCATTTCATCGAATGAAGTGATTACAGAATAGACACAAAATGCATTTATGAAGCCGCAACATTTTGCAATTGAAAAGATGATGCTCTATGATGTGATATTTGGCTGCTTGGCTCTAGCTCTTACAACAGAAAGTTGAGAAATCTAATGCCAAAAAGGCCTAGCCTCTACTTCTCTCTCAGAAGATAGATGATGGAGAAAGTCAAAATGTTGCTAGTAGACAACAATCAGATCATGTTTTATTGGTGGCTATGCATAACAGGTGGATGAAGATCTTGAAATAGAGGAGGCATAATTACACGTGAGTTTTGTAAATCTTACTTTCTTAGTAGTTTTGCATTATATATAATAAGAGATGTGTGACTTCAATTTGGGGGACTACTGGTAGATATTGGTTTTATTAAGCTTCCAAAGGATTATATTACAATGTCATTGCAATGAGCTTGTTATGCGAGAACTAATGATTTAGAGAGATTCAACAATATTTCTACAAATGACAAAGAATGCATTGATCCTCTCAAAGCTATGCGTCAACTGGGAAAATATTTAAAGAAAATGGAAGATCCATTTTGATTATCAAACCTCTAAGGGTTGGGAAGATAATATCTATTATGGATATGTACTAGAAGCTATTGAGGTTGTTTTACATGGGATTTATAATGGAGTTTGTTTATAACATTGACTATGAAGAAAGCTCATATCAAGATCGGTGTGATCTTTAAATAAGGAGAAGGAACCCTAGAATATATTGTGAATTCATGCCTCTTGGTGTATGAGAAACACGGTTCATCAATACAAAGGTGATGATATGATGGCATCCTTGAAGTCATTTCTCCATGATGCAAACATTGAAATTGTACATGCTTATGAACATTCTACTCATGACTACTTGAAATTCATTGTCTTCGAAATTCTTGTTGTTGGTTATAATTGGAGAAATGATATGGTAGGTTGAACTACATCTCTTAGAGGGCCAAGTTGTTAGTTAACTTATCGATTGGAAGAAGACTCGGTGCCTGCCTCATCAAGACCATATCTTGGAATGTTACAATTTTCTAGTTATCTTTTGTAAAAGTGACTTATGTCACTTATCATAACAAAAGGTTGGAAAATGAACCTTATTTCAGGAAAGGTGATGTAAAAAGTAACCAAAAATAAGGTTTATTATATTATTTTATTTCAAAAAGGTGGTTACTAGGTAGTTACAAGGTAGTTATTGAGAAGAAGCCTATTAATACTAGGTTATTTCATATGTAAGGGGAACTCTTTAGAGAGAATTTTTAAGGCGGAACTTATGAAGAAACTTCTTGGAATATTTTTGGGAACTTATGAAGAAACTTCTTGGAATATTTTTGGTCTTACACATTGTATAGTTTATTTTAGAATTGTATAATTTGGAAAAGATAATGACGAATGCATTTCAGTTCGTATGTCCTTGATGTATTTCTGAGTTATGATTACTAGTTTCTCGTATGTCAAGTTGGTGATCTTTCTATGTATTTGTGTAAATCAAAGTTATCCATTGAAGCATGCAATTGGGGTGATGATGCACAATCATGTCTCGGTATCCTGATTTGAAAGTGTCAAGATAAATTATCTCTTCGTATGTTGAGATTTGCCATCTTTCATAATCATTGTTGCACATATGACATGAAATTCATCATGGAGTTTAGGAAAGTGGTTTCTAGCTTTGTGGTGAAACCCCCTCGTACTTTTCAATAAGATTGTGAAATTCCTATTTTCGTACATCTACCACGAGGGTTTCTACATGCCCATTCTCCTGTTATTTTACTTTTCTTCCTTTTTGTACTTTCAGAATAAAAGTACATAAAAACCACAAATACCCCCATCATACAAGGGATCTGCCCCTCTCAAACGCAGAGGAAGATCAATGCTTTGTCGTGATCTCTCCAACTGTTGGGACAATTTAGTCACCGTTCAAAGGGTAACGAGTCATTTTCAAAGGTTATTTCGCGGTGACAAATCTGTTTACCAACATGATTGAAACCTAGGACCTTCCATTTGCTACTAGAGTGCTCTATCATTGAGCTACTGGCCCATCTTGGACTAGTCCATCATCGGTTTGAGTGTGGCTTATTTCCAACAGCAACACCCCCCTTAAGCCACACCTCTCGTGTGCTTAGGGCTCCTAGCCTAAACCTGGCTCTGATACCAACTGAAAGGAAGCAAGGTACACGGAACACACTTCCTACACCAAACTAATGAGGAGAATGGAGTGCAAATTTATTTAAATTCTTACAATTGCAGCAGCATTAAACTAATAACATAAAGATTACAGCAGCAACACAACACATAAAGAAGGTGACACAAGATATACCGTGGGGAAAACCTTTTTAGGTAAAAACACCACACTCTAAACCTGCACAATGTATTATCAAAACAACAATAGTTTACAATACACTTGCAATGCAAGTCTTCCAAGAGTTCACAAATGTCAATTCTGGAGTTATTTCAGCAGCATAATAGTACCTGTAAAACACTATGCAACTACAACTCCAAACTATGCATTTTATAGAGATTACAAGCCATATCTTGAGAGCATCTTGGGATAGGCATCCACCTTGGTCAAATGACCATTTTTAGCATCAAAGAACACTTGTCCTTGTTGTCCTTACATCCCTTACATCTATCATACATGCCAGATTTGACTTTACCAATGTAGAGCACTCTAGGCTAAAAATAGACTATGATAGATGCTCTTACGCATCTTACAACTGTCATAAAATCTGTCCACAATAACAATCTTAAATGTTGTAAGAGAATCCTTCATACAATGCTAAATATAGCATATTCCACTTACAACATGTCATAGTCCAACTTGGGTGCCCAAAGATGCCTTTCCCTCAAGCAAAGATTTCAACCGACACTTGTCATCACTTGTCATAGGAATCTCCAAACTTGGCCCTTACGCTTCATAGATTTTGTCATATGGAATATTGCCTTCCACATACAAAAGATGCTAACACATGGAAAATTAATGCCACCTCAATATGGGATGCCCAAATCCATGTAGGATTGACTTGACCATCCAAGTCACATTCCAAGTAAGTTGACATGTCACCATGCCACCTCAATTATGTGACCAAACTGAATGTGCAAGTAAATACAATATTAGGCAATAATTAAATATACAATTAAATTACCAATGCTAGGAAATTGCAAAGGTTGACACACCTTAATTCTGAATAGCTGTGAGATGATGACATGTAGCCTATTCCTTTGTTCTTCCTTTCTCTTTTTGAAGGCTATGGTAGGTAGCTTCCAAGGTTCACCACATGTCAGCACAGTACGAGTTCTAAACAAAAAAAAGAAAAGTTTCGCTCCAGCTTGTGTCGTTTGGACACATGGCATGTTGGTGCTTCTCCACAAGATCTTTCAAGGTAGGCTCCTATACATTGACAGTGCTTCTAGAAAAGTGACTCATCTATATGCTCAGCGCCACCATGACATTTAGCAGAGGTTTCTTCTTTGTTGAGCCTTGTCTTAGCTCTCCATGAAGCTATGAAATTGCCATGTATGCTAGGTCTTAAGGCCTTAATGTGGAATTAAAAGAAAAGCAATATGCAGCAGGCCGCAGAGTCGTTGATCTTATAACCTCTTGTTCATCCAATGACTCCAATTTAAACTCGAGGTTTTAAGCATTCTGGTGGCCCCAAAAGAATTCATTCAAGTTGGTGAGCTTTGTAGGCAACATTCAAGGGGGATGGCTCAATTCTTCAATGCGAGGGGACTTCGGTAGCTCGGTGGCAGATTATGTAGTGGTTGGAGATGACTTTTGGGCTCTCTTCTTGAATGCTCTATCTTCTCTTGTGTGTGGACAACCTTTCCTAGGGTGCAAGTCTACCAAAGGCATGGGTTTTGTCCCCATCATTGTTTGTTCCTGACTCTGCATTAATGATAGCATTGGTGATCTTGGGTCTCGTGGACCTACCTCAGCATTCTCTGTACAAGGATTTCATACATAAAGCACTGCAATCTTCAATAAAGGAGGGGGAGTTAGTAATTTCTAGGCTATTATGCTGCCAAATTCCTTCTAGTCAAACATTTTAGTGTAATTGTAGGATTATCAGAATTTGACTCACTGTGCCTGTAGCTTGGCCTCTATTGTCTTCTGGTTAATCAACCCAAGAATGTAATTGTCTATACTATGTCTTTTCCTACTATAAGTTATTGTGCATCGTAATAGTTTCTGGCCTTCATGATCAATATATTCACAATATTTTGCCTCTCGTACGCTGTGATTTTTTGTGTTTTACTTGAAGCTATGATCTATCCTATGAGTAAAATGGCTCCTCTATAGGTTAGGTCTTCATCCCAAAGCATCAACCAATTCTATAAGTTTGTGTGAACCTTCCCTTATGATTGAGATTATTGTAGTGTCTTTTCTAGGCTTACTACTAATTAATTTTGGTGGATCACCTCTATTTCCATTCACTTTCTTCCTAACCCTTTTCCCTTGTTGTATTAGCACTAGGTTTAGATAGTTTTCTCTTAGAATTAGGCTTAGAATGAGGAACTAGCGTTCTCTAGAGGTCTGATCTCATAATGTAAGGTCCCACACCTTGAGATCATTCCCATTGTGTGATTAGAATGCTTGGACTCTCTCCAAGATGGGTGCAATTCTATGTGGTAATAGTTATAAAACTTAAATACTCAATTTATCAGCTATAGGGTTGGTTTTGTCCAAAATAAAAAATTTTAGTTGTTTAGCATTAGTTCCTTGATGCCTGGCCCATAGATTTCTTCATGAGCTTTCCAACACATTAAATAGTTTGTCAATTAGCCTCCTAGATCAAAAGTTGGGTAAAAGCACAAAGATGGATATGTATTTCATGAAAGTTTTTAGGGCAAGGAAAAATGCGCTTAGAATGGGTGCTTGTTTAGGAGCGGGAGCCTAAGCATAAATAGGTTCTTGTTAAGGAACAAGCTCTCATTTAGGATCGGGCACCCGAAGCCAAATGGGTACCCATAAAAGGAACATACACCTGTTTCTAAAATGAGCACCTTTTTTTTTAAAGTACTTATTTTTTAAATAGACACGTGTGTTAGGGTTAGCCGGCAGAAGATATGAATTAAATGCAAATAAAGATTAAACAGAGAAATGGAAATACATAGAATTAATAACAGCGAGAGACAAGTTTTAACGTGGTTCACCCAAACTAAGGCTACATCCTCCAAACAGAGAGTCCAATATTATTATCCAGTAAATCAAACCGATTACAACCAACAATCCCTGCAACTCAATACCGTTGCAAAATGCTACTATACCATATATCAACCAAAACCCTAACCCTTAGCCGCTTTTTATCAAGCCTTTTTGTCAATTACAAAAAAGAATTTTTTTATGTCAGTTACAAAAATAGGATTTTTTTGAGCCTACATAAAAAATCCTATTTTTGTAACTGACATAAAAAACCCTATTTTTGTAACTGATAAAAAGGCTTGATAAAAAGCGGCTAAGGGTTAGGGTTTTGGTTGATATATGGTATAGTAGCATTTTGCAATGGTATTGAGTTGTAGGGATTGCTAGTTGTAGTCGGTTTGATTTACTGGATAATAATATTGGACTCTTTGTTTGGTGGATGTAGCCTGAGTTTGGGTGAACCATGTTAAAACTTGTCTTTCGCTATTATTAATTCTGTGTATTTCCATTTCTCTGTTTAATCTTTATTTGCATTTAATTGATATCTTCTGCTGGCTAACCCTAACAAGTGGTATCAGAGCGGGTTGTGTTCAATTATCATCTGCAGGAAGGTCTCATGATTGAGTGGGAGTCTCACGGTTGAGTGGGAGCAATGGCGGATGAAGGTAAATTGAAGATCGATAAATTAAATGGGCAGAACTATTAGTTATGGAAGATGCAAATGGAGGATTACCTCTATCAAAAGGATTTATGGATGCCATTGGATGGAGTAGCCAAGAAACTGACAACAATGTTTGATGAGGATTGGAATCTTCTTGATAGAAAGGCACTGGGAACCATTCGGTTGTGCCTGGCACTATCGGTGGCATTCAATATAATAGAAGCGAAGACAACAGATGGTCTGATGAAAGCTTTGGCTAAATTGTACGAAAAACCCTCAGCCTCAAATAAGGTATTTCTTATGAAGCATTTGTTTAATTTGAAAATGGTTGAAGGCGGATCTGTGACAGGTCATTTAAATGAATTTAATACAATTGTCAGTCAATTGACTTCTGTAAATGTAAAATTTGATAAAGAAGTTAGAGCTCTCTTGATATTATGTTCATTGCCTGAAAGCTGGGATAGTTTGGTAATGGTGGTTAGTAACTTTGTTTCTAGTTCAAATACCCTGAAATTTGATGTTGTTGTTGGTGTTATTCTGAGTGAAGAAATTCGTAAGAGAAACTTAGGTGGATCCACATCAGGCAGTGTTTTAAATGTAGAAAGTAGGGGCAGATCAAAGGAGAGAGGAAAAGGTTCTGGAGGTCATGGGAAGTCATGAGGAAAATCAAAAGATAAAAGATCCCAAACCAGAGGACAGAAGGATTGCTGGTACTGTGGGAAACCAGGTTATCTGAAGAAAGATTGCTGGTCTCAGAAAAATAAAGGAGACAAACAAGAAGGCCATAAGGAAGCAAATGTGGTAAGTAATAAATCTGAAGATGATGCTTTGATTCTTTCCCTAGATAATGTTGATAATTCATGGGTTTTAGATTTAGGGGCCTCATTTCATGCTACGCCCCATAGAAGTTATTTTTTTAATTATGTCTAAGGGGATTTTGGGCTGGTTTATTTGGGAGATAACGAACCTTGTCAGATTGTTGGAAAGGGAAGAATCAAGATTAAGTTGAAAAATATGAATCATTGGCTACTACAAGAGGTAAGGCACGTTCTAAGGCTCAGTAGGAATTTAATTTCAGCAGGGCAGCTAGCTGAACAAGGTTGCATTGTTACATTTACTGATAAAAATTGGAAGGTTTCAAAAGGTGCCTTAGTAGTAGCAAAATGTGTGAAAGTAGGCACCTTATATCTTTGTACAGGTCATACTATTCCTTCTACTTTAGCTGTTACAGAGAAAAAATAAATAGGTTCAAGAACAGTTGCTGCAGGTTCGCAGGAAGAGACTAGAAAAGTTGTTGCAGGTTCTGAGACAACACTGTGGCATAACATACCTGGGCATATGAGTGAAAAAGGTATGAAGGTACTTCATTCTAAGAAAGTTTTACCAGGTCTAAAATGTATTAATATGGATTTCTGTGAAAGTTGTATGGAAAACAAAAGAGAGTCAGTTTTCTCAAGGATGAGAAGCAAAAAAAAATGAAAAGTTAGAACTTGTGCATACCGATGTATGGGGACCGGCTTAGGTATCTTCTCTCGGTGGCTCTCGATATTATGTTACATTCATGGATGATGCAACTAGGAAGGTATGGATTTATTTCCTTAGGCAAAAATCTGATGTATTTGAAACATTTAAGAAATGGAGAAGCTTGGTTGAGAATGAGATGGGTAAAAGATTAAAATGTCTCAGATCTGATAATGGCGGTGAGTATTGCAGCAAAGAATTTGAAGATTATTGTTCCTTTAATGGAATTCGTAGGTAGAAAACGGTTCCACGGACTCCACAAGAAAATGGAGTGGCTGAACGCATGAATAGGACAATAATGGAGTGTGCAAGGACCATGAGATTGCATGCTGGGCTACCTTTAAACATGTGGGCAAAGGCTGTTAACACTATTGTATATTTAATTAATAGAAGTCCTTCAGTTCCTTTGGTCTGTGGTATTCCAGAGGAAGTATGGACAGGCAAGAAGGTGAGTTATTCTTTTCTCAAAACCTTCAGATGTGAAGCATTGGCATATGTAGATTTTGAAAATAGAACCAAACTGGTTGCAAAATTAAAAAGTGTACCTTCGTTGGATATGGCATTGATGAATTTGGTTATAGGCTTTGGGATTTTGAAAATCAAAAAATTGTGAGAAGTAGGGATGTTATATTCAATGAGAAGGTGTTGTACAAAGATCAGTTGTAGCAGCATGAGAAGAAAGAAAAGGATTATGTGGTGCTGGATGATACTCCAAATAGTGATGTTCCAGTGGTTCCTCATACTCTGCAATAGCAACCAAAAATACCACAAACTCTAGTGAATGTTAGATGGTCAATAAGGCTAAGTAGACCTCCTGAAAGGTTTTCTCCCTCTTTGTATTCTATTTTGTTAACAGATGCTGGTGAACCAGAAGGGTATGATGAATCTATGCAGGTGGATACACAAGTTCAGTGGAAGCATGCAATGAAAGAAGAAATGGACTCCTTGCTGAAAAATCAGACTTGGGGATTATGTAAGTTACCTGCAGGTAATAAGGCTTTACCAAACAAATGGGTTTATAGGCTAAAAGAGGAAGATGGAGGTAAGAAAAGATTTAAAGCCAGGTTAGTTGTAAAAGGATTTGCATAGAAAAAGGGCATTGATTTTGATGAGATATTTTCTCCAGTTGTCAAGATGACTTCTATTCGTACTGTTTTGAGTATTGTGGCTGCTGAAGATTTGCAGTTGGAATAGCTAGATGTGAAAACTGCCTTTCTCCATGGTGATTTGGAGGACATATACATGGAACAGCCCCAAGGATTTGAGGTCAGAGGTAAGGAGAAACTGGTGTGCAGATTGAAGAAGAGTTTGTATAGCCTGAAACAAGCACCTCAGCAATGGTATTTGAAATTTGATAGTTTTATGGCTGAGCAAGGCTACAGCTAATGTAATTCTGACCATTGTGTTTATTTTAAGAGGTTGGATAATGACATCTATATTATTTTATTTTTATATGTTGATGACATGCTTGTAACTAGGTCTAACATGGATCACATCAGAGAGTTAAAACATCAGTTAGCACAGTCATTTGATATGAAGGATTTGGGGGTAGAAAAATAAATCCTTGGTATGAAAATTTGTAGAGATAGGAAGAACAGGAAATTGACTCTATCTCAAGCTACTTATGTCGAAAAGGTGTTGCAGAGATTCCATATGGAGACTGCAAAAGCTGTCAACACACCTTTGCCTAGTCATTTGAAATTGACTAAGGAGATGTGTCCAAAGACACAAGAGGAGGAAGAAAAAATGTCGAAGGTACCATATGCTTTAGCTGTAGGAAGTTTAATGTATGCCATAGTATGCATGAAACCGGATATTGCACATGATGTAGGAGTCGTTAGCAGGTATATGAGTCATCCCCGGATTTGAGCATTGGAATGTAGTAAAATGGATTCTCATATATTTGAAAGGTACATCCAATAAACACTTATGTTTTGGGGGCTCTAATACTGATTTAGCAGGCTATGTAGACTTAGATTTGGTAAGGGATATTGATACTAGGCGGAGTACTACAGGTTATGTCTTTATTGTAGGTGGGACAGCAGTGAGCTGGATCTCACGGTTGCAAAAGGTGGTTGATTTATCCACCACAAAGGTAGAGTATGTAGTTGCAACAAAGGCAAGCAAAGAGATGATATGGCTGCAATCTTTCATGGAAGAATTGGGCAAACAACAGGCTAGTAGTTATTTGTATACAGACAGTCAGAGTGCCATACATCTTGCAAAGAATTCTACCTTGCATTCAAAGACCAAACACATACAGTTGAGGTATCACTTTATTCGGTCAGTGTTGGATGATGGACAATTAAGGCTGGAAAAGATACATACAGATGAAAATCCAGCGGATATGTTTACAAAGGCAGTGACAAGGGAGACGCTGAGCTCCTCTTTATCTTTAATTGGTCTTCTAGACTGAAAACAATAAAAATAAAATAGCAGAGTCCAGGGTGCTTATTTCCAGTGGGAGTTGCATGCACAGCGGTGTCATCCAGGCTCAGTCTCCAAGTGGGAGATTATTTGGTGTGGAGCCTGATCAGTCTACCCTCAAACCCCTGCTTCTCAGGGGCTACCACCCCCGAACCCCTGCTCGGAGCCCAGACTGGCCCCAAACCGTAGCGAGGATATATGGCTAGTGTACAGTGCTTTCCTGATCAGTCGCCACCTACCAACAATTTCCCACTTGGAGACTGATCAGGCTCCACACCAAACAATGTGAGCTCATTTTAACAGCCACAAACCATAAGGGGAGACAGAAATAGAAACAAGAAATAGGTACCTGCATTGTCTAACCCCACCGCATGCCTGCAGGGCCTCCCCACCTTCTTCGAACCTTCAGTCAGTTGTTGCAGATAGGTGGTGTTATCACCTAGATTTGCACCCTTGATGTAGCTGTAAAACTTCAGCAATCTGGAGAAACATGGGATCTTTCTAGGTCTATGGGTCACCTGTGATGGAAAGAACCTCCGGAGAAGGCCGGCTTCCTATTGGTACTCCACCTATACTACTTATACTAAAGTCTTTGCAGAGAAAAGGGTAAGAAGGATTGCATAAAAATGAAACCTACTGTCTAAGGTGATGCACCAAAAGATCATCGGAGACTACACAGAACTAACACACTACAGAACCAGTAATAATAAGGCTTCCTTACACAACCTAGCAAATCATAATCCTTGCATCAAGGCACCAACATGAAAATACAGCTCCAAGGACAAAGAACATCACAAAGATCTGTACTAACACTAGGGACACACAATATCAGAAGAAATGGGAAGGTATGAACTGCTTATTACTACTAAAAATGGTGTTGCAATGCTGTATATCTCTAAAAATGGGTTACAAGACTATTCACTTCTGCAAAAGAACTCAAAAATTACAATATACAGAGTAGTGAATAGCAAGAACTCCTGAATAATGAATAAGGAAGAAGACTATATACTTCCCAAATAGGTGTAATCAGATAAAGATCAGCCATCTCCATTTTCGTGGGTGTCATAAATACCCCCAAAATATCTGTCCAAAGATCTCCATAATGGGTTCCCAATGCAGAAATGGTCAAGGCATGTCATCAACTATCATAAAGGCTCTTGAAAATATCTTTGAATGCCTTTAAATGATCTTTAAGGCCATAAAAATAAGTCAAATCTGTGCAAAGATTCCCCTGCAGCATCATAAATGTTTGATATTTTCACAATAAATGACATAAATACAATGATTTTCTACATTCATTCAACATTAACTAAGTGATTTATAATTACATCACCTTAGCTAATGCTTTACAATTCAAAAATTTATACAAACTCATGCAGAAAATAATGACATTTATGACATAACATTTAATCTGATGAGGAGCGCATAGCAGAAACAGACAATAGATCAAAGATTGAGCTTCTGAACTCTTGAACCCTTGAACCTCTGAACCTTTGAACCTTCGAACCTTTTGCTGTTCAAATCTTGGCAATTTTTTGGTCCTTTGAACCTTTGAACCTTTGAATCGTTGAACCTTTAAACTTTCAAAAGTTCGAAGGTTCGAAAGTTCAAACTTTTTTTTTTTTTAAGCTCGGCAAATAGATCTTTGAACCTTTGAACCGTTGAACCTTTGAACCTTCGAAAGGTTCGAAGGTTCGAAGGTTCAAACTTTGAACTTTTTGTACCTTTTGAACTTTCGTGTTGTTCGAACTTGGTGGATTTTGGTCATTTGAACCTTTGAACCTTTGAACCGTTGAACCTTTGAACCTTCGAAAGGTTCAAAGGTTCGAAGGTTCAAAGGTTCCAACTGTTTCTAAGTTCCTTTGAACCTTTTCTATTTGAACTTTTGAACTTTCAAAAGTTTTGTGTTGTTCGAACCTTTTGCTGGGAACGGTCATTCTTATGACTGATTTTAATCTAAAAATAAAAAATATAGCCTTAGGACTGGTGAAAAGTTCTCAAAATCTATAAACTGGGTTCATGAGAAATTTATTAGGTTTTTTCTTCTTCTTGTTTCTAATTTCTATCAAAAAATCTCAAGAACCCAGATCGTACTTTTCTAGATATAGTGAAAACACGCGACTGCTGTCCTGTTTTAGCATTGTGCAAAGTCTCTATGGTTACCTTCTTGCTGACTGTTATTGCTCTAGACAGTCATGTTCTGAAATGTTATATAGGTCTATGAGCTGGGCTCAACCCTTGTGGGAGCCACATTTCCCTCCACTCATAATGTAACCTGATTGAGCTCGTAGTGAAAATTAGGTAACATCTTTGGCGACATCTGCTCTATGTTTGCCTGCTAAACATCAAACCAGTAGCCTGAAGCATATCCATTGGGCATAGGGTCACTGTGAGACTTTTCAAAACACTTTTGACAAACCATTTTGACCTCAGTAATTCAGCAGAACAGCAGTGAAAGACGCTTGAAACCAAAACAGAAAAGCAAAATGCAAAAAGCAATCTATCTAACTGTGCTGGCAGATCTTAGGGAATTGAAAACTACTACACCTACTCTATCCTAACCAGGAAAGACAGTAAGTCAAACAAAACCATTTACTGTTTGGGTGAAGTAGCTGCCTTTTCTACATAGCATGCAATTTTTTCCATGCTTGAGGATAGCTATAAAGAGAGGAAATATGAACAGAAATTCAACAAAGAGCTGCAAAACCTCTTCAAGAACATACACACGTTCACTAACCTTTTCACATGGAATGTAAAAATTCCTGTCATGAGGTAGAAAAGTGAATTGAGTCTGCTCTTTCCTAGCTGTATCTTCATGCTTGGGTGCAAGCAGGATAGGAATATCCTTGTTGGCCTCCATTCTAGCTAGATGTCTAATTGGGCATCCTCTGGAAAGAGCGCTTTCAGAACTCTCCATGCTAGTTCCTTGTTGTTCCAAAATATGTAGCCGTTTCTCTTCTTGTTTTTTATCTGTTGTTTCAAATAGTGCTGGCTCAATATCCAAGACTGGGCAAAAAGATGCTTCTTTCTAAGTCAAAACAGACTTTAGATCATCCCAAAATGAAACTACCTCATGAGCTAAATCTTCATTTCCATATTGACTTCCATGAACCAGCAACTCCTCACATTGTTCAACAACCTATAGCTGTCCCAAGTCTTGGGTAAGCACAGTCATATCTTCTACATTTTGTTCAGCAATTGAAGATAGCCCGTCATACCAAAACATATCAGCCTCATGTCCACCAAGTTTCTCTTGTTTATCTATCTCCTCGTCAGACTGTTCCTGCTCATGTCCAAACCTGTGAGCTCGCTGTCCTGATTTAGCATGATCTGCAACTTCTTCCAATAGGTTTAATCCTTTGTCATCTAGTTTAGAGACAAAAACCTCAAGGTCATCCCAAAATGACTCTTCCTCACAGTCTCCATGAAATTCTGATGTAGGAGAGTTGTTCTATGCTTCATAACAGCTCTCAGCCAGCTGTGCAGGTTCCAAGAAAGGCTTACTTTCACTTTCTTTTACTTGATCCAAGATCGCATTATTAGATTGCTTAGTTCTAATCATCCACTCATATTGTTGAACCTCTTCTTGCTGTTCTGAAATTGTTGGCAAGCTGGGTACCTGAAAGCTTTCTTCATCTTGTTCAACAAAAGCAGGTAATTGATCAAACAAGAAAACTAAAACTTCCTCACACTCTTCATGTGGTGCCTTTTCCAATGACACTTGAGCATCCTGTCTTTGCAACTGAAGACCTCTACCTCGCAACCTCTGAATGCTGCCTTCATTCATTTTATAAACAGCACTAGGAAATTCATCAAATGAATGAAAATGTAAGGGATTCAGAGACAATCCTGAGCCTACATCCTCTCCACATGTATTATGCTCATATTTAACTAGGGACATAGTACAAACAGCAGCAACTGACTGCTCCTCTTGTTTTTGATCTTCATGTTCATATTTTCCCCTTGGTATCGGATTCGATTTCCCATCTTCTTGATCTTGGACTGGTATGGAAGGAATTACTTTGCTGAGGTTTGGCATTTTATAACTAGGATACCTAGTCCAAGAAGGCTGCCATGGCTATTCAGTAACTTGATGATTTGGTTCAGATTCCTGACATGACTGAAACTGAGGATTAACAGACTGGTTTGACTGATTTTGTTCATTTATGGGCTCTTGTTGTAAAGAATATCCTTGCTGCCTCTTTAAATCATCCAGCTGCTTGTTCCAGTCAAACCAGATGTTCTCGGTATTTGCAATCTCTATTCTCTCATCATTTTGAAATTGATTGGGAAAGTAGTATTGCTGGCTTGGCATAAAATGAGATTCTTGAGGTTGGTCATAGGCATACAATGGCTGCCGTGGAGTCTGTGCATGGGTGGGAGGGTGGTAAGTATGACAGACTAGTTGGTTATCAACTGTCAATGGGTTGTTTGGACTAAAACCAGCTATATGACCGCTATGATACGGCTCATAAAATGATGTATGAACAGAACTTTCATGAAATGATGGAAAGTAAGACACATTTCTTTGAAAAGAAGACATACTGCGGCATTTATATACGCTGAAAACTCATTGAAAAACTTTCACAATAAAAATCAAGCCTGATTTTTAGTAAAATAAGTACATACCAGCACTTGTCTTCTCGAAACCAATAGATATTTCTTTCCAGAGTCGCCAGGTGTGTGCTTTCCTTGCCTCCCAAGGCAGGTTTTGCTTACATACATACCAATATTAGCAATGTATAAACTGTTCTGCATTGGTTTTTACTAAACCAAAGCTTCGGAGTCGCCAGGTATGTATTTAAAAACACCTCAAAAGGCTGAAATCAACTGCTATACACACCAAACAACAGTGAAAAGTATAAAAATTGGACTGAGAATCAGTTCACGGTCCCACCGGGCGTGCCAAAGTTGTTATCACCTAGATTTGCACCCTTGCTGTAGCTGTAAAACTTCAGCAATCTGGAGAAACATGGGATCTTTCCAGGTCTGTGGGTCACCTGTGATGGAAAGAACCTCCAGAGAAGGCTGGCTTCCTATTGGTACTCCACCTATACTGCTTATACTAAAGTCTTTGTAGAGAAAAGGGTAAGAAGGATTGCATAAAAATGAAACCTACTGTCTAAGGTGATGCACCAAAAGATCATCAGAGACTACACAGAACTGACACACTACAGAACCAGTAATAATAAGGCTCCCTTACACAACCCAGCAAATCATAATCCTTGCATCAAGGCACCAACATGAAAATACAGCTCCAAAGACAAAGAACATCACAAAGATCTGTACTAACACTAGGGACACACAATATCAGAAGAAATGGGAAGGTATGAACTACTTATTACTGCTAAAAATGGTGTTGCAATGCTGTATATCTCTAAAAATGGGTTACAAGACTGTTCACTTTTGCAAAAGAACTCAAAAATTACAATATACAGAGTAGTGAATAGCAGGAACTCCTGAATAATGAACAAGGAAGAAGACTATATACTTCCCAAACAGGTGTAATCAGATAAAGATCAGCCATCTCCATTTTCGTGGGTGTCATAAATACCCCCAAAATATCTGTCCAAAGATCTCCAAAATGGGTTCCCAATGCAGAAATGGTCAAGGCATGTCATCAACTATCATAAAGGCTCTTGAAAATATCTTTGAATGCCTTTAAATGATCTTTAAGGCCATAAAAATAAGTCAAATCTGTGCAAAGATTCCCCTGCAGCATCATAAATGTTTGATATTTTCACAATAAATGAAATAAATACAATGATTTTCTGCATTCATTTAACATTAACTAAGTGATTTATAATTACATCACCTTAGCTAATGCTTTACAATTCAAAAATTTATACAAACTCATGCAGAAAATAATGACATTTATGACATAACATTTAATCTGATGAGGAGGGCATAGCAGAAACATACAATAGATCAAAGATTGAGCTTCTGAACTCTTGAACCCTTGAACCTATGAACCTTCGAACCTTTTGCTGTTCAAATCTTGGCAATTTTTTGGTCCCTTGAACCTTTGAACCTTTGAACCGTTGAACTTTTGAACTTTCAAAAGTTCGAAGGTTCGAAGGTTCAAACTTTTTTTTTTTTAAGCTCAGCAAATAGATCTTTGAACCTTTGAACCATTGAACCTTTGAACCTTTGAAAGGTTCAAAGGTTTGAAGGTTCAAACTTTGAACTTTTTGTACCTTTTGAACTTTCGTGTTGTTCAAACTTGGCAGATTTTGGTCATTTGAACCTTTGAACCGTTGAACCTTTGAACTTTCGAAAGGTTCAAAGGTTCGAAGGTTCAAAGGTTCCAACTGTTTCTAAGTTCCTTTGAACCTTTTCTGTTCAAACTTTTGAACTTTCAAAAGTTTTGTGTTGTTTGAACCTTTTGCTGGGAACGGTCATTCTTATGACTGATTTTAATCTAAAAATAAAAAATATAGCCTTAGGACTGGTGAAAAGTTCTCAAAATCTATAAACTGGGTTCATGAGAAATTTATTGGGTTTTTTCATCTTCTTGTTTTCTAATTTCTATCAAAAACTCTCAAGAACCCAGATCATATTTTTCTAGATATAGTGAAAACACGCGACTGCTGTCCTATTTTAGCATTGTGCAAAGTCTCTGTGGTTACCTTCCTGCTGACCGTTATTGCTCTAGACAGTTGTGTTCTAAAATGTTATATAGGTCTATGAGCTGGGCTCAACCCTTGTGGGAGCCACATTTCCCTCCACTCATAATGTAACCTGATTGAGCTCGTAGTGAAAATTAGGTAACAGGTGGTTTGTTGTTTTTGGTTGTTTTTTATTTTTATTTTTGTCTTCTTTAAGTTTCCATTTCACTTGAAACCCTAAATTCGTAATTACTTGTTTTCAAATACATATTTAGTTATCTTTTTCATGATCTTAAACCGTAAATCCTAAACCATAAACACTAAACCGTAAACCCTAAACCCTAAATATTCAACACCGAACCCTAAAACCTAAACCCTAAACCCTAAACACTAAACCCTAAACTATAAACTGTAAGCCCTAAACCCTAAACACTAAACCCTAAACTATAAATTGTAAGCCCTAAACCCTAAACCCTAAATCATGATAAGCTTAATAAAACCTTAAATTCATATGATGTTTTGCATTTTTAGCCTCATGACTCCCTTTTTTCACATTTTTGAAAAACATATTTTCTCTATCATTCATACTTTGTCCTCTATTGTTTCCTTGATCTCCACATTTTTATTGTTTGTATCCTTTAGAATTTATTGCCTAGGTGATAGATTGCCTACTTTTTTTTTATGGAAAAGCAAATATTTTCTCCCACATTGTTAATTTTGCTTCCAACGTCTTTTTCTCTTTCAACCAACTTATTAACCATCTAATCAAAAGTGAGTGACTTCAGTCGATTGCTTGCTTGCAATGACTCAAAAGAGGTTGAAAATGTGGGAAGAAGAAATTTTATAAAGACTATCATATATACATTAATTTTTCCACCAATAACATCAATATCATGTTTGATTGCCTAAATTTCAAAATTCGGATTCATTACATCAACATATTTCAGCTCAAGATTAAATAATTTCAGCTACAATTGTATGGATTCTAGTTCTGAATAGGAATCATACAAATGCTTCGAACTTCTCTCCTAGATATCGTAGGAAACTTGTTGAACTAAGTGGTTAGTACACATGGATTAATAGACTTCTATTTCACATTGGCATTGATAATGTCATGCACCATTGTGTGGCCAAAAATAACATCTTCAACATACTTCGCACATGTCATACTAAGCCATGTGGTGGACATTTTGTAGCTCAAAGGACCACTAACAAGATTCTTACTGCTAGATATTATTGACCCATAATTCACAAAGATTGCAAGAGGTATGTGCAACATTGAGACAAGTGTTAACACATGGGCCGACCCATGCTTTTTGATGAAATGCATTTACAATTATCTATTGAACCCTTTAAAAAATGGGGCTTAGATATTGTGGGGCCAATCAATCCTCCATCTAAAAAAAAGAGTACATCTTAGTTTGCACAAATTATGTTACTGAATGGGTTGAAGTAGGGGCACTGAAGAATGCACGGGATACTAAGGTCGTTGATTTTATGTATACTGAGATCTTCACAAGATTTGGTGTACCCAAGGAAATCGTGACTAATCAGGGTCCTCAATTCACATCTGAGTTGATTTCTGCTCTGGTTCGAGACTATGAGATTTGGCATCATAAGTATTCGCCATATCATCTGCAAGCCAATGGTCAGGTAGAGGTTACCAACAGGGAACGTAAAAACATCCTTACCAAAACAGTCGCACTTCATCGAAAAGATTGGGCAGCTCGACTTCTAGAAGCGGTATGGGCTTACTGGACAATGTGGAAGACTACTACTGGTCTTACACCCTATGAGCTTGTCTATGGTAAGAAGGTTGTGTTATCTATTGAGTTTGAAATCAAAACTTTACATGCAACTTTGGAATTGGGTCTAAATCTTAAGACAGATGCTCAAAAGGCAAGAATTGAACAACTACATTCTTTAGATGAAATGTGTCACCAAGCTCTTTTTCATATAGAACTAGTTCAACAGCAACGTGCTCTTTGGCATGATCATTTGATTTGCAAGTGATCATTTTAGCTAGAAGACTAGGCACTTTTGTATGATTCCAAATTTCAAGACTTTAAAGGGAATTTTCACACTAGATGACTAGGGCCTTATGAGATCGAGGTTGTTTATGACAATGGGGCAATCAATCTCTGTACTATGGATTTTGATTGTATGGCCCTTGTTGTTAGTGGGCATCACTTGAAATTATACAAGCAACCTATGTCTAAAGAGAATCCTATGTCAAGTGTGACAAATGAAGCCCACGTCATCACACAAGTTCCTGTGACCTCATCTGGACCTCTTAGTTACAGTATATAAAAAAATGTAACAAAAGATCCAACAATGACAACCTAGAGGCGTTGTTGTCTAGTTACTACCTGAAAATTGGGTTTCCGATAGGTTTTAATTACAAATAAACCTAGATGTGAAAACTGGTTTGTCCAGCGCTTCTAGGCGACATTAGGGTGAAAACTGAATAATCAGTGATCTAATCTCGTTAAAAAAACCAAACAAAAATAAGAAAAAAAAAACAAAAACAATTTGCTACAAGAACTTTGGTCTTGTCACTCCTCTTTGGCAAACCATTTCAACAATGTTCATATAGGGTTTCTACTTCTTTATCAACCCTCTGCGTTTCCTTTTTGGTACACCCCACCACATCACATCCGGACTCCTAAACTTTGTCATCCACTTGGCACGGCTCCTTATTGCCTTGTAGATCCTGGTGTATTCGGGGGCCCCTAAAAGCTCTTCTGTGGTATTTATGATTGGTGGGCACTGGTTCCATTTGTCCGTCCACCTCAGTGTTGACACGACCCTCCAGTTCTACCCCATATTATGTTCACCTTACCTTCTGTTGATTATGTGGTTTGTGTCCTAGTAAGACTTGGTGACAGTCACATCAAATGTCTGCCTTGTCTTATGATGATAAATCCTTCCTGTTATCACTCATGTTCTTTCGCCAGCTCAGCATCCAGACGATCCCTATGCAATCATTTCATTTGCTCATCTTGTTTTGCACGATATGCCCCACAGGCGAATGGGATGATCACAATGCCACACTGGCATTCCTGCTGTCTTTTCATCCATGTTCGCACATCCTTTGTCTACTAAATTACAAATCATCATCTCTTTTCCTATCCGCTATTGTACTTCACCTCTGAGAATGCTACGATTTTCTTGGTAGTGTGAGCTTCGCCAACTAATCTGTGTGTCTCAGCTTTGCTACATCAGATCATTCCCTTGAATTGGTAACTATTGTATCTTTCATTTATTTTAAAATTATTAAATATATTTTGTTTCTTCTCAGTAAATGATGGCATGATCCAGGACACAACCATCCTTAAGCTGGGGGTAAGCTAGCATCATATCCGCATTATGCAAACAACACATGGATTTATTGTTCCTTTTTTAGTTATTATAGTTCCTGCACTATCAAACCCAAACATCCATTTCTTCTATTCAAACAACTTTCTACTTTTATAACCCTTCATAGTAAACGTTAACCTGTAGAGTCCAGTACCCCAATTTTATCGAACTTTTTGCCACAGAGATGGGTGGAACTCATACTCGCCATGAACCTACTGATATAATAGAGTTAAGAGCTTGCAAGGAGGTACATAAAATCTTCAAACAACCACATTGGAATGTATACTGCAAGAGATTGTGCGGGTTTGACGATGACATTGCCAGAGAATTTACTATGGGATTCCACCACAATCAAGTCAACCTGCGAGGAATTTCCTTTCCAGTCACTATTCAAACGTTTGTTGAGGCTACTGGGTTGCCACAAATGGGAGAAGCCTTCTTCCCTACGGGGTCCAACAATGTGAAAGACCTACAACCAGTGCGTAAGCAATTCCGGCATTGCGGAGATTCTGTTGAAATGGTACAAGGGTAGGGCACGAAATGGGCTACCCTACCCAGACCATGGGATGTTGTCACCAAATTTTTCATTCAATACATCACCTGGGAAGGTACGTATGCCTATGTTTTTGCTCACCATTTCCGATTGATGTTGCATCTGCATAATAGGTTTTTGGTAAATGTTCCATATTTTATTTTTCATTCTATGCAACGGACTTGTAAAGATGTTTAGAAGGGGTGAGAAGCATCTCTTACTCACCATAGACTGGTCAAACTATTAGTAATATGGGTTGAAACTGGCCAATCCTCCCCTAAATTGGGATTCTTTTGTTCAAACTAAGAATGAAGAACAACTGAGTGGCTCAGCCTCTGGAAACCATGCAACCCTTCCTAAAGGCTTAAAAAATGTAATGATGAATGAAGAAGTCCCTGTAACCAAAAATTATGATATTATCAAACCTCCTGAGATAGTTACTCCTCATACCCCACATGAAAAATACCAGAGGAAACGAAAACAGGGAACTGACTCTGAGTTATAATCTACAAAACCTAGTCCAAGTAGCTAGTTCTATGGCTGAGTCAAAATAGAAGGATGACGACTCTGATATGGAACTCTTGGCCACAACTCTTTTGAAAGGAAAGGATCGCATGAGCAGAGAGTAAAGGAGACAAAATCGATAGTAGAAAAAAGAATAGCAGATGCAGGCTGCATTTCCCATTGACTCCCCTATTCGTGTGGAAGAAGAAACCCCTATACAAGGAAAGGAGTGCCCTTTGTTCAAAATGGGTGGGGATGAGGGAAATCAAATAATAATAGAAGAGTTAGTTGGGGAAACACATAATTTACAAGAATTTGAGAAATTACCTACCAATGTACCTAATTCCCCTGTTCTGGGAAGCCAACAGGAGGAAAAAATTCAAGATTTAGCACAGTCCTTTCCCAATGTCTCTCTAGAAGAAGCAGAGCATGAGAAATTGGTTCTCACAGAGAAAGAGGAATTTTGGACCCTATGAGACAAGATCAGTCAACTTGAAGATGAAAATAAAAATTTGTGAAGGTAGCTACGGGAAGTCACTACAATTGGTCAACATCAGGGTGAAGATATCAACCGATTAAAAGGAGAATTGGCCCAGTTAGCTAAGGACAGAGAGTTCTAGATAACTCTTAAAGAACATGAAACAAAATGACTGACTAGAGGGTAGCTTGACATAGTGCAATCACATCTACAGTTCAGAGATTGACTATAGAATCAGTTCCTCAAGATGGCATGGTCTGTACCTCCATTTGCATGAGGACATGCAAATTCCTTAAGCTGGGGGGAAAATGATGTGACTAGAACTTGCTTTTTTTAAACCTTTTTATCCTTTCCCTTATTCATTTTTATTCACCGTTTTTCTACCCATTTTTGTCATTATTTACTTATGAGAGATGAAATCATTGAATGTGTTTTGAAGGAATGAAAGGTACTCTAATTTCTAATTCATAAAGGAATTAATCCTAAATGGGTGAATGTTTTCAGGGTAAAAAGGCCAGTAGGTGAAGGATCTCCGACTTGAGGGCGAATTCCAATTTTGGTTGCAGATAATGACATTTTATTGATTAGTGAATGAAGATCAATGACCTTGTTAAGTTGTTAGTATTTGTTAAAATATTATTAGCTATGGGCCAAAACAGTTTCTTGAAGGTTATGGACCATAGGCCAACATAACCATATCTTTTATATTTAGATATCATTATAAACTGCATAGAATATATATATGTGATGTAGCTATATCGATTTTGTCTTAAGATCTATTCCAAGAAACACATATTCAGTATTACAGTAATATCAATTGCATATTGATACGAAGGCGTTTGGTTAATATAATTTTTTGATCACCTAGCCTTAATTTTCTTGTTTATACTTTCTGTGTTAATGAGTATTTCATGTTGTCATAATCAATAATTGCATTACAAAGTGTGGAAGTGATTGATATGTAATTTCATGCTATCTATGTGTGGTTTTATTTTGCATATCATTTTAACATTTTGGTTAATTATCTTAAAAGTTCTATGTGGTTTGAGTGACCAACTTAAAGGTAATTTTCAGATAAATATACAATTGTTGTTCATGTTGTAGAACACCTAGTTTATGTTCCTATAGCCGTAGTAAAATGTTCCTGTTGCATCCTGTAGCAGATCCAAAATAAAATCTTAGATAGAATTTCAAGTTTTAATAGGTTAAATTGCATTCCATTATACTCAATTTGCTACCTCTACCCCTTGAGAAAAAAGCCACAACATTTGTCATAAGTTTACACCCTTAATTGACATAGGATTGAGCTGAATTGTGACTGAATTGTGATCTTGAGTACCGATACATAGATTCATAATTATTAACTTCAGTTTTGTCCCAACATATATCACCTTTGCTCGACTAGTTTTGTATACAACTCGTAAAGGATGTAGAATCATTGTTTCCACCTAGCATGACATGTGCTTAGTTTATAGTTGTTTAATGTCTTCATTTTTATAGACATATGCATTTTTTGGGTCATGAATACTAACTAGTCACTTTTTATTGTAAACCTTCTAAACAATGTTCTTAAACTTTCGATGATAATATGAAATATTACAATTGTTTCCAATTTTACAAAAGTATGATTTTCTAAAATATATTGTGAATTCTTGTGCTTATCAATTATTAAAAATTTGAGTAAAGGAATCTCGAATTACTCATTGTTGTTTAGGTTTTGCTGATTTCATGAAAGTGTCCATCAAAGACCCCCTTTTGTCCCCGGCCATTTCCATACATTTACTGCAACCTAAAGTTATTTTTTGACCACTAGGTCATTATTATGTGAACATTCTTTGTAGCTCCCAAATTTTGATAGTCCAAAATTTTAGTTGTTTAAAATTTAAGTTCACATAACAATGACTTGTCAACCAAATTAAGAAAACATGGATTAAATCACTTATAACCTCATATGGTTGAGGTAATTTTTTTTTGTCTTTGATGCAATGAACATTACCTTCTAAATGATCCCAAAAGAAACAACAATTAAATATACCATTGTCAAAACTCTAACTCACTCTAGCCATTATTCATAAAATATTATTAGAAGAGATAATGCATGCATAGCTCCTTAAAAAAGAAAACCAAGAAAACATTCTCCAACACGACAGAACAATTGTACCTAGAAATGATATTTTATATCCATGCCTCACTACCCCCTCACTTCACTCAACTGATCTTGTTAGCCGATAGGCTATTATTAGAGGAATTCACTTTGGCCGGAAATTTCATACCGCCGGATGTGTTCGATAATCCGGCGATCGGTTTTCTGTTTCTCCGTTTTTCCGTTCATCCAGGTTTCCGTATAACTTTTTATCACCTCCACTCCGTTGTCCTTTTGCGTGGCATACTTGGGAAAGGAACAAGTTACACGCGTAATGTTGAACGGAAGGAGGAGACGAGTGCTCCCCACCTGTCTTTTACCACCGTTTTCTTTTCTACAGAATATATATGTGAAGTTGCTACTCTCACACCCGAACAAAGAAGAGAACGGTAGGGTTTTGTATTTGTAATCTGGTTAATGAGTATGAATTTCTTATTTTAATTTGTTTTGTCTCGTCTGCAATTTTTTTAGATTAAATTATGTGAATGTGTGAGATTACATTCCCTGATCTATATCAGGATAATAAGAGTGAATATTACCAAATCTCGTAATAGTAATGTTTGTTTCAACAAACTTCATAATATTGAAGTTTGTTACCAAGAATTTGTACACGATGAGAGTATTGATTTGTAAGTCACATTATTTTAAGGTATACCGATTAAGAATGCTGTTGGTTTTAACTGTGTGAAAGATTTTTGTATCTCTGCTTTATATTACACTTTATAATTCATTCACGTCTTGTTGTAATTTTGTGAGATTTATTTGCGTTCTGTTTCAGATTACATTCTATGGCCTTTTTTTTTTTAAAGAAAAAAAAAATGTTTCTACATCAATTGAACCGCTCAAGTAAATAATGGAGTCTGATCCGAATCAGAGATTTAACAAATTCTTACATAAATACAACCAGAAGCATTTTTACTCAGTATAACTCTGTGACTGAAATGTTAAAAAAGTTTTGTTTTCCTTCATTATTTATCAGATTCTAGGTGCAAATATTGGGTAGGCTTCATTTGGTTAAATAAGGATGTAAGTCTCCTTTTTATGAGATAAGTGTTAGAATTATTGAACACTAAATTTAGTCTAGCCATCCAAATATCGGTTCGGTTCTAGATTGGTTTAGCCATCCAGAGATTGGGTCTGACATAATTTGGTCTAGCCATCCAAATATCGGTTCTAGATTGGTTTAGCCATCCAGAGATTGGGTCTGACTTAATTTGGTCTAGCCATCCAAATATTGGTTGTAGATTGGTGTAGCCTTCCAGAGATTGGTTCTAGAAGTTAGGTCTAAGAATTATCTCAAGATTAGGTTGGTATCTTGAATCATGAATATTAAGGCTTACTGTATCAATGTGAATCTTCATTTTCGGTGGCATTTTCAATAAATCCTTGGACTTTATCTTTCTAGCAGTCTTGTGGGGCTTTGTTGAGTGAGGATTTTAGTCTTTGTAATTGCTCAAAGAATTTGGTTTTTATTAAGATTGCATTGTTTCTTGACTGTGCCATTTATTGAAATTAGTCAATTTCAAGTATAATGCTAGCTAGATGGATTTCTTAACTATACTTATACTTGTTGATTGTATTGTTCTTTCTGTGTGTATAGAGATGCAAAGGTTCTTCAAGAAAAAACTGCAAGAAAGGCTGCACAGGCTGCGGGGCAAGGGAACAACGACTCTATCAAGAGCCGTAGTAGGAAGTAGGTGATTCTGTAAAGCCTTAATTAGGGCTTGAAGCTGAGGATTGATTTATTAGTTTACTTAGTATCTAAGAGATTGCAATTTGACAATTTCTATGCAATGAATCTAAATAAAATTCGAGTTTTTATGAAAGTTGCTCCATTGCAATTAGCCAAAATCTCAATTTACGAATGTGTATAGGAAAATGACCTATGATTAGAAGGTAAATGATCCATCTTTAAACCAATAAGATGCGTATGCGTAAGCATAAGTCAACTTTGATTAATTAAATGGTAGTTGTGGGTAATGCATTTTGCAATTAAATGTTCAAAAACTAATGAAAACAAATGTATTTATTACATCATAATGTTAGACGTTGGTTTTAGAGTTTTAGATGCCTTGGGATAATTAACATTTGATTCGCTCTCTTTAGTTTCTAATGTCCAAATTTAGATTTATTTAAAGCCACCAATCGAAGTGTATAAAGCCCCAATTGAAGTGAAGTGTTTTCTTTCTTAAATATAAATGACGTTGGAATAAATTTGAATGTAGGTTGGCCGATTTGAATATAGGTTGGCATTGTCCTGGCCTTTCGATTTGATTTAGAGGACAGCTATGAATAGGTCTAATAAATGTGGCTTTATTTTAAAGCACCAATCCAAGTGTATAAAGCACCAATTGAAGTGTTTTTTTAATAAATGTCACTTAGGCAATAAATGTGGGTTAGGCAAATTGAATTCAAATGGAGATAAATTTATGTTTAAAAATTTTCACAAAATTTCTTTAATAATGGTCATAGTCGGATTTGAAGACATAATAATATCCTAAATTAATTATTTCTAAATCATAATAATATCGCAAATTAATTATTTCTAAATTGTCCCAAATGTATTAGTGCAAATAGAATATTAATATAGAGTTTTCAATCAAGATGATTATGTTTGAATTTCTTCCAATTTTTCTTTTAATATAGAGTTTTCAATCAAGATGATTATGTTTGAATTTCTTCCAATTTTTCTTTGATATGTTAAGTCGTATTTTTCATATTCATTATTAAATTCATTAGTAGGACAATTCCTAGACAAATTCAACAATCAAATCAACAATACAGGCCGACAAATTCAACAAGCAAATCAACAATACAGGCCGACGCGGAATAAATATTAATAAATATTAATAACAGTGATTGCAAGGGAAAGGAAAATTCAAAAAACAAATCAACAATACAGGCCAATGCCGAATAAATATTAACAAGCAAATCAACAATACAGGCCGACGCGGAATAAATATTAATAAATATTAATAACAGTGATTGCAAGGGAAAGGAAAATTCAAAAAACAAATCAACAATACAGGCCAATGCCGAATAAATATTAATAACAGTGATTGCAAGGGAAAGGAAAAGAAGAAGAATTTTGATTACGATTTAACCCTAACCCATGATCTTTCATTTCAGATGGGATGACTCAAAAGGTTTCTAAACTAAATCTTCAATCTAGAATTTTGGTATAATTGCAAGATGTTGGTATAATTGTAAGAAGAGATGATAGGTGCCAAAAGTAGTAAAGGTTTCTAAGGTGCCAAAAAGTAGTAATAAATATAAAAATAGGTGCCAAAAGCAGTAATAAATATAGTATTTTTTTATAAATAGTTTTAGTAAATTATGCCTTTCATTTATTTATCCTATCAGATTTCTATCGGCAAATCCGTTGCACACAAAATCTGTGCAACTGCTAGTGATACGACCTTTGAACATCATTTAGACCAAATTAATTCGTAAGACATGTGGAACTAAAGATAGGGCATGGTTGTACAAGTACAATATGAGCCATCTGCCATAAACATGTTATGTGAGTAATCTGTTACCCCTTCCAAATCTTAAAACACGTAATCTTCCATGCGTCCGTTAACATAGAGGGAAATTTTCAAGATTCTATTCTTACCGCTTTACTAGATTTACTGTCAGTAAATAAGGCAACAGTTTTCAACCCTCGCGTTGATATGGCAGAAAAAGCGTTATGAAATACTCATTGCATTGCATTTATAAATCTGATTCCTACTCCTCCCACCACTGTCTCCATTATCCAATGCTACCAGCTCCCAAATTTAACATGTCAATCTGCGTTTCTGACTACTGAATTTAGCAAATTAATTTGTATTTCTGACAGCTCATTATTCATGCAGAAAAAAGAACAATATCTATACGTTTTTAGGACGAATTTAGCAAATTAATTTATGTTTCTGACAGACCAGAATTCGTGTAGAAAAAGAAACAATATCTATATATTTTAGTTGTCCTAGCGAATCAGCGATGGTAGTTTTATTTCTGTTTCTTGGAGCAATTTGAAATTTCAAGCTGTTATAACCAGAATTCATGTAGAAACAAGGCAAAATGGTCGTTTGTTATAACAGTTTGAAGGAAGGGAGTCTGAACGATTTTTGTATGGCTTTCCCTTCAAACTGTTATAACAACGACCATTTTGTTGTTTTCAAGTGTTCCGGAATGAAATTATTCTAATAGTTTTGATTATATATATAGAGTTCAAGTAAGTAACTTTATTAAATAATCAATTTAGGATTGAATGAATTTTATGTTTTTTTTTTTCTGAATTTTATTTTAAATTGTGTAATTTTATCTAGATATGTTTCTGACTTCCGAGGTTTTTATTTGAGTTCGAGAAATGGGTTGTTGGAGGAGAAATAAAGCAGTCCACGATGTACACTGTCGTATCTTCCTAACAAAAAGGTTATGGATTTCTTTCACCCCTGAAAAATGACAGGTACAGAAGGTCAAATGTCTTTAGATTTTGTAATTTTATTGATTTTTTATGTTCATTTGTTCGGTTTTTTAATTTGGATGTTATATGTCATATATTCTAATTTTGGTATTATGTTTTAATGATTTTCTGACACTGCCTTTGAGCACTGCACCATATATATTGTTATATGGCTTATAGACATGAATCCTTAGATATGTCGACTTTTATTTGCAGGGCTGGCTAGATGTGTTTTGTGACAAAAGCATGGTCGTTTTTTTGTTGCTGGATCTAAGCTTTTTTTTCCTTTGGAAAGGGAGATTTTTTTTAAGAATTTGGTGAAATATTCTTTAGTTGTGGGATGGATATAGCGAATCCATTGGTTATTAGTAATTCAATTTTTTTTAAAGAATTTTTTGAAATACTCTTTAATTGTGGGATGGGATGGATCCAGTGAACTTATTGGTTACTAGAATGTTTTTTTAAGAATTTGGTGAAATACTTTTTAATTGTGGGATGGATCTAGTAAACCCATTGGTTATTAGCAATCCTAACTTTTCAATGCTCTTTTTTGGTGGCTCTTAGGCACTAATCCAGGTATATTACCAAAAAAACTCAAGACTTCAAGACTGATATATTTCACTGTGTTGTTTTTCAGATAGATGTATTTAAGATATCTTCAATTAATCTATTGTACTTAGTTTGTATGATGTCTTCATCTGTTTATACAGAATATTCAACTTCAATCCTGGTTTTATAATATTTGTTGTATTTGGTTTGTATAGTTTATACAAATTGAAGGACTTTGTATTACACTATATGGTGTCTTTGCTGGTTTATAAAGTTGAACTTGGACTTTGTATTATACAATATTATAAAACCCTACAACAAAAAAATTATCCTATTGACAGATGGGTTGGAGTGCATAATAATTACACCCAAGGCTAAATTTCTTAGCAAATATGAGACTTATTATTGTCATTACCCCTTTTCTCAAAGTGTTTAAATTCATTCACAAACACAACCTTGTAAAATACATGTGTTTAGGTTTCTATCCAATTAAACAAGTAAGATTAAATATAATTGTAAATATCATATTTGAATGCATAGTAAATGCTACAATCTTATCAATGATAGACAATTGTATCAAGTCTACAATATAGGAAATAACTTGTATCAAGTCTTATAACTTGTCTCAAGTATTCACTATAGTTACTTCATTCATGAAATTTTAAGACACCTTCCTAAACATATATAATAGGAATCAGAATCAGTCACTATTGTTTATTCAATTTCTGGTACATCTCATTGTCAAGATCAAAGGTTACAAATTGAACCAAAAGGATTTCAAATCAACTGAAAAAACAATAGAAAACTATCATCTTCTATCAAACACTTTTTGCATTGCTGATTGGGGTGATGTTAATAATAGTTTCAACATATGTATGTATATGTGTGCGAATATGTATGCATATATGTAGTAAATAGTTGAACAAGTAAGATTAAATATAATTATAAATATCAGATTTGAAAGATTTGAATGCATAATAAATGCTACAATCTTATCAATGATACACACTTGTATCAAGTCTTTGATATAGGAAATAACTTGTATGAAGTCTTCATTATAGTTACTTCATTCATGAACTTTTAAGACACCTTCATAAACATATATAATAGGAATCATAATCAATAGAATAAAAAGAAATCGCATATATATATATATATATATATATATATATATATATATATATATATATATATATATATATATATATATATATATATATATATATATATATATATATCAATGAAAAGTCACTATTGTTGATTCAATTCTTGCATGTCTTATTGTGAAGATCAAAGATTACAAATTGAACCAAGATGATTCCAAATCAACTCACAAAACAATAGAAAACTATCATCTTCAATCAAAAACTTATTGCATTGCTAATTGGGTTGATATTAATAATAGTTTCAACATATGTATGTATGTGTGTGTGAATGAATATGCATGTATGTATATGTTGATGTTTGTGAATATATATAGACACACACATGGTAGATGCTAATTTTGGTTACTTAATATCATTGCACATTCAATTGACATGTATTCATGCCCATATAGTACTATTGTTGGTTACAAAACATTCCAAAATCACTAGCTTGTAATGCAGAGTCCTTTAATTTGACCTAAAATCCTTTTTTTTCAAAAAAAATTGACTTGAAATCCTTATCCTAGTTAATCATAAAGCCTGGGAATGGCTTTGGACCCCCTACAAGACTATTGATTGAAGTATTATTTGGAGGAGTTTCTAGAAAACATGGTTTGATTGGCATATTGACCATTGTTGGTGAAAGATGACCAAACATTGGTTGGTCTAAGACCCTAGAAAAGTAGAATTGCTTTGTAGGGGAATGGTGGGGCTATTAACGTGGAAGTTGTTTACGGTAACATAGGTAGGGGTAAATATGTTGTACATATCCTATAGAATATGTTGTTGTTTAGGTAGAGAGTTTGAGGGAGTACTCAAATTCCTTGACCTACTTGCACCATGTGTTTGAATTCCTGTCCTTCACTATCTACCTATGTTTTTTTCTAGTCTTTATTTCTCTTTTATCATTCTCCCTCTATTTTTGGATCTTTTCCTATTCTCCTTTTTATATCTTCAATTGTCTTTCAACCTTTAATTCTTCTCTTCTCACCTTTTCTTCAAGTCATTGAATTTTTCTTACTTGTGCCTACTTTTTCTTCCTTTCTTTTATTTCTTAAATTTTAAATTTCTTGCTTGTTGTTGTTCACGCATTATTATATAATCATCTTATATAAGGATTTGAGATTGTTTTTCTATCCTAGAAGTGCACCATTTGTTGCAAGTATGAGAAGTAAGTGTTGTCATTGATGTCAGCACATAAGGAAGTTATTTTCAAATAAGTCTAAACAAGTATCTGAGGCATTAGTACAAGTGCAGAATTGCTTTATCTCTCAAGAACAATGCAGTGTTTTTCTCCGCATATCCTGTAGATTGAATATCTTTGCCTACGGATTGAAAGTAATGTCAAGGGATGTTTGTAGATGCTATGTTTCAAGTTTGAGCCTTCGGTGTGAATATTTGAGTGAGCTACATTCACCAAAGTAAAAATTATTTTTTTACGTATTTAATGGTGACAGGGAGAATGCATTCTACTCCGCATTTCTCTGCATTTAAGTTTCATAGTCTATGGTTCTGGAATTAAGTTTGTGATGATGTTATGTGCCTTCAGCTCAAATGGTTCATGATTTGGTGCTCTGCAAACAATCTTTCCTTTATGACAGTGGCCGACAATAATGTTCAAGTGCTCCGATTTGAAGAATCTTATGGATAAAGTGTTTAGAGGTTGTGTGGATGTTTTTGGTGATTGTAATGTGCTTGTGGGAGTCTCTAGATCATGTTCCTACCTTTTGATTGATCTGCAAAGTATAATCCAGATCATGCATGAAGCGTGTTCCTGAAAGTTTTAGTGTTAACTCCAGTCTTGGCTGACTTGGTTATTCTCACTACTAGCAGTTATGATTTGAAGATTGTGGAAGCATGTGGCTGTGTGGAAGATTGCAATTAAGTCTTAGCTAAGGCTTGGCACTATTCACATTCATTATTTTCTCTCCTAATTCTGTTTAGGTCTAGACTTATATTAATGTATGTATGTATGTATGTTTGCCGACCTTGGAGATTGCTTCGAAGGTCAATGATTGTAATGTCGACCTTGATGTAAATTCCAAGGTTGGGGGGGTGCAAAAAGTTGGTGAGCCAAAAAGTGGCCAATTTTTTTTTAAAATCTAAGACATAACATGAGTGCGTTATAACATGCTCACGTTATGTTTTGCTATTTAAAAAAAAGGGAAGTTGCCGCTCATTTTTTCCTTCCATTTTCTCTGTACCTGTGTCCTGCAAACCCTAAGGAACATGCTGGTATTATTGAAGACCAAATTCGACACCACACGATGTCAGGGAGGCCAAAGGAGTGAGTTGTTTTTTTTGTGTGTGAATTTATTTCTAAATAGGCAGGTTTAAGTTGATATCTGATGTAAATTTCCTTAATTGACAGCAAATAATAATGCACCTCCTCCTCCTCCTCCTCCTAAAAATCCATAAATACCTGCTAAAAAACAACCAGAAAAACAAATTCCTCCATCCATTTCTTGACATGCCCTTGGAAAACAAGAAAATGTAATGGAGCAAATTGAAAATAATAAAAAATAAATTGAAGATATAAATTGCAAGGTTGAAGGATCTTGCAACTTCAACCTCACATAGATCCATGCTTGCTCAATCTTTTGAATCTATGTTATCAAAGGTAGATTCAATTAGCAAGCAAATATCTAGTTGGGTAGAAAAGAGGAGAGAATTTAGAGAGTATTATGCAGACATGTCATATGAGCAAGTAAAAAATAAACAAATTACAAAATTGGACTTATGTTCTATTTTTACTGACCCACAAACAAATCAACCTCTACCCCTTACATGCAAGAGGTTCCCTATCTATTGGTGCAACAACCGAGCGATAAGGGACTATTTTGGGTAGAGGTGGTGGATGGTTTTTGACCATCCTCCATGCAATAATAATGAGGTCCTGCAATACTTTTTGAGGAAACTCTACTATGAGTTTGTAAAAAATAAAGTGCCAAACTATTTTGATATGCGAGACTTCTAGGGTAGAGGTGGGGGGTCAGTACAAGATAGACTAGGGGCATGTGTTGACCCACAACAACCAATGAGATGAGCACTCACTAGACCAGCGCATGAGCATGTGTCTATCCCTTCCATTGTCAAAGAGAGTGTTGATTGTCAGGAACACTAAGAGGGGGATGAATTAGTGTTCTAAAAATCTTTTCATGTACTTTAACTTTCAGCCATTTCCCAAAATTAATTAAATAGAGGCACAACATGCATATGAACAGCAACCATAAAACATGACACATGAACACCAAGATTTTTACGTGGAAAACCCAAAAGAGGAAAAACCATAGAGAGGATTAGTTCTCAAATATATATTGCAATCTTTACAAAAATAATGTTCAGGCTTGGTCACTCCATGGGCCGGGAACATGCTAGCTCACTGCCATGAAGTATAACTAGGTCTAGCAGGCTCACTGCCTCAATCCTAAACCTAGCAAGATTACAATAAGGATTGTTAAACCCTGTTGAAGGATCACTATCATCTCACTACCTTGAAGACAAAAGCTTGCTTCCAATTAGATTGCACATGAAAACTAAGTACTGCTTATGCGTCTTCCACTATGCCAAGTGCAGTCATTTAATAGCTAAATTATGAATCCCAAGTCTTCATTCTCACTAATCTGAGTCACTGCTCTGTTATTCACATATTCGCATCACACCCATGCATTCTCTACTCTGTTTTGCCTCTACTTTGCTCTGCCTCTTCTTTGCTTTGCCTTTTTTGGACCTTTCTTATTATCTTCCCATCTTCGCTCAAGGACACCTTTTCCATGACTCAACTACAAGCATTTATACACTTTAGTAACCTTGGAATGATCATCAAGGTTGGCATTACAATAATCAACCATTGGAACAATCTCCAAGGTCGGCATTACAAGCATTTACAAAATAGGTCCTGACCTATTACAATATTATGCAAAGGAAATCAAGTAAATTAAGATGTATGTAGATCACACCATGCCTTAGCTGGGACTCAAAAATAATCTTCCATGCCACAACACACTTCCACAGTCTTCAAGGAATCTCCACAATTACTGGAATTAACCAAGTTGGCTAAGACTGGTTACACACTGCCTTATCTGGGAACAATCTTCAAACATGATCTTAATTCTTTAATGCAGACCAAAGTCAAGATAGGAACATGATCAAGAGACATCCACAAGCATGTTATAATCATCAGGAGCAACCCCACAAACCTTAACCACTTTATCCATAGGAATCTTCTCACCAGAACACATGAACTTCACTATCTTCAACTGGCATGAATGAAAGATAGCTTATGGACCACTAAAACATTAACCACTGCATTTGTAGGAACTTATTATCATCCCAAACTTGCCTCTAGAACCACAAAGAAAAATACTTTATTGCGGAGGAATATGGAGCTAAATACTTCCTCACTATCACCAGAGAATAATAAGGAGCAGGCTTTACTATGGTGAATGCAACTTTCTCACAACTTCACACTGCAGACTCAAACTTAGGATTTAGCATCTTTAGACATCCCTTTAAATAAATTCCAATCCACAAACCAAGATCTTCATCCAGTAAGAGATACAGAGCATTCTACCAAACTGTTCTTCAGCATACAACTCTTTATCTATACTACACTTCATTGTAACTCACTTGATTCTTCTAGAGAGGCCAATTTTCTCAATATCCTCAACACATAAGGCTTATAAACAAGTAATAGAATAGAACACAATTGACACCAATTACAACAAAGATATGTCAACATCAATGACAACACTGATTAGGCACATACTTGCAACAAAGGGTGCTAAGGTCGAGACACTTCAGTCCATTAGTGCCTTGACCCAGAGCATCATAGAGAATGCCAGTCATGTAGCACAACGTGGGTTAGTGGAGAGTTTGAGGAGTAGGGTTCCACCCCATACTTTGTCAAGGTTATGGGTCATCCTGTGGTTATGACCCCATGGATAGTCAGGACGCAGGTGCGCAAGCTACATCTACAGTTGAGCAGATGGTGATGACATATGCCCTCCTAAGTGAGACTTTTAGCCTTGATACTCAAGTAAATGTTTGCAAGTTCATTGAATTTAATTAATTAAATTTCATTTTTGAAATGCAAGATTAACTAATTTAGTTTGATGGTTTTAATAAAATTTTAGGGTCATAGCGTTGATGCAGTTTTCAGTGGTTCTCCACCTGCATATTACACTACATCTTCTACTGTCAGGGTATGTAACTAGTAAACAATTATAAATAATACATGTGAATAGAATTGTTATATGAATGGTATTCTAATATCTAATTTTGGTTGTTGAATAGGTTAATATTGGAGATTTCATGGAAATACCTGCCAGTGGTGGTGGACTTCAAAGCTTCATGGATGTAATAAATCAATAGTTTAATGACTAAATTGTACTTACTAGATTTTTGTATTTTATATTCATATTGTTGATTACATTTCATTGTACATCTTTCAAACTTAAGGCATTACTAGACATTGTTGGATCTAGGGCATACAACTAAGAGGGGGGGGTGAATCAGTTGTATAAAAACTTGCTTTTACTTTAAACACTTGATTCTTCTTTGTTAGTTAACAGCATATCAATTAACCATCCATCAAAGCATAAAGCATACACACAAGAGCAGATAAACATCAACACATTGAACACCGAGATTTTGACGTGGAAAACCTAGTTAAGGGAAAAATCACGGGGTGATTAACCCAAGGATTATTCTCTGTTAGAAGAATAAGAAAAATGAATGGCACATGCTAATTAGGGCTCATTGCCCGAGCACACTGCTCACAAAGTGGCACACTACCTACAAGGAGACGCACTGTCTACAAAGTGATAAGAATCACAATCTTGAACTGGAGAATGACATCTCTACCATGTCCGGATCAGTTCCATTTAAGCCCAAAAACCCTTGCTCTACCTTTCGCACTTCTCTTTGCTATGCCACACTCATTTACACAATCCACACCCCAAAATGAATTCACAAACACTTATTTATACAAGACATCGACTTAGGAACAATCATCTAAGTTGGCAAACATCACAATAACATTCGCAAGGCGTGTAGAACATCCGGTCGGCCTGTTACAGGAAGAACACCAACAACTGGTAGTCAAATCATCAAATCCAACTCTAACTTCAATGCAGACTGCTAATATGAACTGGATATGATCCAATGATCATCATAACCTTCCCTGAATCATCAAGAACATCCGCACTTCATCAGCTTACCAGAATTCTTCTCTTCATCATCCGGTACTTCAAGAACATAGTCTATCGCCACTGTCACAATGCAAAAGGTACTTCTAGACCTCAAAATCATACACAACTTGAGATGACACATCACACGGACATCCCAAACACTCCTTCCAATCCACGGATTAGGATAATACAATTCCGGACCTCACTGGACCTTTCTGTGATCCTCTGTCACCTCTAAGCACTTGCCGGAACCGGTTCCACACAGACAGCCACAACTTCTTCACATCTTCATGCGGACCTCTAAAATCTTAACTGAAGCATCTCAAGACTCATATCTACAAACCCTTTAATCCGCATCCTCTGGTTCTCAACCTATACCGTACATTTGCCTTCTTCTCATCACTATTCTTCACTGTTCCGGATGGGGACTGATTTCCTCAATAACAAGAACACACAACTCATCCAAACCTTCTTACCAATGCAATATGAGTATGTTGACATCAATGACAACACTAGTTCAACTCATACTTGCAACAATCTCCCCCTTTGTCATTGATGGCAACATATGATGTGAAAAACCATCAAGACAAGAACTTCTTCTTTCTGTCATAGCTCCCCCCATCAGCAACATGTCTTCTCCTCCTTTACTGCTCCCCCTTTGATCATCAGCCACTCATTTTTCACATGTCTTCTCTCCCCCTTTGACATCAATGGCAAAGGGCTCATACTTGCAATTCTAATACATCAGAATCATACCAGCTGCTCCCCCTTAGTAGCAACTCCCCATCATCAATCTAGATCACAAGATATGACTATGATATCCACTAGACTGATGCACATCAGTGCATCCTAGTTCATCACTGGAGGGGCCATGACCCCTAACTTCTCCCAGAGATATTCAAAAGAGTCCTTGGGAAGAGGTTTAGTAAAGATATCTGCAATCTGATCCTTGGAGGGAACATACTCCAATCTGACTTCTTCCTTGTTCACTTGTTCTCTCAAAAAGTGAAACTTGATAGATATGTGCTTAGTCGTAGAATGCAATACCGGATTCTTAGAAATATTAATTGCACTTGAATTATCACAGAAAATTGTGATAGGCTTCTTATATTCAACTTTAATGTCTCTTAGCATTTGCTTCATCCATAAGATTTGAGTGCAACTACCTGCTGCTGCAATGTATTCTGCTTCAGTTGTAGATAGAGATATTGCATCTTGTTTCTTGCTTAGCCAAGAAACCAATCTCTTCCCCAAAAAGAATGCTCCACCACTGGTGCTCTTTCGGTCATCCAAATCTCTTGCCCAATCTGCATCTGTGTAAGCATGAAGAGAGAAATCTGGATCTCTAGGGTACCATAGACCATACTCAACTATTCCTTTCAAGTACTTAAAAATTCTTTTGATTGCCATAACATGAGATTCTCTAGGATCAGCCTGGAATCTTGCCACAAGACCAACAGCCTGCATTATATCTGGTCTAGTCTGAGTGAGATACAACAATCCACCAATCATTGATCTATACTTTGTCTGATCTGCCTTTGGAGAGTCATCATCTTTGTTTAATTTACATCTGGTTGCCATAAGAGTGTTCATTGGCTTTGAATCTTCCATACCGAATTTCTTCAACAATTCTTTCACATATTTGTTCTGAGAAATGAAGATCCCTTTCTTTGTTTGAGTAATTTGCAGACCCAAGAAGAAATTCATTTCACCAAGCATAGACATTTCAAACTCACTTTTCATCTAATTTGCAAAAGTTTTGCACATACTATCGCTTCCTCCAAAAATGATATCATCCACAAACACTTCAATAATCAAAATGATTTCATGATCAATTTTGAAATATAAGTTACTGTCAGCAGTGCCTTTGTTGAATCCAATCTGCACAAGATGCTTATCCAACCTTTCATACCATGCTCTTGGGGCTTGCTTCAATCCATACAATGCTTTCTTCAACTTGTAGACCATATCATCATTATCAGACAATTGAAATCCATCTGGTTGTTCAATATAAACTTCTTCTTCCAGATCACCATTTAGGAAGGCAGACTTGACATCCATTTGATATACCTTGAAGTCTTTGAAGGCAGCAAATGCAAGAAATAATCTGACTGCTTCAATTCTTGCCACAGGAGCAAAGGTCTCTTCAAAATCAATTCCTTCTATTTGAGAGTAGCCTTTGCAGACCAATCTAGCTTTGTTTCTGATTACTTCACCAGCTTCATTTAGTTTGTTTCGGAAGACCCATTTGGTTCTAATCACATTCCTGTCTTTAGGTCTGGGAACAAGATCCCAAGTACGATTTATCTCAATTTGCATCAATTCTTCCTCCATTGCTTTGGTCCAGTTTTCATCATTACAACCTTCATTTACTGTCCTAGGTTCAATCTTTGAAATCAGACAGTATTCATTTGAATCTTGAGCAATTCTTCCTCTTGTTTGTACCCCTTTACTTTTGTCACCTATGATCTGATCTTCAGAGTGATTTAGAGTTACATACCTTGGAACTTTGGGAGTTTCTTGCACTACTAATTCTTGATCAGGCTCATTCAGACAAACTTCTTCTTCCTGATTTACCGGATCAGTCTGGATCTAAATTTCAAAGGAGGAAGGAGCTCCTTGCACCAGAGGATCATTCTGATCATCTTCATCACATTCAGAAAACCTTGAGGGCTTCTCAATTCCTTCATCAACTTTCACATTAGTACTTTCTATCATCTTCCTCAGTCTCTTATTGTAACACCGGTAGGCTTTGCTTTGAGTGGAGTAACCCAAGAAAATTCCTTCATCACTTCTAGCATCAAACTTTCCTAGATCTTCATCTCTTTTAATATAATACTTGCTACCAAATACTCTGAAATATCTCACAGTAGGAGTGATGCCAAACCAAAGTTCATAGGGGGTCTTACCGGTATTGTTTCTGATTTGAACTTGATTAAGAGTGTAGACTGCAATGCTGATAGCTTCTTTCCAAAGCATCTGAGGAACATTTGCTTCCAACATCATTGTCCTGGCAGCTTCCTGGATGGTCCGGTTCTTTCTCTCAACTATTCCATTCTGCTGTGGAGTCCTAGGAGCAGACAACTGTCTCTTTATACCTTGCTTCTCATAAAAGTCAATGAACTCACCAGATGTAAATTCACCACCTCTATCAGACCTTAGACACTTCAGTTTCAATCCGGTTTGATTCTCTACCATAGCTTTGAAGATTTTGAACTTCTCAAGGGCTTCTGATTTCTCTTTTAAGAAGGTAACCCACATCATCCGGGAATGGTCATCAATTAGCAACATAAAATATCTATCACCTTACAGACTCTTGATTCTTGTCAGACCACAGAGATCAGTATGTACTAATTCCAACAATCCGGTAGAGGACTAATCTTTGCTTTTGAAAGAGACTCTGCTCTGTTTACCTAGCTGACATTCTTTGCACAAACTATTTGTAGGTTTCACCAATTTTGGAAGATCTCTTACAGCCTGAATATTGCTTATCTTGATGATGTTATCAAAATTTACATGACACATTCTTCTATGCCATAACCAACTCTGATCAACTTGAACAAACAGATAACTTTTATTTGAACCAACTAGATGAAAGATATTACCTTTTATTTGAGTACTGGATGCAATTTCAGTTCCGGAGCTTGTAAAGATTCTGCATTTTCCATTATTGAACCAGAGATCATAGCCTTTGTCCACTAACTAACCAACACTGAGAAGATTGTGCTTCAATCCTTCAACATATAGTACATTACCTGTTTTGCTCTTTCCATAAAAAGAAATAGTTCCCCTACCTCTGATTCTGCCAACAGAATTGTCACCAAACTTTACCATTCCTCTTTCATACCTTTCCAAATCTAAGAACTTATTCTTGTCACCAGTCATATGGTGAGAGCATCCACTGTCAATAACCCAATCATCCTTTTCTTCCACTTAAGCAGCCAAAGCTCTTTCCACAACCTTGTGATTGACAGATTCAGAGGATATTGAATCTTCTTCCTTGATGGCAATAAACACCCATTCATTTTTGGATTTGCTTCCTGGTTCTGATTCGTCATCTGTTAGTCCATTTTCATCTTCTTCATAAACATAATAGCAGTTCTTTTGAAACCTTTGTTTGTTAGTATTAGACCTTGCAGATCTTTCTGGACATCTTGAAGCAAAATGACCAATCTTATTGCAGTTGAAACACTTAAAGGGTAGTTTTCCTTCATACTTACCAGATCCTCTTAGCAGTCTCTTTGCAATGAGGGCTTCAAGTTGAGCTGTTTCTACTTCTTCTTCTTCCATGTCTCTTCTTTCTTGATCATACCATGACATCTTCCTTGAAGAGTTTTCTCCCGGATCAAATCTTTGTTTGCCTTTCACATAGGCACTGGCTTTGAAAGCAGATTCAGTTTTGGGAGGATCATCTCCAAACTCGGTCATTTCAAACGCAGCTAGTTCGCCAGCCAATTGTTCTCTTGTGACAATTGTGTGGGCTCTAAATTCATCAATGGCAGCAACCTTGATTTTGTAGGCAGCAGGAAGGGATCTGAGGATTTTGCAAACAATCTCATTTTCATCTAGAGTTCCACCAGCATTTCTAATTCCACATACCAGCTCATTCACTCTTGGCATAAAGGTAGTGATGTTTTCATCATCTCTCATCTTCAATCTTTCAAACTTTCCTTTCAGACTTTGCAACCTTGCACTCTTGACAAACTCATCTCCTTCATACAGAAGTTCCAGTTTAGTCAAGATCTCATATGTAGTTGGTAGGTCGATAACATTTGAGAGATCTGAGTCATTCAATGTGCTTAGAAGAGCTTCCTTGGTTCGCAGATTGTTTTCAGCATCTGTGATTTCATTCAGAGTTGTCAGACCACCCTGTGGAGGTACATACGGTTTTGAGACCATGGCCAAGTATGCTTTTCCCATACACTCCAAGTGACATTTCATGCGACCTTTCCATAGAGTGAAGTTGGTTCTATCAAACTTCAGACTATCCTTCTTGTATGACAACATCCTAGATCTCCTCAAGCGGTTAAGCTCCTTTCAGAGGGACTTGGCTCTAATACCAATTGTTGGATCTAGGGCATACAACTAAGAGGGGGGGTGAATCAGTTGTATAAAAACTTGCTTTTACTTTAAACACTTGATTCTTCTTTGTTAGTTAACAGCATATCAATTAACCATCCATCAAAGCATAAAGCATACACACAAGAGCAGATAAACATCAACACATTGAACAACAAGATTTTGACGTGGAAAACCTGGTTAAGGGAAAAACCACGAGGTGATTAACCCAAAGATTATTCTCTGTTAGAAGAATAAGAAAAATGAATGGCACATGCCAATTAGGGCTCACTGCCCGAGCACACTGCTCACAAAGAGGCACACTGCCTACAAGGAGACACACTGTCTACAAAGTGATAAGAATCACAATCTTGAACTGGAGAATGACATCTCTACCCTGTCCGAATCAGTTCCATTTAAGCCCAAAAACCCTTGCTTTGCCTTTTGCACTTCTCTTTGCTATGCCACACTCATTTACACAATCCACACCCCAAAATGAATTCACAAACACTTATTTATACAAGACATTGACTTCGGAACAATCATCTAAGTCGGCAAACATCACAATAACATTGACAAGGTGTGTAGAACATCCGGTCGGCCTGTTACAGGAAGAACACCAACAACTGGTAGTCAAATCATCAAATCCAACTCTAACTTCAATGCGGACCACCAATACAAACTAGATATGATCCAATGATCATCATAACCTTCCCTGAATCATCAAGAACATCCGCACTTCATCAGCTTACCAGAATTCTTCTCTTCATCATCCGGTACTTCAAGAACACAGTCTGTCGCCACTGTGACAATGCAAAAGGTACTTCTAGACCTCAAAATATACACAACTTGAGATGACACATCACACAGACATCCCAAACACTCCTTCCAATCCGCGGATTAGGATAATACAATCTTAGACCTCACCGAACCTTTTTGTGATCCTCTGTCACCTCTGAGCACTTACCGGAACCGGTTCCACACAGACAGCCACAACTTCTTTAGATCTTCATGCAGACCACTGAAATCTTAACTGAAGCATCTCAAGACTCATATCTACAAACCCTTTAATCCGCATCCTCTAGTTCTCAACCTATACCATACATTTGCCTTCTTCTCATCACTGTTCTTCACTGTTCTGGATGGGGACTGATTTCCTCAATAACAACAGCACACAACTCATCCAAACCTTCTTACCAATGCAATATGAGTATGTTGACATCAATGACAACACTGGTTCACATCATACTTACAACAGACATTGCATAACTAATAACTAGAAGTTGATAGATGACAAAATTTCAGTTACAATATAGTTATTTAAAAAAATGCCTCAAAGAAATGTGGTCTCATGGAGTGCCATGACAATAAGATGCATAGACAAGCACATCACGATGAGACCATAAATTTATTTGAGGCATATTTTTAAATAGATCACTACCTTGTCTATGCTACAACATTTTCCATACATGTCTACCAAAGCTTGTTGATCCCCTCCACACTATTCTTCGACAAATTCTCTCTAATGAACTCATCCAATTACCACCAATTAGACCCTAGGACATGACATCAAAGAGGGGTATGAGCTTATGACATCTTATATAGCACATGATTGACTCCAACATCATCTAGGTCCCTCCTTTGTTGACTCTAAAATTTCCCATGATGGTAATGTCTTCAGCATTTCTCATATCCCATAATAACTAGTTGTTACCTTAATACACTTCTCCTTAGATTATTTTTTGTCAACCCCCTCTGGTCCACCTCAACCTCATACCAATTCCCTCTTTCACATTTACCTATCTTATGCCTCTAAACACATTGTTGCCCCAACCCCACAACCTCTTTCTATTACTTCACCTACTCCACTAGCTATGCCCCTATCTTCCCTACCATATATCCAGATATTACTACTCTACCTTCCTCATTGACTTCTATCGCCCCTCTGACACCCCTCTAAGATAAAGTAAAAGAAAAATTGTAGGACCTTTCCCCATCCTCTTCTAAAAGTATGCCTAAGAAACTTCCCCAAGACTACACCCAACCTACTAACCAACCCATATCTACCCTACCTATTTCCTAATATACCCCTACCAGACATCTTAGACCTAGTTTTCTTCCAACCCACCCCCTGAAAAACCTCAAGAAAAAGAAAATGATAAAAAAAATTTAAAATAAGGTTCTTCTTCTCCTATCTAGTATCTTTCCTCCCTCCTATTATCCCACAAACTCTTGATATTCCTCCTTCCCGTAAACCCATAAACTTACCTAATGTCTATGTGATTTCTAGTTTAGGTATTGTCTTGTAAACCCACAAATTCTATCTTGGGCATTGTCCTACCTCCATGACTACCAAACAGACAAAAATTTGAGCACAACCATATTAGAGTTGGCTATGATTGGAGTCACCCAGGATCTAGGACTTCATGAAAGCACAAGAGAGATCAAATGAATGAATAATGCTATTCTATCAATGAATACAAAAGATTGTTGTTGTTGTTACAATGTACATGATATGCCTTGCTTATAAAGGCAAGGTGAGAGCTAGAAAGGTGGAGTGGAAAGTGGAGATATTCCTACAACATGTGCCAATTAGAAGATGATATCTAATTGCACATGTGGAGGATAAGACAACTCACTCCAACTATCAACAACTCAACACACAACTAGACTTAACTAGACACAACTAGACATCTAGTAGACTCACTAAGTCAACTTAACATGTGTGATTTATGTGTGATATGTAAATATTATTTAGCCTGTAAATAGTTAGATAAGATGATTTATCCACACAAGGGTAAACTGGTTAGGCGAAAACCCTGTTCATACCAACACCCCCCCTTAAGTGCAACTTAGGGAGTAGTTGACTAAAGCAAGATGGAATGATGGATGGGTCCCAGCTACTAGGCCATGTTAGGTATCCATGTACAAAAAATCTCAAGTGGAGAAAAAGAGAAAACCACATGGGAAAAAAATCCTTTCCAAAAGTGAGAATGCAGAAACAATGAAAGTGAAAGAAGTGATAGTAGGACTCAACATGACCCCCCAAGGACAACTTCTATCACATATGTACAATCAAATACCCCCCCATAGGAGAGCAAGTGAGAGACTATAGGTCACCCCCACAATGAAGTAGCTCCTGTGCCACTAGAAAGTGTCTTGTACCTACAAACAATATTTCTCCCTTGAGGAAGAAACCAATCCAAAGGCTGATGTTGAAGAAACTCCATCTCAAGGAATGAGGGAAAAAGCCTCATGATGTATGCCCCTAAAAACTACTCAAGTATCCACATGTCAGAATCAAAGAATGGCACAGTGCAATGAGGTGTGACCAATCCAAAATCCCAGGTAGACTCATGAAGAACAACCTCCAAAAATGAAGTAGATGGGATAACAGTTGTTCTATATTTGTCATCAAAGAGGAGAGATATCCCCTCAAGTGTGTCCTCCAAATCTGTAATATGAGACTCACAAAACAAGTCTAATATACCTGCATAGAAAGTATCCCACAAAGCTGTGTCTGAAAGACCTGAATGATCCTGCTCAACTGAAGTAGATGAAACCATGTCAATGTCAATCTCTCAAGAAGTAAGAGTTTGAGGTTGTTAGGTCTCAAAAATGCAAGTTGCTAATCCTAAGAGGATGCCAGGCTCTATGTTTGGATTTGCAACATTTTTGAACTAACTTGACGAAATCAACCTTCAAGGTTTGATGATTTCCTACACTTTAGGTCCTGCTACACCTAGGTGGGTGAACCTTGAAATATTAAAGCAGTCTGAGTGTGGATGAATGGACTAACTAGGTCTATCTACAATGGCATAGGATGTAGGATAGATGACACAGCTGACTAATTAATTCTATGTATAATGTTTAATAAGTGATTGGCAGAAATTGTATAAGCAATATCAAGGTAAAAAGGTTTTAATTAATGAGTTGAATGAGACTAGTGCCTTGTTGGGTAACAGAGTCAATTTGAAGGACTAAGAACAGTAGTTTCTTAATGGTAATAATTCTAGATATTTGGCACAGTTCTGGTTTATATCTTGTATAAACGTGCAAGTAAATGACTGACAGACTCTTCTTGATAATCCAACCTAATAAAATCAGATATCTTATAATTCACCAGAAGGTACTTTAATCCTTACTTGAAGGAACCAAATGAAATGAATAGACAAGATTAACAGATAATATTTTACTGGAGACAGTGTGTCAATCCTAATTATATGGCTCTACTTAGTAATCCCAACTTACTACTTCCAGGCTACTGTGAATAAATCAGAAGGGTTTAATTCCTTATGATGGACACCAACCGAATTAATCACACAGATACAGCAAATGTGTATTGACAGATTAAATATATACTTGATATCTTAATCTGAATAACAGGGAAATGCAGAAATGGAGACAGCCACACAATTGAATAATTTCAACAAATAACTGATACCAAAGTAGAAATACTGAATCAAAGAACTTCAAACTTCTTCTTCAAATAAAATATGCAACACAGTCATTTTGGAATATTATGTATATGTATATATGAATATCTTCTACTGCTGATGATTTTTCAGCATAGATTGTTTGAACTTATATAGATATTTTCATGAAGAGATACAACTCTTCAATAAGTCTCTTGGGATTTTAACCAACATAAACAATAATTACATAAGCTTAATCAGGCTCTGTTTAGCCATAAATAGACTTTTGCCAGATGATCTAAATACTCCTGCGCACGGTGAGAATCAGTAAGCTCAACTGCACTCCTGGTGATTATATCAAGGGTGACCATTTCCTCCAATTGTTTGCAAACTTCTGTAGACACAGAGGCTTTATCTTTTAGAGCTCCTGTGGCTTTGTCCAATATAACTTGACAATCAACAGTCCACTCTTCTTTGCTCTTTACCTCTCCGTTGTCTTTAAATATCCTGGGCACTCCTGCGTCTGAGGCATCAGTCCCTTCCTTAGCATCAGCTTTGAGTTTATCATAATAATTTTGGTGCTGTTTGAGCAATGCTCTTGCATCAGAGATATCTGTACCATCAGTGGCACTTCTGTTTTGCAACTCAATCACCTTATCTTGTATCCTCTTATCAAGCCTTTCATGTTCTTTGACTGCTTTATGATTTTCCGAGTAGTTATCCCAAAACTGGTTTAACCACCGTACCATGTTTGCATACCTGCTCTGCAGTATTGTAACAAATGCATCTATTTGAATTTGTTTGGCCTGATCATGGGATATTACTTGACTACTTTGTGAGCTCTCACCTTGAGTTATTCTTTTCGTAGATTGGCCAAAGGTGCTCTTAACAGCGTCCTTCAAGTAGTCATTCTCTTTTGTTAATCTTTCACAATTCAGCTTATAAGCATCTCTTTCCTTGATTAACATCTGAGCTTGTGCTTTATTTAACTTTGCAACATTGATTCCAATGTCTGCAGTAATTATGGGGTCAGTTTCACCTGCTCTGAAAGTCATAACATGGCCAAAAGTTTTCTCAGTGTCTATGATGGCCGTCTTCTTATGGGGAGGATACAATGCCCATATCATTAAAGAATTTTCATCATTATTGTATCTCGTTCCCATATAGACTTCATTAACTCCTTCTGGAGTAAGCTTATACTTGTCATTAGTATTATTCAAAAAGCTATCAAAAACCAAAGCAGAATTTAAATCCAAACTGGGAAAAATCATAACCCCTGCATCTTTGAGCAGCTGTCTGCCTCTGCTTGGTGTCATGTCCTGCATTTCCTTATCCACTGTCTCCTTCAACATATCTAATAACTTTTTTTCATTGTCAGCAGAAACATTATCTACTGACTCTCTAATTTCTTTTCCCTTGTATTTATATAGGAATGATTTAAATTCCTTCGAATGAATGAATGTATCATCTGACACAAAAGAATCATAAGCCTTTTGGCGTGGATCTTCATCAGCAGACCCCTCCTCATCATGTATCACAACTGGAGGCTGATATTGTTGCATTTTTCTTTTAGACATTTCTATTGTCTTATCTTGTGGCTGTTCTTGTTCAGTCAATTCTTCCTCTTCAGAGGATACCACTTCAACTTCTGCCAACTGCTTTTTCTTTTCATTTAAATCTCTGTTATATTTCTCTACCACCAAGTCGACTTCAGCCTCTTCCAAATTTCTAATGACATCATCATGTGGATAATGTATGTGCATGTATCCACTGAGATTTTGTTTTCTTCTTGCATAGTCAATGAAACCTTCAGGGTCAAACCCTTTCCTCACCTCAGCAGTCACCATGTTATAATGCATTAGTTTATCCAAAATGAGATTGTATCCTTCTTTTGAAACCACAGTAAAATCTCCAAAACACAAAGTACTGGGCATGAATGATTGTTTATCATGCGAACTTAGATGCATGACATTTGAACAATGCATTTGCCTAATTATTTCCATATATGCAATTCTGTCAGGGACAGTTTTAGGCAATATAAATGGAGCATCCTCAAAACCATAAACTCTAATCATAGTAGCATCCTCAAAACAACACCAATCTCCCCAATTATGAGTGACAGTAGGGGGGCCACCAAAATCTCTTGGTCTGAGGAATCTTTTTATTTTATTTGAAATTGAATATTCACAGGGGTGGTTGAAATACCTATATAGCACTTTAACACAATGCTCTTCAAATTGAGCATAACTGGAGTTAGCATACCTGCTATCCCAGATTCTGGTCCACATTTGTACAGGTATCTTTTCCCCTTTCTTATCCGCAGAAACAACTTGAAACTTATTTGGCCACAATCCTACTTCCTGGCCATAGTATAAGACCATATGCATGAGCATCGAGTAATGCTCAAAAGAGCATGCTGGAGCATTGTTTTTTATTGCAGATAGACCAGAGTCTATTCTAGTAGCAACATAGGAGGCATAATCAAATTGTCTGGCATTGTGACATTGAATATCAGAGGCTATGACCATTAGAGGAATAGTCATGAACTCAGGGACCTCTGAGCCAAGGACTTGGCCTACAGAATAGTAAGTATATTGAATGTATGGTTCAAAAATGGATACATGAAAGGGAGGGCCATCATTCTCAGTCAAGGGTATCACTTCTCCTTCAATCCTGGGTCTATGAATGGGTAACCTCCATCCATTGTAGGTTGTATCCATTCTCCAGTATTCTTTATCCAAATCTTCATAAACAATAGGGACAGTGCACAAATCATCCAAATCATACACCTCACAAATAGCATTTTTTGATAGGTGTACAATTGGTTCTCCTTGAGGGTTGCAGATAGCTTTCAGGCCTGAATTGTAATGCATGGCTAACAGTTGAAGGAGTTCTACATTCAAGAATACATTAGGTACAACCAGTTTGCCTAAATTCATGTGCCATGGGTTTGACACAGGAGCATTTCTAAATCTTCTGTTGTAGTGGAATCTGAAGAGTTCATATCCCCTAATTGGGGTCCAAATATCTCCCAGGCGCTTATGTTTGTCTTCCAATTTTTCTACTTCTGCCCTGAGTTGGGCAGACCTCCTGGCCTTGGGAGTTGACCCAGGCAACTGATCAATCAAGTCCTGATTTAGTTTTCTGTCTTTCACTTTTTCTTCAGGGGTTTGATCAGTTTTTTGCTTTTTTGGCTTACTGGTTTCCCCTTGTGATTTTCTTCCTTTTCCTTTCCTCGGAGTTTCCATTTTTTGAAAAATTTGGCAGGAAATTCAAATACAGGCAATATAGTGGTTTGTGTATGTGTACCTGTCGTTCGATGGCTGGAATTGGAAGCCTTTGCTTTTGCCCTGAGAATTCTTCTGTATTCTGCTCTCGGATGGTTTTTTGCAATTATAATGATCGTATGAACTTCGTAGCCGTTTTGTATTAATTATCTGATCATCTCAATGTTCATCGCTGTGAAGTGTCACATCGCCATAACTCTTCTTATCGGCGTGATTTTTGAAATGTCTGGGCGACCTCGATGTTTTTTATGGCGCGAATAGTCAATCGGCGTGACCCCTCAATTTTATTCCCGACGCCATGTAGTATCATATTTCAAGTGGGTGCGACCATCGGCATGACTTCCTTCATCGCCAAGGGTTTTAGATCTCTCTGTGATATGGCGAGTCCCACCGATATGCTTTGCTTATCGGGAAGATTGAGACCATCGGGATACTAAAATTATGTTTTCCCAATCTTTATTGTCTTACCGATAGTCTCTTCATGTATGAACTTTTATCTTTATCGGAATGACATTCGCTATCGGGATAGCTTTCTCAAGATATCCCGATCCAAATCATCTCCCCGATGTCCTTTGTCACATCCTTCATCGGGCAAAGTTTAGTAAAGTGTCACCGACACCTTTTGATCGCCGTGACTTATGAATCGGCAAGACTTGTTTCTTTTGTTCCGATATGTCAAGTTATCCCGATAGAGGTGCATCGCTGTGAGTCTTGCCGATGGCTTTCTTATCGCCAAGACTCTTGATCATCAGAGGCTTACTTGTTTTCTATTCTGATGGTTCATTTCTCACCGATGACTATTTGCTTTGTTATCCTCGCATGCTGTTCGGTGAAACTCTTGCCGAAAGTGCTTCATCGGTATGATATATACCGTCGGGGTAGCTTCTAAAAGATCATCTGATAGATATTTGTCATACCGATCGGCATGACCACTTGCCTTTCTTGCCGATGTAAAGTCATCGGTGTTGCTTACTCCATCGGTGACCTCCATAATTCTTCTTCCGATCTCTATTTTCACGCCGATGGTTGTTTTCAAACAATTCCTTGTGTATCGGTGTAAGCCACACGACCTCTTGCCGATGGATTGATTTTGATGAAATTTGACACTGCTCATCCCTAGACATTTTATGAGATACAAAAATTTTATATTATGGTCTTTTTGGGATATTCCTCAGGGTTTATTCAAATATGATGGAGTAAGGAAATAGTAAAATTTTAAAATTTTTACTGTGTTAACAGTGGCTCTGTCTGGGATGTATACTCCCTGTGAGTATACAAGGATCCAGATCTCCTGGGGAAGTAGACCACATATTTTATTATTTTGGGGTGAGGTTTTATGAAACTGGGAAAAGGAAAGGAACAAATGATGGGGAGCGGGAATGATTCCTAGACTACTGTGCATGGAATAAGATATTTTTGAGAATTATTTGAATGTTGTCCATGCACTGGCAACACTCAATTCTCTTTGTACATGTTTATGAAAAGAACTGCTTCAAGTATTGCCCATGTACTGGCAATTCCTGCTCCTCTCCTGACATATTCTGTACATAGTAAGAATCATCACCTCCCTTGCCAGTGATAACAAAAGGACCTAACCACAGGGCTTCAAATTTTCCATGTTTTCCTTTGTCTTGACATCTTGCATTCCATATTAGTACCAGATCATTTATTTCAAACTTTCTTTCTTTGGCCTTTTTGTCAAAGAGATATTTTACCTGTGATTGTAATTTAATATTCTGTTTCTGAGCCATTCTTCTTGTTTCATCAAGCTCTGCTAATTGTTCCAACCTTTCCTCCATTGGTTCAGGGATATTCAAGTCTTCCTGGAGAATGAATTTGTATACTGGTATAAGATTTTCTAATGGTAATCTTGCTTGGGTTCCATATACCAATTCATAAGGGGATCTCCCAATTGCCCTTTTTATAGTAATCCTGTCAGCCCATACTGCCATTCTTAATTTTGAATCCCAAGCCTTCTTATTTCTATCCAACATTCTTTTTATCATTTTCAACAGACTCTTATTACTTGATTCAGCTTGTCCATTGGCCTGTGGATGGTAAGGAGCAGCATAAGAAACAGTGATACCATGTGTGCTGCAAAAACCTTTGAATTCATCAGATCTAAAGCACATCCCATTATCAGTAATTAGTCTTACAGGAGTACCAAATCTGCATATAATGTTATCCATTAGAAAATTTATCACAACTTTACTAGTAGCCTGTCTGGTTGGGATTGCTTCCACCCATTTTGTAAAGTAATCAGTAGCTACTAAAATCCATCGGTGCCCCCCACTTGATTTCTCTGAAATTTCACCTATAAAATCAATACCCCACTGATAAAATGGAGCCTCAACTTGCATAGGTTTTAAGGGTAGTGCTCCATGATACTTTAACTTCCCTGAGAACTTTTGGCATGCTTCACACTTTCTAGTGTACTGGTATGAATCGTTAAAGACTTTAGGCCAATAGTACCCTGCCCTCAAAATCTTGTGGGCTGTGGTTTTTGCTGAGAAATGTCCTCCGCACATGCCTTCATGCAACTCCTTCATAATATGTTTTGATTGATATTCATCCAAACATAATAGTAGAACCCCATCTCTATTTTTCCAATAGAGATCTCCACCAATGAGTACATATTTTGAAGCTTGTAGTTTAAGTGTCCTTCTTTTGTTATCATCATATCCTTCAGGACACTTCATATGTTTTAGATAATATACTATATCAGTATACCACAGAGTGCGTTCAATACTGGTACTTGCATCAACATTACATATCTGGAAAGCTTCTAGATTACTTTCAGCCATCAATTTGGCAAGACCCTGTCCTCTTACTAATTTAGTGATTTGGATTTCAATGTTGAATTCCTGCATCCTATTGATCCATCTACATCTCCTACCGGTGACCTCAGTTTGGATCAGTACATCCTTCACTGCAGCATTAGGAACGTATGCTATGATTTTAGCCCCCACCAAATATGGTCTAAAGTTTTTTACTGCTTTTACCAATGCATATGCCTGTTTTTCAATAATGTCATACTTCAACTCTGCATTTTGAAGGGACTTGCTAAAGAAAGAGATAGGCTGTTCATATCCATCATTGTTTTTCTGCAACAACACTGCTGCTACTGTATGATAGGAAGCAAATGAAAAAAGTTGGAAAGGTTTACCGAAGTCAGGGGATATTAAGACTGGAGCTTGCTTGATGGCCTCCTTAATGTTACCAAATGCTTCCATTGCTTCTGTTGTCCATTTCATATCTGAGTTCTTTTTCAGCATTCTCGATATAGGACAAACAATCTCTGCGAAATTTGGTATAAATCTTCTGACAAAATTTATTTGACCAAAAAATGATTGTATAGCTTTTACATTTTTTGGAATAGGGACCTGATCAATTGCTTTCACCCTTTCAGGATCTATTTTAACTCCTTCCTTCGAGACTATATGGCCAAGCAATTTTCCTTCTGTTACTGCAAATTGGCATTTTTTAGGATTCAATGATATTCCATATTCTAGGGCTTTGACAAATATCTGTTCTAGATGTGTGCAATGATCTTCGGCCTTTTTTGAATATGCTGTTAAGTCGTCTTGATAGACTATCATAATCTTATTGATCAATTCAGCAAAAGCTACATCCATCACTCTTTGAAATGTTGCCCCAGCATTAGTTAATCCAAATGGCATTCTCAAGTATACATATGTTCCCCACGGAGTGGTGAATGCCGTCTTGAATTGTTCAGACTCCTTAACCTTTACCTGATTGTAGCCAGAGAAACCATCCATCATGGATAGTAATTCACATCCAGTAACTTTCTGTAATATCACCTCCATATTGGGAAGAGGATAATTATCTTTGAGAGAAGATTTATTCAGGTTTCTGAAATCCACACACAGTCTAATGTCACCATTCTTTTTCCTGACAGGTACTAAGTTTGAGACCCAGGAAGAATGTCTAATAGGTTTGATTATAGCTCCATCCCTTAACTTTGTAAGTTCCTCCAGCATTTTCGGAGCCAATGTAGGATTAATCAGCCTTCGTTTCTGTCTGAATGGTTTTGCATCTGGTTTGAGTGGTATCTCATGTTGAAATAGATCCTCTCTATATGCTTTTAAGTCATCATATGACCAAGCAAACACATGCCTATACTTCCTAAGTAGATTGATAATTCTACTTCTGATTTTCTGGTCAAGATTCCTCCCAATATATACATTTTTTGGGGTTGTCTGAGTCCCCAAGTTCACTTCCTCAAGATTCTCAGGTATCACTGGTGTTTCTTTCTTCTTGTATCTATCATGCCCATCAAATGCTTTTTCTAATGCAATAAGCCCTTTGGGTATCTTATTTGTCTTCAGTTGAACCACTTCTTGGCCAAATAGGGTTTCTTTCCCATCGTGTTCCTCCACAAATGCACTGAAATCAATTTATTGATTTTCATAATAATCAGCACAATGTAAGAAATTGATTATATCAGCATCGCTATCAAACACCTGCCAGTTCTGTATATTATCAAGGATGTTAGGTCTAGTTTTAAATTCTACTTCTGTGATCCCTCCTAATGTTAGATCATCTCTCTTTAATGCAATGTTTGCTAAAAAGTCTGCCATGATGTTTTTAGACCTATCAACCCAGCTGATTGAAAAAGCATCAAATAATTCAACACTATCCCAAACTGCATTTCTGTACAGTCTTAATCTTTTATTCTTAGATAAATATTTTTTTCTTACTTGGGAGATGACCAATTCAAAATCACCATAGACAGCCAACTTTTTTATTTTGTATTTGGTGGCTATGTTTAGGCCAATGAGCAGGGCTTCATACTCAGCTATGTTATTGGTGCATTCGAATGTCAATAAGAAAGAGTATTTGAATGTTTTACCTCCTGGTGAGATAAAAACTACTCCGGCCCCATTTCCTATCTTGCTGCATGCACCGTCGAAATACATTTTCCACAAATCATTCTCTCTTTTCATAGATTCAGTGTGTATTGGGTCAGTATTATGCAATTCTGGGGTAGTTTCTCCAACTTTGAAAACTCCTAAATCTGTGTCACAAAAGAAATTCACCTGATGCTGGTCCATTCTTTCTATAATATTGTCATACCTTGGTTCTCTGCACAACTTAATTTCCTTGTCACCTACTGGTATGGTGGCATATGATAGATCTAATTGAACATTGCCTCCCGCCATTGCAGCCCACTGCCTTGATAACAGCATTCCATAATACGGTGGGATATCAACCACAGTGATGTCAATGTTATATGTTGCTTCAGGATGTGAAGCAAGTTTTATCTCTACATCTTTCATAATACCAACCACTGGAATAGATCTGTTATCCATTGCATAACACTGACCATACGTAGTATCAACCCACATCCCCAATTCTTTCATCACTGCTATAGGCATGATATTCATAGCAGCACCTGAATCAATCATACAATTCCTGACTATTCTGTTCTTGATTACTAGTGTAGTATAAAATGGATCTACCTGTGAGGGATTTTTTGTGTGTCACCAAGGTAAACCTCAGGCATCTTAAAATTTTCCTGATGCACATTATTTGTTGTTTTTTCAAACCCTTTATGTTTTGGATTAGGTGTATCAGAAATCATCTTGACGACTGTACTCCTATATTTATCTATTTTCATCATCTCTAGGAGTGGGACTGATATCTTCACCTGAGACACTGCCTGTGCAATGTCAAAAGAAGGGGTTATGATCTGGTCATTCTTTTCTGTTTTTGTGTTCTCCTTTTCTAGATTTTCTTTCATTTTATTTTTATCCCCCTTTTCTGGTTCTTTAGGTGATGATTTTGTATTATTCCCTTTGTTATTCTGGTCTTTTATGAATACACTCCCAGGAGTTCCTTGCTCAACATTTGTTGTTCTATTCCTTAAGTTATAAGTGTTTCGAGCTTGAGCCACTGCAGCCACTGTGAGAGCTTCTCTTTCATCCTCAGTAGGCCTTCTCCATTGACCACATGACTTGTTGTTACAACTATCTTCCTGGTTTGAGAATACCTGCTGTTCCCCCATGTTAATATGATATTTTTGGTTCCCTACATCATACTCATATCCTTCTTCTTCTGAAGAAGAATAATCTTCTGTTACTACACATGGTGTATCCTGCATCATATTGATGGTGTGATTATCCCTATTGTAGTTGTATAGCATCTCCTCTTGCTGTATTGATTTAGCTACCTCACAGTATTCAGGTGAATGTGGCAAGTTACATACAGAACACCAAGGTTTATTGTCTGCCATATGTGCCATGTTTCTCTTCAATGGATCAGGAGTATCCTTTCCATATGGCTGCTTTCTGTTGTTGTCAATAGGTCTTCCATCCTTCCAATTTGTATTGTAAGGCATATCATGTAACCTAGGTCTATCCTACCTATGCTGACCCTCTGGTTTAATCTGTTGAGCATTTGGATTCTGAAGATTTCTATGATTTTCCCTTTTACTGACCATTCCTGTAGCCTTTCTATTATTTTCAATAGTTATGGCTATTTTCTGTGCTTCAGCCAACGTTGCAGGACACCGGTTTCTGAGTTCATATCCTGTTTTGGGGTCAAATGCCTTCATACAGATACTCAGTGCTGCCTGGTCAGATAACTTGGCTCCATGTGGTACCTTATTATGTAACTTGGAAAACTTCAGGTTGAAATCAAATACTGATTCATTTTGATACTTCTGTATACTTATTAGTTCATGTAGTGCAAACTCAGGAGCGTATTAGTTACCATACTGATCCTTAAACTGGTTATGGAAATCAATTATTAAATTGATTGATGCATCGGGCAAGCTATTAAACCAATCTCTGGCATCTTCAGTGAGGGACATCATAAATAACCTCATTCTAATGTCTTCCCAGTCCATACCTATATCCTGTACAAAAGCATTAAAACTTCTGATATGATCTTCTGCAGATACTGCATTGTTTCCAGTAAACTTGGGAACCATGTTTCTCCAAGTACTATCCATAGGATATGGATATAACTGATATCCAGTCAAATCAAATTGACTGCATATATTAGCAAGGTTTTGGGGAGGGAAATTGAGATGTGGTGGATTGGGATAGTAATTATATCCACCTGGTGGCTGATGATATGCATATTGTTGATGTTGGTTCATATGGGGATTTATGTGTTGATTTTGTGGCCTATAATATTGTTGACCAGGGGGTGGGTAATTATTTGCCATATGTAGGGATGCATTACGTATGGGAGGTGGTCTGGGGTTCTGAGGAATAGTGTTCTGATGACTTCCAGAAGCATGTGAGTTTTGAGCACTACTTGTATTTTGTTGTGTATTTCTTGAAATATTCCCTCTATGCGGGGGTACATATTTAGGGGGAGCTGTTTTGGCTTTATTTCTCCTCTGTTGAATTTCTTGCTGCAATAACTCCTCCTCTTGTATCTTGTACCTTTCGAGTTCTTTCCTGAGCATGAGTATTTCCTGTTTCTCATCACTCATGTCTTGATTATTTATTTCCTGATATTCTGGATTGTCATTCATTCCCTGATTTGACAATTCATATCCTATCTCTTCTCCCTGGTCAAACGAGACCTTGAAATCATGTTCAGCTTGGTTCCTATCAATATCCCTCATGACCTTTGCATCATGATCCCACTGTTCTTGAGGAGTGGGTCTGTACCTTGCCAAAATATCATCAGTTGCTCCACTGAGGTTCTCGTTTGAATCATGCAGAGGTGTGAATTTGTTGTGAATTGCAATATTTTGTTCTAAATCATTCTCTTGGATGTCTAGATTATTATCTTGGTGGGAATATTTTGGATTCACATTTCTTTTGGAGATGTTTCTAAGTGGTGGAGATGACTACAAATTTCTGCCTTCCATCTTGGATCTCCTACCATCCATTTGAAATTTTTGTTATAATTGTAACTAGAGTCGCCACCTATTGTATAGGAAGAGTTTATATTTTTATCTGTAAGGTTCTTGTCACCAGCAGAGTTACCAAAAAGAAATTTTAAATGACTCTATGAAAGAAAGGATTAATTTCTAAGGTCTTTTTACTAAGTCCCCAGTAGAGTCGCCAATTTGTTAGGTCTCAAAAATGCAAGTTGCTAATCCTAAGAGGATGCCAGGCTCTATGTTTGGATTTGCAACGTTTTTGAACTAACTTGACGAAATCAACCTTCAAGGTTTGATGATTTCCTACACTTTAGGTCCTGCTACACCTAGGTGGGTGAACCTTGAAATATTAAAGCAGTCTGAGTGTGGATGAATGGACTAACTAGGTCTATCTACAATGGCATAGGATGTAGGATAGATGACAAAGCTGACTAATTAATTCTATGTATAATGTTTAATAAGTGATTGGCAGAAATTGTATAAGCAATATCAAGGTAAAAAGGTTTTAATTAATGAGTTGAATGAGACTAGTGCCTTGTTGGGTAACAGAGTCAATTTGAAGGACTAAGAACAGTAGTTTCTTAATGGTAATAATTCTAGATATTTGGCACAGTTCTGGTTTATATCTTGTATAAACGTGCAAGTAAATGACTGACAGACTCTTCTTGATAATCCAACCTAATAAAATCAGATATCTTATAATTCACCAGAAGGTACTTTAATCCTTACTTGAAGGAACCAAATGAAATGAATAGATAAGATTAACAGATAATATTTTACTGGAGATAGTGTGTCAATCCTAATTATATGGCTCTACTTAGTAATCCCAACTTACTACTTCCAGGCTACTGTGAATAAATCAGAAGGGTTTAATTCCTTATGATGGACACCAACCGAATTAATCACACAGATACAGCAAATGTGTATTGACAGATTAAATATATACTTGATATCTTAATCTGAATAACAGGGAAATGCAGAAATGGAGACAGCCACACAATTGAATAATTTCAACAAATAACTGATACCAAAGTAGAAATACTGAATCAGAGAACTTCAAACTTCTTCTTCAAATAAAATATTCAACACAGTCATTTTGGAATATTATGTATATGTATATATGAATATCTTCTACTGCTGATGATTTTTCAGCATAGATTGTTTGAACTTATATAGATATTTTCATGAAGAGATACAACTCTTCAATAAGTCTCTTGGGATTTTAACCAACATAAACAATAATTACATAAGCTTAATCAGGCTCTGTTTAGCCATAAATAGACTTTTGCCAGATGATCTAAATACTCCTACGCACGGTGAGAATCAGTAAGCTCAACTGCACTCCTGGTGATTATATCAAGGGTGACCATTTCCTCCAATTGTTTGCAAACTTCTGTAGACACAGAGGCTTTATCTTTTAGAGCTCCTGTGGCTTTGTGCAATATAACTTGACAATCAACAGTCCACTCTTCTTTGCTCTTTACCTCTCCGTTGTCTTTAAATATCCTGGGCACTCCTGCGTTTGAGGCATCAGTCCCTTCCTTAGCATCAGCTTTGAGTTTATCATAATAATTCTGGTGCCGTTTGAGCAATGCTCTTGCATCAGAGATATCTGTACCATCAGTGGCACTTCTGTTTTGCAACTCAATCACCTTTTCTTGTATCCTCTTATCAAGCCTTTCATGTTCTTTGACTGCTTTATGATTTTCCGAGTAGTTATCCCAAAACTGGTTTAACCACCGTACCATGTTTGCATACCTGCTCTGCAGTATTGTAACAAATGCATCTATTTGAATTTGTTTGGCCTGATCATGGGATATTACTTGACTACTTTGTGAGCTCTCACCTTGAGTTATTCTTTTCGTAGATTGGCCAAAGGTGCTCTTAACAGCGTCCTTCAAGTAGTCATTCTCTTTTGTTAATCTTTCACAATTCAGCTTATAAGCATCTCTTTCCTTGATTAACATCTGAGCTTGTGCTTTATTTAACTTTGCAACATTGATACCAATGTCTACAGTAATTATGGGGTCAGTTTCACCTGCTCTGAAAGTCATAACATGGCCAAAAGTTTTCTCAGTGTCTATGATGGCCGTCTTCTTATGGGGAGGATACAATGCCCATATCATTAAAGAATTTTCATCATTATTGTATCTCGTTCCCATATAGACTTCATTAACTCCTTCTGGAGTAAGCTTATACTTGTCATTAGTATTATTCAAAAAGCTATCAAAAACCAAAGCAGAATTTAAATCCAAACCGGGAAAAATCATAACCCCTGCATCTTTGAGCAGCTGTCTGCCTCTGCTTGGTGTCATGTCCTGCATTTCCTTATCCACTGTCTCCTTCAACATATCTAATAACTATTTTTCATTGTCAGCAGAAACATTATCTACTGACTCTCTAATTTCTTTTCCCTTGTATTTATACAGGAATGATTTAAATTCCTTCGAATGAATGAATGTATCATCTGACACAAAAGAATCATAAGCCTTTTGGCGTGGATCTTCATCAGCAGACCCCTCCTCATCATGTATCACAACTGGAGGCTGATATTGTTGCATTTTTCTTTTAGACATTTCTATTGTCTTATCTTGTGGCTGTTCTTGTTCAGTCAATTCTTCCTCTTCAGAGGATACCACTTCAACTTCTGCCAACTGCTTTTTCTTTTCATTTAAATCTCTGTTATATTTCTCTACCACCAAGTCGACTTCAGCCTCTTCCAAATTTCTAATGACATCATCATGTGGATAATGTATGTGCATGTATCCACTGAGATTTTGTTTTCTTCTTGCATAGTCAATGAAACCTTCAGGGTCAAACCCTTTCCTCACCTCAGCAGTCACCATGTTATAATGCATTAGTTTATCCAAAATGAGATTGTATCCTTCTTTTGAAACCACAGTAAAATCTCCAAAACACAAAGTACTGGGCATGAATGATTGCTTATCATGCGAACTTAGATGCATGACATTTGAACAATGCATTTGCCTAATTATTTCCAAATATGCAATTCTGTCAGGGACAGTTTTAGGCAATATAAATGGAGCATCCTCAAAACCATAAACTCTGATCATAGTAGCATCCTCAAAACAATACCAATCTCCCCAATTATGAGTGACAGTAGGGGGGCCACCAAAATCTCTTGGTCTGAGGAATCTTTTTATTTTATTTGAAATTGAATATTCACAGGGGTGGTTGAAATACCTATATAGCACTTTAACACAATGCTCTTCAAATTGAGCATAACTGGAGTTAGCATACCTGCTATCCCAGATTCTGGTCCACATTTGTACAGGTATCTTTTCCCCTTTCTTATCCGCAGCAACAACTTGAAACTCATTTGGCCACAATCCTACTTCCTGGCCATAGTATAAGACCATATGCATGAGCATCGAGTAATGCTCAAAAGAGCATGCTGGAGCATTGTTTTTTATTGCAGATAGACCAGAGTCTATTCTAGTAGCAACATAGGAGGCATAATCAAATTGTCTGGCATTGTGACATTGAATATCAGAGGCTATGACCATTAGAGGAATAGTCATGAACTCAGGGACCTCTGAGCCAAGGACTTGGCCTACAGAATAGTAAGTATATTGAATGTATGGTTCAAAAATGGATACATGAAAGGGAGGGCCATCATTCTCAGTCAAGGGTATCACTTCTCCTTCAATCCTGGGTCTATGAATGGGTAACCTCCATCCATTGTAGGTTGTATCCATTCTCCAGTATTCTTTATCCAAATCTTCATAAACAATAGGGACAGTGCACAAATCATCCAAATCATACACCTCACAAATAGCATTTTTTGATAGGTGTACAATTGGTTCTCCTTGAAGGTTGTAGATAGCTTTCAGGCCTGAATTGTAATGCCTGGCTAATAGTTGAAGGAGTTATACATTCAAGAATACATTAGGTACAACCAGTTTGCCTAAATTCATGTGCCATGGGTTTGACACAGGAGCATTTCTAAATCTTCTGTTGTAGTGGAATCTAAAGAGTTCATATCCCCTAATTGGGGTCCAAATATCTCCCAGGCGCTTATGTTTGTCTTCCAATTTTTCTACTTCTGCCCTGAGTTGGGTAGACCTCCTGGCCTTGGGAGTTGACCCAGGCAACTGATCAATCAAGTCCTGATTTAGTTTTCTGTCTTTCACTTTTTCTTCAGGGGTTTGATCAGTTTTTTGCTTTTTTGGCTTACTGGTTTCCCCTTGTGATTTTCTTCCTTTTCCTTTCCCCAGAGTTTCCATTTTTTGAAAAATTTGGCAGGAAATTCAAATACAGGCAATATAGTGGTTTGTGTATGTGTACCTGTTGTTCGATGGCTGGAATTGGAAGCCTTTGCTTTTGCCCTGAGAATTCTTCTATATTCTGCTCTCGGACGGTTTTTTGCAATTATAATGATCGTATGAACTTCGTAGCCGTTTTGTATTAATTATCTGATCAATTCAATGTTCATCGCTGTGAAGTGTCACATCGCCATAACTCTTCTTATCGGCGTGATTTTTGAAATGTCTGGGCAACCTCGATATTTTTTATGGCGCGAACAGTCAATCGGCGTGACCCCTCAATTGTATTCCTGATGCCATGTAGTATCATATTTCAAGTGGGTGCGACCATCGGCATGACTTCCTTCATCGCCAAGGGTTTTAGATCCCTCTGCGATATGGCGAGTCCCACCGATATGCTTTGCTTATCAGGAAGATTGAGACCATCGGGATACTAAAATTATGTTTTCCCGATCTTTATTGTCTTACTGATAGTCTCTTCATGTATGAACTTTTATCTTTATCGGAATGACATTCGCTATCAGGATAGCTTTCTCAAGATATCCCGATCCAAATCATCTCCCCGATGTCCTTTGTCACATCCTTCATCGGGCAAAGTTTAGTAAAGTGTCACCGACACCTTTTGATCGCCGTGACTTATGAATCGGCAAGACTTGTTTCTTTTGTTCCGATATGTCAAGTTATCCCGATAGAGGTGCATCGCTGTGAGTCTTGCCGATGGCTTTCTTATCACCAAGACTCTTGATCATCGGAGGCTTACTTGTTTTCTATTCCGATGGTTCATTTCTCAACGATGACTATTTGCTTTGTTACCCTCGCATGCTGTTCGGTGAAACTCTTGCTGAAAGTGCTTCATCGGTATGATATATACCGTCGGGGCAGCTTCTAAAAGATCATCCGATAGATATTTGTCATATCGATCGGCATGACCACTTGCCTTTCTTGCCGATGTAAAGTCATCGGTGTTGCTTACTCCATCGGTGACCTCCATAATTCTTCTTCCGATCTCTATTTTCACGCCGATGGTTGTTTTCAAACAATTCCTTGTGTATTGGTGTAAGCCACACGACCTCTTGCCGATGGATTGATTTTGATGAAATTTGACACTGCTCATCCCTAGACATTTTATGAGATACAAAAATTTTATATTATGGTCTTTTTGGGATATTCCTCAGGGTTTATTCAAATATGATGGAGTAAGGAAATAGTAAAATTTTAAAATTTTTACTGTGTTAACAGAGGTGATGGAAGCTTAGCACTAGTCTCACAAACCAAAGTGGGTGTAAGAACACCAAGATTCAAGTGACCAAACTTCTCCTCTGAAACATGATTCACACTTGATGCATGAATGTGAATATCAATCAATGGATCTACATCATCAGAAGAAGAAAAATGGGAGAAAGTATATAGGCGAGATGCATGATCAGCCATCCCAATAGAAATAATATCTTTGCTCTCCAAGTCTTGTATGATAATTGAATTAGGAGTGAACTCAACTATTTTGCCTGCACCACAATGAGTACTCTGGTAGATGGAAAGGAGATTAGATGTCAAGGAAGGTACACATTGTTGAATGTATTCTCTCCAACATCAATTGTCCCTTTACCAGTTACATACATGTATGTGTTGTTACCCATCAAAAGAGGTGTCAAAGTACATGACTCAAATGAAGAGAACATCCCTTGTGAAGATGCCATATGATGAGAAGCTCTAGAATCAAGAATCCATCTCTCTAACTAGAGACTTGTAGAAGAAAAGAGGGCTTGTCCTTTTCCTTTGTCTGTCCTAGTGGCAATGCCTACTATCCTTGTATGTGTAGATGATGATGGTGTTGAAGAAGAGGGTGTACTAGGTGATGATGATCACATTTGGATATTGTGCTTTTGAATAATGTGAATCAACTCATCAATTTTCTTCTCATAACACTTATGCTCATCATGTCCTAGTTTGTTACAATATGCACACTTTGGTCTCTCCTTCTTAGATGATTCCTCCTTGGGAGAGGATGAGGACTTATGTGATTTGGTTGACTCTTTTGCTTGCTCATTGTTCTTGAAATCCTTATTTTTCTGTTTCTTTCCTTTGCTAGTTGAAGCCTTTTGATCCTTAGTACCTTGACTAGCAAGAAGTGCTTGAGGTTTAGGAGACTTCAATGTGCCCATGTGTACTAACTTAGCTTGCTCCCTTGTGAGTGATGTAGCAAACTCATCAAGTAAAGGCATTGTGAAAGCTTTCCCAAGTGCATCCACCATAGCATAGAAGGTAGAAACAAAAACTGAATAGTCAGGACCAAGCTTGGCAAGGATTGAAAGACTCAATTGAGTGTCCTCTTTCTCAATTCCACATTGTTTGAGCTGCAATCTAAGTGATTTTAATTTTGTGAAGAAGTCTTGGATGCTTACAAAATTGGTTGGATTCAAACCAATTAATTCATTCTCCAATTTGAAACCTCTCATAGTATCTTGTTTACCAAAGAGATTTTCTAAGGTTGTCCACACTTGATTAGGCTTTGTACAAGATTCAATATGAAAAAGAAGGTTAGGAGAGATAGACAAGTATAGTGTTCCATAGGCTTGATCACATCTATTGTACCACTTTCTCTTTTCTGCAGTAGTTGTTGGTTCAATTTCTATACCCATTGTTACTCTATGAATTTTCAAACTTCTTAAATGAATGTCCATTTTAGTTTTCCACTCATGATACTTATATGGTGTGAGTAGAGGAAGTTTTTGTGAATCCATGATTCAAGAGTACAAAAAAGAACACAAGACACCCCCTATTACTCAATCAAAGAGATCACTCCCCTAAAAAGAATGATTGTGGCATTTTATATTTAGTACAATTTACAATTGTCCACTAGGAACCAAATTTGGGAAAGCATAAAAATCTCATAAAACTAAGATTCAAAAGAGATTACAATTGCTCACAATGATTAACCATAGAAAATAGATCCCTTCAAAACAAGTTTCACTTCCTCAAGTGCTAAAATGCCCAAGTTATCACTCAAAAGCCAAAAAATCAACAAATGAAATAAAATGAACTTGGAGCAAAATATAAGAAATCGGAGATCATGGCAAAAATTGTGAAAATCAGAGATCATGGAAAAAAGTTGTGAGCTCAGAAGATGAAAACAAAGATCTATCTTCAAACTACTGTAGCAGTCACCTATAGCAAAATTTCAAAAGAATATTGACACCAGTATGAAGTGCTCTCTATCAGCTTTTCGACGATATCTCGTTTGCCTGATTTTGCCTCCATGGGCAAAAGTTATGCAAAAAAGAAAAAAAACCCCTTTTAGGGCTTTGAGGGGCAAAAATGGCCCCCTAGCACTGATGCAGTGCTGACATCAGCAGATTATACCTAGAATATTCCTTTTTCGTAGAAAAAAATGCCTCTCCTTGAAAAGCCAAAAAAATGCCTGTTTTGACAAAACTGCTTGGTTCAAGGTAAAACCACCTTCAGTTTGGAGTTGAAAACTACTAAAAGAACATGAAACCACTATTTTCAGGAAGGAAACTGCATTTCTAGGTAGGAAACCAGTATTAAGGTAGGAAACCGTTGGTTTGTTTGCAAAACCGCCGGTAATCTGTCGAAAACTGCCGTAGGGAGGTAAAGGCATACACTGAAGGAAACACCAACGAGTTTAATTTTCTGATGTGAAATTTGCTGCTACTGCCAGATTTTGTATGCCCCAGGTGAGAATTCCCATCAAGAGGGACAATCAATGAGTTCAGAAACTTTTCGGTATGAATTTTTAATGGCGTTTGAGACTGTGAGTGGCCCGATAGCAAAGATCGATGATTAGATTGTAGATACAAATGCTACCTGATGGAGATTATGCCTGCAAATTTTTGTTTATTCGCTAGAATTTGAGATTAATAGATCTCATAAATAGTGGCTGACGAAATTTGGGATTTTAGGCCAAAGATTTACTGGGATCTGAAGATGCAAACCGCTAGTGGCGGGCTTACAGACTAGAATTTTTGCAACTGCCGATCGTAGTTTTGGGTGGGTAAAACTGTGGAAAGGAACAACTGACACATTTAGAAAATTTTTTGATGCGAACTGCTTTTTGCCAGTGGAAAAATCCTTTGATCGATGGTGTTGATGCTCCTGGAAGTTTCAACCCTGTAGAAAATGGATCCGCTAATTGTTTTAAATTTGCCCGCAGATGATTTTAAATGCTGCTTCGATGTAACCACCGGGAGAGTATTATAAGCCACCTGCATGTATTATCAGAGAAAATTGGTAAACCCTCCATTGATGAGACTGGTTACCGTTGAGGTTTAGATCGGATGCCAGAGGAATTAATAGATAGCTAGAGATTTACATGGATTGACAAACAATTAAAATGCCCGCTGGGTTTTGATCTGCTAGAGTTTAGATCAGATGCCAGAAGATTTAAACAAGGTCCACTTGGTGATGGTTGGCCAAAGACTGCGAGGGAATGTCTTCATAGACTGCTAGCAAATTTCTAAGACCTCTAATTGAATGGATCACTAGAGACTGAGAGATGTTTGAATCCCATGATGATTATGAAAGTTGTGCTTTTAGATCACTACCAGAGTTTTAACAGCCACCGAAGGGATCTTGTAATCCCGTGATATGATATGCTAACCACTGCGATGATTTGAATGCCTGTCGATGGAGTGCAGGAATATAGGCCGTCGTAACCACCGGTTTGAGGACTTAGACTCCCACCGAGATGTGCATAGACCATGGGGTTGATGAAAATGGGGCCCACGCCAATGATGCCCACACAGAGGCTTACAAGAACTATTAGCATAGCCTACCCTACGTACTCTGCGTATAGTCAAAGGAAATAAATTCTGTAGGCACAAAAATTAAGCTTATAGACATAAATTTTGCCTGATGGATAAAGCCACTACAACTAAGATTCGCTAATACAAGTGCCATGCAAACAAAGATTTGTTAAGAATATGCCACTAACACAGAGAATATTCTCTGAAGAGATTCTGTACAGCTAAGAAGCAAAAATTTTTTGCCTTTCAGTTCAACTTTGTCTAATTCGGTTGATTTTATAGTCGATCCTTACTGATTTGGCTGCTCCAAATGCAATGGCAGTGTCCAATTTGGGCCAAACTGTTCTAAAATTACTGGTACCTCCTGAATCATACCAAAGAGCCCCAAATTGAAACCCTCATCAATTTTGCATCCGATGTCTGATTTCGATGAAACAAAAGGTGATCTTGACTATTTCGGCTGCTCTGGACGCAATGGTGAAGTCTGATTTACAACAACACGTACTTAAATGCACTTGCAATACTAGGGTAAAAAGGGAAACCCTCACAAAACAAGTGTTCTATCAAGTCTTTCTGATTCTCCAGGGCATCGTTCAATGCAAGAGAAGAGCATATTCAACTATCAATATCCACGATGAAATGCACTCAAGATCTCTCAAAAAAGGCTAACACAAAGTGATTCTTCCTAGGGCTCTGATACCATGTTAGAGTTGGCTATGCTTGGAGCCACCCTGAATCTAGGACTTCATGAAAGCACAAGAGAGATCAAATAAAAGAATAATGCTATTCTATCAATGAATGCAAAAGATTGTTGTTGTTGTTACAATGTACATGATATGCCTTGCTTATAAAGGCAAGGTGAGATTTAGAAAGGTGGAGTGGAAAGTGGAGATATTCCTACAACATGTGCCAATTACAGGATGATATCTAATTGCACATGTGGAGGATAAGACAACTCACTCCAACTACCAACAACTCAACACACAACTAGACTTAACTAGACACAACTAGACATCTAGTAGACTCACTAAGTCAACTTAACATGTGTGATTTATGTGTGATGTGTGAATATTATTTAACTAGTAAATAGTTAAATAAGATGATTTATCCACACAAGGGTAAACCAGTTAGGTGAAAACCTTGTTCACACCAACAAACTCTACCCCACCCTACCACCAACCTAAACCTAAACTAACACCTTCACTCCCTCTCTAACTTCTTAAACCTAAAATTTGATGCTACTATGGTCCCTCCTTTGTTAACCCTTATACCACACAATACTCATGAATCTTCATCTAATTTGTATATATGCATGTGACTTGTGTACTTTATTATGTGTACATCCATGTTTAGGTGAATGTGTGTGTATGTTAGGAGCCATGACTTGCATCACTATTATTGTTTTCATAATTGAATAATGTTGTTTCATTTTCAGATGATGCAAGCTGCAGAGACACCTCCCAATGTTCATAGGGCAATGGAGTATGGTGTGTCCTCTGTGATTCGTAGCTCCATGCCTTTGATGGGGGTATGAGGTAGATTAGTAAATTTCAAATTACATTCATTGTTATAGTTGTTTACTTTTGAAAAATCAAATGATTATTGATTTAAAGTTTAACTTCTATTTGGATGGTTTCTATAGGACATGACATCGCCACAACCTAATCCTAGTACTAAGGCAAATGAGGAGATAGATTTTTGGATAGTAGTAAGTGATTATTTTGTTAAATGTTTCATTTTTTATAATGTAATTTCTATATATTAATGTCTATACTTTTTATTGTAATAACTACAGATCCATGAACAACTAAATAGGAGGATCAACCCTTGGGTTTGTAGTAGACCAGCCTCATATGCATCTCCATTCCCTCAAAGATCAAAGACTACCTGTGATATATTCTCCTCACTAGATAGAGGGGAATGATTTTTTATTATGTTCCTTTGTTGTATGCCTATATGGCATTTGTGGACACATATTTTGCATAACATATAGTTGACATTGTATGCCTATATGGCATTCTTGTAAGTCTATATGGCTATTTTGTATATATGTTATACTTATATCGACAGATATTGATGTATGCCTATATCATGGATATTGGTTAATACAAATCATTTTTTTGATCATTATGTAATATTGAATGGTGCAGTGTAGATATTTTTGTATGCCTCTAGGTTTCAAAGTTTAATTGTCAAAGAATCCATCCCAAATGATGATAAGAGAATTTGAGTTTTGGGTTGAAAGTTTTAGTCTCTCAAAACTATATATGCCTGAGAAAATAGAGAAAGGAAGATTGGTTAAATGGATAAATGGAAAGCAAGTGTTTTGTTCACATCATGATCTACATGCTATTGCACAATCTTGCATGTTAGCCTTAGACACTCACATAGTGATGTACAACCTTATGCATAAGTCCTTGCATCATGTGTTATCTAAATAATGCCACTTGATCCAACACAAAGTTCATGGTTCCTTGCACCATGCATAATTCACATAGTGATAGGAATCATTTTGTGCACTCAAAAGACACCCTATAATTCTTACACAACCCTTTGGATCATGTGTCATTTGCACAACACTAAGTATCATGTCTCATAGTTTCACAAACAACTCTATCTAATTTTGCAAGTGACCAAGGGGATATTGCAATTCCCTATGTTCCAAGAGGATGTTCTTATGGTTGCTCCATGGTATGTTGATCCATATTCTTTATGAGTTGCTCAATTGAAAATATTTCTTAATTCTTTGTTATTATACCATATTGGGATGCAAAGAGTATGTTTGTTGTCTTGAATAAGATAGTCAAAATCATATGCTTATGAGCACCTAATGACCATTATAGTTATTAAATGTAATTCCTCTTGCATATGAGGTGAAGTTATGAGAGTACATTGAGTCTTAACTAATTTGAGTATGCAACATAACATTGGGGCTATAGGCTTCCATAAGTCATCAACAATCTCTTTGAGAATGTGGTTAATATTATAAATGTATACTTTGCATCTCACCATGTTAATATGTATCATGTCATCACATTTACCAATTTGAGTCTAATTCCATAAAGAAATTCCCTACCCAGAAACTTGTTAAGATTGAAAGCCTTGTTACGACATTGTATTGATATTGCAGAAGGTTGCATACCACTACCCCAACTCTTTGCAAGATTGCTATGAAATATGATAAGCAAGATAGGTGTAGTGTAGATCATTACATAATGACAGTGTAGATCATTATATAATGATAGAGCCATGAAGTGTAGAGGGTTTCAAATATCACAGAAGTAAGTTCAATCCTAATAACATAGTGACCTAAAGGTGGAAGAAGATGAGGGTTGAACAGTATGGATATGACAACATGAAGATAATATTAAGGTTTAGGAGAATATCCTAACAGAGGTCTATTTCAAGCCTAATAGATGTCTAAGATTGCAGTGATGGAACAATGCATTGAAGGACTAAAACAAACCCTACAGATATAGTACTAGAGAACAAAGTTAAGGTGAACCAAGATAAAAGAAGAAGTAGTTTATATATGACTGTGTTAATTGCTAGAACAAGTATGTTAACAGCCATAAGATGCATGTTGACATGTGAAGACTATAACAATTATAACAAAGGCAATGTGTGAGGATATTGCTGGTACAATGTAGCTCAAACTATTTCGGCATGTTTGGGTGCAAAACAAGACCATGCCTAGCCTAAATATACAAATCCATACATGTTGCAACTATCAATTTGGTCGCATCAGGATTAGGATGAAACTTACACCCCTTTGCAACTTTACACTACCTCCTTCTGACAATTTTGGGGTAGCAAAAAATTTTTCACCATGGGAAAACGCCTTAGAGATATCAAAAACTGAGAGAGGTTATTGTAGATGGACCATATGTGATCCCGTACCCTTAAATAAAATGTTTCTAAGTGATAGTTTCTGAGTAATAGCTTGTCAAAGATTGCTTCTTTTTTGCACTTTGGACTCTTTAGGGATATCATCGGTACAATGTAGCTCGAACTGTTTCAACATGTTTGGGTACAAAATATGACCATGCCTAGCCTAAACATACCTATCTAGACACATTGAAACTATCAATTTGGTCACATCCAGAGCAGGATGAAAGTTACACCCCTTTGTAACTTTACACTACCTTCTTCTGATGATTTTTGGGGCAGAAGAAAACCTTTCACCACGGGCAAATACATAAGAGATATCAAAAACCAAGACAAGTTATTGTAGAGGGACCCTATGTGATCTCATATCCTTAGACAAAATGTTTCTAAGTGACACAATTTTAGAGTAACAGCTCCTCAAAGATTGCTACCTTTTGCACTTTGGACTTTTTTAGGGATATCGTCGGTACAATGTAGCCTGAACTATTTTGGCATGTTTGGGTGCAAAACAGGACCATGCTTGGCCTAAAGTACCCATCTGGATGCATTGAAACTATTAGTTTGGTCACATTAAGAGGAGGATGAAAGTTACACCCCTTTGAAACTTTACACTACCTCCTTCTGATAATTTTTTAGGTAGTATAAAACCTTTCACCACGGATGAACGCCTCAAAGATATCAAAAACTGAGAGAGTTCATTGTAGAGGTACCATACATGATCCCATAGCCTTAGACACAATGTTTCTAAGTGATACGATTTTTGACTAACAACTCATCAAAGATTGCTGCCTTTTTGCACTTTCGACTCTTCAAGGATATTGCCAGTATAATGTAGCTTAAACTATTTCAGCATGTTGGGTACAAAAAAGGACCATGAATAACCTAAACATACCCATCTAGATGTGTTGGAACTGTCTTTTTGGTCGAATCAGGAGCAGATGAAAGTTACACTCCTTTGCAACTTTACACTACCTCTTAATGATTTTTGGGGCAGCAAAAAAACTTTCGCCATGGGAAAACAACTCAGACATATCAAAAACCAAGAGAGGTTATTGTAGAGGGAACCTATGTGATCCTACAACCTCATATGGAATGTTTCTAAGTGATATGGTTTTTGAGTAACAACTTGTCAAAGATTGCTGCCTTTTTGCACTTTGGACTTTTTAGGGATATCGTGGGTACAATGTAGCTTGAACTATTTTGGCATGTTTCTGTGCAAATCAAGACCATACCTAGCCTAAATGTACCCATCTAGATGCGTTGGAACTACTAGTTTGGTCACATCAAGAGTAGGACAAAAGTTACACCCCTTTGCAACTTTACACTACCTCCTTCTGACGATTTTTGGGGTAGTATAAAACCTTTCACCATAGGCAAACACATCAGATATATTAAAAAATGAGAGAGGTTATTGTAGAGGGCCCTACATGATCCCATAGACTCAGACATAATGTTTCTAAGAGACACGGTTTCTGAGTGATAGCTCGTCAAAGATTGCTACCTTTTTGCACTTTGGACTCTTCAAGGATATCGTTGGTACAATGTAGCTCAAATTGTTTTCGCATTTTTGGGTGCAAAATAGGACCTTGCCTAGCCTAAAAATACCCATCTGGATGCATTAGAACTGTCATTTTGGTTGCATCAAGAGTAGGATGAAAGTTACACTCCTTTACAACTTTACACTACCTCACGATATTTAGGGCAGCAAAAAACTTTTCACCACGGGCAAATGCCTTAGAGATATAAAAAATTGAGAGAGGTTATTATAGAGGGACCCTACATGATCTCATAGCCTCAGATGAAATGTTTCTAATTGACATGGTTTTTGAGTAATATCTTGTCAAAGATTTATGTCTTTTTGCACTTTGGACTCTTCAGGGATATCACCGGTATGAATGTAAGGTATTAACTTAGATTTTAGAGAAAAGTAAAGACTAGGGTTTTTAGGAGGTTGAGGACTAGATAACTGTAAACATAATACAACCTAAGTGTTGAAGACCACATGAAGAACACAAAAAGTTATCTGAGACAGATTAAACAGAGAGTATAACACAAACAAAACTTACCAAACTAGGTCTTTAAAGACAATACACTTAGGGTTTAAAACATAACTAATAATTTTAACTTAATACCCTAAGTAGTTTTGAATGTTTAAACCTCTGTAGTTGTGATATGAACACTGCCCCTGTGATATACTTTAGACTTCCAAAACTTCCAACAACAACCACAACTCATCAGTCAACATCAACATGACCTTAACACCATATTTTTTGATCAACATCAACAACATGAGAACACTAGAGTTGATAAATTTTTCCTATTAAGAAAAAGAGCTTCCCTTAGCTTTAAGAAATATAAATATTCTATACTTACAAGGGCAACCACGTGAAGGTGGAAGCTCATGTGGCCTCACCTAAGACCTAAGACTCATGTATTCTAGTAGGCATAAGACACCTAAGACACCTATTGTATAGTATGTATATAGATTTTATAGACATAGTAGACTTAAGACACCTAGTCTTTATACCTTATCGTAGTCTAGACCTAAGTCACCTACACACCAAGATTATAGTTCTACCTAAGACACCTATTATGGTAGACCTAGTTGACATATAGTACCTACCTAAGATACCTAGATTAAATTATACCTTATTCTAGTCTCTAGATAGGTAGTTGATATATAGTATCTACCTAGAAGACTCCTAGATCATTCTAGATTATACCTTGATCTAGTCTCTAGACAAGTTGTTGATATATAGCATCTACCTAGGACACCTAGATTAGATTAAATACCTTTTTCTAGTCTCTATCTACCTAGTTGGCATATAGTATATACCTAAGACACAAGTAGAGACACCTATTATCTAGTTAGAAACCAAGACACCTAGAGACACCTAGATTTTATACATTACTCTCAGGATCAACTTCATCCATCACTTAGGTCTAAACCAATGAAGCATAACATGATGATGATGCAAACATCAAATGTATACCATAGCAAACAAATCAAGTTCATACCACTGCTTGTCAATTTCATACAACTATGTGCATCACATCACATACTCTATGAAGAAGCAAGTGTCTTTATATCACAAAACCCAACACCATATCCTAAAAGTATAATGGTATCATCAAACAATAGACAACTAATAGAACTGCACAATTATGCATTCTTTACTCAATTACTAACATCCAAGCACTTTGACATCAATGACAAACATATTCGTCACAATATTCACTATATATGTGTAAAAATGTAGCAGCAAATAAAAAAGACAAACCTATGTAAACTTACAAATTAATGTGCATACTTACAAGTCAATGTAACATGACTTTAGAAAATCAACATGAATATTTACAAATTAATCCAACAAACCATCCAAGTTTGCTCTACTCTTTATTGTGTCAAGTATTGCCTCATGCTCAGACTCATGTATCTTCCACAAGGTCTTGTTCAAAGGTCTACCTCGATATTGTATCAAATGAACATTGGATGCCATGACAAGGTTCTAGTAATGAAGAATCTTCTGATGTGTGCCAAAGTCCTAAAATAGCCAAACATTAACACTCTTACGTGGGTACCTTTTAAGCCATATTCTAGTAACAACCATTGAGTCTGTAGGGTATTCAATGTTTTCTCCAACTATAATTGGGGCCTCCAATTTATTTTTGGCCTCAACAGAATGACACAGGTAATAATATGTTCCCTCTTCATTATCTTCATCTACAATAACTACATAAGCATGCCCTACATTAATATGTGTAGCGAATTAGATAAAATTAGTCAATATTACAAAAACACTACAAAGTAAGATAAAATTAGGAATTTCAAAAACTATGCAAGTAGATATATTACTTGGTTAAACTAGATCTTATATGTGGTAAAATTCAACTGATGATTCCATTTATGTCAGTTCTAGTGTCGTCGGGGGTTGATACGTGTCAAGTGGATTAAGATAACTTAACTGCCATTTGTCAACCCACTCCTTTGACTCACACTCATCTCAGGCTGGAATTATACATGAATAACAAGAGCATGCCATCTTCCATGCATGGATACTCCATGAACCTACAATTGAGCTTCTAAAAGAGTGTATCTCACTTGATCCTAGGTGGGTGCAAAAAGTTGGAGGGCCAAAAGGTGGCCAACTTTTTTTTAAAAAAGATTAAGACATAACATGAGTGAGTGTGTTATAACATGCTCGTGTTATGACTTAGTGTTGCCGAGCCTAACACCAAGCCATAATGCACTCGCGTTAGACCACGAGAACGTTATATTCTACTGTATTAAAAAAACCATGTTTGATTTCAATATTTCACACAATTTGGCAAGAAAACTTGCGACTTGGAGAGAAGATAAGCACGCTTGCATTATAGAAACCTATTTCATCAGCCATTTCTCATTGATTCATCATCAAAATACTACCATGACGTTGGAAAAATTGAAGAAGTAAGTTCTATTTGATTTCTTGTATGAATTTGTTGCTAAATAGGTAAGTTAAAATAGTTTTTGATGTAAATTTCTTTAATTTATAGGAGTTGATAATGCACCTCCTCCTAAAAATGCACAAAATCCTCCATCACCTGAACAACAAATCCCTACTGAAGAAGAACCCCAACCACAAACACCTCTATTTATTCCTCAATATGCCCCTAGAACACAAGAAAATATAATGGGGCAAATTAAAAACAATAAAAAATAAATTGAGGACATAATTGCAAGGTTGAAAGAACCTACAACTTCAACCTTGCATAGATCCACGCTTGCTCAATCCCTTGAATCTATGTTATCAAATTTAGATTCAATTAGCAAGCAAATCACTAGTTGGATAGAAAAGAGGAGAGAATTTAGAGAGTATTATGTAGACAAGTTGTCATATGAACAAGTTAAAAATGAACAAATTACAAAAATAGACTTGTGTTCTATTTTCACAAACCTACGAGCAAATCAACCTCTACTGCTTACATGCAAGAGGTTCCCAATCCATTGGTACAACAACCAAGTGATAAGGGACAATTTTGTGCAGAGGTGGTGGATGGTTTTTGACCATCCTCCATGCAACAATAATGAGGTCCCATAATGGCCAAATTATTTTGATATGCACAAGTTCTAGTGTAGAGGTGGGGGGTCAACACAAGATAGACCAGGGGCACATGTTGACCCACAACGGCCAGGGAGATGAGCACTTGCTAGACCAACCCATGAGCATGTTTCTATCTCTTCCTATATGAAGGAGAGTGTTGAGGTTGAGACACTTCAGTCCATTAGTGCCTTGACCTAGAGCATCATACAGCATGCTAGTCCTACAGCACAAAGTGGGTCAGGGGAGAGTTTGATTAGGGTTCCACCCCATAATTGTCAGGCTTGCAGGTCAGCATGTGGTTATCACCCCGTGGATAGTTAGGATGTAGGTGCGCAGGGTACATCTGCAGCTAAGTAGATGGTGATGACAAATGCCCTCCTGATTGAGACTTTCAGGCTTGATACTCAAGAAAATCTTAGCAAGTTCATTGAATTAAATTTATTAATATTTATTTTTGAAATTGAAGATTAACTAATTTAGTTTGATGATTTTAATGAAATTTCAGGGTCATAGTGTTGATGCAGTTTTCAATGGTTCTCCACCTACATATTACACTATATCATCTACTATTGGGGTATGTAACTAGTAAACAATTATAAATAATACAAGTGAATAGCATCATTATATGAATGGTATTCTAATATCTGATTTTGGTTGTTGAATAAGTTAATATTGGAGATTTCATGGCAATACCTGCTAGTGGTGGTGGACTTCAAAGCATCATGGAGGTAAGAATTTAATAAATAGTTTAATGAATGAATTGTACTTACTAGATTTTTGTATTTTATATTCGTATCGTTGGTTACATTTCATTGCACATCTTTCAAACTCAAAGTGTTACTATACATTGCATAACTAATAACTAGATGTTGATAGATGACAAAATTTCAATTACAATATAGTTATTTGAAAAAATGTCTCAATGAAATGTGGTCTCATGGAATGTCATGTCAAGTAGATGCATAGATAAGGACATCACCAGGAGACCACATTTCTTTGAGGCATCTTTTCAAACAGCTGACTACCTTGTTTATGCTACAAATTCCCTCTTTCACCTTTTCCTATCTTATGCCTCTAAATGTATTGCTTCCCCAACCCCACAATCTCTTTCTATTACTTCACCTACTCCACTAGCTATGCTCCTATCTTCCCCATCATATATCAACCTATTACTACTTCACCTTCCTCATTGACTTCTATCTCCCCCTAACATCCCTTTGATGCAAATCATGGTATCAAAGATCAAATTCACTCAATCAATCCTTGGTTAAAGTCTTAACACCTCAGACAAACTGATTTTCTTCACAATCTTCCACTATGCCTTGTAGGACAATAAAAGGGGTATTTTTGACATAATTTAAATGAAACAAATCAAACCCATGAACTAAGAATTGTTTTGGATACCCATTATCCTCTTACACAACATACTTCAAATGCAAATGGGGGTGTTTTGTAACACAAGGGTCAAAATAGGACTGTTACGCTTTAATTTAGGCCTAATTAGGCTAGTTTAGATGGGTCACCACAAGGTTTTCTAATCCTAGACTTCAAATCTTCACACTGACACCTTAGACAAGTCAAAGATGGTCTGTCCAAACAATTCCAACCATTACAAACCTTTTCTCAAGAGCTTTTCTACAAGTCCTAGCTCATTTACACATTCTATAGCCAAAAACATGAGATTTTCAGCCTAGGGCATCAACCAAACTTGCATCACTATTATAGTTTTCGTAATTGAATAATGTTGTTTTATTTTCAAATGATGTAGCATCTTAATGTTCATAGGGAAATGGAGCAAGGTGTGTCCTCTGTGATTCATAGCTCCATGCCTTTGACAGGGGTATGAGGCAGATTAGTAAATTTCAAGTTACATTCATTGTTATAGTTGTTTATTTTTGAAAAATCAAATGATTATTGATTTGAAGTTTAATTTCTATCTAGATGGTTTCTATAGGACATGACATTGCCACAACCTAATCCTAGTACTGAGGCAAATGAGGAGACATATTTTTGGATGGCGATAAGTGGTTATTTTGTTAAATGTTTCATTTTTTAAATGTAATTTATATATATATTAATGTCTATACTTTTTATTGTAACAACTGTAGATCCATGAAGAACTAAATAGGAGGAGCAACCCTCGGGTTCGTAGTAGACCACCCTCATATGCATCTCCATCCCCTCGAAGATCAAAGGCTACCTATGATCTATTTTCTTCACCAGACAGAGGGAAATAACTTTTTATTGTGTTCCTTTGTTGTATGTCTATATGGCATTTGTGGACATATATTTTGTATTGCATATAGTTGACATTGTATGCCTATATGGCATTCTTGTAAGCCTATATGGTTATTTTGTATATATGTTATACTTATATCGACAGATATTGATGTATACCTATATGGATATTTGGTTAATACAAATCATTTTTGTTGATCATTATGTAATATGGATAGGTGTAGTGTAGATCATTTTTGTATGCCTTTAGTTTTCAAAGTTTAATTGTCAATGAATCCATCCCAATTGATGATAAGAGAATTTGAGTTTTGGGTTGAAAGTTTTAGTCTCTGAAAACTAGACATGCTCGAGAAAATAGAGAAAGGAAGATTGGTCATGTGTGCTTGTCTTTTCAATGTTTGAATTGTATGTTGTTGTATGGTATTGCTTTTTTGTGTGTGTGTTCAAATGCATATTTGAATTGTTATTTTATGTATGTTTGGATACTTGGAAGATTCTTGTAGTATGGGATGTCTATAGTTCTACCTTGGGCATGTGTTCTTAGTAAGACATATATCCTCACCCGAAGAGAGCTTTCATAATATGGGATGTGATTAGCAATTCATGTGGATTTGGATATGATCTTGGATGTATAGTTCTAAGTCAAACTTGTAGGATTAAAATGACTTGTGGTTACTATCAATGGTCACAGTTGGCTTGATCATGTACTTATATTTATTTGTGTATTAGATGCTAGAAAGGATGTGTTGATGTTAGTTGAGAAATCTATTTCCATGCATTTGAGATGTTTTGGATCCATGAATTTATGTGTATACTTATGTGTTAATAAGGAAATGAATTAAATAAGATAATCACTATTCTACCACACTTTTAAATTATGGATGGTACTTGATCACCTTGATTTATAGATGGGGAGGAAAGGGAGATCCTCATGATATCGGGTTGAACCCCTTCCTCAATCAGCACCAAGACCATAGGATCTTCGAGGATTCATTTGTAGAGTTGAGCTTGGAGTTATTCAAATATTGTTCATAATGTACATTGTAATATGGCCACTTGTATTTACAGTGGGTGGTTCATGGCTTATTGCGTTTATTATCATTGATGATCTAGTTTTAGTATTTGATGCCTTATATATCTTGGCTATGTAATGATGTTATCTTCAAGCCTCATAACACAATGACCTAAAGGTGGAAGAAGATGAGGGTTGAATAGCATGGATATGGAAACATGAAGATGATATTAAGTTTTAAGAGAGTAGCCTAACACAGGTCTATTTCAAGTCTAATAGGTGTCTAAGATTTCAGTGATGGAACAATACATTAAATGACTAAAACAAACCCTACATATATAGTACTAGAGAACAAAGTCAAGGTGAACCAAAATAAAAGTATAATAAGTTCATATATGACTGTATTGACTACTAGAACAAGTATATTAATAGCCATAAGATGCATGTTGACATGTGAAGACTATAATAGTTATAGCAAAGACAATGTGTGAGGATATCACTAGTATAATGTAGTTCAGACTATTTTGGCATGTTTGGGTGCAAAATAGGACCATGCCTAGCCTAAACGTACATATCCTAACATGTTGGAATAGTTGGATTGGCTGCACGAGGAGTAGAATGAAATTTACACCCCTTTGGAACTTTACACTGCATGCATTTGACCATTTTTGGGGTAGCAAAAAAAATTTCACCATGGAAAAACAACTCAGAGATATAAAAAACTGAGAGAGGTTATTGTAGAGGGACCCTACATGATCTTGTATCTCAAATAGAATGTTTCTAAGGGACACAATTTTTGAGTAACAACTCAAAGATTTTTTAGTTTTTGCACTTTGGACTCTTCAGGGATATCACTGGTACAATGTACCTCAGACAGTTTCAGAATGTTTAGGTGTGAAACAAGACCATGCCTAGCCTAAACATACCCATTCAGACACATTGGAATAGTCTATTTGGCTGCATCAAGAGCAGGACGCAAGTTACACCCCTTTGCAAATTTACACTACCTCCTTTTGACAATTTTTTGGGCAGCAGAAAACTTTTCACTACAGGAAAATGCCTTAGAGATATAAAAAATTGAGAGAGGTTATTGTAGAGGGACCCTACATGATCATATTGCCTTAGATAGAATGTCTCTAAGTGACATAGTTTTTGAGTAACAACTTGTCAAAGATTTCTACCTTTTTGCACTTTAGACTCTTCAGGGATATCGCTGGTACAATGTAGCCCGAATTGTTTCAGCATGTTTGGGTACAAAATAGAACCATGCATAGCCTAAATTTACCCATCCAGACATTTTGGAGCTATCAGTTTGGTTGCATCAGGAGCAAGACAAAAGTTACACCCCTTTGCAACTTTACACTACCTCCTTCTGACAATTTTTGGGGTAGCCAAAAACCTTTCACCACAGGCAAACACCTCAGAGATATAAAAAACTGAGAGAGGTTATTATAGAGGGACCCTACATGATTGTGTTTTCTTAGACATAATGTCTCTAAGTACACAGTTTCTGAGTAATAGTTTGTCAAAGATTGTTGGCTTTTTGCACTTTGGACTCTTCAAGGATATCACCGGTACAATGTAGCTTAGACTCTTTTGGCATGTTTGGGTGGAAAACAAGACCATTTCTAGCCTAAACATACCCAGCCATACATGTTGGAATAGTCAATTTGGCTACATCAGAAGCAGGACGAAGGTTGGACCCCTTTGCAACTTTACACTACCTCGTGATGATTTTTGGGGCAGTAGAAAACCTTTCACCATGGGAAAACACCTTAGAGATATAAAAAACTGAGAGAGGTTATTGTAGAGGGACCCTACATAATCATGTTTCCTTGGATGGAATGTCTCTAGGTGACATGGGTTCCAAGTAACAGCTCGTCAAAAATTGCTACCTTTTTACACTTTGGACTCTTTAGGGATATCACCGATACAATGTAGCTTAGACTATTTCAGCCTATTTGGGTGTGAAATAGGACCATGCCTAGCCTAAATGTACCCATCCATATGCATTGGAATAGTCAGTTTGGTTGCATCAGGAGCATGATGAAAGTTACACCCCTTTGCAACTTTACACTATCTCCTTTTGATGATTTTTAAGGTAGTAGAAAACCTTTCACCAAGGTAAAATGCCTCAGAGATATAAAAAAATGAGAGAGGTTATTGTAGAGGGATCCTATATGATCACATTGCCTCAAACAAAATGTCTCTAAGTGACAGTTTCTACGTAATAGCTCGTCAAAGATTGTTGCCTTTTTGCACATTGGACTCTTCAGGGTTATCACTGGTACAATGTAGCTTAGATTGATTCAGTATGTTTGGGTGTGAAATAGGACCATGCCTAGCCTAAATGTACCCATTTGGATGCTTTGGAATAGTCGATTTAGTTGCATCAGGAGCAAGACGAAAGTTACATCTCTTTGCAACTTTACACTACCTCTTGATAATTTTTGGGGCAGCAAAAAACTTTTCACCAAGGGCAAACACCTCAGAGGTATCAAAAACTAAGAAAGGTTATTGTAGAGGGACCGTACTTGTTCATGTTGCCTAAGATGAAATGTCTCTAAGTGACATGGTTTATTAGTAACTGCTCATCAAAGATTGCTGCCTTTTTGCACTTTAGACTTTTCAGGGATATCGCCGGTACAATGTAGCTTGGACTGTTTCGGCATGTTTGGGTGCAAAACATGAGCATGCCTAGCCTAAATGTACCCCTCTGAATGCGTTGGAACTGTCTATTTGGTCACATCAGGAGTAGGACTAAAAGACTCAAACTCACCCCAAATGACTCAAACCGACCCAAAAACATATGAAATGGTCTTAGAAGACCTTATTACATACAATTGACTCAATCAAAACAAAATTTCACTTTTTGACCCCTCTTGGAGGCATGAAAATTTGTGTGCCCCTGCACCATGAGGACACTGAAGTCGATAAATTTTCCTATTAAGAAAAAGAGCTTCCCTTAGCTTCAGGAAATATAAATATTCTATAATGACAAGGCCAACCACGTGAAGGTAGAAGCTCATGTGGCCTCACCTAAGACCTAAGACACATGTATTCTAGTAGAGGTAGGACATCTAAGACACCTATTGTATAGTATGTATCTAGATTTTATAGACAAATTAGACCTAAGACACCTAGTCTTTATACCTTATCGTAGTCTAGACCTAAGTCACCTAGACACCTAGATTATAGTTCTACCTAAGACACCTATTATGGTAGACCTAGTTGACATATAGTACCTACCTAAGACACCTAGATTTATAGATGATATATATCATTCACCCCTTCTTTAAAGACAATCATCCTAATTGTGCTAAGGAAACTTGTGCAATCTGATGCAAAGACTATGACACATTTTTGACTCATGAATTTGACATCTCCTATAACTCATCAAAATGACTAATAGTTGGCATTATTTGACATAGTTTGTATTGTTCTTCATGCTACTACTAGATTTATGTTTGTCACACCATTTACCTATAGTGAATTAATTGTTCTTATCCAAGGAAGGCATTTTCATTGGAATGGGAGATTTATCCCATTTTTCCTTTAGTATGTGTATATGTGTAAAAATGTAGTTGCAAATAAAAAAAGACAAACCTATTTAAACTTACAAATTAATGTGCATACTTACAAGTCAATGTAACATTACTTTACAAAATCAATGTGAATACTTACAAATTAATCCAAGAACCATCTAGGTCTTCTCTACTCTTTATTGTGTCAAGTATTGCCTCATGGTCAGACTCACACACCTTCCACAAGGTCTTGTTCAAAGGTCGACCCCAATATTGTATCAAATGAACATTGGATACCACGACAAGGTTTGAGTAATGAAAAATCTTTCGATGCGTGTCAAAGCCCTAAAAGAGCCAAACATTAACACTCTTATGTGGGTACCTTCTAAGGCATATTCCAGTAACAACCATTGAGCTTGTAGGGTGTTTAATGTTTTTTCCATCTATAACTAGGGCCTCCTATCATGTTATGATATTAAGGCATTATTTAAATTAAAGATTAAACATCGTGATAAGACACATAAGTGTTTGACGATAATCACGCATATAATAATATTTAATGATATTAAATAATATTATTCTATTTAATGGTATTTATAAGTAATATAATTATAATATGCATGAAATAGAAATAATAATATAAATATAAGTGTTGATAAAATAAGTATTAAGGATTATAAATATTAAATATTATCATAATATATATCTTACTAAATAATAATAGATATAGATTAAATCTTATTAATAAATAAATATAAATTGGAATCTTATAAATATTACGTATGACTTTATAAAAGTCAAGCCATGAGTGATTATCCTTATAAGACTATCCAAATGGTAATTAAGGTGCGATTCTTAAGAAAAAATGGTTATCATAAACAATTAATAAATAAAAGTTAAATTAGAACATTACTAAGGGTTGCGATTAGGTAAAGGGTGGCAACCATTGTATATGAAGTCCACCCGATAAGGTATAAGAAGATCGGGGACTTCACACAATGAGGGGAGATTATGGTGGGGTGTAAACAAGAAATCTGAGTAAACACTTTCCTATTAGAAATTGTCTGCCAATGTAATTATAACTGGATGAATGTTGCAGTAAGTTGGGAGTTCAATATTTAGTCCTTGACTGGTCGTATATGTCTTCATAACCATTGTACCCTTTGTTTATAAATTAAAGCCCTTTGATAAAGATCAATATTAATCGTCCATTCATCATTCTACTGCAAAGCTCCTCATCACTAATCATAGAATATATTGGGGCACTTTTCCAAGAGTATTCTAATATTGTTTGGTCAGCCACTGTCACAGCCATATAGTGTTGCCTACAGCCAGTAAGGGATATAATCATTAAATCATTCGAAGAAGAACACATCATCAATAGGAAAAAAGAGATAGATAAAAGGAAACTAGTCAATCGATCCTTGTAAGAAAATATGAAGAGCATCAATCAGAATCAACAATATGTTGCATGAAGAACTTATCATATAAATAAGTCAATTTTTGATATTTCTGAGTAAATAGCAACAACTAGCACCATGTCAACAAGTAAGTTTCTATTATTTATCACTTCCATATCAGTCAATCACATGTATATTAGGTACAAATGCCTCTTTACATTTATTACCAATGATAAGTTCAAATTTGTATCATTTTTAGAGTTGTATCATTATGATAAGTTTAGATTTGTAAGCAATCATCTATTTTAGATAGTCATATACCATAGTAATGTAATCTGTATGGATCTTATGTGACCCATTAACCTCTTATGAGAGTGAGAGTAAGTACCTAAGAGGCCATTCATGGGTAGTTAGTCTCATAGAGGCCTTGATTCTAAGAGTATGGAAATTGAGTCTAAGGATAGGAGACATTAGAGCCCCATAGTGGATAGTGGCAACTCTCATCTCAACTCTCGTAGGTTGTTAATGAGTGACATAACAAGAGACAACCAATATGTTTAATTCATTAAGCATGAATGAATATATCTTTCTTGGGACAATAACACATAAACCTCATAGGAGAGGAGGTAGAAGAGGATCATTGCCATTAACCAATGGGTATTTAGAGCCCTTTGATATTATGAGTACAAAAGGTACCATATGCAAAGGTTTATGACATAGAGGCCTTGTGTGTAAGTGATGCAAAAGGTATCATTGTGCCAAGGATAGGTCATCCTATAAATGTGACATAGAGGCCTTCACAATTGATGCGAAAGGCATCATTGTGTCAAGGATAGGTCACCTTAGAGGCCTTGGCTGCAAAAGGATGCAAAAGGCATCATTACACCAAGGATATAATAGAGCCCCATAATGGCAAATGGAAAAGATACTCCCTCCCTACTCTCATATGATATCCATGAATTAGTGCAAGATGTTATAATGATATGAGATATCAAGTGATAGTGCATGTGAAATGCAAGTGATAGAGAATAATAGAGAAAGTGAAATATAAAGTGAATATGAGAATAGAAGATTGAGAAATATAAATAGAGAGTGTACATTATGTAATGATGATGTATATAATGTTCAAAGTTAGTGAATGAGAAATAATGTCCAGTAGTAGAAGATATGAAATAAAATGATCATAAGGAAAGTGATAGTCTAAATAGTGAACATAAATTATGAATCTTAGAATCATGAAATATATATAAGAGAAAAAGAGAAATATGATGAATATATCTTATGTCTATTAGTGATCAAAAGATTTAGTGTACTAATGTTTTGTTCTTGCAAGTTGAAATTTGTGAACAAGGTTGAGAAATTTTGAGTTGTGATAAGGGGACATTACAAGTGGTATCAGAGCTATCATCCTGCCATCCTATGAATGATAAGCATTTATTATTTATAACATCGGTGATTATAGGGATTAAATATACATGCGAAAGTAATATTACATTTGTATTAATTATTATTGATGATGATACTAACATCTCTTGGAATTATTCTTGTTACAGGTTGAGAAATCAAGGATATCCTAAAGAGAACATTATAAGATTCATATGACTCATACCTTGTGTATTAATTGTATTTTTGCTTTAACTTCATTGCCTTGTATGCTTCATGTGTGTGTAGGTATGTATATTCTTGTGTATATTCACGTATTTTACTTTATGCTTCTTCTCTATGTGTGTTTATGTGTATTTACGTTTCCGATCTGTGTAATCTTGTGTATTTTAGTGTATTGCTTCATACTTGTATGCTTCTTACTATTAATGAATGTGTGCTTCTCATATCTAATGTATATTCTCTACATGTATACTTGAAGCTCCATATGTGTTCATATGTATGCTACCGGACAATCATGTGTATTGTGTATACTTCATTGAGTGTGTTTATATGCAAATGTATACCCTATGACTTTATGCTTGTATACTATGACTTTGTATGCTTTATGATTTGGATACAAACATACACTCTATGAACATGTATGCTCTATGAAGGTGCATTTGTATGTGATTGTATACTTTTTGACTATATTTGTATGTAAGTTTATACTATATGATTTGTATTTGAATGCAAGTGTGCCCTCTCTAAATTGAAATTCAAGTGTATACTCTATGGTTAGTATTTGTATTTTGAGTGTATACTTCATGCTTGTATGTGTATTTGAGTGTATTCTATATGATTTTGTGCATTCAATTGTATAATTATGACTGTGAACTCCATGACTTATATATGTTCAAATGCATGCTACCTTTCATACTCGTACATTACATTCATGTTTGTGTCTTATGTGTGTACATTTCTATGTATGCTACAATACCTTATGTATTCATATGTACATCTCATGCATGCCTTGTATATGATTATTTCATGGGTTAAGTGTATCCATTAAGTTTATGATCCACTTAAGTGCATGCTTCATAACTGTACATGAATTGTATCTGTATTCAATACATACTCTATGCTTTGTATATACATGATTTGTATTCGAGTGCTTTCTCTACAAATTGCATGATTTTGTGACTATACTTGAGAGATGTTTTGTGATTTTATTCAAGTATATATTCTATGACTCGCATTTGTATGGTCTGTGACTGTGTATGATTACGTATTTGAGTATATGCTTTATGATTAAATTTGCATTGGAATGTATATTCCATGGCATGTATTTGCATTTGAGTGTATACTCTATGGTTGCGATTATATTTGAGTGTATAACTCTATGCCTTGTAAGTGTATGCTCCATGATTGTATTTGAAGTGTATGACTCTATGCCTTGAAATTGCATAATCTATAATTGTATTTGTATTTGAGTATGTACTCTATGAATTGTATTTGTATAATTAGTGATTATGCTCTCTATGATTTGCATTGGTATGACTGTGATTGCATACTCCATGCCTTGTATTTTGAATGTATTTTTTATGACTTGTGATTGTATGCTCTATGACTTGTATTTGCAACTATTCATAGGCGAAGGTCACCGTATGATTATTGTATTCAAGTATGATTATGAATTCAAGTATATGTTCTGTGACTCGTGTTTGTATTTAAATGGATACCCTGTAAATTGTAATTCAAATGTATGTTTTTGAATTGTCTTCATGTGTATGCTATATGAAGTTGTAATTGAATTCGAGTATGACTTGACCTCGTATGCAAGCATATACTCTATGATCTATACTTATGATTTGCAATTATATTTGAGTTTGTAATTGTACTATTGAGTGAGTGTATGTGTATCTTCTATGACCTTGCAACTGAATGGAATTATATGACTTGTATTCTAGATTGAACGAGTACATGCTCTATGAATGGTATTCACAATTGAATAAAATTTTAATTATATGACTTATATTCATACTTGAGTATATTTGATGACTATGTATATGAATGTGTGATCTATGACTTTGTACTTGTACTCAAATATATACTCCATGATTTGTGAGTGTATACTCTAATTTGTATTGGATTATATCTGTATTCAAGTGCACACTCCATGATTCTGTGTGACCTACATTTGACTGGTATTTTCAAGTACATACTCTATGACTTTATGACTTATACTCATACATGAGTATATACTCTATGTCTTTGTATGATTATGAATATGCATTAGAGTACATATGCCATGACCTGTATTTATAATTGAGGGGTACTTTGTGACTGACTTTATAATTGCTTATGCGAAGGGTATACTTCATGACAGTGTACTTGAGTTTATACTCTATGCCTATTCAACTTTGTTCGAGTATATACTTTATGACTTGAATTCATATTTGAATGTGTAATCTTGTATGTTCAAGTGTGCACTACTTGACTTATGTATGTTCAATTACTCCATGCCTTACAAATGTTCAAGTGCACTACCCTGCATGTTAAGCATAAGTATTGTGCATGTATATACTTTATGTCCAGTGTATGATATGTCACATACTATGTTTTCAACTCATGTATGGGTGTGCTTGAGGCCTAGGCCAAATCTCTAGAGCATGTATTAGGATAAGGAGCAGTAACAAATTGACTTATGTAACAACAAAGAGTTGCGTGTCTTCATCGAACTCGAGTTTGCTACTAGTTTGATTGCTTGAGGACAAGCAATATTGAGAGGGGAGGCCTGTCATGTTTTGATATTAACACATTGTTTAAATTAAAGATTTAAACATTGTGATAAGACAAAGAAGTTGTGTTTGATGATAATCACGCATATAATAATATTTAATGATATTAAATAATATTATTCTATTTAATGGTATTTATAAATAATATAATTATAATATGCATAAAATAGAAATAATAATATAAATATAAGTGTTGATAACATAAGTATTAAGGATTCTAAATATTAAATATTATCATAATATATATCTTACTAAATAATAATAGATATAGATTAAATCTTATTAATAAATAAATATAAATTGGAATCTTATAAATATTACGTATGACTTTATAAAAGTCAAGCCGTGAGAGATTATCCTTATAAGACTATCCAAATGGTAATTAAGGTGTGATTCTTAGGAAAGAATGGTTAATAGAAACAATTAATAAATAAAAGTTAAATCAGAACATTACTAAGGGTTGCGATCAGGTAAAGGGTGACAATGACTGTATATGAAGTCCACTCGATAAGGTATAAGAAGATCGGGGACTTCACACAATGAGGGGAGATTACGGTGGGGTGTAGACAAGAAATCTGAGTAAACACTTTCCTATCAGAAATTGTCTGCCAGTGTAATTATAACTGGATGAATATTGCAACTAGTTGGGAGTTCAATATTCAGTCCTTGACTGGTCGTATATGTCTTCATAACCATTGTATGCTTTATTTATGAATTAAAGCCCTTTGATGAAGATCAATATTAATTGTCCATTCATCATTCTATTGGAAAGCTCCTCATCACTGATCATAGAATATATTGGGGTGCTTTTCCAAGAGTATTCTGATATTGTTTGGTCAGCCACTGTGACAACCATATAGTGTTGCCTATAGCTAGTAAGGGATATAATCATTCAATCATTCGAAGAAAAACACATCATCAATAGAGGAAAAAAAGAGATCGATCAAAGTAAACTAGTCAATCAATCCTTGTAAGAACATATGAAGAGTATCAATCAGAATCAACAATCTATTACAAGAAGAAATTATCATATAAATAAGTCAATTTCTGATATTTCTGATCAAATAGCAACAACCAGCACCACGTCAGTAAGTAAGTTTCTATTATTTATCACTTCCATATCAGTCAATCACATGTATATCAGGTATTAATGCCTCTTTACATTTGCTAATGATAAGTTCATATTTGTATCATTTTCAGAGTTGTATCCTTATGATAAGTTCTAATTTGTAAGCAATCATCTCTTTTAGACAGTCATATACCATAGTAATGTAATCTATATTGATCTTATGTGACCCATTAACCTCTAATGAGAGTGAGAGTAAGTGCCTAAGAGGCCATTCATGGGTAGTTAGTCTCATAGAGGCCTTGACTCTAAGAGTATGGAACTTAAGTCTAAGGATAGGAGACATTGGAGCCCCATGGTGAGTAGTGGCAACTCTCATCTCAGCTCTCATAGGTTGTTAATGAGTGACATAACAAGAGATAGCTAATATGTTTAATTCAATAATCATGAATGAATATATCTTTCTTGTGGCAATAACTCATAAACCTCATAGGAGAGGAGGTAGAAGAGGATCCTTGCCATTAACCAATGGGTATTTAGAGCCCTTTGACATTATGAGTACAAAAGGTACCATATGCAAAGGTTTATGACATAGAGGCCTTGTGTGCAAGTGATGCAAAAGGCATCATTGCATGCCAAGGATAGGTCATCCTATAAATGTGACATATAGATCTTCACAATTAATGCAAAAGGCATCATTGTGTCAAGGATAGGTCACCTTAGAGTCCTTGGCTGCAAAAGGATGCAAAAGGCATCATTACACCAAGGATATAATAGAGCCCCATAATGGAAAATGGCAAAGATACTCCCTCCCTACTCTCATATGATATCCATGAATTAGTGCAAGATGTTATAATGATATGAGATATCAAGTGGTAGTGCATGTGAAATGCAAGTGATAGAGAATAATAGAGAAAGTGAAATATAAAGTGAATATGAGAATAGAAAATTGAGAAATATAAATAGAGAGTGTATATTATGTAATGATGATGCATATAATGTTCAAAGTTAGTGAATGAGAAATAATGTCCAGTAGTAGAAGATATGAAATAAAATGATCATAAGGAAAGTGATAGTGTAAATAGTGAACATAAATTGTGAATCTTAGAATCATGAAATATATATAAGAGTAAAAGAGCAATACGATGAATATATCTTATTTCTATTAGTGATCAAAAGATTTAGTGTACTAATGTTCTCTTCTTGCAAGTTGAAATTTGTGAACAAGGTTGAGAAATTTCAAGTTGTGATAAGGGGACATTAAACCTCCAATTTCTTTTTGGCCTCAACACAATGACAGAAGTAGTAATATGTTCCCTCTTCATTTTCTTCATCTGCAATAACTGCATAAACATGCCCTACATTGATATGTGTAGCAAATTAGATGAAATTAGTCAACATTACAAAAACCCTACAAAGTAAGATAACATTAGGAATTTCAAAAACTATGCAAATAGATATATTACCTGGTTGAACTAGATTTGATATGTGGTCAAAGTCAACTTATGATTCTATCTGTATTAGTTGCGGTGCCATCGGGGTTAGATATGTGTCAACTGGGCTAAGATAACTTAACTACCATTTGTGAACCCACTCCTTTGACTCGCACTCATCCCAGGATTAAATTGTACATGAACAAAAGCATGCTAGCTTCTGCATATGGATACTCCATGAACTTGCAATTGAGCTTCTAAAAGAGTGCATCTCACTTGATCCCCTTAGTGTACAAAAGTCCTCATATGGCGCAATGTTAGTATCATCTATCAAGTAAAACAATCTACGAACTGAAGACTTACTTTCATTACCTAGACCCATTGAAGCCTTACACCACTCAATGATTGATTTTCCATCTATCAACTTTGCATTGTCTTTATACTTTAACTCTTCTCATGCTATGGCTCTTTTGGTACATGCTTATGCACCATCATGCTCCCCCTTTCCATGCTCAGCCTCACAAAAGTTCCACATATGTTGAACACCTATAAAATTATGCCTCTTGCTCAGCCAATAGAAATTTTGCAAGTTCTTGAATTGTGATGCACAGTCATCAGACTATATGATATGTTGACTGAATGATATTTCCCTTGTAGCCAAATCATTGTAGAACACTTGAAAACAACCTTGTACGAACTCCATAGAATGCATGCAATCATATAGAAATGATGCTCCCTTATGATCTTTATGTCATCCTCTATACTATCATTCACATGCATGAATGTGATGTGCACAAATATAGAAACCTGTGTCAAGTTGTAGTATTGTGATTGCACCTCACGCTATGGCTGTAAACTATAGTTCTCTACAAAGTTGACGACTGAAACAATGCTACCAACTAGAAATGTGTCCTTGCATAACTTGAATTGCAAGTCCAACCATCGATCTCTATGGGCATGTCTTGCATACTTAGACACTATACTGTCACGAAATATAGGCATAAACTGATACACTGTAATCTTTTCAATAACCAATTCACACCTCTTTGCTTCTTTACCATATTTTGTATTGTATCCCACTATTTTATACTTGCTGAACTCTACTTATCTCTTGAAGATGTTGGTGGGACATTGATGCAGAGGCATGGAGGATTCACCCAAAACTCACAAACTTCCACTATGTTTTGATGAGAGCAGCAAATAAGGTAAATTCGACATAATTTTCAGAATACAACTCAAACCCATGATATAACATAGGTTGTTTTTTGACATATGCCTCAAAAGATGACTGTCCTACTCTTCCCTAAGTTTTGAAATGGAGCGCCAAATAGAGTTTTCTTGGCCATAACTTTCAACCTAGAACTGATATCTAAAAACTCAAACCTGATTCAAATATCCGTTTGGCCCTTATTTAACATATCTCAAAATGGGTAGGGGTTACTTTTGAAAGTATGCTTCAAAAATGGATTGTTATAGAGATGGAGACCTTAGCAGATTGCAGAACTACCATCACCAAAAATGAAATAACTCATTCATATCTTCATAAAAATTTTCCAAACCAAAATATTATGAAATTAGACTCATATATCCATCTTTTCCTATTGTTTTTAAACCTTTACTTGATGACTCTTATAGTGAGAAACACTAAAAGTGTCAATCACTAAATTCATCATAAATTTCACAAATCATAATAAAAATTGATGCAACAAATGCTAAAAGAAAGAATACTCTGAGCTCTTTCCAAAAAATCTAATTTTATTCTATTTTGATTCCGTACAGGGTCGTACCAGCCTTGGGAATAGAAAAAATAGTCAAAAAAATGTAGAAAACTAAACTTTTATTTCATTTCTCTTCTCTAAACTTCAACTCTCCTTCCTCTCTGCCTCTTGAATGAGATTTCAAGGCATAACTAATATCTTTACATCCATCTTCATTGTTCCATCAGTCCACTCTGTTTTACGTGCAAAAAAAGAGGCTAAAAATAGCCAAACCACTAACACTACTCAACTTAGAAAGTACTAAACTTGGGAAAACTTAAAGTTTCACTACCAAATGACCTCTAAATACATAAGAGTGGTCTTACATAGACCTTTATTACAAGAATAATAAAATAAAACTCCTCCAATGTGAGAAACTACCTTTTAGACTCCCTATGACCCTTCATATTCCTCTTTTGTTTGCCCTTTTCACACTTTTTGTAATATTGACAATTTTGCAATTTTTTGCAATCTTTTACAAAATAACTTCAAATCCCACTAGAACCTAATCAAAGGCCTCTAATACATTTCCAATAGTTAATTTGTGACCTTATTACATCATTAAAACACTAAAACTAGATCAAAACCAAAATTTGCCTCATGGAGGCTTAAATCTAGCAAGGTGCTCCTGCACCATATTCCCAGAGAAAACAAAATTCAAGTCCTCTTGAATGCAAGTCAACTCTTTCTTCCTAGTTCTCCAATTCTTCTGCAACATGTCCTTCATCTTTGCAACTATTCTTGGGTCCTTCTTCTTCTTTTTCTTATGCCATCTCTTATTCAGCATTCTCTCAACTTCTAGGCTTCAAAATTCCATTTCTTGTATAGATGCCTTAGTAATATCATCTATGTCTTCACTAGCAGTATATTCATCTGAAAAGGAAATCATTTCCTTAAGTGTTTTGGCAACATCTTCTTCACCATCATCTTCATACATTCTAGGCACTTCTTCTTGTTCTTTATAATCTACACATACATAATCCAATGAAATATTAGAAATAAAATATTGAGACCTTGAAGTCTCCTCCTTGCTTCCTTGCACCATGCACTCTACTTCAAACTTGTCCTCCAAGGGTTTCCTTTGATGAAAAACATCTTCTAATTCCTCCATCATAGTTATTAATTGCTTAGGACTTTCATATACAAAGTAGTATTCCTCTTTGTCCAAACTTGTCATCTCCTTCCAAAGGATTTGATCAATCTCTTGCTGATACACTTCAGGGCTGCATTCAATTTGTCCTACTGCTGCAACTTCCTCTTCAATAACTATTCTTTGTTTTCTTTTGTGAACTATCTTCTTAATAGGCCATGATACCTTCTTTTTGATTGTCAAGTGCCAACTAAGTGCTCTTTTGAGCAACTGCTCCATCTCATCTTCCATCCTTCTACTCATCTCTTCCATAGCTTGCCTCAGTTCTCTTATCTCTTTCTCAACCTCTATTTGCCTCATCTTTTCTTCTTTCATCTTCCTCTCTTTTTCTTCTTTCTTCTTATTTTGTGAACCCCAAGCATGCAAGTACCTTCTAAATAAATCCATCTTTCCTCTAGCAAGTCTCTCCTTGCTTCTCTTTATCTTTGCCTCACTTAGGTCTCTTTTTTTTTTTTTCCTTTACCTAGTCTTTTGGCAACCAGGTTCTCTCTTCAACCTGCACAAACACAAACATACAAACCAAACTCTCTCTTGCCTAGAACTTCTGAGCTCTATTACCAATTGATGCAAAGGCATGGAGGATTCATCCAAAACTCACAAACTTCCACTATGCTTTGATGAGAGCAGCAAATAAGGTAAATTTGACATAATTTTTAAAATACAACTCAAACCCATGATCTAAAAACTGATTTGAATACCCATTATCATCTTACACAACATATCTCACATGCAACATAGGTTTGTTTTGGACATATGCCTCAAAAAGTGACTGTTCTACTCTTCCCTAGGTTTTGAAATGGAGCACCAAATAGAGTTTTCTTGGCCATAACGTTCGACCCAGAACTAATCTAAAAACTCAAACCTAATTAAAATACCCATTAGGCCCTTATTTAACATAGCTCAAAATGGGTAGGGATTACTTTTGAAAGTATGCTTAAAAAATAGACTGCTATAGAGATGGAGACTCTAGTAGATTATAGACCTGCCCTCACCAAAAATAGCATAACTCATTCATATCTTCATAAAAATTTCCCAAACCAAAATAATATGAAATTAGACTTAAATATCCATCTTTTCCCATTGGTTTCAAATCTTTAATTGATCTATACAATCCGTACCAATCCAAACAAGATGATTGTTATAGTGAAAAAACTAGAAGTGTCAATCACTAAATTCATCATAAATTTCACAAAACATAATACAAATTGATGTAACCAACCCCAAAGGAAAGAAGACTCTAAGATATTTCCAAAAAATATAATTTTATGCCATTTGGATTCCGTATAGGGCCATACCAGCCTCGGGAACAGTGAAAAAATAGTCAAACAAATGCAGAAAACTAAACTTTTATTTAATTTCTCTTCTCTAAACTTCAACTCTCCTTCCTCTCTGCCTCTTGCATGAAAATTCAAGGCATAAATAATATCTTTACATCCATCTTCATTGTTCCACCAGTCCACTCTCTTTTACGTACAAAAAGAAGAGGCTAAAAATAGCCAAACCACTAACACTACTCAACTTAGAAAGTACTAAACTTGGGCAAACTTAAAACTCCACTACCAAATGACCTCTAAATACATAAGAGTGGTCTTACATAGAAATTTATTACAAAAATAATAAAATAAAGCTCCTCCAATGTGAGAAACTACCTTTTAGACTCCCTATGACCCTTCATATTCCTCTTTTGTTTAACCTTTTCGCACTTTTTGCAATATTGACAATTTTGCAATCCTTTACAAAATAACTTCAAATCCCACTAGAACCTAATCAAAGGCCTCTAATACATTGCCAATAGTCAATTAATGACCTTATTATATCATTAAAACACCAAAACTAGATCAAAACTAAAAGTTGCCTCATGGAGGCTTAAAGCTAGCAAGGTGCTCCTGGACCAGACATGTATGCCAGAATCCTGCAAAAGATTGTTAGTATGCAAATCTAAACATATAGACTAATAAACATCAAAATAATTAGAAAATTCAATATGTAATCTACAAAAAGTAGTGCGTGTGTGATTTACCTTGACATAGAAAGGTTTTAGCATTTCAAAACATCTTTGACAAATTTTAATTTGAGGATACATCTCTAGAAACTACCAAAAAACTTTGTTTGAGTCATATCCAAAAAATTCTTTGGATGTGGCTAGTTCCGACTACCAATTCTCCTTCTTACCACATCCCTTTGATTCAGAGATACCCTTGTGTAATTTTTCCAAAAGTCATCAATTAGTGATCTTAATGCTTCAACAATTGGTTTATCTTTTCGTGGTAGTCTCCTCGAGAATATCCCTAATTCATTGGCATTGGTGTCCTTAATTATTTAGCACCTTCCAACGACTTTTGATAAATTTTTCATATTAATTCTCAATGCTTGACTCATCTTTCTAATGAGACAAGCTTTCTTCATTTGACTACCCACTATAGTCGATGTAATCACACGCCGTGTTGCATTACTATCTTTTGTGCATGAGGTGTTACCCACACTGTCATATGCACTCATAAGATTCTTGGAAATAGATTTTTCACTTGAAGCCTCTGATGTTCTCGACCCAAGAATCTTAATGATGGACATATACTTTATACTTCGCATCATTTCAATGAATAGTTGACATCTTGCGGTCTCATTTAACATTTCAAAGAACAATCTCTAAATCTTATGAGCATATTTTCTATAAGTGCGTTTTGGAATCTTACCTTCCATTGGCTACAAAATATTCTCATCAATATCAATCAAATACTTTGGCTTTCTATGCAAAATTCTAGGTGGTGTTAAAATAGGCAAATTCATCTCAAAATTAGGAATTTCATCAATATTTAAATGAGATGGGCTAAATGGCATACCTTCCATTGAAGATGGAATAGAAGAAATACCTTGAGGTTGAGGTGGGAACAAATGCATACCTCCTTCATCACATGTGACTGATGATGTACTCTCAACTTGAGATGTAGTAGATGGTATCCCTACATGTTGACTTATGGTAGAGGACATGTCTCCAACTACGATATTCAAATCTCTCATAACAGAAAGTTTGTGCATCTATTCTGTTTGTGCCACCAATACTATATCCCTTTTTGATGGTTATGATTCCTCTTCAATTGGCATGTCTTCATTTATCATGTCCAATATCCTCTTCTCATGAAGTTCTCTCATAGCTGCTGCTTTCTTTGCATTCTTAGCTTCTATCTATTCTTGTGTTCATTTAATTATTGATCATTTCCTTGGCATGGTAGAGAATTTGTCTGTCTGTAGAAGAGTAAATGTCAATCAACCAAAATAGGTACAAAGCATACAAAGCATAGAAAGCATAGCAAAATAGGTACAAAGCATACAAAGGAGAGATGATTGAGATCATGGGAGACATCACACTAGGGCATGCTTTAGATTAGTGTAGAGGATTATTAAAGTCAAGGCTCATTAATATGGCAATGCCAAACTCAAGTAGATAATCATGTGCATAAGCTAAATTTCCATAAAAGCCACTATGAAGAAGGAGACAATCTGTTGTCATAATCAACACTTAGGATAATCATGAATAGGTACAAATGCCTTGCTCAAGAGTGTTGTTGATCTTTACAATGAGAATGAATGTGAGGATGGGTGTTGCAGAAAGATATCCTAGACAAGTTCATTGCATGGAGACATGATTGTCATATTTCGATGCAAATAAGACTATCACAACTATGAGGGAAGTCATAACAATCCTAACTATCTAAGACTATCACACCTAGTTCTAGATACAACCATTATTGTTGATCATTTCATTTACATGATACTAACTTTATTCTTAAGGTTCTAAGAGGATTATTTTAGAGATTTTTCAATATAGAAAAAAGGTGAAAGTTTGAAGAAGATTGACCAAGTACTCATAAAGGATTGTCATGTCATAACTGATTTATTCAAAAGGATAGTCATATTCATGAAATTTGGATTGAGTTTGATTTTATTTGAGGTAGTGTTATGGAGTTTAATTATGTTCAATAAGTTTCACATACAACTGTCCTAACACTGCAAACCATTGAACACACATGAAGGAAATCTAAATTACTGAAATGCATAGTGTGTAATTCATAGAGTAATCCTAGGGATAGCCATCTAGGGTTATTGTGATTAGAAAATTATGGAATGATGAAGCCACTATGACATGATGAATAATACAAATCATGAAGATAATGATTGAGATCCATGGAGAAAACTAAGGAGGACAAGATAAGACACCAAATTTGTGAAGTTGCCAATGGCAACAGATTTACCACCTAGCTGTCCTTAACTAATCCATGATTGAAAATGGATGTAGTTTGGCTTCTATTGACTAAAAGTGACTTATTTATGATGAATATAATGCTTAGAATTATTTCTTACACATCTAAGAAGTTAGAAACAAGTGGACATTAGCTAGAGCTATCTTGGAAACATAAATATTTGGAGACATAGCTAGGACTGTCATAAAAATCATTAGACTAATATATGTAATTTAGGGTATTGAAAGTTATATAGTCTATCAAGGTAACCACCATCATGTGCTAACAAAGGACAATTAGGAAATTTTGAAATATTGTTGTGTCGTGCATATAAATCATCATGAATAGGTGCATAAGGAATGTCCTAGCCCAAGACACTAAAGAGGTCTCCACATCTCATGAAGAATCGTGTAGCATAGCATGGATCATGATTGGATTAAGCCTATTGGGATTTACTTGTATGATCTTGGCACCTATTCATTTGTATTTTAACTTGTTAATATGACAAGATAATAGTATTTCATTATGCAAGTAAGGGATTGTATATTCATATGTTGTAAGGATTTATTCTTGTATAGTTTTACATTACAATATGTTAAGGTCTGTTTAATTCATTATTGCACATTATTATTAGAGACCCCAAGTGTAGAAAATATACATGGCACCATGTGAGATTGTAGGCTGCTTTCTTGATCGTGATTGTGTCTATTTTAATTAATGTTGACCTTTGAGATATCTTTTATTATGCATACCATGAACTAATTTAAAACATAGTCTATTATATAAACACAAAATATGTATACATAGTCTTTTATTATGCATACTGGATACAAGTGATATAAACATGTACAATAAAGCATGATAAAGTAATTCATTTATAGAATTAAGGAAAATGTAAAGAACATGCATGTAAAAACTTGATATACCTTAAAAATGAAGATTCGAATGGAGAGAGTACCCAATTATGTAGTGTTTTTTCCTTCTTACATCAAACTCCTCAACAATTTGAGTTTTTCACCACTTGCTTCCTTTTCAATGTTAAAATGAATAACACTCAAATAGAACTAGTAACAACAATACTATTAACCAATTTATAATGTTAAATTCCTATAATTCAACCACAATTAACAAATTGCAACACTACAAAAATTAAAACTTGAATTGATATATATCAAATTCGATCTAAAACTATGCTATTTTGTCCTTCTTAAGTTGGCAAAGTAGAAAAAGGTGGTGGAAAGCTCATGCAAAGGTGGTAGAATGTGTAAAATGTGCATGTGAACTTCCCAACAACATGAAAACACTTTTTTTTGTTGTAACACACACATAAACATCATGAAAATAGAGTATGTGGGCCTAGATCATGGGGGTCTAGGCCTTTTTACCATTTGTGTAGCAAGCCAAAATGAGAGTGCATTATTTGTGCCTATCTCACCTTTGATAGAACATTTGCAATATCTCTCACCTCTAGTTCCATTAGCTCATGCTCTATCTCTCACCTCTCTATATCTCACTTATCTCTCCCCTTGACCTCTCTACCTCTTCCCTCTCTATATCTCTTATTCACTCCTTATCTACCGCTCCATCCATCCTTAGCCATCTAGGTCTCACTAAACCCTAAACCCTAAAGCCTCAACCCTTAAACCTTAAATCTTAAACTATATCCGTAAACCCTCAACACTTTACCTTAAACCCTATTCCCTCAACCCTAAACCCTAATCCCTCAACCCTAAACCCTACACCCTATCACTAAACCCTCAACACTCTACCTTAACCCTAATCCCTCGACCCTCAACCCTAATCCCTCAACCTCAACCCTAATCCCACATCCCTCAACCCTAAATGCTATCCCTATTCCTAAACCCTCAACCCTTGACACTATACCTTAAACGCTAATCCCTTATCCCTAAACCCTAATCCCTATCCCTCGACCCTAAACCCTTAAAACTTAAACCCTAAAACCTATCCCTAAAACCTCAACTCTCAACACTATATCTTAAACCCTAATCCCTAAAGCCTCAACCCTCAATCCTTAAACCTTCAACCCTAAACCCTATCCCTAATCCCTATACCCTTGACACTCTACTTTAACCCTATTCCCTTGACCCTCAACCATATCCCTAAATTGTCAACCCTCAACCCTCAACATCAAACCCCTAATCCATCAACCCTAAACCCTAATCTCTAAACCCTAAACCCTCAAAACTATACCTTAAACCCTAATCCCTCAACCCTAAACCCTAAACCCTAATCCCTCAACCCTCAACCCTCAACCCTCAACCCTAATCCATCAACCCTAATCCCTCATCCCTAAACCCTAAACACTATCCCTATTCCTAAATCCTCAACCCTTAACACTTTTGAAATAAGGGCTGACAACTGAGAGGGGGGGTCAATCAGTTGTCTCAAAAACTTTAACACTTTCTACAATTAATTCTTCCTTAATAGATTAAAGATGTAATAATGAAATCATGAATATAGGACATATAAGCAGAAGTATAATTAACACAATTGACACCAAGATTTTTGACATGGAAACCTGGTTAAGGGAAAAACCACGGTGGGGGTTAACCCACATGAAATTATACTCTATTAAAAGTATTACAAATGGGGAAGGCACATACCTTCTGGGCTCACTGCCTAGAGCTCAGTGCTCCAAGAGGCTCACTACCTATAGAAATGATTACAACAAGATAATAGAATGTTTGAAAATATGAATAGGATCTACCAATGTGGAAATTCAATTTTGGTTAAGCACAGAATACTGATCTTACACACTTCATCCTTATTCTGCCCTATTTCACTTTTATGCCATAATCCAGGCTTGGATCTTTTCCTTCAGACTTCTTCTACTCTCTTTCACACTTACTCCATCACCACATCTTACTTACTCCACCACAAGACTCAAATCCATTGGCTATCTATATCCACATCAAGAAATTTTATCAATTGTAGTTAGCTTAGAGAAAACTTAGAACATTTATGAAGACCTCTACTCTATCGATTGAATCCATGCATAATCAGCAACGCGGACCAAGAACTTGTGTTCTGAAATCATCAACCATGTTAGAAAATACCACTAGTTATCAAAAATTACTTAACCAACAACTTTTTTTCATCCATACCAAGATCAAATACTAGGTCGGCCTGTTCTTCTTCTGACTGTACTGACTAACTGGAGCCCGATACCAGATGCTTATAGCTTTTGAATCCTTCATCATCAAAGGCTAAATTCCTAGATTTAGATAGTCCTGACAATCCTTATTACTTCATGAGATCTTCTACACATTGTGATTTACTACCAGAGAGATCTGGACTAAGATGTCAGACCCTGTCACATGCTCTATTTTTGACTCCCAGACTTAGACAAATCCTCACTCTAACTTCCAGTATGAACAAATCATGTAATGTGGATGAGTAGGATAGACTTAGTTGCCATCAATAACAACACCTGTCATGCATAGCAGTGTCTCTTGCCAACAATCTACCCCTTTGGCATTAATGGCAACACTTAGTAAAAAATAACTAAGTATTGGAACAACTCCCCCTTTCTATGTACACTTGTGCTTTTCACTATTTTCTAAAGCTCCCCCTTTGCTAGATTCCTCATTTTCACTGCTCTTCACTCCCTCTTTGACATCAATGGAAAAGGGTGAGTTCTGCAAATTAAAATTTATACAAAAATATTGTATACTAAGCCATATATGTACAAACAATCCTTAAGTCTTATTTACATATACTTGAGTACATCTCCAAAAATGTTCTTCAATTATTCCAGCTCTCTATCCCATCTCTTCTTTATCATATTCAAAATTGAGATGTGACCACTGAAGAGAAATCCTTGTGACTCTGTCATCCTCAGATCAATGGGATCATTTGACTGAGCTACAACTTGTGCTTTAGTTAAGGCATTGAACATTGCTTCTAGTTTGGGGGAAATTAGTCCCTAGAGGTCATTCATTCTTGCCTGTATCCTTTCCTTCTCTTTTGTTAATTTTTTAATATCTTCAATTAGGTTGATCACTTGACCCTCCTTACTTGCCACTAATGTTGTCGCCGGATCAAAAGAATTGGATACACTAGATAATTTTTTCTTAGACTCCTTTATTTTCTCTTCTATATCCTCTATGATGCAGAGAGAGGAACTCTCCCATTCAAATCTGATCACAAACATACATAGGACACTATGTAAGAGGGCATCAAAATAATTTGAAACACATAAAATGGAAGAGAAATCTAGAATATGGATTATATTGAAAATTTGAAAATGAGATACATAAACTTTGAGCTCATATGCTCTCATACAACATGGGCTTCAAACATACAAAAATATGCAATTCAACATTCCAGCTTCATTCCAGTAACATCTAGATATGCAAACACATATTCTCCAAAAGCCCCCTCTCCCAAATGAGAAATCCTCAATATGTAGAAATTGTTGAGAAGAAAACCATTATTGGTTTCTCAAAACAACCTCTCCAAATCCACAAAAACAACCCGTCACTTCTAACCCTCATTGCTACCTTAATTTTTAGAATTTTGTAAAATGGTTTCTGGGTTTTGTGTATCTCCTTCCTAGCTTTCCCAAAAAATTTAAATTTCTTAATTTTGATAAGATATGATAATGTTATGCTCATTTTACCGACACTAGGTCTCATAATTTCGACCCAGACATGCAACAACATGCAAAGCTTCTAGCCCCACCTCTTGGAAATCAATTCTAAGATTCTTGGCAGCCCCGCTTATGACAAAATTAGTCAAATCCCACTAAAATTACATTTACATTTTCACCTAAGGGAAATTACATTTTTTGCAAATTAAAATATGATTTTCTCAAAACTACAACATTATTGAAAAAAACTAAACAACTGAAAATTAAAATATTTTTGGTGATGCAAGATTGCCATTGACCGTGATACAAGATTGTCATAAGTGGGGCTACCAAAAGAGTTTGGTATTTGTGTTTGTGTGTTTGTGCATGTTGAAGAGAGAACCTGGGTGCTAAAAGACTAGGTAGAGGAAAAGAGAAGAGACCTAGGTGAGGCAAAGACAAGAAGAAGCAAGGTTAAAGGCACTTGCTTGAAGAGAAGATGGATTTTTTAGGGGATACTTGTAGGTTGGGTGTTCACAAAAGAAGAAGCAAGAAGAAAAAGAGAGGAAGAGAAAAGAGGGAAATATGAGACAAATAGAGGCTAAGAAAGAGATAAGAGAACTAAGGCAAGCTATAGAAGAGATAGGAAAAAATATGGAAAGAATACTTCAACAGTTGCAAAGTTGGCACTTATCAGTGAAGAGGAAGGTTACATGGCCCATCAAGAAGATTATGCAAAAAAGAAGAAGACAAGTACAGACAGCAACAAATGAAGTAGAGGTAAAGTTTGAATCTACTATTCGAGTTGAGCAAGGTGAGTTACAAGTTAAGATGCATGATATTCCAGTTGTGTTTGAAGATGAACAAACCTCTTTATCTGATGATGAACCAATAGAAGGGCATATTGATGTTGAGATTAATGATATGATTTTTGTTTATAATCAAGTGGTTGATGAACCAATAGGAAGGGATGATAATGTAGGGGTTGATGATAAGGTTGATATTGAGTATCAAGTTGTTACTGCTAATAAAGTTGCTGATAAGATTGATGTTATAGAGTTGTAGACCAAGTTCTTGTAGTTGGATGTTGTTATATTGCAGGGATCACCAAAGGAGTGTGAGAAGAAAAGTAAAGAATGCATTAATGGTACTCACCAAGTTGTTTTGATGAATGAAGTTGTCATTATTCAAGTGTAGGTATCCAAAGAAATAGATAAGAAGAAGTTATTTCTATTTGACAGGCCTAAGCACATGAGCAAGAAGGTAGGAAAGCTAAGAGTGAAAATGAAGTGGACATTACTTTGTTTTAAGAAAGTTGGAATGCAGGAAATGCAAGACATCAATCAAACACTATCAAACATATTTTTCATGATGATATTCCTTATTCAAGTGGACTTGAATTTTGTTTTCTCTGGGAGTATGGTGCAGGAGTATTCACGGTCAATGGCAATCTTGTATCACCAAAAATATTTTAATTTTCAGTTGTTTGGTTTTTTTCAATAATGTTGGAGCTTTGAGAAAATCATATTTTAATTTGAAAGAAATGTAATTTCCCTTCAGTGCAATTGTAAATGTAATTTTAGTGGGATTTGACTGATTTTGTCATAATTGGGGTTGCCAAGAATCTTGGAATTGATTTCCAAGAGGTGGGGCCAGAAGCTTTGCATGTTGTTGCATGTCTGGGTCGAAATTATGAGACCTAGTCTCAGTAACATGAGAATAACATTCTCATATCATATCAAAATTAAGAAATTTAAAATGTTCTGGAAATCTAGGAAGGAGAGGCATGAAACCCAGAAACTGTTTTAGAAAATCCCAAAAATTGAGGGAGCGATGATAGGTTGAAAGTGACCATTGTTTTTTGTGGATTTAGAGAGGTTGTTTTGAGAAACCAATAATGGTTTTCTTCTCACACAATTTCTACATATTGAGGATTGCTCATTTGGGAGACGGGGCTTTTGGAGAATATGTGTTTGCATATCTAGATGCTGCTGGAATGAAGCTAGAATGTTGAGTTGGAGATTTTTGTATGTTTGAAGCCCATGTTGTATGAGAGCATATGAGCTCAATGTTTATGTATCTCATTTTCAAAATTTCAATATAATACATATTGCAGATTTCTCTTCCATTTTATGTGTTTCAAACTACTTTGCTGCCCTCTTGCATAGTGTCCTATGTGTGTTTGTGAACAGAATTGAATGGGAGAGTTCCTCTCTCTACATCACTCTATAACTTTAGGACAGGATAAGCAAAATTCATATATATTTCCTCCTTCTGTAAGAGCATTTTGCATACTCTTTACACTGGCATCCAGCACCATTCTATCTACTCCAATCAATCCTTTTAGAGCAAAAAATCTTTTGTCATTGAATTCCTTTTGAACCTTGACATCTGTAGACTTCTCTAGAGATTCAAAATGAGAACTAACCAAGCTTATTAGATTTTTCAATTGGCCAGATGGAGATGTCAAAGAATCCTTCTAAAAAGTGGGCATGATCTTCTCCAAAATTTCTAATGCTAGGCCAAGTAGCTCACTGTCTTCTATGTGAGACTTCAAGATGTTTTCTTAATCTTTAGCTTGAGTAATGGAGGCCAATTTTATATTTTGCACCAGAGATAAGGTATCAAAGTTTATTAGACCTTGTATAATGTCCTTATCTTCTTCAATCTATTTGTCTCTTTTAGAATTTCCTTCACTACTTCTGCAGTGTCTCTTATCCAAAATGAGGATGTATCTATTTGATCCTTACTGGTATTGTTAACTGGATTGACCTGCTTGGGCTCTTCATCAACCTTTGCAATTTCTTCTTCTTCTTCATTTCTCTTCTTGGCCTTTTTTGCTTCTTGGTCCTCTCGTTCTTCTAGTTCAAACTCTGTATTCTTCAATGAATCATCTTTAATTTGATCATCTGCTTCAACATTCATTTCTGTATCTTCTTTGTAGGATTGATCCAGAGGAGTTTGAACACCTCCTATGTCATTAGTTTCATCTATCACCTTTACATCTTCCTTGTTTATTTCTTCCTCTTCTGGAACAAAGGAGTCATCTAACTCAATTTGTTATTCATTGATCTTCAATTCTTCAACATCCAGAATTGAGGAGTCAATCCCATCATCAATCTCTTTTTCAACAATAGGAAAATTATGTCTTTTCAATGCATTCAGAAGAATCTCCTGAGTATCTTTGACTATCTCATCTTTTTCACCAAGCATGAGTTTATTCATTCTCTTCTTACTCTTGAAGTCATCATTCACTTCTTTCAATATCATGTTCATCTAATCTGGAGTAATCTGAGGGCACAAATTTATCAACACATGCTCCCTAATCTCCAATTCTTTACCTTTTGCATTATCTTTTCTTACTCCAGAATATCTACAAGACATTTTGGAATTTCAAAGGTTATTTCAATCAAATCCTTATTGTAGATGTTCAAATATTTGACTGTTACTTCTTCTAGAACCCTCTTATTAGCATCACTGTAATGATCAAAGAATTCAGTCATTGGCCTTAAATTACCATCTACAGTGACTGATTTGATGATGTCATCCACAAAGGGAGTAGGTTTTTCAACATATGTTTCAGTCTTTTACCTCTTGCTTTCTCTTTTTCTTTTGGAGGGCTTCTCCTTAGACACCTTAGCTACTTTTGTTCTTGATGCCTTTAACTCCTTGACTTCAACATTAGAGTCAGTTTCTCCTTCATCATTCTTCATGCTTTCATATGTCTAGGAGGCCTTAGTTTTCACCCTTTTCTCTTCTTTTCTAGAATTAGCTTCAATAGATCTACAATAGCCTTATTTAACTCTAGTCATTGTGCCAAATTTAGGCACTCACTTACTGGCTAAGGGAATTAGATTTTCAAAGTAGCTCCCCCTGAGCCAGAACTCCTAATTCAATTCCTCCTAATTCAATTCCTGGAGGAATTATTAGCACCGGATTTTGGTGCAGATCCATTATCAACATTCATTTCAGCTTTTTTTACCCATGTTTTGCTCATTTCATTCTACACCTCATTCACATCAATTTTACCCTTGCCTTTGTCTTGTTTCTGCATGTTTTGGTTTCTATTTACCAAATCTTTTCTATTATTCCTACTTCTGCAGAATCTTGCATTATGACCAGATCTATATCAATTGAAGCACACAACATTTCTTTGCTTATTTACTTGATTCTCTCTTGATTTGCACTAATTGGTCATGTGTCCAAATCCATTGCATGCAAAACAGTATCCATTAAAGGAATTGCCATTTCCTCTATTGTTAGAGTTATTCATCATCATACTTCTACATTCATTGGATCTATGACCTTACCTATTACAATTGAAGCATTGTCAAGAGAAGGATGGACTAATTTGATTCACTCTACTTCTGCATTGAGTAGCTCTATGACCAAATTTATTGCACTTGAAACAATTTCCATTGAAAGATGGATAACTTTGAGCATTGGGTTGTCTTACTGGAGTTCTTCTAGGATTTCATCTTTGATTACTTGCATCAGGATTTCTTTGACCAGATCCAGAGCTTTCACCTTTCTCAGATCCTAGAGCATGCTTATCATCTGACTTCTTCTGACTATCCAGAAGCACCTCAAGTTTAGCTGAGCTTATCTTGAATTTCTCTTTATATTCATTTGCAATTTCTAGGTCATGTTTGAGAATGACAGTTTGCCTTTCAAGTTCTTTTTTGTTGTCTCTGCTTTCATGTAAATCAAACTCTAGATGGCTAGAAATTTTGTCCAATTTACAATATTCTTTTGTTCTTTCTTTCAGAGTTTGTTTTAGATCTTCTTTAGTCTTCTTTCTTTCCTCAATTTCTTTGGTTAACCTCATCACCCCAGATTCCATTTCATGTTTTAGAATAGAAACTTCTTTTGCTAGCTTCTCACATTCCTTTGTCTTCTTCTTTAGAGCCTCATCCATGTCATTGTCTACATTCTGATTTCCTAATTGATGAAGTAGCTCCTTTCTATTTTCATTAGATTTGCTTAATTTATCTTTTAAGGTCTCAATGAAGTCTTCAACATCTTTAAGGTTTTCTTGCAGTTCTTTTACATCTGCTCTAGACTAATCAAGATCTTCTAAAGCAAGTTCAAGTTGTTCATGAAGATTGTATGAATCCATTTTGATACCTTCCCAGATCTTCCTTAAGCTGTTAAACTTCATTCAAGGAACTTGGATCTAATACCAATTGTTGAAATAAGGGCTCACAACTAAGAGGGGGGTGAATCAGTTGTCTCAAAAACTTTAACACTTGTTGCAATTAATTCTTCCTTATCATATTAAAGATATAACCATGAAAGCATAAATCAAGGACATATAAGTAGAAGTACAATTAACACACTTGACACCAAGATTTTTGATGTGGAAGCCCGATTAAGGGAAAAAACCACGGTGGAGGTTAACCCACAAGAAATTATACTCTGTTAAAAGTATTACAAATAGGGAAGGCACATGCCTTCAGGGCTCACTGCCTAGAACTCACTACTCCAAGAAGCTCACTGCCTACATAAATGATTACAAGAAGATAATAGAATATTTGAACTGATGAATAACACCTACCAATGTAGAAATTTAGTTTCAGTTAAGTACAGGATACTGATCTTACACACTTTATCCTTATTCTGCCCTGTTTCACTTTTCTACCATAATCTAGGCTTGGATCTTTTCCTTTGCACTTCTTCTACTCTTTCTCACACTTACTCCATCACCACATCTTACTTACTCCACCACAAGACTCGAATCCATCAGCTATATATATATATTTGCATCAAGAAATTTTATCAACTGTAGTTGGCTTAGAGAAAACTTAGAACATTTATGAAGACCTTTGCTCTGTTGATTGAATCCATGTATAATCAGCAACATAGACCAAGAACTTGTGTTCTCAAATCATCAACCATGTTGGCCAATACCCCTAGTTATCACAAATTACTTAATCAACAATTTTTCTTCATCTGGACCAAGATCAGATACTAGGTCGACCTCTTCTTCTTCTGACTATACTGACTAACTGGAGCCCAATACTCAGATGCTTATAGCTTTTGAATCCTTCATCACCAAAGGCTAAATTCCTAGATTTAGATAGTCCTAAAAAATCCTTATCACTCCCTTAGATCTGCTACACATTGTGATTTACTACCAAAGAGATCTAGACTAAGATGTCAGACCCTGTAACATGCTCTATTTCTGACTGCCAAACTTAAACAAATCTTCACTCTGACTTCTGATATCAACAAATCATGTAATGTAGATGAGTAGGATAGACTTAGTTGCCATAAATGATAACACCTATCATGCATAGCATTGTCTCTTGCCAATAGACACTATACCTTAAACCCTAGTCCCTTATCCCTAAACCCTAATCCCTATCCCTCAACCCTTAACCCTTAAAACTTAAACCCTTAAACCTATCCCTAAACCCTCAATGCTCGACACTATATCTTAAACCATATGCCCTTAATCCTCATTGCTAAAGCCATAACCCTCAATCCTTAAACCTTCAACCCTAAACCCTACCCCTAATCCCTCTACCCTTGACACTCTACTTTAACCACAATCCCTTGACCATCAACCCTATCCCTAAACCCTCAACCCTCAACTCTAAACATTAAATCCTAATCCCTCAACCCTAAACCCTAATCCCTCAATCCTAAACCCTATCCCTAAACCTTCAACCCTCAACACTACACCTTAAACCCTACTCCCTCAAACCTAAACCCTAATCCCTCAACCCTAAACCCTATCCCTAAACCCTCAACCCTCGACACTATACCTTAAACCCTATTCCCTCAACCTTCAACCCTCAACCCTAATACCTAATCCCTCAACCCTAACCCATCATCCCTAACCCCTAAATGCTATCTCTATTCCTAAACCCTTAACCCTTGACACTATACCTTAAACCATAATCCCTTATCCCAAAACCCTAAACCCTATCCCTCAAACCTTAACCCTTAAAACTTAAACCCTAAAACCTATCCCTAAACCCTCGATGCTCGACACTATATCTTAAACCCTAATCCCTCAACCCTCAACCCTCAACCATAATCCCTCAACCCTCAACCCTAAATTCCATCCTTGGCACATGGGAACCTATTTGTCTTGAAAATAAAAGATACCATGAAGACCAAGTATAATATCCAAGACTAGTGCTATGGTATATGCATCTCTCTTGGATAATGAAAATAAAGTCTACAAAACTATAGTATTTACCATCAACTAGCAAGAGAAAATGTCATCTATTAAAATTAGGAAATGTCCAAGTGCACCTTAACTCTTTAGATTCATAAGCTATCCTTGCTTACATCTCACATCTTGGCCATATTGTGCCTTGCCAATTCTCTAAGTTTCTAGCTCCATTAGTAAAACTTTCTAGCTGAAGTGAATATTCAAATTATATGGCATCTTTTTCTAGCCCATCTGGGGTTCATTATGCCAATAGGTGTACTCACTATGAGAAAAGTGCATCTAGTACATCCATAGTGAGTAATTAACAGTAGAAATCAGAAGGATTCCATGATCATTATGAGAAAAGATTTGCATTGGGTACATCCACAGTGGGAAATGAATGGTTGAAATCAGAACCCCTGGGCAACATTAAGTGAACTTTTTTTATTAAATTTTTTTCAAAAGATTAGCATTCTCTCTCCACCTATTTGCTTGAATTTAAATTGGGGCCATAAAAACGTGCACACATCTACTCCCATTGTATAACTGGGGTGTAATTAAAACCATCAACTAGGTAAAATAAACAACTTTGGTCATAAAAATCAATCAGTCTTTTAAAAATAGATATTAGTAACTATACATTTTAGATATAAGTAACTATACATTTTAGTACTTTTTCTTTCTTGATTTTCTATTTTTAATTAACTAATTTTTGTTTGTTTTAGACAAAATATTACAATCTTCATGAAGATCTTTTCTTGTATAATTTTCTCCTTTTACCTTTGGCCTATTGTTTCCCTCCTCTCTTTTAAAAGGATCCTTATTTTATATTTTGATCTATATGAACTCTAAACATAAATCTATATTTCATGATGTCCACCTGCTCAAAGATGCAAATGTCTCCTTCCTTGATATTATTATGACTATAGACATGATATTTCCACAGTCCATGATAAGTTAGAATGTGTGCTTCTAGAATAGACTACATTATTATGACATACATAATATGCCCACCCCGTACCTAGGGCAAGTCTATTGTTATGAAATAGATAAATAATCTCCCATTGTTTACTGGCTCTATCCACAAGAACTCCTAAACTTTTTTCTCTTGGTAATTGTAGAGGACATTCACCTATTTTTGGCAACTCCTGCATTCCCAAACCATTACAAAAACTAAGTTATTTTAACCCAATAAATAGTTGATTGCATTGATTTAATACACTCCTATTAAAGCTTAGCATTCACACAAATGCAGATGTTCATATTATAGAAGACTGCATTATATTAGACTATTAGAGATCCCTCAGAAAAATGTAATAACAAAACTGGTTTGCCTTATGTTATCTTGTTAAACCCATTCTTTTTGACACTCTTCTCTTAATAAAGTAAGAGTAATAAGAATAGAAGGCAGAAAATTTGATCTTACTAGTATGCATGGTTGGTTTACATTCTGTGACTTCATTTTCATTGAATAAAAAGGTTTATCTGATTTGAAAGGTGGGGCAAAGTTCACTGTCATGTGCTTTTCTAGATGATAGGGTCCATAATGTCCAAGGTTCTTCAAAGAAAGGTCTGCAATAGAATTAAGTTTTTGTTATACCAATCCTCCTAGTAAAGCTATAATTCAAATGCCTACTTTGAAAGTTAAATAAATTAAATTAGACCTACAATTTTGATTTTCTTCCATTGCTTCAACATCATTATTGTTTTCTTCATAAGAAACCAATTCAAATAGAAACTTGCTACCCATTGGTTGACTTGAACTACATCCTCTGTTAGAAGAAGGGCATTTTTTATCTGTATCAATGTTGGTATTCATAAGCTGAAGAGCATTGATATTTTTCACACCCTATTCTTTGAAATATCTTAACCTTAAAATATGACTTGAATATGTACTTGAACACAACAAAATCTCTAATCTCCAGCCCATGATGATTCAAAAAATTTTCCCAACCCTACCTAAATTCTAGTTTATTTATGGCACCCCCTAATTGTACATCCCACTCCTGCCCACCTAGGCCTTACAACACCATATGTTCATCTGTGTTGTCTATAAACTGGGAAACAAATGCAAGAGGAATGCACTGCCATAAACACATTACACAATTACATTATACAAGTTCTTAATAGTGTACAACAAATAAAAATGAAAAATAATGTATCGAGTTACTAGTTTTTTTGTAAAGTCTCCAAGCGTAACTTTGAAGAAGGAGGCACAACCATTAAACCAATTAATTCAACAACTTGTTTCCCACTGGTTGACTTGAACTGCATACTTTGTTAGAAGAAGGGCATCTTTTCTCTGTATCAATGTTGGTATTCATAAGCTAAAGAACATTGATAATTTTCACACACCCTATTTTTTGAAATATCTTAACCTTAAAATATGACTTGGATATGTACTTGAACACAGGAAAATCTCCAATCTGCAACCCATGATGATTCACAAAATTTTCCCAACCCTGCCTAAATTCCAGTTTATTTATGGTATGCCCTAATTGTACATCCATAAACACTAAACCCTAATCCCTAAACCATAAACCCTAATCCCTAACTATAATTTATGGTACCCTAATCCCTTAACCGTAAACCCTAATCCCTTGTCCCTAAACCATAAACCCTATCCCTAAATCATCAACCCTCAACACTTAAACCTTAAATCCTAAACCCTATCCCTAAACCCACAACCCTCAACACTATACCTTAAACCCTAAACCCTCAACCCTAAAGCTTTAAAGCTTCAATCCTTATCCACCTCTTTCCTCCCCTATCTACCTCACCCCATCTCTCCCCTCTCTCTCAACCCTTAGCCATCTAGGTCCCTCTCTTATCCTTAAAGCCTCAACCCTCAACCCTTAAACCTTAAATCCTAAACCCTATCTGTAAGCTATCAAGCCTCGACACTATACCTTAAACCCTAATCCCTTATCCCTAAACCCTAAACCTTCAACCCTAAACCCTATCCCTATTCCCTCTACCCTCAACACTCTACCTTAACTCTAATCCATCAACCATCAAACCTAATCCCTCAACCCTAAATGCTATCCCTAAAGCCTCAACCCTAAACCCTAATCCCTCAAGGTCCTAAACCCTAATCCCTTATCCCTAAACTCTAAACCATATCCTTAAACCCTCAACCTTAAACCTTAATCTCTCAACCCTAAACCTTTCTCCCTCAACCCTTACATCCATCAACCCTAAACCTTAAATGCTATCCCTATTCCTAAACCATTAACCCTCGACACTATATCTTAAATGCTAATCCCTTGTCCCTACGCCCTCAACGCTAAACCCTAATCCCTCAACCCTAAACCTTCAAGCCTAAACCCTATCCCTAATCCCTCTACCCTCAACACTGTACCTTAATGCTAATCCCTCGACACTCAACCCTAATCCCTTAAACCTAAATGCTATCCCTAAAGCCTCAACCTTAAACCCTAATCCCTTAAGGTCTTAAACCCTAATCCCTTATCCCTAAATCTAAATCCTATTCCTAAACCCTCAACCCTCAACCTTAAACCTTAATCCCTCAACCCTAAACCCTAATCCCTCAACCCTAAACCCTAATCCCTATCAACCTTAAACCCTCAACCCTTAAACCCTAAACCCTTGACCTTTAAACCCTCAACCCTTATCCACCCCTCTCCTCCCCTATCTGCCTCACCCCCATCTCTATCGTCCTCTACCCTCAACACTATACATACATACTGTTGCAAGTATGGGACTAACTGGTGTTGTCATTGATGTCAACATACTCCTGTTGAATTGATGTCAAGAATTGGATGAGTTGTGTGCTGAGGATATTGAGAAAATTAGCCCCATTAGAAACAGACAAGAATAGTGAAGACAGTGAAGTTATATGAAGCAAAGATACCATCCAGTTGAATATCAAAGTATGTGCATCAAAGGATTTGTAGTTATGTGTCTAAAGGTTCTCTAGTCACGATTTCAGAGGTTCACATGAAGATTTGAAGAAGTTATGGCCACATGAGTAAAATTGGTTCTGGCAATTGTTCAATGGTGACAGAGTGGCACAAATAGGTCCAGTGAGATCCAGAAATGCAATATCATGCTTTGCAGATCTAGTGGCATGTTTGGGAAGCTAATTTGAATTGACAACTCAATTGGTTCATAGTTTGGAGGTCCGCAAGTGATCCTTCTAGTGTGATAGTGATGACCGACTATGTTCTTGAGGTTTCAGATGAAGATGCAAATGATTGCAGTAAGCAAAAGTGGTGCAAATGTTCTTGGTGATTCAAGCAAGCTTGTGGTGGTCTCTAGACTGTGTCTAGTTCATGTTGTTGGTCCGCATTGAATATTGAGCTCGTAATTGAAGATTTACCTTTAGGTGATAGTGTTCTTCCCAGTCCTAGCTGACCAGATGATTTACACATGTTGCAGATGATCTCGAAGGTGTTTTGCAAAGCATGGCATGTTCCTCTAAAAAGATTAAAGCCCCAACTATGAGTGGCCGACAGTGTAGTAATGCACAAGAAGTTTTTTTTTGTAAGAAGTCAAGTTGTATTTTTGTAAATGCTTTGTAATAAAATAAGTGTATGTTGTGCTGACTTTGATGATCATTCCAAAGTCAATGTCATGTATAAAGAAGACTTGCGAAGTCATTTCAAAATGTATCCATGTGGTCATGATGAGAAGGTGGTACATGAGAGGAACAAAAAGCAGAGTAGGGGTATTGATCTTTAATGGAACTAACTCAAGCATAGTGAAGATGCTAACTTCCAGTTCAAGTATGTAATACTTATATTATTCTGTAGACAGTGTGTCTCCTATAGGAAGTGGGTCTCTTGTGAGTAGTGTGCTCAGGCAGTGAGCCCTAATTGGCAAGTGCCATTTTATTTTTTATATTATTTTAACAAATAATATAATCTTGGGTTAGTCACCCCATGGTTTTTCCCTTAATTAGGTTTTCCACATTAAAATCTTGGTGTTATTGTGTTGAGTTTGTTTCTGCTCTTGATTTATTGCATTATGCTTTCATGATTAAATCATTGATATGTTGTTGAAATATAAGAAGGTATTAAGTGATTAATAAATAGAATTTTGGTGACAACTGATTCACCCCCCCCTCAATTGTCTATCCTTAAATTAACAATTGGTATCAGAGCCAAGTTCCTCTAAAAGAGCTTAACCAATTGAGGAGATCTAGGATGTCTTCCTACAAGAAGGATATTCTGAGGTTTGATGGACCGAACTACACTCTTTGGAAAAGATGCATGGAATGTCACTTGCAATGTATAAGATTTCAATATTGGAACATGACTATAAAAGAGTATATTCCTCTGAAGAATGGTCTGACAACTTTATATGAAATCACAGATGCTGAAGATAATCTTTGAGCTAAAGAAGCCTTACTAAGTGCCTTATCTGATACAGTGCTGACAAATGTTATGGAATTAAAAACTACATATGAAATTTGGTCAAAGCTACAAATTTTGCATGAAGGAGATAAATATGTTAAATGTGCCAAGCTACAAAGTCTAAAAGGAAAATTTGAAAACCTGAAGATGAATGAAGATGAGAATATCACTACATTTATGCCAAAAGTAAATGACCTTGTTTGTGGCATTAGTTGTGCTAGTGGAACTTTGGATGAAGATGAGATTGTTACCAAAGTTCTTAGATCTTTACCTCCCGCTTACAAACACAAGGTTGCTGCTATTAAGGAATTCAGATCTTTATCAAATATTACTAGGGACCAATTGGTTGGAAAGTTAGTTGCATTTGAATTGGTTGACTTTCGAGATGCTCTCCCCAAGACTGAATCTACATTCAAAGCTACTGTGTCTACAAAAGGTAAACAAAGATATGATCTAGGAGAAAGTTCCTCAAAGAAATTATCATGGTATGAGAAAGTAAGAAAAGATCTGGAAGAAGATGAGGTAGAAGCTGCTCAACTTGAAGCCCTTATTGCGAAAAGACTATCAAGAGGATCTAGTAAGTATGAAGGAAAATTGCCTTTCAAATGTTTCAATTGCGACAAGATTGGTCATTTTGCCTCAAGGTGTCTGGAAAGATTTTTAAGGCCTAACCCTAATAGATCAAGATTTCAAAAGAAGTGCTACTATGTTCAAGAAGATGATGATGAAGGAGTAACAGATGATGAATCTGAGATAGGAACCAAATCCAAAAGTGATTAGGTGTTTATTGCCATCAAGGAAGAAGATCCAATGCCTATTGAATCTGACAATCTCAAGATAGAAAGGGCTTTGGCTACTCAAGTTGAAGAAAAGGATGAATGGGTCATTGATAGTGGATGCTCTCACCATATGACTAGTGATAAGAATAAATTCATAAACCTGGAAAGATATGAAGGTGGAGTTGTAAAATTTGGAGATAATTCTACTAGCAAAATCAAAGGCAAAGGAACCATTTCTTGTGATGAAAAGAACAAAACCAGTGATGTTCTATATGTTGAAGGTCTAAAGCATAATCTTCTTAGTGTTGGGTAGTTGGTAGACAAAGGTTATGATATTTGATTCAAAAATAGAAAATGCAAGATCTTTGAAAGCTCTGGAACTAAAATTGCATCTGGTACTCAAACAAAAGGTAACATCTTTCACTTGGTTGGTACTGGAAAAATTTGCTTATTTGTTCAAATTGATCAGAGTTGGTTGTCATATAGGAGAATGTGTCATGTGAATTTTGATAATATCATTAAGATAAGTAACACCCAAGCTATAAGAGATCTTCCAAGATTGGTGAAACCTACTAATAGCTTATGCAAGAAATGTTAGCTAGGTAAACAAAATAACATCTCATTCAAAAGTAAGGAACATTCTTCAACTTGATTGTTAGACTTGGTGCACACTGATCTATGTGGTCTGGCTAGAATCAGGAGCCTACAAGGAGATAGATATTTCATGTTACTAATCGATGACCACTCTTGGATGATGTGGGTGACTTTCTTGAAAGAGAAATATAAAGCATTTGAGAAATTCAAAATATTCAAGGCTATGGTAGAAAATGAAATTGGCATAAACATAAAATGTCTCAGGTCTAATAGAGGTGGAGAATTCACATCTATAGAGTTCACATAATTTTGTGAGAAACATGGGATTAAGAGACAGTTATCTGCTCCAAGGACTCCACAATAGAAAGGAGTAGTGGAGAGAAAGAACTGGACCATCCAGGAAGCATCTAGGACCATGATGATGGAAACAAATGTTCCTTAGATTTATTGGAGAGAAGTTGTGAGAACTATTGTTTACACTCTTAATTGGGTACAAATCAGAGGCAAGACTGGTAAGACTCCTTATGAACTTTGGTTTGGCATCACCCCTACTATGAAATATTTCAGAGTCTTTGGTAGTAAATGCTATATCAAAAGAGATGAAGACCTTGGAAAGTTTGATGCTAGAAGTGATGAAGGAACATTCTTGGGATATTCCACTCAAAGCAAAGCATACCAGTGCTATAATAAGAGATTGAGAAAGATTGTAGAAAGTACAAATGTGAAGGTTGATGAAGGCATTAAAAATCCCTTAAGGTTTTATGAGTATGAAGTAGATGATTAGAATGATGTTTCGGTCCAAGAAGAACAAGCCCAAACTGTAGCTCAAATGCAAACTGATCTAGAGAATCCAAAAATACAAGAGGAAGAGACAAGTTTGAATGAACCCATCCAAGAAATAGAAGTGCAAGAAATTTCCAAAACTCTTAGGTATGTAAGACTGAATCACTCTGAAGACCAGATCATAGGAGATAGAAGCAAATGTATTTAAATAAGAAGAAAAATTGCTCAAGATTTAGTGAAGTATTGTCTGATTTCAAAGGTTGAACCAAAAACAGTAAGTGAAGCATGCAATGATGAAAGTTGGGCTAAAGCAATGGAGGAAGAGTTGATGGAGATTGAAAAAAATTACACATGGGATCTTGTCCTAGACCTAAAGACAAAAATGTTATTGGGACTAAGTGGGTCTTCTGGAATAAACTAAATGAAGATGGTGAGGTAATAAGAAACAAAGCTAGATTGTTCTGTAAAAGTTATTTTCAAGTAGGAGTTGACTTTGAAGAGACTTTTGCTCCGGTGGCAAGAATTGAAGTAGTCAGATTATTTATTGCTTTTGTTGCCTTCAAGGATTTCAAAGTATATCAAATGGATGTCAAGTTTGCCTTCCTAAATGGTGATTTGGAAGAAGAGGTATACATTGAGCAACCGGATGGATTCCAATTATCTGATCATGGTGATATGGTTTGCAAATTGAAGAAAGCATTATATGGACTCAAACAAGCCCCAAGAGCATGGTATGAAAGACTAGATAAACATATTTTAAAGATTAGTTTCAACTAAGTTATTGCTGACAGTAACTTGTACTCAAAGATTGATCATGAAAATATCTTGATTGTTGAAGTATTTGTTGATGATATCATTTTTGGAGGAAAAGATAGTATGTGCAAGACTTTTGCAAATCAAATGAAAAGTGAATTTGAGATGTCCATGTTTGGGGAAATGAATTTTTTCTTGGGTCTACAAATCACTCAAACAAAGAAGGGAATCTTCATATCACAAACCAAATACATGAAAGAATTGTTAAAAAAAATTGGGATGGAAGATTCAAAGCCAATGAATACTCCCATGGCAACCGGGTGTAAACTAAGCAAAGATGATGAATCTCCTAAGGCTGGTTAGAAAAAGTATAGATCAATGATTGGAGGACTACTGTACCTTACTCAACCTAGACCTAACATTACAAATGTTGTTGGTCTTGTTGCCAGATTCCAAGCCAATCCTCGAGAGTCTCATGTTATGGCAATTAAGAGAATTCTTAGATATCTGAAGGGAACAGTTGAGTATGGTTTATGGTACCATAGGGATCATGATTTATCTCTTCATGCATACACAGTTGCTGATTGGGCAAGAGATGTGGATGATCGGAAGAGAACCAGTGGTGGTGCATTCTTTTTGGGAAAAAAATTGGTTTCTTGGCTGAGCAAGAAACAAGAGGCAATATCTTTGTCCACTACAAAAGTAGAGTATATTGTGGCAACAGGTAGTTGCACTCAAGTATTGTGGATGAACCAAATGCTAAGAGACATCAGAGTGGAGTATAAAGAACCTATCACAATCTTCTGTGATAACTCAAGTGCAATAAATATATCAAAAAATCTGGTGTTGTATTCAAAGACAAAACATATATCCATCAAGTTTCACTTTTTGAGAGAGCAAGTGAATAAGAATGAAGTTAGATTGGAGTTTATGCCCTCAAAGGATCAGATTGCATACATTTTTACTAAACCTCTACCTGAGGACTCTTTTGAGTATCTCAGGGAGAAGTTAGGGGTTATTACCCCTCTGATTCTAAATTAAGGTACACTGATGTGCATCAGTCTGGTGGATCTCATAGTCATATCTTATGATCTTGATTGATGATAGGAAGCTGCTACTTAGGGGGAGCAGTCAGTATGATTCTAAAATATGAGAAGTAGTTGCAAGTATGTGCCCTTTGCCATTGATGTCAAAGGGGGAGAGAAGATATGTGAAAAATAAAATGGTTGCTAATCAAAGGGGGAGCAGTAAAGAAGACATGTGAATGATTGTCGTTGATAGGGGGAGGTATGTCAGTTAGTGAGGAGAAGTTCTTGTCTTGATGGTTAAAATAGTTTTTCACATCATATGTTGCCATCAATGACAAAGGGAGAGATTGTTGCAATTATGGGACTAGATGGTGTTGTCATTGATGTCAATATACTCCTATTGCATTGATGTTAAGAATTGGATGAATTGTGTGATGAGGATATTGAGAAAATTAGCCCCATTAGAAATAGAGAAGAATAGTGAAGACAATGAAATTATATGAAGCAAAGATCCCATCTAGTTGAAGATCAGAGTATGTTCATGAAAGGGTTTGTAGTTATGTGTCTAAAGGTTCTTTAGTCAAGATTTTAGAGGTCCACATGAAGATTTGAAGAAGTTATGGCCACATGAGTAAAACTAGTTCTCGCAACTATTCAATGGTGACAGAGTGGCACAACTAAGTCCGGTGAGATCTAAAAATCCAATATCATGCTTTGCAGATCTAGTGGCATGTTTGGGAAGCTAATTTGAATTGACAACTGGATTGGCTCGTAGTTTGGAGGTTTGCAAGTGATCCTTCTAATGTGACAGTGATGACCGGTTGTGTTCTTGAGGTTTCAGATGAATATGCAAATGATTGCAGTAAGCAGAAGTGGTGCACATGTTCTTGGTGATTCAAGCAAGCTTGTGGTGGTCCCCAGATTGTGTCTAGTTCATGTTGTTGGTTAACATTGAAGATTTACCTTTAAGTGATGGTGATCTTCCTAGTCCTGGCTGATCGGATGATTTGCACATGTTGCAGATAATCTTGAAGGTGTTTTGTGAAGCATGGCGTGTTCCTCTAAGAAGATTGAAGCCCCAGCTATGAGTGGCCAACAGTGTAGTAATGTGCAAGAAGTTTTTTTTGTAACAAGTCAAGTTGTATTTTTGTAAATGCTCTGTAATAAAATAAGTGTATGTTGTGCCAACTTTGATGATCATTCTAAAGTCAATGTCATGTATAAATAAGAGTTGCGAAGTTGTTTCAAAATGTATCCATGTGGTCATGATGAGAAGGTGGTAAAGGAAAGGAGAAAAAAATATGTTAGGGTTAGCCGACAGAAGATATCAATTAAATGTAAATAAAGATTAAACAAAGGAATGGAAATACACAGAAATAATAATAGCGAGAGACAAAATTTAATGTGGTTCACCCAAACTTGGGCTACATCCACCAAATAGAGAGTCTAATATTATTATCCAGTAAATCAAACCAATTACAATCAGCAATCCCTACAACTCAATACCGCTGCAAATGCTACAATACAATATATCAAAACCCTAACCCTTAGCCACTTTTATCAAGCTTTTTGTCAGTTACAAAATAGGGTTTTTTATGGACCCCACAAGGGGTGCTGCCCCTTGACCTCGTAGGAATTTGGGGGGAAACTATGCCAATAAAAGTGGAGTAAATTTAACCTCTGAGTCTAATTAGGCTCCATATAACAACAATCTCCAACTTGGAGAATGATCAGACTCCACACCATATCATCTCCCATTTGGAGACTAATCATAACACCACTGACCCTATAGCTCCCACTGGAAATAAGCACCCTGGACTTTGTTGTTCTATTTTTGTTATTTTTAGTCTAGCAGACCAACCAAAGTTGGAGAGAAGCTCAGCTTCTCCCTTGTCACTGCCTTTGTAAACATATCCGCTGGATTTTTATGTGTATGTATCTTTTCCAACCTTAACTGTCCATTATCCAACATCGACTGAATAAAGTGATACCTCAACTATATGTGTTTGGCCTTTGAATGCAAGGCAGAATTTTTTGCAAGATGTATGGCACTCTGACTATCGGTATACAAAGAACTATTAGCCTGTTGTTTGCCCAATGCTTCCACAAAAGATTGTAGCCATATCATCTCCTTGCTTGCCTCTGTTATAGCTACATACTCTGCATCTGTGGTGGATAAAGCAACCACCTTTTGCAATTGTGAGATCCAACTCACCACTGTCCCACCTATAGTAAAGACATAACCTGTAGTACTCCGCCAGGTATCAATATCACCTACCAAATCTGAGTCTACATAACCTACTAAATCAGTATTAGAGCCCCCAAAACATAAGTATTTATTGGATGTACCTCTCAAATACCTGAGAATCTATTTTATCGCATTCCAATGCTCCAATCTGGGATGACCCATATACCTGCTAACGACTCCTACAACATGTGCAATATCTAGTCTCGTGCATACCATGGCATACATTAAACTTCCTATAGATGAAGCATATGGTACCTTGGACATTTTTTCTTCCTCCTCTTGTGTCTTTGGGCACATCTTCTTAGTCAATTTCAAATGACTAGGCAAAGGTGTGCTAACAGCTTTTGCTTTCTCCATATGAAATCTCTGCAACACCTTTTCAATATAATCAGCTTGAGATAGAGTCAATTTCTATTTTTCCTATCTTTGCAAATTTTCATACCAAGGATTTGTTTTGCTGCCCCCAAATCCTTCATAGCAAATGACTGTACTAACTACGATTTTAACTCTCTTATGTGATCCATGTTAGACCCAGCTACAAGCATGTCATCAACATATAAACATAAACTAATGTAACTGTCATTATCCAACCTCTTAAAATAAACATAATGGTCAGAATTACACCGCTGTAGCCTTGCTCAGCCATAAAACTATCAAATTTCAAATACCATTGCCGAGGTGCTTGTTTCAGGCTATACAAACTCTTTTTCAATCTGCACACCAGTTTCTCCTTACCTTTGACCTCAAATCCTTGGGGTTGTTCCATATATATCTCCTCCTCCAAATCACCATAGAGAAAGGCAATTTTTACATATAGCTATTCCAAATGCAAATCTTCAGCAGCCACAATACTTAAAACAGTACGAATAGAAGTCATCTTGACAACTGGAGAAAATATCTCATCAAAATCAATGCCTTTTTTTTATGCAAATCCTTTTACAACTAACCTGGCTTTAAATCTTTTCTTACCTCCATCTTCCTCTTTCAGCCGATAAACCCATTTGTTTGGTAAAGCCTTTTTACCTGTAGGTAACTTACATAATTCCCAAGTCTAATTTTTCAGCAAGGAGTCCATTTCGCCTTTCATAGCAAGCTCCCATTGAACATGTGTATCCTCCTACATAGCTTCATCATACCCTTCTGGTTCACTAGCATCTATTAAAAAAATAGAATACAAAGAGGGAGAAAACCTTTCATGAGGTCTACTTAGTCTGGTTGACCATCTAACATTCACTAGATTTTGTGGTATTTCTGGTTGCTATTGCCAAGCATGAGGAACCACTGGAACATTGCTATTTGGAGTATCATCCAGCACCACATAATCTTCGATTTTCTTCTCATGCTGCTGCAACTGATCTTTGTACGAAACCTTCTCATTGAATATAACATCCCTGCTTCTCACAATTTTCTAATTTTCAAAATCCCAAAGCCTATAACCAAATTCATCAATGCCATATCCAACAAAGGTACATTTTTTTGATTTTGCATCCAGCTTGGTTCTATTTTCAGAATCTACATGTGTAAATGCTTCACATCCGAAGGTCTTGAGAAAAGAATAACTCACCTTCTTGCCTGTCCATGCTTCCTCTAGAATACCACAGCCCAATGGAACTGAAGGACCTCTGCTAATTAAATATACAACAGTGTTGATAGCCTCTTCCCACATGTTTAAAGGAATCCCAGCATGCAATCTCATGGTCCTTGCATGCTCCATTATTATCCTATTCATGCATTCAGCCACTCTATTTTCTTGTGGAGTCCCTGGAACCATTTTCTACCTACGAATTCCTTTAAAGGAACAATAATCCTCAAATTCTTTGCTGTAATACTCACCACCATTATCAAATCTAAGACATTTTAATCTTTTACCTGTCTTATTTTCAACCAAGCTTCTCCATTTCTTAAATGTTTCAAATACATCAGATTTGTGCCTAAGGAAATAAATCCATACCTTCCTAGTTGCATCATCTATGAATGTAACATAATACCGAGAGCCACCGAGAGAAGATACCTGAGCTGGTCCCCATACATTTGTATGCACAAGCTCCAACTTTTCATCTTTCTTTTGCTTCGCATATCTGAGAAAACTGACTCTCTTTTGTTTGCCATACACACAACTTTCACAAAAATCTATATTAATACATTTCAAACCTGGTAAAACTTTCTTAGAATGTAGTACCATCATACCTTTTTCACTCATATGCCCAAGTCTGTTATGCCACAGTGTTGCCTCAAAACCTGCAAAAACTTTTCCAGTCTCTTCCTGTAAACCTATAGCAACTATTTCTGAACCTGTTTATTTTTTCTCTGTAACAGCTAAAGTAGAAGGAATAGTATGACCTATACAAAGATATAAGGTGCCTACTTTCACACCTTTCACTACTATTAAGGAACCTTTTGAAACCTTCCAATTTTTATCAGTAAATGTAACAATGCAACCTTGTTCAGCTAGCTTCCCTATTGAAATTTAATTCCTACTGAGCCTTGGAACATGCCTTACCTCTTGTAGTAGCCAATGATTCTCATTCTGCAACTTAATCTTAATTCTTCCCTTTCCAACAATCTAACATGGTTCGTTATCTCCCAAATAAACCAGCCCAAAATCCCCTTGGACATAATTAAGAAAATAACTTCTATGGGGTGTAGCATGAAATGAGGCCTCTGAATCTAAAACCCATGAATCATCAGCATTATCTAGGGAAAGAATCAAAGCATCATCTTCAGACTTATTACTTACCACATTTGCCTCCTTATTGCCTTCTTGTTTGTCTCCTTCTTTATTCTTATGAGACCAGCCATCTTTTTTTAGATGGCCTAGTTTCCCACAGTACCAGCAATCTTTTTGTCCTCTAGATTGGGATCTCTTGTCCTTCGATTTTCCTCATGACTTCCCATGACCTTTAGAACCTTTTCCTCTCTCCTTTGATCTGCCCATGCTTTCTGCATTCAAAACACTACCTGATGTCGATCCACCTGAGCTTTTCCTACGAATTTCCTCACTAAGAATAACACCAACAACATCATCAAATTTCAGGGTATTTGAACCAGAAATAGAGTTACTAACCGCCATTACCAAACTATCACAGCTTTCAGGCAATGAACATAATATCAAGAGAGCTCTAACTTCTTCATCAAATTTTACATTTACAGAAGTCAATTAACTGACAATCGTATTAAATTTATTTAAATGATCTATCACAGATCCACCTTCAACCATTTTCAGATTAAACAAATGCTTCATGAGAAATACCTTATTTGAGGCTGAGGGTTTTTCATACAATTTAGCTAAAGCTTTCATCAGAGCATCTGTTGTCTTCACTTTCGTTATATTGAATTCCACCGATGGTGCCAGGCACAACTGAATGGTTCCCAATGCCTTTCTGTCAAGAAGATTCCAATCCTCATCAGACATTGTTGCTGGTTTCTTGGCTACTCCTTCCAATGACATCCATAAATCCTTTTGATAGAGGTAATCCTCCATCTGCATCTTCCATAATTAATAGTTCTTCCCATTGAATTTATCGACCTTCAATTTTCCCTCGTTTGCCATTGTTCCCACTCAACCGTGAGACCTTTCTACAGATAATAATCAAACACAACCCACTCTGATACCACTTGTTAGAGTTAGCCGACAGAAGATATCAATTAAATGCAAATAAAGATTAAATAGAGGAATGGAAATACATAGAAAGAATAATAGTGAGAGAAAAAATTTAACATGGTTCACCCAAACTTGAGTTACATCCACCAAACAGAGAGTCTAATATTATTATACAATAAATCAAACCGATTACAATCAACAATCCTTACAACTCAATACCGCTGTAAATGCTACAATACAATATATCAAAACCCTAACCCTTAGCTGCTTTTATCAAGCTTTTTGTCAGTTACAAAATAGGGTTTTTTATGGACCCCGCAAGGGGTGCTACCCCTTAACCTCGTCTTGGGGGCACTGCCCCCAAACTCCCATAAGGGGTGCTGCCCCTTGACCCTGTAGGAATTTGGGGGGAAACCGCGCTAATAAAAGTGGGGTAAATTTAACCTCTGAGTTTGATTAGGCTCCACATAACAACAATCTCCCACTTGGAGACTGATCAGACTCCACACCATATAAAAGCAGAGCAAGAGTATTGAGCTTTAATGGAACTAACTTAAGCATAGTGAAGATGCTAACTTCCAGTTCAAGTATTTAATACTTATATTATTTTATAGATAGTGTGTCTCTTATAGGCAGTGGGCCTCTTCTGAGCAGTATGCTCAGGTAGTGAGCCCTAATTAACAAGTGCCATTTTATTTTTTATATTCTTTTAATAGAGAATATAATCTTGGGTTAGTCACCCCGTGGTTTTTCCCTTAACCAAGTTTTCCACGTTAAAATCTTAGTGTTATTGTGTTGAGTTTGTTTTTGCTCTTGAATTATTTCATTATGCTTTGATGATTAAATCATTGACATGCTGTTGAAATATAAGAAGGTATTAAGTGATTAAGAAACAAAATTTTAGTGACAACTGGTTCACCTCCCAGTTGTTTGTCCTTAAATTAACACATACATACATACATATAGGCATACATACATATATACATACATACATATATATAGGCATACATACATAGATGCTTGATAACCTTGAACATAAAACACTCTAAGGGAGACATAACGTGAGTGCGTTATAATGCACTCACATTTTGTCGAACATGACAAACATCAGACAAACTTTTATGAAAAAGAAAACAATGCAAAATAAAACATAACGCGAGTGCATTACAACGCACTCACGTTATATTTTGGCTTTGGAATCCCAAGCCTTAGGCTTGGGATTTGCTTTGGATTTCCAACCCAAAGGCTTCGAGTGCCTTCCCAACATCCACAAACATGTTTTTGCAAATTCTATAGGATTTCACATAATTTTGTTCGTGCTAACCCTCAAATTTGTACGTGTTTCAAGATCAAACAAATCGAACACCTGAGTAATGTTAGGTTTTTTGTTAGCTATTTAACGATGTAATTTTTTTCACATTTTGACAATGTTATGCCTTTCATCTTTAATTTCTTTTGTTTGTGTGTCTATTTTTGGGACAAAACCAATGTTTTGTCTTTTTTTCAGTGTAAATTAACCGTTCATTGAAATTTTAAAAAATACATTTTTTAGAAACTAGACTCCATTCTACACATATTAAGAAAAATGATTTTCAATTAGTTTTCAAAATTTATAAGGGTAGTACGGCAAAAATTCTATTTTTTAGGATTGTCCACTTTAAAAATTAGTAAAAATTCAAATATTCATAAAAAAATTATCAGAAAAATTAGGCATAAACTACATGATGTTAGCTAATTTCTCACTGAAGTGATTTTAAAAATACCAAAAAAAAAGTTAACCTTTTGAGGGAGCCACAAAACATGCTATATTATGTTTTTTTGACAGAATCAACACCAATTTTTGTGGCTCCCTCTTTTGAACCCCTTAATCTATACAATTTTTAAAAAAATTGGTAGTTTAGAAAGTAGACTCGGAGCACTACAAACATTGTTTTGGTTGCATCTTCAAGTTTTGAGTGTAAGTATGCTCAATTTCTCATCCAAGGCCAACATTTCCTAATTTTAGAAAAAAAGTGGCCACTTAAGACCCCTTTTTGGCCCCCCATCTTCTTGCACTTATCCTCCTAACAGTGTACAATAGTCCTCATATGGTGTGATGTTAGTATCATCTATCAACCAAAAAAAACTACAAACTAAAGACTTACCTTCATTACTGGACCCATCGAAGCATTACACCACTCAACGATTGATTTTGCATCTGTCAACTTTACATTGTCTTTCTACTTTAACTCTTCTCATGCTATGGCTCTTTTGATACATGCTCCTATACCATCATGCTCCCCCTTTCCATGCTTAACCTCACCAAAGTTCCACATATGCTAAACACCTATGATATTATGCCTCATGCTCAGCCAATAGAAATTCTGTGAGTACTTGAATTGTTATGCACAGTTATCTAACCATATGATATGTTGACTGAACGATATGCCCCGTCTAGCCAAATCATTGTAGAACACCTAAAAGCAACCATGCACGAACTCTGTAGAATGCGTACGATCATAACTAATATAAAAATGATACTCCCTTATGATCTTTCTATCATCCTCTATACTATCATTCGCATGAATGAATGCAATGTGCACAAATATAGAAACTTGTGTGGAGTTGTAATATTGTGATTGCACCTTGCGCTATGGTTGTAGACTATAGTTATGTGCAAAGTCGACAACTGAAACAATACTACCAACTAGAAATATGTCCTTGCATGACTTGAATTACAAGTCCAACTATCGAGCTCTATTGGCATGTCTTGCATACTCATACACTATACTGTCACAAAATATAGACATAAACTGATAAACTGGATATTTTTGAATAACCAATTCACACCTCTTTGCTTCTTTACCATCTTTTGTATTGTATGCCACTGTTTTATACTTGTTGACCTTTACTAGTTCATTTCTAACCGCATGTGTTCTTTCCATATGTTCACATATTGGCATACGTTGCAAACCACTGCAATGCTAACATGTGCCATCCAAGCATAATTTTGTATAGAATATTTGACCTTCCTCTCTTTCACATAAAATTCTTGATATGAAGTATCTTGAAGATGTTGTTGGGACATGTGTGCCACAATCCTACAAAACATTGTTAGTATGCAAATCTAAACATATAGTCTGATAAACATTAAAATGGTTAGAAAATTCAATATGTAATCTACAACAAAAAGTAGTGCGTGTGTGATTTATCTTGACATAGAAAGGTTTTAGCATTTCAAAATATATTTGACAAATTTTAATTTGAGGATACGTCTCTAGAAATTTACCAAAAAATTTTGTTTGAGTCATAGCCAAAAAATGCTTTGGATGTGGCTCACAGTTCTGACTTCCAATTCTCTTTCTTACCAGATCCCTTTGATTCAAAGATACCCTTGTGTAATTCTTCCAAATTTCTTCAATTAGTAATCTCAATGCTTCAGCAATTGGTTTATCTTTTCATGGTAGTCTCCCTGAGAACGCCCATAATTCATTGGCATTGGTGTCCTCAATTCTTTGGTGCCTTCCAATGGCTCTTGATAAAGTTTTCGTATTAATTCTCAATGCTTGACTCATCTTTCTAATGAGATGAGATTTCCTCGTTTGACTACTTGCTATAGTCGATGTAATGACATGTCGTGTTGCATTACTATCTTTTGTGTGTGAGATGTTACCCACACCCTCATATGCACTCATTAGATTCTTGATAATAGATTTTTCACTTGAAGCCTCTGATGTTCTCAACCCAAGAATCTTCATGATGGACCTATGCTTTATACTTCACATCATTTTAACAAATAGTTGACATCTTGCGGTCTCATTTAACTTTTTGAGGAACAATCTCCAAATCATATGAGCATATCTTCTACAGGTGTGTTTTGGAATCTTACCTTCCATTAGCTGCAAAATATTCTCATCAATATCAATCAAATACTTCGGCTTTCTATGCAAAATTCTAGGTGGTGTTAAGATTGATAAATTCATCTCAACATTAGGAATTTCATCAATAATTAAATGAGATGGGCTAGATGGCATACCTTCAATCGAAGATGGAATAGATGACATACCTTGAGGTTGAGGTAGGAATGATGGCATACCTCCTTCCTCACATGTGAGTGATGACGTACTCTCAACTTGAGATGCGGTAGATGGTGCCCCTACATGTTGACTTGTAGTAGGGGATGTGTCTCCAACTATAGTATTCAAATCTCTCATAGAACGAATTTTTTACATTCGTTCCCTTTGTGTTGCCAATACCATATCTTTTCTTGATGGTTGTGATTCCTCTTCAATTGCTATGTCTTCATTTATCGTGTCCAATTTCTTCTTCTCACAAATTTCTCTCATAGCCACTACTTTCTTTACATTATTAGCTTCTATCTCTTTGTGTGTTGGTTTAATTCTTGATTGTTTCCTCAGCATGATGGAGAATTTATCTATAGCATGATAAAGAGACAAATATTAGTTCCTAATAAATGAATCCATACAAATAACTGAAATATATGTCATTCAACCCTTCATACAAAATGCACATACAATCATCACGTAGAAGAGTACAAATGTCACTCAATCAAAATAGGTACAAAGCATACAAAGCATTATTGCAGACATACAAAGCATTATGGTACAAAGTTCACTTTAGTCTTATGAGGATAAGGATAGAGGAGAGTCACCTATTGAGGCTACAAGTGAATAGTACGTGGGACTTCATGTTGACTATAAGGTTGAAGATGTGGGGGAGGCCTTGGTGCTAGTGGCATCAAACTACCTATAGTTACTTGTGGATAGAGATCATCTCCTCACACATGAAGATTCGGCTTGCAGCCATGGGATAGAATTTAGGACACATGATACACTTGATTTTCACTTGGAGATGTCTCGTGGGCCAGCACTTGTTGATAACCATCTAGTGATGAAAGTAGAGATGATTGAGATCGTGGGAGATATCACACTAGGGCATGCGGTAAGGAATGATTTTCTAATGTGTGATAGCAGTCCCTTATCTTCACATTATCATGTTATGACAACCAAGAGGATCATCCTTAAGGCTTATGATTTTCATGGAGACTCTCATGTTGAACTTAGTACTTTGCTATGACTGAACTATCTTGAGACCTTATATCAATTCCATGGCAATGTGATTGATTTGTATTATTTAACTTGGTACATAGTCATAGATATGGGAATGGAAACATTTGGTATACAAGGTTTGTATGAACTATCAACATGAAGAATAATTTAGCATAGCATGGATCATGATTGGACTAAGCCTATTGGGATTTACTTGTATGATCTTAGCACCTATTCATTTGTATTTTAACTTGTTATGACAAGATAATAGTATTTCATTATTCTCAAGGGATTGTATATTTATGTGTTGTAAGGATTTATTCTTGTATAATTTGACATCACGGTATGTTAAGGTCTGTTTAATTCATTATTGAAAATACTTATTAAAGACCCCAAGTGTAGCAAATATACATGGCACCATGTGAGATTGTAGGTTGACCTTATGGATTCTTAAGTAATAAAATATAGAGATTTAACTTAAGGCTATATATGCAGGTTTAAAGGAAACACACATGATGGAATTTTGCATGAGGTCCTTTAGGTTGAATCTCATTAGATAGACATTAATGAGTTTATATTATAAGGTTCATTATGCAAAGGGACTTAATAATCATATCATGATTGTGTCTATTTTAATTAATGTTGACCTTTGAGATATCGTTTATTCTACGTACCATGAATTGACTTAAAACATAGTCTATTAGAATGACATTTGTGTGTGATGACTAAGCTCTTTGGGTAGTAAGAACTATGATGAACTATAAATGCAAAATGTAAGACATGTAGGCAAAATATAAGACTTGTATTGCAAAATGTGTAAGCATAGACAAGGCAAATGAACTATAAAGTAAAAAAAGTGAGACTGATATAAACACAAAATATGTAAACCATACAAGTGATATAAACATGTATGATAAAGCATGGTAAAGTAATTCAAATAGAATTAAGGAAAATGTAAAGAACATGTATGTAAAGACTTGACATACCTAAAAAATGGAGATTTGAATGGAGAGAGTACCCAATTATGTAGTGTTTTTTTCTTCTTGCATCAAACTCCTCAACAATTTGAGTATTTCACCACTTGCTTCCTTTTCAACATTAAATTGAATAATGTACTCAAATAGAATTAGTAACAACAATACTATTAACCAATCTATAATGTTAAATTCCTACAATTCAATCAGAATTAACATTGCAACACTACAAAAATTGAAACTTGAATTGATATATCAAATTTGATGTGAAAACTATGTTATTTCCTCCTAATTATGTTGGCAAAGAAGAAAATGGTTATGGAAAGTTCATGCAAAGGTGGTCAAATGTGCAAAATGTGCATGTGGACTTCTCAATAGCATGAAAACACTTTTTTTGTCGGAACACGTGCATAAACAGAAGAAAATAGAGTATGTGAGCTTGGATCATGGGGGTCTAGGCCTTTTTACTATTTCTATAGCAAGAAAAAATGCGATCGTGTTATAATGTGAGCGCATTTTGTCCTGCTATAGATTGATCCATAGAAAAATATGTGTCTAAAGAAGAAAGGAGTTTAGAGAGTTCATGTGTTACTAATGTTTCCTTGATCCAAATACAGTAGATTGATGCTTCAGAAGTGGATGTTGGCATGTGCATAATTCAAGGGATCGTCATCCTTCTTTTTGTTCTAGGTATTTTATTTTGAAACTTATGAAGTGAATTAACTAAATGTAGTCTCTTTATAATGTGCCACTAAGTTGTCATGGAAAAGAAGTACCAAGTAGCTAGATGTGAGATATTTTGCAAAATATGATAGAAAGGAGTACCTATAAATATTTGTGCCTATAGTACCTTTGTAATATCTCTCACCTCTAGTTCCATTAGCTCGTGTTCTATCTCTCACCTCTCTATATCTCACTTATCTCTCCCCCTCACCTCTCTACCTCTCCCCTCTCTACATCACTCAGTGACTCCTTGTCTACTTCACCATCCATCCTTAGCCATCTAGGTCTCACTTAACCCTAAACCTTGAAGCCTCAACTCTTAATCCTTAAACCTTAAATCCTAAACCCTATCCTAAACCCTCAACACTTTACCTTAAACCCTATTCCCTCAACCCTAAACCCTACACCCTATCACTAAACCCTCAACCCTAATCTCTCAACCCTAAACGCTATTAGTAAAGCCTCAACCCTAAACCCTAATGCCTCAAGGTCCTAAACCCTAATCTCTTATCCCTAAACCTAAACCCTATCCCTAAACCCTCAACCCTCAACCCTCAACCTTAAACCTTAATCCCTCAACCCTAAACCTTACAGGTTAAGCCCTAATCCCTTATCCCTAAACCCTAAACCCTATCCATCAACCCTTAACCCTTAAACCTTAAACCCTAAAACTGATCCCTAAACCCTCAACCCTCAACACTATATCTTAAACCCTAATCCCTTATCCCTCACCCTAAAGCCTCAACCCTCAATCCTTAAACCTTCAACCCTAAACCCTATCCCTAATCCCTTTACCCTCGACACTCTATCTTAACCCTAATCCCTTGACTCTCAACACTAATCCTTCAACCCTTAACCCTTAAACCTTAAACCCTAATCCCTCTACCCTCGACACTCTACCTTAACCCTAATCCCTTGACCCTCAACCCTATCCCTAAACTGTCAACCCTCAACCCTCAACCGTAAACCCTAATCTATCAACCCTAAACCCTAATCCGTCAACCCTAAACCCTATCTCTAAACCCTTAACCCTTAACCCTCAACCATAATCCCTTAACCCTCAACCCTAATCCCTCATCCCTAAACCTTAAACTATATCCCTATTCCTACTCCTTCAACCCTCGACACTACACTTTAAACCCTAATCCCTTATCCCTAAACCCTATCCCTCAACCCTCAACCCTTAAACCTTAAACCCTTAAACCTATCCCTAAACCCTCGACCATCAACACTATATCTTAAACCCTAATCCCTTAACCCTCAGTCATAAAGCCTCAACCCTCAATCCTTGAACCTTCAACCCTAAACCCTATCCCTAATCCCTATACCCTCGACACTCTGCTTCAACCCTAATCCCTCAACTCTCAACCATATCCCTAAACCCTCAACCCTTAACCCTCAACCCTAATCCCTCAAACATGGACCAATCTAGAGAAAATCAAGAAGAAAATTTTGAAGCCAACAAGGACAAAGGCAAATAGAAGAAAATGTTGCTTTCTTGTGATCTTGATGTTGAGGATATTGAGAAAATTTTCTCCTCCGATAGAAACAGTGAGTTGCAGTTGAAACAGTGTATTGCATACAGAAGAACAATCCAGAAGATTGATCTGCATTTCCTGTAGGATGAATATCTTTGTCTATAGATTGTAAGTTGTATAGAAGTCTGTTTGAAGATGATGTATTCCAACTTTGAGCCTCTGGTATGAAGATTTGAGTGAGTTACGTTCACCAGAGTGAAAATTGCTTTTCTTGCATGTTTGGTGGTGATAGAGAGAAAGTGTTATGCTTTGCATTCCTCCACATTAAAGTACTTTTGTCTGTAGTTCTAGAGTTAAGTCTAAGATAATGTTAAGTGCCTTCAACTTCAATGGTTCATGATTTGGTGGTCCATAAGTGATCTTTTCCTTATGACAGTAGTTCACTATGTTGTTTATGTGCTCCGGTTTGAGGAATCTTCTTGATAAAGTAGTTAGAAGTTGTGTAGTTGTCTCCTGATGATTTCAATGTGCTTGTGGATGTCTTTTGATTATGTACCCACCCTTGTATTTCTTGACAAAGATAAAGTTGGATCGTGAATGAAGAATGCTCTTAGAAGACCTAGTGTTCTGGCTGACTTGGTTGATCTCACTAATTGTGGAGATGCATTGAAGATTGTAGAAGCGTTTCATGGCATAGAGGACTGCACTTGAGTCCTTGGTCAGGTATGGCATGATTCACATACATCTTTAGACCTTTTCCTTAGCAAATCTTTGTATTAGGTCCAACCCTATTTTATGTATGTTTGTAATGCCAACCTTGGAGATTGTTCCAATGGTTGCTGAATGTAATGCCAATCCTAATGTACATTCCAAGGTTGATGAGTTGTAGAAAGGCTTGTAATGAAATTGTAAAAAACATATCCTTGGGAAAAAATGTGAAGATAAGTGTGAAGAGAAAAGGTAGACCAAAGTAGAGGAAATGTATTGCACTTAAATTGAACTGAACCCTAGCATGGAGTAGATTCTATTATCTCAGTTCAAAATTCTTGGCAATGGGCCATCCCCTGGCAGTGAGCTTATCTTTGCAGTGAGCATTTTGGGTAATGAGCCCCATAGGTAGTGAGCCTCTTTTTTTCAGTATTTGATATTGTTGGCAAGAGACACTATATGGACTCATGAATGTTGTCATTGATGGAAACAAAGGTAATCCCACACATCCATAAGACATGATGAGTTCTTACCAGAAGTCAGATCGAAGAAGTGTTGAGATCCGGTAAGCAAGAATAGAGTAGTCAATAAGGTCCGACAGATAGGTCTGGATCTCTCAATAGAAGTATCTCAGTGAAGTGCAGATTTGGGGAAGTCAAGAGGAGTACCTTGACAAATAGAATCCAAGGATTTAGCCTCCAGTGTTGAAAGGATGAAGAGATATGAATACTAGAGTGTCAGGTTCCTAATAGATAGTGCGAACAGAGGAAGAATTGACTGGCAGGACATAAGACATTATTCCGGATGTGTTACTAATGATGGTAAAGGTTCTTAAGGTATAAGTTATGATTGGCTGACATAATTGATGACTTCTACAAGTATATCCTTGATCCGCATTCCTTGGTATGCAAGGATTTAGTCGACAGACCAGAGTTTGAGGAAAATATTGACTATTCTGGATGCTGACTTGAAAGGTGATGAAATCACTTGTAAGGATGTATATACACGATTGATTTAGATGTGAAGTGAGCTTGTATGAAGTGTTGGTATGAGGATAAGTAGAAGAGCAGAATAAAATTTAGCAAAAGAGGTCCAAAATGTGACAGTACAGCTACATCAAAAGAAAGTAAGAATGAAGTGCAGCAGATCAGTTTATTAAGCTTAACCGAAACTAAATCTCATCATGTGTGGATGCCTCTCATTAGTTCAAATAGTGTGTTACCTTCCTTTTCTGCAGGCAGTGAGTCTCTTGTGGGCAGTAAGCCCTAATTGGCATGTGCCATTTTTGTACCTTCTATTCTTCTAACAGAGAATAATATCTTGGGTTAATCACCCTGTGGTTTTTTCCCTTAACTGGGTTTTCCATGTCAAAATCACTGTGTCATGTGTGTTAGTAGTATTTCCTTTTCATGGTTATGTTTGCTCATTTGATTTGATATTGCATTAATTGTTAAAGAAGTTCAAAAGGCAAAAATTAAGATAACTGATTCACCCCCCCTCTCAGTTATCAACAATTGGTATCAGAGCCTAGTTCCTCCCAACAAAGCCTAACAGCTTGAGGAAGATCTAGGAATTCATATGGATGTGTATGGTATGAGGGAGGAACTTAAGTCTGCCCTTGATGATCTTGAGCAGTCAAATTCTCAAGTCAATGAATTAAATGAAAGACTCAAAGAAGCTGATGATTTCATAAAAGAACTAAAAGAGAAATTGAGTCTCTCTATGAAAAAGAGAAAGGAACTACTCTAGCAATTGGTAAGTCAAAATGAAACAAATGATACAAGTGAAGATCTGAAAGAGAAAACCAAGTTATGTGAAAAGTTATCAAAAGAAATCATCATGATAAGACATGAAATGGAATCAGGAGTTATGAAGTTTACTCAAGAAATTGAAGAGAAAAGAAAATCTGAAGATGACCTAAGATAATCTCTCAAAGAAATATTAGAAGACTACCACAAGATGGATAGAATAATCAGACATCTTGAATTTGATCTTGAAGATGATAAAGATAATGAAGAAAAACTTGAGGATCAAATTGTCTCTCTCAAAAGGGATCTTCAAACAACAAATGAATACAAAGAGAAATTCAAGATAAGCTCTGCTCAACTTGAAGTTCTCCTTGAATGCCAAAAGAGGGTAGATGACAAGTGTGGTCTGGGGTATGAAAAAGGTGAAAGCTCTGGATCCGGTCAGAAGAACATTAGATCAAAAAATCCAAGGAACAGGTCTAGAAGACCTCCGGTAAGGCAGCCTAATGCTCAAAGATATCCATCCTTCAATGGATACTGCCACAACTGCAATAACTTTAGTCATAAAGCTAATCAGTGCAGAAAGAGAATGAATTAGACTAATACATCCTTCTCCAGATAGTGCTTCAACTGCAAAAGGTATGGTCACAAATCTCATGAATGCAGAAATATGCAAATGAACAATTCATTCAATGGTAGATGCCTTGCATGCAATAGAATGGGTCATATGGCGAATCAATGTAGATCAAGAGGATATCAATCAAATATGCAAAGAAATGTTGTTTTCCAAATTTGCAATAGATCTGGTCATATTGCAAAATTCTGTAGAAGCAAAAATCAAGATAAAAGAGGTCTGGTACATCATAATTAGAATTAAGATAAGGGAAAACAAAAAGTAAATGCGGATGAAGTTCAAAGTGAGATGAACAAGATTTGGGTGAAGAAAAGTACAAAGAATGTAAGGGATGCATCTGCACCAAACTCTGGTGCTGATATTCCTTCTAAAAATTAAAAGGTGAGCTCTGTCTCAGGGGGAGACACAAAGAAAACCATTTTCCCCCAGCCAGTCAATTGGTGCCGGAACTGGCACGAGGAGAGTTGTAGATTAAAGGGTTCATAAGAGAAACATCTAAATAAACTATGGTTAAGATTTGGAAGATCCGCAAGATATTCAAATCTAGATTGATCTGGTTCTTCAAGTCATTTGAATAAGGCAAACTGGAATGACTTAGGTCGAGCATTTATTGCAACTTGGTTTTAGGGTTTGCGGAACAATATAAGGCCTTTTCTTATCAAACATTTGCTCATTCTACATTTAAGAAGAAGAAAAGAGGTGCTCTGCAACAAATTTCCTCAAGCCCATCAAAGATCATTACAAAAGTCAATTCATCCAGAAATTGATCCGACTCGCTTCGTGAAAACCTAAAGGTGCATAAGGTATTTTCTATTTTTAAATATCTCTCTGCAAATCTCTTTAAAAGATGTCTACTCCAAATATAGTGAAGATCACTGATAGGCCTCGCCCCAAATTCAAGAAATATCCCTACAAATCTTTGGAAATAGATCCCCTAGGATCTTTTTCCAATGTACCGCATGGTGTCCTGCACACAAAACATATTAGGGTTTACATTCACGCTAACATTGAAGATTTCAGAGAGTTCAAATTGAGGGATATCTACCACAAACAACTAATAGATGATTCATTTGAGCTCAAACCCCAATACAAGGGCCTCCAGAACAAGCACTTTGCACAATGCATACATTTCCCCTGCTTTACTGAGGATGAATGGGTCAGGTATATTATGAGTAGAATACATGACAACTTCATGTGGTTGAATGGACCATTCAAAATCACAAAAAATGCCATCAGGGCAGTTACCAGATTACACTCATCCGATGGGATTCCTGTTCTTAAATCTATCAAGAATCAAACTGTGAGTGAGGCTACCAGATCCAAGTTTGACAAAAGAGCAATGACAGTAGATGACATCTCTGATTCGGATGTCAAGTTTACCTCCATGATCATTGGATACAAAATATGTCATTCTAGCAGGGAGAATTCAATACCTGGAACGGCCATCTACACTGCTTATGAAATGCTAAGAAAGGATGTAGACTATGATCTTTGTCAGCTCCTTTTAAACCAACTCTTGGAGAATCTGCAAAAAATAAAGAAAGATAAAAATAATTCATTCAAGTATGGTGGATTGATATTGTGCTTATTCTTCTACTTTATGAATGAGCTTCCTGGATCTAGTGGCTGGGTGTGGGAGAATGATAGACCAGTAGCTATCCAAATCATAGATTATTTACGCAGACTTGGTGATGACAAAGTACAAAATACATCTCTCTGGGGTTTCTTCAAAAACTTCCAGAACATGATGCAAGCTAGAGAGAGAATTCCTCAATCTCTAGTTGAAAAGTATAAAGACACTGTATGTTTTATGGTAGAGACTAATCAATGCCTAATGGAGGTAGTGGAACCAAGGACAGTCTGGATCATGCCTATGGGGTATGAAGTTGATAAACAAATTATGGAGCTACATGTGTAACACATGCTAAGTCAACCAAAGGATCCAAAGGTAGAAAGGTTTGGAACCTTTGAAGAGCTAAGTGTAAAAATCTATGTGGAACTTAGACAACTGGAGATGAAGAGAAAAGTGAGAAAAGAAGTAGAAGATGTTGCCAAAAGATTTGGCATATCAAAAGAAGCACTTGATACTAATAGAGAGAAGAGGGAAAGAGCAGAGAAAGAGAAGGAAGAAGCTGAAAAGGAAAGTGATCCGGTAGAAGCCCCCACCTGGACAAGATCCTCTAAGAGGTCTACACCTACCATTGACAAAAGCTCAAAGACATCAAAACCGGAAGCAAAATCATCCGGTAAAATAGAGAAAAGAACTAAGACAAAGGCCACAAGGTCTTATATCAGTCAGAAAGATGAAGAAGAGATAGAATCCAATGAAGAAATCAAGAAGATGATGAAGAAGAAGAAAGTATCTGGTACAGATAAGGTGGCAGAGGCAAAAGAATTTGTTGAAAAGCCCACTCTGTTTCCATATGATGTACTCAAAGCTGTTACTATGGATGGAAACCTGCAACCAATAACAGAATTCTATGATGCATATAATGATGCAAATAGAAAAATCTTGGAGGAAGCCACAGTTAAGTACTTGAACATATACAATAAAGCCTTGATTGAAATAATTACTCTAATTCCTAAAAGTTTGGAAAAGGAACTTGAAATGAGAAAAGAAAATGCTAAGGCAAAGGACTTAGAAATTAGAGAACAGATAGCTATTCATCTCTACCCTTCAATTACTCCAAAACAAATGGATATGGTCTTCAAAGATTGCAAGGATGAGTTCCAGAGTAAGACTAGAATGAATCAGCTCATGCTTGGAGAGACTGATAAAGTGGCAAAAGAAATAGAAGAAATCTTGTGGAAGGCATACTCAAGATTCAACATTCCTATTATAGAGAACTTGGATACTGATCCCTCGGCTTCAAATATTGAAAAAGAATCTACTGAGGCAATAACAAAAGTAATGGACTCCAGTGAAGGTAAAGACAAGGGCTTAAAATCCTCTACTCCTGAAGAGGTGGCTCATGAACAAACAAATATCTCTCCTCTGGTTTCCCCTATAGTCTCTGGATCTAAAGGAGAAGGAAGATTAGAGGAGAAAGAAGAAGTGAAAAGAAGAGAAGAAAGTCAAGCTGAGAAGAACATAAGTGACCATGCTGAAGAGAAGAAATCTCTGTCTCCGGTAAGAGACACTGCAGAAACTGTGAAGGATTTCTTGACAAAAGAAATATTGGAGATTGATGAACTGGAGTTACTTCAAGGTCCAGTTTGTTGACGCCTGAATTGACTGGTAGTTTTTTGAAAAATTTTCATTCAGGCACTCTCCCTAAGTATCCAAAAAGTGCTCCAAGTAATGGACCTCCTCAGCATTTTTCAACTGCAGCATCATATTTTCTTGAGGAGGAGGTCATCATCATCATGTTTGTTTCCATAAGGGTCAGCATCATCATGTTCTCCTTCGACCGGTTTCTCATCGTCATCATCATATTTCGCTGTCAGGTGATGTTTGCTTATTATCCTAATGATGCTGATGAGCTACAGTGTGCCCTTATCTGCTTGCGAGGGTGATTCTTCAAAGTCTCCGGTGATCTTCCATTTATCACCTTGCGCAGGCATGATGATGATGTTGCTTATTCTTTGAGTTGCTCGACCTAACTTGTTTTATCCTAAGGGTCGTCATCATCATCATTTTTTCAGTTGTCATCCTGCTGCTTGCGGTGGTTATCATATTTTCTGCCTTCATGATATTTCGCCGGGGTGATATTTCTATCATCGGGTGATCTTGGTTATGATCATCCTGATGATGATGTTGAAGAGTTTTAAGTGCGACCCGATATTCACTAGGGTCATCATATTTCGAACGTCAGGATGATCTTAGTCAATATCATCCTGATGATGTTGTATCACTTCTTGTTCATTGTTTCTTCATCCTGATGATGCTGACGTCATCCTTATCTCAGGGTGATATCTTTTTCTTTCTGCCTATCTGCATCATGATATTCCGAAGGAAGGGGTGATATTTTCATATCACCCGGATATATGTTTGCTCGAGCATCATGATGATGCTGATATCAGGGAGATATCCGTCTGCTGGCTTCGCGCATTATCTACTGGGGGTGATCTTTTTAAGCAGCATCATCATATTCAGTTTTCGCCCCGATCTTACAGAGGAGCTACAGTGCAACCTGATATTTTCACATCAGGAGGATATTTCCAAATATCTGGTTGTCTTCCGAATATCATGATGATGTTAATATGATGATGACGTCATCAAGGTCCGGGGGGGTCGTATTTCTAACATTGATCATCTTGAAGAGACCTCCTGATATTTGCAAACATGATGATGACGTCATCCGGATATGAGGAGGTGCGCAGTAGGCAGATATGATGATGACGTCAGCAGGATATGATGATGACGTCATCAGGATGTCCATCGGCCAGACTTTTGTTATAAGCTCAGCAGGAGGATGTTCCTCCGAAGGATCAGGTTGTGCCGATTATCATGAAGGTTATGTTTCAAATATCATGATGACGTCAGGGTGATATTTCGAACAACAGGATATCATGCTGCTGGAGGATGATGATGATGAAGTCTATACTAGTGTCGTCAGGAGCAAAAGCGCCGACATGATATATGCTCATGACCTAGTATATAAAGTGCAAAGGAGGTTGCTGCGGGGTGCATGTGGATAATGTTATCCTGCATATTCGAAACATCATGATGATGAATCTCGGCGGGAAGCGGTTGCGACTGTCTGTTTGATGTTCTTCCCGAGGCCGCAGGTTGGTGCGCCATTAATGGCGATTGTTGCAGAGGTATGGGCGATGGCGTGGACGAATGTTGTACCTGATTGAAGATCTGAATCCCTAGGCGGCGGCGCAAGGCTCGAAAAATCTTCCTGTCTCCTCCCCTACCTGCTGCATTCAAGTTTGAGCGCCATTTCTATGGTACTGTATATCTGGCGGGAATTTTGGTCAACCTGGTAGTTGATGCTGAAGACACCCTCCTGCTATATAATGCAGATGGTGTTATTCTTTTGAGGTTGTTGAAAGTTGTAGAATTTTGGCTCTGTAATCCATAACCAGCTGATCTGGTTGCTCTGTACAGCTTGATCTTGTGAGTTTATGTATCTCTTGTTGTAGGACTTGGCATGAATCCACTGGTTTCATGGTTGATCTTATATGAGTAATGCTATTTAGCATGTGTTGTGTTAATTCTGTCTCCAGTATTGCATGTATCCTTCTTCTGGATCTGGATGTTTGCTTATGTTTAGATTCTAGAGCATAGAATTCCTATGTTGAATGTCTGATCTTTTAACCTCTGCTCAAGGGGCAGATTAAACTGTTTTAAGGTTGAACATTGGGAAGGGTATACTGCAGTAGGGATACCATAAGTAGAGATAACTCAACACTCTTCATTGGGAGATGTCTGTAAGGCAGATATCATGTTTGTCCCCCTGAAATCCAGTTTTAGCTATTTATGCTGATCATTCACAGGTGTATGTCTACCGACTCCAAGCCCTGGATAGGCACCAATCATGCTGTGTTCTTGTGTTATACACCATGTCCAGCTTTGCATCCAAATTCATATCAAAACACTTCATACTTCCACCTGTTAGTTGTAGGAGTAGGATTAGGAACCCCCTGCATGCTCTCATACCCAACCAGACATCATGTCCAAGAATGTTGCCAGCCTTGTGATCTATCATACAGATCTTGGTCCATACATGAGAGTATTCTGCCTGTTGTTGTCAAGTTAGATCCTTCTATCTTTGAGCTAGTCAAGGTTACATCTTGAGTTATAGGGATACCCCCCTTGGTGCGGCAGAACCAGAAGTGAAGGGGAGGAGCTCACGCAACCTCCTGTATTCAGTTGGCCTGAATCTGCCTGTGCATTAGAAGTGGCAAACCCTAATGCTGATTCAGAAGAAATGTCAACACAGTTAACTTTGACTCTCTCTTTCTGGTTCAAACAATGAAGATAGCTTCATTTGCCAATGCAAAGGTAAAAGAATTTTTTTTGAAGTCTCACATGGAAGACTGTGAGCTAATAGAAGCTGCATCTAGTGCTTTAGAAAAGATCATGCCATCTTTTTAGAAGGATCCCTTAGCCTCCTCATTAGGTAATCTTAAATCTCTTATTAGTTCAGTCAGCACTCATTTTGAGTCCTTAGAGAAATTAGCTAAAGAAAAGGTCTGGAAGGAGTTCTTGGATAAAAGATTCTCTAAAGTACTAAGTTTAATATCAAATGATAGAAGAAATATAGATATAGGGATAAAGAGCTTAGAAAATGCTCTTAAATATGGTGGGGAAATATATAAATTTTGTCTATCATCGTCCAAAGCAACAATGGAGATTGAGAAGAAAATGAAAGAAAAGGAGATCCAACTAACAAAACTTTCTCAAAATTTTGATCCATTTACCTCATCCATAGCAAATCAAGAATGTCAGACCATTGTAGTCTTGGATGAAATTAAGAAGTTGGAGAAAGAAAAGAAAAACAGAATCAGTAGGTTACATGAACTTAGAAGAATAATCATTCCTAAGTTGGAGGCCATGCATGAGGCCCTAAGTGATGCTTAAACCACTGCCAAGACAAATGATCTGACAGATCTGAAGAAGGCTGAAGTTTTTGCATTCCTGTTGAGTGGTCACATATCAATTTTGGATAGGATGAAGCTAAGTTGGGCAACCAAAGTTGTACAATTGAAAAACACTTTTGCAGACATACTAAAGTATATGTAGAATGCAACCGGATGATATACTTCTATGACTAAGTTAAATTTTTCAGAAATATTTTTTTGCAGACCCCACCCTTTGCCATTGATGTCAAAGGAGGAGTGAGGAGCAGTGAAAAATGAGGAATCCAACTAAGGGGGAGTTCTAGTTAATATATATAAAAATAGAGCATCAGCCAAGGGGGAGTTTAGTGTGACACTTAGTCATTTTTCACTAAGTATTGCCATCAATGCCAAAGGGGGAGATTGTTGGCAAGAGACACTATATGGACTCATGAATGTTGTCATTGATGGCAACAAAGGTAATCCCACACATCCGCAAGACATGATGAGTCCTTACCGGAAGTCAGATTGAAGAAGTGTTGAGGTTCGGTAAGCAAGAACAGAGCAGTCAGTAAGGTCTGACAGACAGGTCTGGATCTCTCAGTAGAAGTATCTTAGTGAAGTGTGGATTTGGGGAAGTCAAGAGGAGTAACTTGACAAATAGAATCCAAGGATTTAGCCTCCAGTGTTGAAAGGATGAAGAGATATGAATACTAGAGTGTCAGGTTCCTAATAGACAGTGCGAATAGAGGAAGAACTGACTAGCAAGACATAAGACATTATTCTGGATGTGTTACTAATGATTGTAAAGGTTCTTAAGTTATAAGTTATGATTGGCCAACATAATTGATGACTTCTAAAAGTATATCCTTGATCCACATTTCTTGGTATGCAAGGATTCAACCGACAGACCAGAGTTTGAGGAAAATATTGACTATTCTGGATACTGAATTGAAAGGTGATGAAATCACTTGTAAGGATATATATACATGATTGATTTAGATGTGATGTGAGCTTGTATGAAGTGTTGGTGTGAAGATAAGAAGAAGAGCAGAATAAAAGTTAGCAAAAGAGGTCCGGAATGTGACAGTACAGCTGCATCAAAAGAAAGTAAGAATGAAGTGCAGCAGATCAATTTATTAAGCTTAACTGGAACTAAATCTGAGCATGTGTGGATGCCTCTCATCAGTTCAAATAGTGTGTTACCTTCCTTTTCTGTAGACAGTGAGTCTCTTGTGGGCAGTAAGCCCTAATTAGCATGTGCCATTTTTTTACCTTCTATTCTTCTAACAGAGAATAATATCTTGGGTTAATCACCCCATGGTTTTTTCCCTTAACTAGGTTTTCCATGTCAAAATCATTGTGTCATGTGTGTTAGTAGTATTTCCTTTTCATGGTTACATTTGCTCATTTGATTTGATATTGCATTAATTGTTAAAGAAGTTCAAAAGGCAAAAATTAGGATAATTGATTCACCCCCCCCTCTCAGTTATCAATAGATATAACATATATACTTATGTGGGATAACACCCACTGTGGTTTTTCCTCTCTAGGGTTTTCCATGTAAAAACTTTGGTGTCTACTATGTTGAATGTGTGATTGTGATGAAGTTTATTGTTTTATGCTTTCATGGTTAAATTTGATTATCATTAATTAAATAGTTGATGGTTTGATATTCATATGAAGCTAAGTTTTTATGACAACTAATTCACCCCCCCTCTCAGTTGTCCTATGTATTTCAACAGAGATATCCTTTTCAAGGGACCTATTTTTAATCAATTTACTAAACATAGCTGGAAATAGGCACCTTGAGAAGGATATCTCTAACCCTAACCCTAAATATGACCTTAACCCTAAATCTAACCCTGTGTAACCCTAATTATAATCATAACCCTAACTTAATCTTATCTCTAACCCTAATTCTATCACTAACTATAATTATATCCCTAACCGTAACCGTAATTGTGACCCTAATGTTTTTTTGGTTATATATATTTTCCTTCATTGTAACCATAATTCTAATCATAAGCCTAACCTTAATTATAGACCTAAACCTAATTGTAACCCTAACTGTAATCCTAATTCTATTTGTAGCCCTAATTCTAACCCCAACCCTTTGGTTATATATTTGTCCTCATTGTAACGCTAATTTATACTATAACCCTAACCCTAATTCTACCAATAACTCAATTTTATCCTTAACCCTAACTCTAATTCTAATCCAAATATTTTTTCTAGTTATATTTTTTCTAATTATAACCAAACTGATAACTCTAATTCTATCCCTAACTCTAACCTCAATTCTATCCCTAACCCTAAATTTGATTGTAACCCTAATTTTGACCTTAACACTAAGGTCTCAACCCATATCCTAATTCTAACCTTAACCTAATTATATTCATACCATAATTTTGACATTGACCATAATTCTATCCCTAACTCCAACTTTGATTCTTACTCTAAATCTAATGATTTTTTTTTGTTATAAATATTTTCCCTAGTTGTAACCCTAACTCTAGTTGTATCCCTAACCCTAAAAATATTGTTATCCATAGTTGTGTCCCTAACCCTAATTCTAACTATAACCATAATTATAACCCTAACTTTTTAGGTTATATATACATTCCCTAATTGTAATACTAATTCTAATAACCCTAACCCTAATTCTATCCCTAAACCTAGCCCTAATTCTAACCCTAACCTTAACCCTTATCTAACCTTAATGTTTTTTTGTTATATTTTCCTATCTCCAACCCTAATTCTTACCATAAATGTAACCCTAATCCTAGTTCTTTCCCTACATTCCAACCCTATCCCTAACCTCAATTCTATCTATAACCCTAATTTTGACTGTAATCCTAATTCTTACCTTAACTCTAAGGTCCCAACCTTGATCCTAATTCTAACCTTAACCCTAACCCTTAACCTAATTATATTCATAACCCTAATTTTGACATTGATCATAATTCTATCCCTAACTCCAACCTTGATTCTTACTCTAACCCTAATGATTTTTTTGGTATAAATATTTTTCCTAGTTGTAACCCCAACTCTAGTCGTATCCCTAACCCTAGATATATTGCTATCCCTAATTGTATCCCTAACCCTAATTCTAATTATAATCATAATTATAATCCTAACTTTTTTTGTTATATATATTTCCCTAATTGTAACACTAATTCTAATAATAACCCTAACCCTAATTCTATCCCTAAACCTAGTTCGCTAAGTCTAACTCTAACCCTAACCCTTATTCTAACCCTAACATTTTTTGTTATATATTTTCCTATTTATAACCATAAAAGTAACCCTTATTCTAGTTCTTTCCCTAACACTAATTTTAATCCCAACCTAGGGATAGAATTACGATCAATGTCAGAATTAGGGTTATGAATATATCTCTCGTGCTTTCTCCCTCCCTCCCTCCTTTTCTATTTATCTTTATCTTTGTCTCTTTGTTCACAAGATTCTATCCCTAAACATAATTCTACCCCTAACCCTAACCCTAATTGTAACTATAACCATAATCTTAACCCTAATTTTTTTGGCTATATACTTGCCCTAATTTTCTCTCTCTACCTCTTTCTCTCTTATCTATCTCTATCTTTTTCTCTCTTTGTATCTCTCACACTTTCTCCTTACATCCCTCTCTTTATCTCTTTGTATTTATCTTTGCCTCTCTCTTTATAATTATATCTGTCATGCCAATCATAATTCCAACCCTAACCCTAACCATTTTTTTATAAATATTTGTCTTAATTCTAATCCTAACTATTATTCTATTAATAACCGTAACTCTATTCTTAACCCTAATGTTTTTTTGGTTATATATATTTGCCCTCTCTCTCTACCTCTCACACTTTCTCCCTCCCTCCCTCTTTCTCTCTTTGTCTTTGTCTATCTCTCTTTCTCTTTGTCTCTACACATTACTCACTACACAAGACTTGATTTATATAAAATTCTATAGTTGATGTGATTAGGTGTGTTAATTTTTATTCAAAATTAATTATTATATTTATTGTTTGTAGGTATAAAAAATTGTTTTTTCATTCCTAAGTAATTAAGTTTTTTTTATGGTTACATTTTTATAGGCTATCATTAAAGGTAAATTTTTGCTATTAAAAAAAGGACAACTATTTATCACCTTTTAGTGTGGATGAGTTATAAAATTGGTACTAACTATTTGATAATTAAATTGAATGATTCTCCTAATATAATTATAATTTTTTTTTAAAATATTAATAATATCTAAACAAAATCCAATTAACTAATATACATGTTAATTATAAACTTTATTACAATCATACCATTTATACATTTCAAGTTTAATTCATATTCAAAGATTCATTAGTTTTAATTTTTGAAATTTTAAAATAGAAAACAATATTACAAATTTCATAAATAAACACATCATAAAACCTACTTCTACCATTACAAATCTTCAATAAAATCCTCAAAATGTGATGCGATGGCAACAAATTAAGAAATAAATATTTAGTGTGAGTAATAAAAACTATATGTAAGTAAAAAATGAATAATTTTTTCATAAGGAAAATGTATAAAGGTGTAAGTGGAAATAAATACAAACTAACAAAACATGAATAATTCTCATATAAAATAGGGAATGATGGAGAGAATATAGGAAGAGTGTGGAAGAATATTTAAGGAATATAAGGGACAATAAGACGTCATTCTATGGGCTAATAGAATTATATCTCCTAAATCAATTAGTTAATAAAATTATAGATAAATTAAAAAAAAACTTTTTCTTAGAAAAATTTGCATCTTTATTTTAAAAAAGAGTTTAACTACACCCTCACTCTGAGAATCCAAAGAAAAGATATGGTAAAAAATTCTAACCAGTCTCATAGATAAATCCATTAAATGAAGTCGATGCTTCAAATGAGGATATAGTGCAAAAAAATTAATAATATTAGATGAACAACTCTGATAAAATAAGAGCAAGCCTTCAAACACTCCCATAGGTGCCATCTCCCACCTCGTTAATAACCTTGTATCTATATGGCCACGAAGTCAAAAAAAAATGATAATTAAAAAATAAAGAAATAGTTAGGAGCATCCTCACACAAGATAATTTTGTGATAAAATCAAATGCTTTGATTTACTGTTACGCTAGCAATCTGCTGATGCATGTTAGACATTGCTGAATCTTATTGAATAAATTTTGAATTTTTTTCCTTTTGACACCACCCATGTCTAACATTTACTGCAAATGGCATTCAATAATAAAGCCTTATTGATCCATCGGTTCTTGGATAATAGTGCTTGAGAGGAGATTTCAATAAATCAGATCTTTATTGTTCATCTAAAAATCACCAACATAGGCACAAATATGCAAGTTATGGCATTTTATTTGGCTCCCTGCTATGACTTTAAAAAAGATACACCTATTAATGTACCAGTAAAAAGTCTAACTGGCTAGTAAACAATAGCCATTAACTTCCAACTAGCAATTGACATCTCTTTGACACCAATATATGGTAATATGGAATTTTTGTTCTTATTAAGCAACCATGTATTGTCTAGGTGACTTCACTTATCACCCTATGATGCAAAAAGCATCCGTGCATATAAAGTCTGCATTCCTGCCCGTGTACACCAATCATATAATCATTGTGAATGAAAGGTCCATGGCCCAAATTGCAATGTAGATCAAATTCACAGGTCTATACACCTCTCCCATTAAAAGGATCATACAATAGATAAAATTCCAGCTATGGACCAAGAAAGATCTCAACAATGGGAAACTACAAATTTATTCATGTACCAGGATAGAAAGAAAATAAGAAAAAAACAATGTTCACCCAATAAAGCAAGATATGTTTATCAGACAGTAATTATCTTATCAAGACAGCCATATTTAATTTTCCAGACTCAAATACACTATTGTTCCTATATGTGAAAAGAAAGTAAGATGCAAACTCATTGCTTGAATCTATTTTGGAAAAAAATCGTAATGACTGTAATGGTATATACTATATATCTACTGAGAAAATGCTATTGTTTCAAGCAAAGAAATAATTCTTAATCTTACCTTGAAGTTCTTTGAATGAGATATTAGTTAGTGAATTGAAGACTGTCAAAACAAAGAAAACAAAGAGTCAAAATGACAACAGGTATGATGGCATTTATATAAATGTGGTATCCGGACATAATAACCCGGCCACAATAACCTTGGACACAATAACCTGGTCATAATAACCCAAGGACAAAATAACCTAGGGTCATAATAACCCATGTACAGAATAACCCGTGGTCAAAATAACCCGTGGTCATTTTAGATCAAGCTAGTAAACTAGAAATGACATAAAATCAATTAGAACATTAGAATTTAGATATTTTTCCAATTCTTATGCCAAATTCTTGCTCCAATTTGCACTGCTATCTCTTCATGTGCCCAGATGACCATAAATAGTCAAAAAACTATTTATTAAACTAAATTATAAATATGATTACAAGGAACATAAACAAACATGTCAAAACTTTAAGTAACATTAATCTTTAAGATAAAAAAAAGGGATTGTGAGGCACCATAGAGGCTATTTAGGTCATTTTTAGACCATATATCCATTATATACCCCTAAAATAGCCTTAAAACACCTTTAATATGCTTAAATGACCTATAAAATGGTAAATAATCATAAAAATAAAGGCAATTTCATGGGAATAAGCTGATTAAGAGTTATTATGAAAAGATATAAGTGAAAAGGCATTCTGAAGAGGCATTAAGAAGATATATAAAGTGGTAGAATTAAGAGAAGTAAAGAAAGGAAGAAGGGGAGAAGAAGTAAGAGCATGTAGAGTGATAAGAAGAGGAGAAATCCATTTTTTTTTTAAAAGATAATGCACCTGGTAAACTTTTTAATGTGACTAGCGACACTGGTACGACACGCCCTCCGGCTCCACATGAATGCTTTTTCCCAGAGCAATGAACCGGTGAGGCCACAACATAGGGGACCTCATCCCCTAGCAAGAACACTTCAAACCCATGAGCTCATTAGCCTAGCGAAGGCGTAAAGCCTGCGAGCTCATTGGCCTAGTGGGGGTTTGAACTCTGGTGGCTGCCACTACAACTGAATGAGTTAACCACTGAACCATGCCCTTATCAGCAAGGAGAAATCCAAATTCATAAAAGAAGATATTTTGTAATAAACATTTTTGAACATTATTTTAAATTTTCCTAGGGTTTTCTAAAAGAGTGTACAAAAATCAATATACTTTTAGGGAACCAACACATTCTTCACAATTTTTAATATATACAATGCCTCTTCAGTTTTTAACAAGTCAAAAAAACAAGAATTTACTTATTTTAAATGGATACAACTTAGTTTGGAAATTCATCAAAGTAGTGAAAAAAGAACAGGGTCTCCAAGAGAATAAAATAGAGAAATATATGGCTGGATACACTGGGTAACCAAGCAGGAAAAAATACCATGAACTCAAAGAAAGACTAAAAAGATTGGTTGATGGTTATGACAACCATAACATTTTAGATTATATAAGAGGCATCACTCATAATTTGACACTTTAATTGAAAATTTAAATAATAAAGTTTTTTAGCAACATACATGTAATTTATAAATTTTGTTTTCCTTTCTTTATATTCTTACGGGGATATTTTGTCCATAGGTTATTTTGACCATGGGTTATTTTGGCTTGGGTTATTATGACCCTGGGTTATTTTGTCCTTGGGTTATTGTGACCGGGTTATTCTGTCTAAGGTTATTTTGGCTGGGTTATTATGTCCTACAATCTATAAATGTACATAAAATAAAACAAAACTATAATATATACTTTATATACAAAGGGAAATAGAAATATACTTATTTACCACTTTCGAGCAGATGTTGCTTTTGAATCAAGGCTTGCATGAGGACCTCTATTGTGCTTGCAAAACTAAGAACAATTTGTTAAGTACAACCAAGAAAAGTTGTAAAAAGTAAGTCACGGAGAATGCCAAATAACCTGAGAATTCAACGACATGATAGAACTTGTTCTTGGTAACATCTGCATCCAAAACACATTGATTCCATGCCTTCCATGCTGTGAATAATCCCTTAAACACAGAGAACGGGGTTGTGAAAACTGGAAGAGAACCATACAATAAAAGAACGGAAAGGAAATCATTTAAACTGCATGATACAAAATGATCACAACCTTCAATATCTATTACATAAACAAAACTACATCTTTGAATTGCTATTGGAATCTTCAAAAGAGGGAAACGTTGAAGTGTCAAGGGCCTACGTAGAGAAAGGAGTTCCCACAGACCGTGGGTCAAAAGGTTGCATAAGAGACATTTCAATGGGCTACGTTTGATGATTAACATCCTGTTTAGAATTTAAAGCACCAAAAGACTTTTCCAATATTTTCATGGGGTCAACCATGTACTACATTGGGACAACTGAGATTGTGGAATTCAAAGGCTGTGATAAACTTTCTTCTGGTAGAGTTCTTAATGGTTGTGTAGAGTTTGCTATAGGTTGTGAAACATTGACGCTCCCCTGTCGATTTTGCACATTATTTGTATTTTAAAACATATCAACTTGGATATAGTCATTTTATGAAGTCTCCTATTTTTGGAAAGCTCGCAAAATTTTTTCATTAAACACAACATCCCTACTATGAACAAGTCTGTAGATAATGCCCATACACAACCAAGAATGTAGTGGAAACAACAAACATAGGCATTCAACAAGAACACAAACCACTACACATGATTTACCCTAGGAAACCTCAAATCGGGGAAAAAACTAGCAATGAAGATCTTTGTATTAGCCCTCAGCCCCAACCGGGCTGAGCATGGAGGCTTCAACTAGTGACACTTACAATGGAGTCATGAAGCCATTAAATAGGCCTCCATACATGGAAAACCATGGGCTCAAAACCATGAGCTCCAAAACCATGGACCAATACAATTAGCACAAAACCATGTACTCAATATCATTTATGGTTAATCCACTAACTCTAAGCCAAAAATTAGTTTAACCCAATAATCCCCCCTTTAAACTTGGTCTTGGGGTTAGCACCAAACTAATGAAAGTGGGTTGTCATTGATGTCAAAAAGGTATTGTGGGTGTTGAGTTGTCTATCATTGATGGCCTAGAGCTATTGCTTCATGATAGGAGTTCACAAAGGTTGAAATGTAATCATAGTGTTTTATGTTGATTGTCATGGTCTTAATCAACATGAGTTACTCATGCATTATCTTTTCATTTGTTGAAGTTTCTCATGGCTCAAAGTGATCTACATTGTCTTCATTCCATTATGGTTTGGATTTACTATGTGTATGTTGATGTTGGTGTGGTGATGATCAGGTGAAGTGGAATCCACACATGCATGTTCAAGACATATCATTGTCTTTGGTGTTTCTCAGGATGTTTTCAAGATAAAAAAGCAAGATGTTTAGTCATATATGACTTGGTGTTGTCATAAGAGTTAGTCATCTTCTTGTCCAAGTATGCCTACATGATCATTTCAATGTTGAGATGGCATAATGGTTGTGTGACAGGAGTAAAATTGCAAAATCTTTATTCACCATGTTTCATGAGTTGTTTCTGTTATCTTCATTGTTCTTGAACAAAGGATGCAAATATTGAGCAAAGTTGTCTTCAGTGTTCTTCATATTCATATTTTTAAGAATTTCATTATATGATGTTGATATTTCTCCAAGAGTGTTTGTGTTGTTAAGACACGAGTTCACACATGCATGCTCAATTTGTCATGGTGACATGATGGAGTTGTTCATTTAGAGGAGTTCACATGGTTTGAATTGATATGGTTTGGACTATTGGCTATCATTCTTGGCTTTGATAATTTGCTTGCAAAGTTTGGTGTTAAGGAGGTGTTTCATGATAAGGTCATATTGATGTTGGTTGATCATTTTTTTTTATCAAGCTCAAACTATCTTTAAATTCTATTGCAAATTATATAGGAGCACTTTTGTTATGTTTGGAAGGTGACCTGTTATTGTAGGTCAGATCATTTATTACAACTTACTAGAGGGCATTTCAATCATACTATCACCAACCCCTTCATATTTGAAAAAATGGCCTCTTTCATAACCTTTTACATTGAAAAGCTATCGAATAGCTTATGACTTGAGTGCCCAAAAAGCATTGAATATCATATATATTTGATGGTTTTTATTTAGAATGGGGAGCATGAAAGGCATCGGTCAAATGACTTTTGGACGCCAAAAAGATTTTGAAGATCTTTGTTTATTTTTGAAAAGCCATTGAATATCCTTTATTAAGGTGGGAGCTCAATTAAGCCTTTAATGGCTTTATTTCAATTTTTAGGAATTTTTTTTTTTTAAACTCCTAATTTATTGGGTTTCAAAATGTCATCTTGTGAGGTCGAATAAAATGGAGCTTATGAGTTTCTTTTAAGGAGATTTTTTTTGGAAATTTAAAAAGAAAGATTTGTTTCTATTTTTCATGGCATGGAAGCTATTTGTAAGGGGTTTTTGATTTTTTGAAAGGCAAAAGATTTATTTCTAAATCTTCATGAAGATTGGAGAGGCAAGTTATGTTTGTTTTAATTAGATTTGTGAAGATTTAATTGGAGAGTTTATGAAGTTTTTTTTTCTCTCCATTCACAATATTGTTTTAGATGAAGTGTTTTTGCAGATTGAAGTTGAAAAAGGTTTTTGGAGTACACAGAATATGAAGAGTTGGAAGAAATTTGTTTTTTGTCTGGTTCTGGATTTCTTGTAGATTGTGGATATGAAGAGATTGGAGAAATATATTGTGATTGTTTTAATTTTCTTTAACAAAAAGATTTGTGGAGATGAAGAGTTTTTGTTTGCAAGGGAGTTGAAGAAAAAGAAATTGAAAAGTCTCAAATATGAAAGGATATTCAAATTGCATATAATGGTTTTATAGGTACATTGATAGGTAGTGTGAATTGAAGACATCCTTGAGAAAATACAAATAATTTTTGTATCTACGAGATCATGTTTTGCAGGGGTAAACACAAAGAATGACAAGGTCGTCAGATGTTTATTGGAGAGTGAAAATTGAGCTGAAGAGAGTTGATGTGAGGACCATAATGCAGAAATGATAATCTTCTTGTTGTAATATATTTTTAGATTGAACCTTGAAGACAATGATGGTGTATCAGGTGAATTGTTATGTAGAGATAATTAGGTGAATAAATTGTGAACTGGTTTGAGTGTGCTCAGAGATGACAGATCATGAAAGGTGCAAATCAGATTGAGAAGAAATCATGTCTTGCACATTACTTTGATGAGGATAATTAAATTTGTCAGTGAGACCTTCCTATGCCAGTGACGCTTGTGGTAGTGAGACCTTCCTATGCTAGTGAGGCTTGTGGTCAATGAGACCTTTATATGCTAGTGAGGCATCTTGTAAAGCTAGTGAAGCTTCTTTGGTTAGCGAGAACTTCATGTAGCCAGTGAGACATGTTTTTCAGTTAAGCTAGTGAGGTAGTTCATGAGTGGTTTTTCTACCCCAGAGGGTTTTCCACTCGGTAAAAATCTTGTGTCATGTTTCTCATTGTTTTCTTATGTGTATGTGCATATTAATCATTTTATCATGATTTTTGTTTACATCCTTTATTATAAGTCTTGTGCATATAAACTCAACAAATCATCAATGTCCTACTCTTTATTTGTCTTGTAAGATAAAGTTTGTAAAAGTTAAAATTTATACAACACTGATTCACTCCCCCCTCTCAGTGTTGTCCTGGACTCCTACAATTGGTATTAGAGCATAGGTTCCCTGTTATACTCTAATCGGCTTGGGTAGATCTTGTGGGTGGAGTATAATGGGTAAGTACAAGAACATAAGAAATGTCAAGTCTCATTGTAATGAGAAGATGCAGTCTATATCAATTTTTGATGTTGATACATTATTAGTTGATAGAAATGTCTCACAAGTTGAAGAGAAAGTGTTTTTAGATGTTCCCTTCTTTGATGGTTCAGACTTTCCTATTTGGTGTTTTAGGATGCAAGCATATCTATTTTCATTAGGATATGGTGTATGGATGTCTGTAGAGAATGGCTATTTTATTTCTTCTCTATCACCTAATGATACAAGTCATAAAGAGACTCATGAAAATAATGACATTGCAAAGAAGGCTATTTTATCTGGATTATCTAATCATGTTCTCTATAAAGTTATGAATTGTATTACAGCTCAGGATATATGGAGAGAATTGAAAAGAATTTATCAAGGTGATGATAAAGAAGAGGACAATCTGGTGTGTGAAGAAAATGGCAATGAAAGGAGACATTCAAATGAAGGAGATGAGACTCAACTAGATCCAGAAGAAGAAGATCACATTATAAGTGATGATGAACAAGAGTTTGAAGTTGATGTTGAAGGAGAGCTCATATGTGCTCTAAGTGAACCCAGGAAATATAAAAAGGAGAACCCAAAATTATAATTGCAGATACAACAAGAAAAAGACTTCAAAGACAAAGCATTCTCTGAACTTGAAGAGGCAAGAAGTCAAATTGTGAGTTTAAAGACAAATTGATGATTCAGACAAATTAATTGTCAGATTAAAGACTAAAATTGAGGAAGCTAAGAGGATAGCTGATGTTTCAAAATCTGACCTTGAAGTTAGAAGGATTGAGAATCTAAAATTAGAGGGTGAAATTATTAATCTGAAAAAAAATTATGAAGGTCTCAAGATTCTGTCTAAGAAAAATCAAGTGTTTGAAGATAGCTCAAATAAGTTGCATGAGATGTTGGGCAAACATAAGCATCATAAGGACACTACTGGTTTAGGATTTGAAGAAGGAGAGTGTTCATAAGCCAGAGAAACTCCTAGAAAGAAAATTGATCTTCATACTAGTACTCCTAAAGACAAAAAGAAGTCAGAAGCTGAAATAAATACTAAAGATGATTTTGTTAAAATGCATAATCAAAGGAGAAGAAATTTTAGAATAAATGCTCCTATAAGACAAGCATACATGTACAAGTATAACTATTCATTTAATGGTTTTTGTTACACTTGTGATCATTTTAGACAAAAAGCAATTAATTGTAGAAGGAATATTAATATTGTTTGTTACAAGTGTAATAATGTTGGTCACACATAAAGAAATTGCAAAATGAATAAAAGGTATGAGCCTACATGGAAGCATATCATAAATGCTCAAAGGATGTCAAAAAGGTATCATTAGTGATTTGATTATGATTAAAACATAATTTTTTATAATTACAACTCTCTTGGTCATAAAGCACACAGTTGAAGGAAAGCATCACATGATTTGAAAAAGTTGAAAAGAAAAGAAGGTATAAAGGTTTGGAGAAAGAAAGTACCTGTAAAAGTGTGAAAGTAGAAACAAAGTCATGAGAAGGCAAATCCTAAACTTGTGCATCTTACACAAGTTACATCATCAGTTGAATAATAGATAGCATGATGTGAGGGGGAGTTGTTCTTGTCCTATCATTTATCCCCAAGAAGTTACAGGAGGAGATCGGTTGATGTTTATCAATATGATGATCTTGTTTTGTTTATCATGCTTGCTTGATAATTTTTGAAATGAAGTTTTTGATGATATTGAGTTTCAGTGTATGTCAATAATATAGGTGTTCATGATCAGTGACATGTTTAGTGGTTCATGATGCATACAATGTGTTGATAAGTTGTTAAAGGGTTCAATGCTCAAAGAGATTGATGAGGTTGAGTATTTTATCCTGTTTATATCATGTTGGTACTCACAAAGATTGAGTTTACAAGATATTGCAATTCACATGTTATTGATATTAATCTTCATGTATTTTGTTCATATGTTTTTGAGCTATGTGTCTTGCATGAGAATTGAAGCCTTCAGGTGGATTGGAGTTAGTACCAAAAAAAGATGGTGGACTGGATGTCAAGTTATGCTCATTTGGAAGTGTTTTTTGATGTGATAATTTGACATGCTTCTTTGATGGTTCTCATCATTAATATGTTTCAGGGATGTATATGCAAATTGTGTGGTGCCAGTTTTGAAGTGGTTTCAAGTATGTGCTTCAAGTTATGAGAATCTAGAGGTGCCTTGTATTTCATCAATTTCTTTATTCAGATCAGAGGCAGTTAAAGGTGTGTCTTGAATCATTAATGATAGATGATAATTGTATTGTTCAAGTACTAGTTAGTGTCATGTCAAGAAGTGGTATTTTGTTGACATACATGTTTCATTCTAGCAGGACAATGCTTTTTGTGCTATTTTGTGCAGATGGTGTAATAGTGATGGTTGTCCTTGTCAGTAATTGCCAGTGATATTTATGAGCAGTGATTTGTTTGTGCACTTCAACATAGGTGGAGCAAATAGTTTTTGTACCTTTGTCATCAGATATCAAAAAGGGGGAGAGAGAAACAATGCATCAAGTACTTTTGCCATCAATGACAGAGGGGGAGATGGATGAAAGTAGGTTGTCATTGATGTCAAAAAGGTATTGAGGGTGTTGAGTTGTCTATCATTGATGGTCTGGAGTTGTTGCTTCATGATAAGAGTTCACAAAGGTTGAAATGTAATCATAGTGTTTTATGTTGATTGTCATGCTCTCAATCAACATGACTTAATCATGCATTATATTTTCATGTGTTGAAGTTTCTCATGGCTCAAAGTGGTCTGCATTGTCTTCATTCCATTATAGTTTGGCTTCACTATGTGTATGTTGTTGTTGGTGTGGTGATGATCAGGTGAAGTGGAATCCACACATGCATGTTTAAGACATATCATTGTGTTTGGTGTTTTTCAAGATGTTTTCAAGATAAGAAAGCAAGATGTTTAGTGATATATGACTTTGTGTTGTCATAAGAGTTAGTCACCTTCTTGTCCAAGTATGCCTACATGATGATTTCAATGTTGAGATGGCATAATGGTTGTGTGACAGGAGTAAAACTACAGAATCTTTATTCACCATGCTTCATGAATTGTTTCTGATATCTTCATTGTTCTTGAACAAAGGATGCAAATACTGAGCAAGGTTGTCTTTAGTGTTCTTCATATTCATATTTTTAAGAATTTCATTTTATGATGTTGATATTTCTCCAAGAGTGTTTGTGTTGTTAAGACATGAGTTCACACATGCATGCTCAATTTGTCATGGTGACATGATGGAGTTGTTCATTTAGAGCTCACATGGTTTGAATTGATATGGTTTGGACTGTTGGCTATCATTTTTGGCTTTGATAATTTGCTTGCACAGTTTGGTGTTAAGGAGGTGTTTCATGATAAGGTCATATTGATGTTGGTTGATCATTTTCTTTTAATCAATCTCAAACTATCTTTAAATTCTATTGCAAATTATATAGGAGCACTTTTGTTATCTTTGGGAGGTGACCTGTCATTGCAGGTTAAATCACTTATTACAACCTACTAGAGGGTATTTCAATCATACTATCATCGGCCCCTTCATATTTGAAAAATTTGCCTCTTTCATAACCTTTTACATTGAAAAGATATCAAATAGCTTATGACTTGAGGGCCCAAAAAACATTGAATATCATATATACTTGATGGTTTTTATTTAAAATGGGGAGCATGAAAAGCATCGGTCAAATGACTTTTGGATGTCAAATGACTTTTGGATGTCAAAAAGCTTTTGATGATCTTTGTTTATTTTTTAGATTCCATTGAATATCCTTTATTAAGGTGGGAGACTGATTAAGCCTTTAATGGCTTTATTTCAAATTTTAGAAACTTAAAAAGAAAAAATCCTAATTTATTGGGTTTCAAAATGTCATCTTGTGAGGTCGAATAAAATGGAGCTTATGAGTTTCTTTTAAGGAGATTTTTTTTGGAAATTTAAAAAGAAAGATTTATTTCTATTTTTCATGGCATGGAAGCTATTTGTAAGGGGTTTTTGATTTTTTAAAAGTTAGAAGATTTATTTATAAATCTTCATGAAGATTGAAGAGGCAAGTTATGTTTATTCTAATTAGATTTGTGAAGATTTAACTGGAGAGTTTTTTATGAAGTTTTTTTTCTCTCCATTCACAATATTGTTTTAGATGAAGTGTTTTTGTATATTGAAGTTGAAAAAGGTTTTTGGAGTACACAGAATATGAAGAGTTGGAAGAAATTTGTTTTTGTTTGGTTATGGATTTCTTGCAGATGGTGGATATGAAGAGATTGGAGAAATATATTGTGATTGTTTTAATTTTCTTTAACAAAAAGATTTGTGGAGATGAAGAGTTTTTGTTTGCAGGGGAGTTGAAGAAAAAGAAATGTAAAGGTCTCAAATATGAAAGCATATTCAAATTGCATATAATGGTTTTATAGGTACATTGCCATGTAGTGTGAATTGAAGACATCCTTGAGAAAATACAAATGATTTTTTAATGTATGAGATCATGTTTTGTAGGGTTAAACACAGACAATGACAAGGTTATCAGATGTTTATTTGAGAGTGAAAATTGAGCTGAAGAGAGTTGATGTGAGGACCATAATGCATAAATGATAATCTTCTTGTTGCAATATATTTTCAAATTGAACCTTGAAGACAATGATGGTGTATCAAGTGAATTGTTATGCAGAGATAATCAGGTGAATGAATTGTGAACTGGTTTGAGTGTGCTCAGAGATGACAGATCATGAATGGTGCAAATCATATTGAGAAGCAATCATGTCTTGCACATTATTATGATGAGGACAATTAAATTTGTCAGTGAGACCTTCCTATGCCAGTGAGCCTTGTGGTCAGTGAGACCTTCCTATGCTAATGAGGCTTGTGTATGTGCCAGTGAGGCATCTTGTAAAGCTAGTGAAGCTTATTTGGTCAGTGAGACCTTTATGTAGCCAGTGAGACATGTTTTTTAGTTAAGCCAGTGAGGCAGTTCATGATTGGTTTTTCTACCCCAAAGGGTTTTCCACTCGGTAAAAATCTTGTGTCATGTTTCCCATTGTTTTCTTATGTGTATGTGCATATTAATTGTTTGATCATGATTTTTGTTTACATCCTTTATTATAAGTCTTGTGCATATAAACTCAACAAATCATCAATGTCCTCCTCTTTATTTGTTTTGTAACATAAAATTTGTAAAAAGTTAAAATTTATACAACACTGATTCACCCCCCCTCTTAATGTTGTTCTAAACTCCTACACAAACCCCCCTTTCCACAAGAACCAAGTGCAATGCCCTCTCTGTCACCGAGATTGACATCAAACTGGGAATCCACATGACTTTAAGCCCCCCTTACTAGCTGGGAGTAGTTCTCTCTTACCAGGCTTTTCCTTTTAGGGATCGAGCAAGCCACACAAAGTCTTACAACCATCAGCCCATATACATGTATTAAATTTACAATTCCATTACAAAAAAATTTGTTCTTGGTACAACCATCCTTGGTTGCGAGCACATGCAACACCATGCTATGGGCACCTACAGCAACACACCACAACATAACCAAGCAACATGCCTGCAGTAGCAACCATGACCAATCTTGCACAAACTCACTTAACCTTCTTTTGGGAGCTAGAGCATTGAAGCCACACACTCAAACCTTCTGTTTCAGCAAGAATACCAAATTGAAAAATATTAAACTATCTTTTTCACCACATGTTGTGAGTTGCATACATTAAATTCTTCCAATCTATGGCATCTTTTCATCTTCACCAATGGATCTGAATTTCTCAGATTGATACTCTACTAAACACCATTAGATCATAAAACCTAGATCTAAAAATAATATCATTTTCCTTTCTGGCAGAACACCCAGCCATTTAAATTGCAAACTTAACAAATTTTTCTGGTAGATTTAAATGGATACAGTAGCGAATCAAATAGCAATGAATAGAATCCTTCACTAAATAGGATAATCTGATGCTTTACCAATCTTGGGTGTTTTCAAACTCTGGCAATCAACTTTACTCAACCTACAATAATGAATTTAATCAAATAATATATCTACTCAAATCTCGAGCGACCCGTAGATTAAACATGGGCAAAATATAACAACCCAAAACATGCATGATCAACACAGGTCTATGGAGGTGAATAAACAACAATTTAAGGCCCATAATATTGGGCGATCTATAAAGATAGAGGGATATTTTAAACCAATTTTTAACATCCCAGAACAATGGGTGATCTACACATGGGAGAGGGGTGATTAACCCAAATTGCACCCCCTCCCCCTCCTTTCACCATGCAGCCAACATATTTGGGGTGGCGATGAAACTAAATCGCAGCCCCCATTCATTTAACAATATGCACTTGATAAAAAAAAATTAACTCAGCTACAAAAATATACCTAGCACCCTCCATCTTTGAAGAATTTAGACAAAAAAATGTGGGGGGCAAAATAACACCTTTTGCCCCCCCTTTAACCTTTATACATAGCCCAAACTTGGCTAATCAGCACAAAACTATGGGGCAAACCCACATGCAGTCCTTCTTTGCATGCGACTGCCACTTAAAGTGGCCTACTAGTAGTTTTTTGGGGGTGATTTAATCCAAATCAAAACCCCTCTTTTTCTATCCGTATGGTGTGCCATGAAAAAAAATTCATTTAGCTACCCAAAACTTTGACTGCAATATATTTTCCCAGCCGCCTCTTCAAAACATGCAGTCTCATTAATTGCACCCAGAATAAATCAGCCTCTTTTATTTCTCTATTGTCTCTACATACCCCCTTTTGATTTTTGAATTCCTGCGGTATTTTGAAAGTCGCATTCCACCAAATCCAAACTTTCACTCATGCCAATGATGAGCCACAAACTCATCTTTTTCTAGGTCGACAATTTCAATAGATCTCTTAGATCTGCTCACTTTATGCACAAAATCTTCTGTCATTTTCCTCCTCAACAATCACAAACGCTAGAGCTTGCAACTCAAGCTCTAATACCAATTGTGAGGAATTAAATCAAACCATCGTGCTGCAGATAACACCCATACGTAGCCAAGAATGCAATGGAAACAACAAACACATGCATGCAACAAGAGCACAAACCACTACACATGATTTACCTTGGAAAACCCCAAACTAGAGAAAAAACCAACAATAAAGATCTTCATATTAACCCTCAGTCCCAACTGGGTTGTTCCTAGAGGCTTCAACCAACCACACTTATAATGGAGTCGTGAAGCCATTAAATAGGCTTCCATACATGCAAAACCATGGGCTCAAAACCATGAGCTCCAAAACCATGGACCAATACAACTAGCACAAAACCATGTGCTAAAGACCATTTATTATTAATCCACTAACTCTAACCCATGAGCTAGTTTAACCCAACAAAACCATATTGTTCTTCACCATAGCCAACAAATATGCAGCGCTGTGACCTAGAATCCAACTTTGTTCGCTTTTCCTTGGGGACTTGAGTGAAGGATTCATAGCCAAAAACTCATAGATGAGAATATGAAATATGTTTGCCCAACTAGACTTCTTCAGGGATATCAAAATCCAATCTGGATGAGGGGCTTCTGTTGATTAGATATATAGTTGTACCACCAAAATCAATTGAGTGACCAAAGTATTGAAATCATTGAGGTGATTTAACATGATCCCACCTTCTCTCATTTTAAAATTGTATATCTTTTTCATGATGAATACCTTGTTTGATGTTGATTCCATCTCATATATGTTGGAGAGTTTATCCCATAACTCTTTAGATGTCTTCTTTGTTGAAACATTGAAGATGACATTGCTTGACAATGAAAGTAAAATAGTGGCCCTTGCTTTCTTAGATCCAATATCTCCCACTCTTCGTCTGCCATCAAACCTTTTCCTTTAGTTTTCCTGATCAATGCAACTGAAATATCCTACTTAATCAACACTGATTCCATCTATAGCTTCCACAGCCTAAAATTATGTCTTGGAAACTTCTCAATTTTCTATTTATTTGCTTCGTCCATTCTTCTAGAAAATTTTCACCAATTTCCAACCAGCTTCACCACTGAGCTTCTTCACCAAAGCTCTAATACCAATTGTTGAGTTAAGAAAAAGATAAAGACTAAAAGAAAATTATTAAATCAAACACATACACAAACACAAAACAAATGCAAGAGAGAAGAACTAGGTTTTTTAATGTGGTTCACCAAATGGCTATGTCCACACAGAGTAGGGGATAGCTCTATTTCTATTCAACCCAAAATAAAAACTCAATTACAAAATATATTTGTAGCTCTGTATATGTCTTCAGTAGCATACTCTCACATATTCTATATTCTTCTAGAAGATTCATGACTATATTTAACCCCAACAAATAGGGAATATAAAAAAAAAAGAGTAGAGGCATTACAACAAGAGGGAATAAGTGAGATGTCAGAAGCATTACAAAGGAGATGCCAGTAACGTCCAAATAAAGATTGGACTGCAAGTATTAAACTAACAAGAAAAACTATCCTATGGAAAAAAAATGGATTTCTATCGGATTATAATTATATAGAGCTACTCATTACCCAGAACATACCCATTGCTTGTACTTGCAAGCTTATTGACAATTGAGTAACTCCAATGATGCACACTCTCTGTAATCTTCCAATGATAGATGAATAATAATCAATTCTCACAGAAAATTAAAGACCTCACAACTGCAAGTTCTGCAACCTTTCAATGATGAAAGATGAATAATAATGGATTCTCACAAAAAGTTAAAGACCTCACAAGTGCAAGTTCAAACTGTAATGTAGGCACATCATCACAAACAATAACTATCCACTACACTAGTATTATCATGCAAGTTGGAAAATGGGAGGATAAGGAATATGTGGCAAGCGTGTAACCATGTTGCATTAATTCATTGATAGTTATGACTTAAAATAGATATTCTTGCAAGGATGTCATGCTCATCTTATGCTTTATTAATAGAGATCATGAATTAAACCTTCTAAATGTTCAATAAATAATTTATTTACACAATACTTGTAAATACTTTTATTTTATTTTATAATATGACATGTTAGTAAACGTCAAATTAAATTAGGGCCATAAAAATGTACACACATCTACTCCAGTTGTATAATGCCTCTAGCGTAATTATAGTTTTGTTATATTTTAGTATATGAACTTTATTTTAATTATAGTTTTGTTATATTTTAATATATGAAATTTATTTGCAATGATTGCCATTATGTTTTTTATTAAGGTAGGAAACAAATAAGGGTGTTGATCCCTATACAAAACAGATTGTACGGTAGGCCAACAACCCCCAAACAACTTAGAAATAATGCACTAATAATACTCAAACAAAGAAAAATATCAGCAAGCTACCAGTGGGAAAAACACACCCACAACCCAAAGGGTCAACTTACACAACACAATTTCCTGAGCGGGCAAACCTAACAGCCTTGACCAGAGGTGAGAGGAAAACACAAGTTTCAAAACTTTTCTTTTTTCTATGGACAATAGTGCATGACATCTTAGTTTCCAAATTTGAACCAGGAGAGGGAGGAGGAGAAACCCTCTCAGTTATCTTGACATGGGATAGCAAACTAGAAGAGGCATATCTAACCAGAGAAGACACGTCCACAACACCAGCAAGAACAGGGGAGGGAGCTGAAGGAAGAGGAACCACCACCTCAATAGGCATTGTGGGACCAGGAATAGCTAGATCAAGAGTGACTATCAAATCAAGAACCACCACATCATTAGGGACAGTCTCATCATCAGAAGAAGAAGATTTAGATGCCATATAACTAGAAATATCCCCAACCGCATCAACTGTGAGTTGATCAGGCAAAGAATCCTTCCACAAGGAGGAAAGATGTGGGATCTTTGAATGAGGGCACCCAAAATCAATATGTCCCATTGCGAAGCACCTTCAACACTGGAAGGGAATACCTTCATAATCTAAAATCTGACTCCAAGAACAAATCACAACCTACAAAACAATCTCCACTAGGAGAGGCTTAGAAAGATCCAAATCCATGAGAACACGAGCATAAGTGGTATGGGGGAACAAAGATGTCACTTGGTCCTCCATAATAAAAGTGCCCAATGAATTACTAATACAAACATAAGAAGATTTACACCAAAAATGTAGAGACAGATTCGGGAGGTGAATCCAAACAGGCATTCTCTTGAAGGACTCTATCAAAGGGTTAAAGGAGGGAACCCAAGGCTTGAGAAGGAGGGCATGCTGGCCCTAGAACAAAGAATAACCATCTAGAACAATGTTCCTATCAGAAACTAAATAAAAAACAACCACAAAGAAACCCTTTGCACAAGGGTAAATTTCTATTTTCCCCTCCGTAATAGGGCACCAATGCTTCAAGATATAGAGGTTTAAATCTCCAAGCTGAAGCCCCAATCAGTCAAATCTACAAATCAAACCCTTCTTAGAAAAATAATCCTCATTTTTTAAAACCTCAATCATAAAACCACAATAAGGGGAGGCAAATCAGACAGAGAAACTAATCCCTGAGCTGCAAGAGTAGAAGCAGCATTAGCTAATTATACATGCTTACCAGGAGAACCATTGCAAACAACATTTGCATAAGAACTAGATTTGGTGTTAAGGGACTTAGGGGGACCTTTGTTGTCATTGTCTCCATGCACGCTAGCCGAAAGAACACCAATATTTATGCCACTAGGCACCGTGCCCTATTGTACCACTAGAAGTGGAACTGTCATAGACCTCTCCAAGAAATGAGAAAAGGAGACCTCACCCAACGGAGCCAAATCCACAATGAATCTTCCCTCATTGGAGAAGGAAACCCTCCCCTAACCAATGAGCGAAAGATCAAATTTTGAATTTGGGGAGGGGAGCGTGCTATGCCCTACTACACCACTAGAAGCTGAAATGTCACAAACCTCTTTGAGGAATGAGAACTAGGAACCTCACCTGACGGAGCCAAATCCATAATGAATCTTCCCTCATTGGAATAGGAAACCCTACGTTGTCCAATGAGTGGGAGATCAAATTTTAAATTCATGGAGGGGAGAGGAGGGAGCTGGAGGAAGCCATCAATTTTGAATGCTCCTTATGGATAATGAGTGCCATTATGTTATGTTTAATATAGAGTTAGATTTGACCACTAATGATTACTTAGTTGATACTTTTCAATGGATAGTTGGATTAATTTTGGTGTATTAATAATACATGTCAAGTAATTTTAAAAGAATTATTAACATGATAATTATTAAAGAATGTAATGTTGGCAAAAGACACTATATGGCTTCATGGGTGTTGTCATTGATGCCAACAAAGTTCATCCCACACATCCGCAGGATATGGTATGTCTATACTAGAAGACATATTGAAGAACAGTATGGTTCAGTGAGCAAGAACAGAGCATGCAGCAAGGTCCGACAGACAGGTCTGGATCTCTCAGAGGAAGTATCTCAGTAAAGTGTGGACTTGGGGAAGTCAAGAGGAGTACCATGACTGATACATTCCATAGATTGAGCCTCCGGTGATGAAAGAGTGAAGAGATATGAGCACCTAAGTGTCAGGTTCCTATTTAGCAGAGTAGACCGAGGAAGACCTAACCGACAGAGCATCAGACCTTAATCCAGATGAGATATTGATGGTGATTAAGTTTCTTGAGGTATCATTCATGATTGGCCGACATGATTGATGACTTCTATAAGCATCTCTTTGATCCACATCACTTGGTATGCAAGGATTCAGCCGACAGATCAAAGTTTGGGAAAATACTGAGTATTCCGGATGCCGACTAGAAAGTGGATGAAATCCTTGGTGTGGATATATATACTAGATGGATCTAGGTATGAAGGAGTGTGGTGTATGTTGTGATGTGTGAAGGAAAGCAATGACTAGTGTGGAAGTAAGTTTGTAGATCCGAAATGTGACAGAATAGTTGCACCAAAAGAAGAGGAAGAATGAAGTGTAGTAGATCAGTGTATAGAGCCTAACCGGAACTAAACCTCAGCATGTGTGGATGCTTCTCATTAGTTCAATCACCTAGTTACTTTCTTTATACCTTGTAGACAGTGAGTCTCTTGTAGGCAGTGAGCCTCTTGTGAGCAGTGTGCTCAGGCAGTGAGCCCTAATTGGCAAGTACCATTTTGTACTATCCTATTCTTTTAATAGAGAATATAATCTTGGGTTAATCACCCCGTAGTTTTTCCCTTAACCAAGTTTTCCATGTCAAAATCATTGTGTCACGTGTACTGATGTTATTTTTGCTTTCATGGTTATGCTCGCCTGTATGATTTGATTCTACACTAATTGTTAAAGAAGGACTGAAAGTCAAAATAACTAAGATAACTGATTCACCCACCCTCTCAGTTATCAACAATTGGTATCAGAGCCAAGTTCCTCCAAACAGAGCCTAATAGCTTGAGGAAGATCTGGGAATCTCAATGGATATGTATGGTATGAGGGAACTGCTTCAGTGTACCTTAGATGATCTTGACCAATCGCATTCTGAAATCCATGACTTAAAAGAAAGACTTAAACAAACTGATGATTTCATAAATGAACTAAAAGAGAAACTGAGTATCTCTATGAAAAAGAGAAAGGAACTACTTCAACAATTAGCAAGTCAAAGTGAAGCCAATAACACTGATGATGATCTGAATGAGAAAAACAAGTTATGCGAGAAGCTATCAAAAGAGGTCATTATGGTAAGACATGAAATGGAATTAGGGGTTATGAAATTCGCCCAAGAAATTGAAGAGAAAAGGAAAATTGAAGATAATCTAAGACAATCTCTCAGGGAGAAGTCAGAAGACTGCCACAATATGGACAGAATAATCAGGCATCTAGAATCTGATGTTGAAGAAGCTAGAGATAATGAAGAACAACTTGAGAATCATTTTGACACTCTTAAAAAGGATCTTCAAACAGCAAATGAATATAAAGAGAAATTCAAGATAAGCTCTACTCAACTTGAAGTTCTTCTTGCAAGCCAAAAGAGGGTAGATGACAAGCAAGGCTTGGGGTATGAGGAAGGAGAAAGCTTCGGATCTAGTCAGAAGAACTCTAGATCAAGAAATCCAAGAAAGAGGCCTAGAAGACCTCTAGTAAGGCAACCAAATGTTCAAAGATATCCATCCTTCAATGGATACTGCTTCAACTGCAATAACTTTGGTCATAAATCTAATCAGTGCAGAAGAAGAATGAATCAAACTAATTCATCCTTCTCTGGACAATGCTTCAATTGCAAAAGGTATGGTCACAAATCTCATGAATGTAGAAATTTGCAAATAAACAATTCATTCAATGGTAGATGCTTTGCATGCAATAGAATGGGACATATGGCTAATCAAATGTAGATCAAGAGGATCTTAGTCAAATATGCAAAGAAATGTTGTTTTCTACAATTGCAATAGATCCGGACATATTGCCAAATTTTGCATAAGTAAGAATTAGGACAAAAAGGGTCCGGTATATCACAATCAAAACTAAAACAAAGGAAAAAGAAAAGTGAATGTGGATGAAATTCAAAGGGAGATGAACAAGATTTGGGTAAAGAGAAGTATAGAAAATGTTGGGAATGGATCTGCACCAGAATCTGGTGCTAATATTCCTTTCAAAAATAAAAAAGATGAGCTCTAGTTCAAGGGGAGTCTCAAAGGAAATTAAATTCCCCCAGCTAGTCAATTGGTGCCTAAAATTGGCACATGGAAAGTTGTGGATTAAAAGGGTTCTCAGAGAAACATCTAAAGAAAGCTTGGTAAAGATATAGAAGATCTACAAGAAGATTTGAAGAGTCAAATCCTCCAAGATTGATCCGGTTTAACAGTCATCTGGTAAAAACAGGATTATCACAGTTAGATCTGGTATGATTCAAATTTGAGGTATCTTGATCTACGGATAGATCAAATGTTTGGAGAAAGTAAGATAGTTTGTTATTAATCACCAAGGATAACTCTAAGTATATCTTAGTGATCTAGAAAAAGATATTTCTCAAAACAAGAAAAGCAAGGCAACTAGAATGACTTAAGTTGTGCATTTATTGCAATGTGGAATTAGGGTTTGCTCAGAGATAAAAAGGTTCATCTACTCATCATTTACACATTTGCACTAGTAAAAAGGGTAAGAAGAGCTCTGCAAACAAGTTTACTTCATCTCTCTCAAGGATCAACCACAGAATTCAAGTCAACCGGTGATCTCTTCAGGTCATTTTGTGAACCCTAAAAGCATAAAAGGTATTTTCCATTCTTGAAATCTCTCTCTAAATCTTCAAGATGGCTACTCCGAATGTTGTTAAGATTTCTAATAGGCCATGCCCTAAATTTAAAAAGCATCCCTACAAATCTCTAGAAGTGGATCCCTTAGGAGCATTTTCCAGCATTCCGCATGGGGTTTTACATGTAGAAGATGTTAGGGCATATATTCATGTAAGCATTGAAGAATTTGGGGAATCAAAGATGATGGATATCTACCACAACCAGTTGTTAGATGATTCCTGTAAACTCAAACCTTAGTACAAGGCCATCTAGGACAAGCATTTTGCACAGTACATTCATTTCCCCTATTTTGCTGAGGATGAATGGGTCTGGTATGTTTTGAGCAGAGTACATGACAATTTCATGTGGCTAAATAGACCATTCAAAATCACAAAAGATGCTATTAAGGCAGTGATCGGATTACACTCAACCGGTGGGCTACCTGCTCTCAAATTAGATGGTGAGTGAGGTAACCAGATCAAAATTTGATAAGAGAGCAATGACAATTGAAGATATCACTAATCTGGATATCAAGTTTGCATCAATGGTAATTGGCTATAAGGTATATCACTCCAATAGGGAGAACTCAGTATCCGGAACTACTATATATATTTCTTATTAGATTTTAAGACAAAATGCAGACTATGATCTTTGTGAGCTTCTTCTAAACCAACTCTTGGAGAATTTGTAGAAGATAAAGAAAGACAAGAAGAACTCTTTCAGATATGGTGGCTTAATACTTTGTTTGTTCTTCTATTACATGAATGAGCTACCCGGATCCAGTGGTTGGGTATGGTAGAATTATAGACTAGTAGCCATTCAAATTAGAGATTATATACATGGGCTTGGTGATGCCAAGGCACAAAATACTACACTCTGAGGCTACTTCAAGAACTTTCAGAGTATGATGCAAGCAAGAGAAAGAATCCCCAAATCTCTAATAGAAAAATACAAAGATACAGTATGCTTTATGGTAGATACTAACCAATGCCTAAAGGAGATAGTGGAACCAAGAACAATGTGGATCACGCCAATGGGTTATGAAGTTGATGAGAAAATTGTAGAGCTGCATGTTCAACACATGCTAAGTCAGCCAAAGGATCCTAAGGCAAAAAGGTTTGGAACCTTTGAAGAGTTAAGTGTAAAGATTCATGTAGAGCTTAGACAACTGAAAATGAAAAGAAAAGTGAGAAAATAAGTAGAAGAAATCGCTAAAAGTTATGGCATTTCAAAAGAGGCTCTTGATGCCAACAGAGAGAAGATGGAAAGGGCAGAGAAAGAAAGGCAAGAGACTGAAAAAGAAAGTGCTTCAATGCAAGCCCCCTCCCGAACTAGATCATCCAAAAGCTCTGCACTTGCCACTTCTAAGAGTCAAAAAGCCTCAAAAATGGAAGCTCAGACATCCGGTAAAGGAGAGAAGAGAACCAAGAAAAAGGCAACAAGGTCTTATACAAGCTAGAAGGATGATGAAGAGACAGAATCAGATGAAGAAGTAAAGAAAATGAAGAAGAAAAGGAAAACATCTAGTGAAGAAGAGACAAAAGAGTTTGTTGAGAAGCCTACTCTATCCATTGATGTAGTCAAAGCAGTCACCATGGATGGGAACCTGCAACCAATAACTGAATTCTATGATGAGTACAATGATGTAGATAAAAAGATTTTGGAGGAAGCCACAGTTAAGTATTTGAACATATACAATAAAGCATTTATTGAAATCATCTCTCTAAGTCCCAAAAGTTTAGAGAAAGAACTTGAAATGAGAAAAGAAAATGCCAAGGCAAAGGACTTAGAAATTAGAGAACAGATAGCTATTCAGCTCTATCCTTCAATTACTCTGAAACAAATGGATATGATCTTCAAAGATTGCAAGGATGAGTTCTAGAGAAAGGCTAGAATGAATCAGCTCATGCTTGGAGAAACTAACAAAGTGGCAAAAGAAACAAAAGATATCCTCTAGAATGCTTTTCAAAGATTTATTATTCCTATTGTAGAGGACTTAGGTGATGAACCCTCTGCCACAGATGACAAAGGAGAATCTCCTAAGACAGTGGTAGAAGAGACCAAGGAAGGTAAGGAGAAAGATAAGAAATTAGATTCCTCTACTCCGGAAGAGGAAGTTCCTAAACAAGAAAACATCTCTCCTCTAGTTTCCCCTGTAGACTCTAGATCAAAAGGAGAAGAAAGAATAGAGGAGAAAACCAGTCAAGAAGAAGAGGTAAAAGAAAAAGAAAAAGACCAAACAGAGAAGACTCCAAGAGATAGTTCTGAGACTATAGAAGAGAAGAAGACTCTATCTTTGGCAAGAGACTCTGCATAAACTCTCAAAGATTTCTTGACCAAAGAGATGATTGAACTTGATGAACTAGAATTGCTTCAAGGACCATTTGATTTTGATTCCCTTTCCCTGGTTCAAACAATGAAGATAGCCTCCTTTGCCCAAGCAAAGGCAAAAGAAAACTCCTAAAGTCTCACATGGAGGACTGTGAGCTAATAGAAGTTGCATCCGGTGTGTTGGAAAAGAGCATGCTATCCTTCCAAAAGGATCCTTCTGCCTCCACATCTGGTAATCTAAAGTCTCTTGTAAATTCTATTCATACGCATTTTGATTCTTTAGAGAAGTCAGCAGAAGAAAAGGTCCAGAAGGAGTTTTTGGAAAAGATATTCTTTGAGGTACAAGGGCTAATAACAAATGATAGGAGAAATATGGATATTGGAATAAAGAGCTTAGAAAATGCTCTCAAAGATGGTGGAGACATATATAAATTTTGCCTATCCTAGTCAAAAGTGACAAAGGATATTGATAAGAAAGTAAAAGAGCAAGAGGATAAATTGTCAAGTTTATCTCAAAATTTTGATCCTCTCACTTCGTCCATAATAAATCAAGAGTGTCCAACCATTGCAGTCTTCAATGAAATAAAGAAGCTTGAGAAGGAGAAGAAAAACAGAGTCAGTAGGCTAAGTGAACTTAGAGGGATAATTATCCCTAAGTTAGAGGCCATGCATGGGGCCTTAAATGATGCTCAAACCACAGCGCAGACTAATGATCTGATAGATCTGAAGAGGGCAGAAGCTTTTGCATCCTTGTTGAGTGGTCACATCTCAATTTTGGTCAGGATGAAGCTAAGTTGGGCAATAGAACTTGTACAATTGAAAAACACTTTTGTAGATACACTTAAGTATATGTAAGTATAACCTATTTATATACTTATGCGGCTAAGTATAGATTGATTTTTGCAAATTTTAGTGTGTGGACCCCACCCTTTGCCATTGATGTCAAAGGGAGAGTGAGGAGTAGTGAAAAATGAGGAATCTATCTAAGGGGGAGCTCTAGAAAAGTGTACATTAGAACTGAGCATTAGCCAAGGGGGAGTACAGGGTAACACAGTCATTTTTCACTAAGTGTTGCCATCAATGCCAAAGGAGGAGATTGTTGGCAAGAGACACTATATGGCTTCATGGGTGTTGTCACTGATGGCAACAAAGTTCATCCCACACATCCACAGGATATGGTATGTCTATACCGGAAGACAGATTGAAGAACAATATGGTTCGATGAGCAAGAACAGAGCATGCAACAAGGTCTGATAGACAGGTTTGGATCTCTCAGAGGAAGTATCTTAGTAAAGTACATACTTGGGGAAGTCAAGAGGAGTACCATGACTAATACATTCCAGAGATTGAGCCTCCGGTGATAAAAGAGTGAAGAGATATGAGCACCTAAGTGTTAGGTTCCTATTTGGCAAAGTAGACTGAGGAAGACCTAACCGGTAGAGCATCAGACCTTAATCCAGATGAGATATTGATGGTGATTAAGTTTCTTGAGGTATCATTCATGATTGGTTGACATAATTGATAACTTCTATAAGCATCTCTTTGATCCACATCACTTGGTATGCACGGATTCAGCCGACAGATCAAAGTTTGGGAAAATACTGAGTATTCCAGATGCCAACTAGAAAGTGGATGAAATCCTTGGTGCGGATATATATACTAGATGGATCTAGGTATGAAGGAGTGTGGTGTATGTTGTGATGTGCAAAGAAAAGAAGACACTAGTGTGGAAGTAAGTTCGTAAATCCAAAATGTGACAGAACAGTTGCACCAAAAGAAGAGGAAGAATGAAGTGCAGTAGATCAATGTATAGAGCCTAACCAGAACTGAACCTCAGCATGTGTGGATGCTTCTCATCAGTTCAATCACCTGGTTACTTTATTTATACCTTGTAGATAGTGAGTCTCTTGTAGGTAGTGAGCCTCTTGTGAGCAGTGTGCTCGGGCAGTGAGCCCTAATTGGCAAGTGCCATTTTCTACTATCCTATTCTTTTAACAGAGAATACAATCTTGGGTTAATCACCCCATGATTTTTCCCTTAACTGGGTTTTCCACGTCAAAATCATTGTGTCATGTGTACTAATGTTATTTCTGCTTTCATGGTTATGCTTGCCTATATGATTTGATTATGCACTAATTGTTAAAGAAGGACTAAAAGTCAAAATAACTAAGATAACTGACTCACCCCCCCTCTCAGTTATCAACATGTAAAATATTTGTTAATATTTTATGCATAAACAATAATAATTTTTTTTTTTTTCTATAGTTGGAGGAAGGGATTGACAATACAAAACCACCAAATTCTATTACATTATTTTTTCAAATCCCAAACACCAAATTTGCCGAGGAAACCAATAGAAAAAAATGGCATAATAAAAATTCAAAAAATTAAATTTCTATAATTTTTTTTTAATTTTAAATTCTATTACATTATTTTTTCAATTCCCAACCACCCAATTTTCCAAGGAAACCAATAGAAATTACTTTGCAAAAATGCAAAAAATGGCATAAATTGGCAAAAAAGTTCAGAAGTACCTCGGTAAAATAATTGCCTAAATTAGCTAGGCACTCCTCCCAAGTCACCAAGTTGAAAACCATGCAAGAAGGTAACAAAAGAAGCATGAAACATTGTAATAGGGGAGTAAAACACTATTTCAATAGGAAGAAAGATTCCTAGGTGACAAATGTGGGATTAAAAGTCCCAAATCAAGTTCAAAGCAGCGCCTAAATACTCCTGACAGGCCCACTATGCTTCCAAGCCGTGCAAAACAAAACCCTTAAAAATATTTGGTAAAGACTTTGTAAAATTTTCTAAAGTCTGAACTCCAATAATATATATACACACACACATAATATAATATATATTTCTGCAAATATTTAGATGAAGATGAATCAGCTAGGATTTACATAAACACCAAGGAGTAGAGGTAGTGCATAGGTGCTGGATATAGGGCTCGAGCCTTAGCACTCTTTTTCAACTCCATTCCACATGCAAGATAAGCTTTGGAGTTGATGCTAGAGGCAGAGTAGGGAAAATTTTGATGCCATTTCCCCAGAGCAAACTCCATGCCACAACAAGGAGAGCACTGCAGAGGGGTCGCATGCCCTCACACTACCCACATAGCCTCCAAATCATTCATGCCAAGTTCAACAAACCAAACATTGGGATAAGACTTCATAGAGACAGCAAACCCAGGCCTTCTATGGGCAATTCAAGCCTTCTTCTGGTCAAAAAATGGGCCTTGACAGAAATCAAGCTATGTGGTTTCTAGACGCCAAGGCCACCAATGACTAGACTCTACCGCAAATGGCCCAATAGAACAGCAGCCTCAATGTGCTCTAACAATGAAATGATAAAGATGAACATTCTTCTAAATGTATTCTGTGAATAATGATTTCAAAACAACTTTGATGAAAACTCTCAATGGCAAAAGGAGAGTAGAATGGGAGGCTCTGATACCATGTTGGCCGAGACCATGGAACCCAAAATCACCATATGCAATTATCTCACAATAACTAACAAAACTATATGCACCTAATTATGCACCTAAATAATCACTATCTAATAATTTATTTGCCTAAGTAAAACTTAAGCATGGTAAATGGTAAATACCATTTACTCCAACAGAAATAAATTTACATTTCTTACTTAAAATTTCTCTAACAATTAGGACACTCAATATATATATAACTTCTTTTAAGAATAGCACCAAATAAAATAAACAAGATTTACGTTTGTAAAATTATTAATGTTTCTACAATAAATAAATTACTAAGGCTTCTAAAATTTGTTTAGCCTTATTTTGTTAAAAAAAAAAGATGACTTACAAAAGATTTTTTAGTTTATTAAAATAATTCATGTGAATATATATTTATTTATTTGTTTATTTATATTTATTTTTAATATAAATCTTCAAATATATATGAGTCTAAAGCACTTTATATTATATTAGAAAAATTAAAATTATTTTTATAAATAAATTAATTACTTGAATGGCGTCATTACCTGAAAACTCTAGCTTCACTAAGGGCTTCAGCGGTTGGCAAGGTTAGGGCTCTAGGAAACGTTGCTAGTTTGTTGGGCATTGAAAAATTCTTTGGCTGATGGCAAATCTGGGAGCTCTTCTGTGTTTCCTGAAATTCCATGGGCTACCACATATTCCAATGACAAAAGCTAGAAAAAGGAGATGGTGCCGCTTCCAAAATCTAGGGCATTATTTGATGGCATTGATGGGGCTTCTGGTTGTGTTGGCATTTTGTGGGATGGCAAAGAAAACTCAACTACAGGTTTTCCGGTCGATGGAAGGGATGGGTGCCTATCCATGCAAATGCATTCTTCCTTCACAACAATATCTAATGGTGATGCCGCTTGGGAAAAGCCTAGGGATGTCTATAGCAGGGCTGCTCCACAACCCTCCTTGACCTTCGATGTGAAGATTTACAGGTCCTCTACAGGCTCTTTTGTGAATGCAGTTAAAAATGGTGGGGGGTTGGATGGACAATCTGAGGGAGTTCCTCGATCTTTGAATATCTCTAGATCTAAGCATTCAGGTATAGTGAATAGGGGGCCTATTCTTTTCTCAGATAAACTCATGAAATTAGATTTTGATGCTACTTTAATGAAGGAATTGTGAGAAAATGAAGATTTTTCCTCTTAGAATGGGTTAATTTGTAGGCTCATTCATTTTTGGCCTAGCCTTCCAAGACTGCATGAATGGATTTCAAAACTCTAGGTCCCTCTAACGAAAAACAACTTAGAGATTTATCCCAATGTTAAAGGATTTTTCACAGTGGTTTTTGACAACATTCATAACAAAAATGCAATCCTCAGCCACACATGGCAGTGGGGAGAGAGCACACTGCTTTTAAAATCATGGCACCCCAACTTTCATTTGGCCACCGAATCATTTTATATTATGCCGATCTAGGTTCGCCTCCAAAATCTTCCTTTCCATTATTGGTTTGAATCTTGTTTTGCAGCCATTGGTAATACTCTCGGGAGATTTGTACGCATAGATACTTTAACTCAAAAGACTTTTGCACACAACCTTTGCAAGGATTCTGGTAGAGATGGACACTTCCAAAGCCCTTTTGGTGGAAATAATTTTTAATGTGAATGGGAACAACTGGTCGCAATCCTTGGATTATGAAGGCTTCATCTTCAGGTGCAGGAGATGTTTCAATACCAGACATATTGTAGAAAAATGTCCAAATGGGAAATTCCAAGAAAAGTGAGTGGCTTCTTGGTGGAAGGATGTTTCTCCTAAGCATTATTCAGTTTTGAATTCCTTCAAGAGTAATGAGTTCCCAAAGATTATACCCAGTAGTAAGAAAGGTGGGAAGATTGTGGAATCGACTATAGATTTAAAGATTGATCAGAATTTTCTTCTCAGAAGGACTGTTACGGCCTTAATAGCATTGGTGGCACAGTTGCCATCTCTCAAAATCCCTCTCCTTTGTTTACTTCTGTGCAAACACTTCAACAGTCTTTAGGTGCTGCTTCTTCTGGCATGGGATCTCTTTCAATTGAAGCTAAATGTTCTCCTCTCAAGCCCCTTCTCATATTCCAACTAATATTTCGAATGGGGGTGGGGGAAAAGAATGGCAAACAATAATGAGAAAGAAAAGGAATACTAGTCTAAATAAGGAAGTTCACAATAATATGCAGATTTGGTCCCTTTCAAATTTCATCTCTCTGGATCAAATGCCTTTGGGGGGCTAAAGGCACATTGAACAGAAAAAGAAAATTTCTCTCCTCAAAATTGAGGAAATTGGCAACAAATTAAAATCAAGGTTCAATTCTACTACTGGTTCCCCTTAGGCAATTGAGATGGGGAAGTATTGTTGGTTAGCCTTTGTTAGTGTGTTACTTCTTTGTAAACTCTAGTTGTAGTTATGGTTGGATGTTGGTTTTGGTCAAATGTTATACACCAAGGTATGGCTTTGGAATATGGATAGTTTTGTTTTGGTTAGGTTTTGAGTAGAGTATCTCTGCATTTTGTAAATCTGCTCACCAGAAGATTGTAACCTTTTTTCGAAATCAATATAATCTCTATATTATGAATAAAAAATAAATAAATTAGAGATTAAGTTATAGGTAAAATTTATTGATATGATTGCACTCCAAACCTGTAGATAAACAAACTCAATAAAACATATGAAATAATTTCACAAAAATAGATCAAACTATTTTATTTATATTTTTATTAGATCTAGAGTTCACATAAATAGAACAAACTATTTTATTTTTACTTTTATTTTATCCTTTGGATCTACATCAACACAATTTTAAATCAAATCCTTCTTGTTGCATGAGAGGCTAGATCTGGGTTAACCCAAAAACTCCCACATGCATGTTAGATTCTTGGGATTTTCTAAATTAGATAGCAAGATTTCTTCATTTAAGATTTCAAATCCCTTCATCCCTGCAACAAATCACATCCTAGAAAAAGTACCAATAGGGTTAGCCAAATAAAAATAAAAATAAAAATAGGAAACAAAAATCAAGAGTAGAAAAAGGAGTATGAATAAATTTACCTATCTCATAAAAACCTCTTCTTGCTTAACCTTAGAACTTGTGTAGCAAAAGAAATGAAATGAAGAAGTAGTGTAAAGAAATTTTAAATTATTGTTTATTGGGCTCCTACTATGAAGCCATTAGTGTGTTGTTTAAAAATTAGAAACATGAATTTATATTTTAATTTTTGAAGTGTTAATTAGACTCTACTTTTTGCAGTAGACTATCATTTAGGACAACTTTTAAAAAATATGATTATTTGGTTGTTTTATATAATTTAAATAAAATAGAGTTTTTATTATTAAATTCCATAAATACTAAGGGCATTAAGTAGCTGACTTTGGAAAAAAGTGATAATAAAATCTTTGGAAAAATGCCGTTTCACGGAGCTCTGGTGCAAGCTAGGGCCCGTGTGCCCTAGCTGGTGTTTTCCAGCTTCTGCGTGTGTTGGTGGCCCTCTTGGGCTCGCGGGGGGAGTTTTTTGGAGTTCGCAGGGGTCTGGAGAGGTTTGGGCAGGGGTGTGACCTTCTCCTTTTCGCAGCTGGGAGCTGTTCAGGCCGCCGTCTGGTGCGTGGGTCATTTGGACGGGGGGTGCGTGGCGGTTGGGGCTTTTGGGCCGACTGCCTTGTCTCCTTCCTTCTTCTGTCTGGTGCTTGGGCTCTTTTGCCATGGAGAATCAGGGTCTTGCTTCTTCCCTAGATTTGGAGATGGTAGATCCATTCTCTATGTTGCATGCCAATAACAAGGATCGGCCTGAGCTTCCTCTTTCTGGAGAGGGTACCTCCTTAACAAAAGGGTCGTTTCGAATTAAAAAAGTAAATGGATGTTTGGAGAGATCAGAAGATAGACCGGTCTTGGTCATTCAACCTGAGTAGGTTTCAGAGGATGTTGATTACTAGTGCAAGCATGCTCTTATTTGCAAATTTTTGGGCCTTCGTCTTTCTCTTCCTGTGTTGGAATCCTGGGCACAATAGGTTTGGAACCCTGAAGGAGATATGGAGATTCTTTTAGCGGCTAATAACTACTTCCTAGTTATTTTTTCAAGCATGTCAGACAGGCATAGGGCTTTTGAGGGTGGCCCTTATTTCTTTAACCAGGTTAGGCTCTTCATCAAGCCTTGGCATATGGGCTTCAATTCTGCTGAAGAGATCCCTTCGCGGGTGCCTGTGTGAGTTTGCTTGTTGAGGCTTCCGTTGGAATTCTGGAGGGAAGATATCCTCCATTCAATCTCTTTACTTCTTGGGAAGCTGGTTGGATCGGCTTCACAGACTCAAGATCGTAAGGTAATTTCATTTGCTCATATTTGTGTCGAAGTTGATTTGAATAATCTATTACCAGACTCTAAAAATTTGCATGGGTTCTTCCTCCCGGATCCAACAGCTAGATTACGAAACCCCACCATTTAGATGCAGAATTTGCCATGAGTATGGTCATCTACACCGTAGGTGTCCCAGATCGAAATCTTCCCCCATGTCTGCCTCTGGACCTCCTAGGATGGACAAGGGGAAAGCTCCAGTGTCGGATGGGCCTGTTGATAAGGAAGGATTTATCCTGGTTACTTCCTGGAATAAAGGCAAAGGCAAGAAGAGATCCTGGATGGATAGACAGAATGATGGCACATTTAATAGGTTTGAGGTTCTTGATAGCATAGTCCAAGAAGAAGGTATTCCTATTGAGCTTTCTTCTGGGGTTAAGGGTCAGGTAGAGACCCAAGAGATGGATGCTAAGAAGGAGGAGCTGATTTTATCGTTAGGGGTTCATCAGGCTTGTTAGCCGGATTTGGACTTGCCTCCTCAAGCTCAGAATATTGGTGGCCTCCAAGAGTCACAACTTCCGGTGGGTACTGCTGGTTTGGCTCCTTGTCCTCAAGTTATGAAGGGATCCACAGATCCTGTGAAGGGTACCAAGGCTCCTCCGGCCTTAGGTTTGCATCAAAATCCTTTTAAAAAGGGGCCTCTAGATAAATAGTCAAGGAGTGGAAGGAAGACTGATCAAGAGAAGGTTAAGATTATGGGTGATATTTTGGTTGAGTCCGAGTCTGTGAAACCCATTGATTCCCACTTCTTCCACCCCCCTAAATGATAGTTTTATCTTGGAATGTAAGGGGGTTGAATAGCATCCCTAGACAAAAGGCTGTTCGCAGATTAATCGAGTCTCAAACTCCAGATGTGGTCTTTATACAGGAAACCAATCTTACAGTGGATGGTTTGAATAACTGTGCTCTGCGTATCTAGCCCCAAGGCTACTGGCAGGGGGTGGCGGCATTGGGCAGCTCTGGGGGGGTGGCTTGCTTCTGGAACCCGAGGAAAGTTTCCCCCTTATGGTGGGTTTCTAGTCGGTCTTCCATCTCTATGGTTGCCTCCATTTTTGAAACTAGTGAAAGATGTCTTTTCTCCAATATTTATGCTCCTACAGATCTTCCAGGTAAGACACTTCTTTGGGATCATATCAATTTTGTCCGTTCTTTGGATCCGTTTCTCCCATGGATGTTGGCTGGTGACTTTAATGCTGTTATTAGTATGGACGAAAAATGAGGAGGGTTAGCTAGGCTTGATCCTTCTTCTCTTTTGTTCAGAGAGAATATTGGTTTCCTTAACCTTGTTGACATGAAGCCAATCAATGGAGTTTTTACTTGGAATAATAGGAGGTGTGGGGATGAGGCTATCTCAGAACAGCTAGATAGATTTCTAGTTTCCTGTTATTGGATGAGTAGCAGGTGGACTACCAGTTCTGAAATCTTGGATTGGAGGGGTTCTGATCACTGGCCTATCAAACTTTGTGTCTCCTCTTATGGGGTCACTAAAAATCTTTCTTTCAAATTTCAATTGATGTGGTTATGGGATCAATCTCTTCGGGATCTTGTGCTGGATTGGTGGTACGAAGGGCTTCCTGCCCATGGGAGGGCCATGTACACCTTTAGTAAACAGCTTCAACATGTGAAGTATAGGCTTAAGAGGTGGAATTATCAATGTTTTGGGAACCTGCAAGCTCAGAAGCTTGTTGCTCAGTCCAAGCTAGATAGTGTCACTTAGCAGATTCGTGACTAGGGGCTTTCCTTTGACCTTTTGCTTGTTGAGTCCCTGGCCCTCAAGGGCTTAGATGAGTGGGAGCTTCGGGAGGAGATTTTCTGGAAGCAAAAATCTCGTATTGATTGGCTCCAGGAGGGGGACAGGAACACAGCTTTTTTTCATAACTCGGTTAAGGCCCGTAGGCAGGGGAACTCTATTTCCACTCTAGTCTTGAGTGATGGGATTCAACTCTCGTCCTGTGGTGAAATTTCCAAGGAAGCTGTCAACTATTTTTCTAATCTCTTTTCTAGGGAGGATATTGCTGCTAGATCTGAGGAGAGGGCTATCTTGGATTGTATTCCTTGCTTGGTTTCAGAGGAGATGAATGGGGCTCTTCTGCATCTAATCTTGTTACCTGAATTGGAGAAAGTTGTGTTTAGTATGAAAAAAGGCAAAGCTCCTGGCCCAGATGGATTTTCGATTGAGTTCTTCTAGGAATTTTGGGAAATAATAAAGTCTGATCTCCTTGAGGTGGTTCAGGAATCTCTTAGGAACAAACAAATGCTTAAGTCTTTGAATTCTACTTTTCTGGCTCTCATACCTAAGAAGGAGGGGGCTAATAGGATGGATCAGTTTAGGCCTATTGCCTTATGCAATGTTGTCTACAAGATCATAACCAAGTTGATTGCTGAGCATCTCAAACCCATCCTTGGTGCTTTGATTTCTGCTGAGCAGGGAGGTTTTGTGGAAGGGAGACAAATATTGGATGGGGTCATGATTACTATGGAGGTTATTCACTCTATGGCTTCCTCTAAGGAGAAGGTGATGTTCATTAAGATTGACATGGCTAAAGCTTACGATCGGGTGAGCTGGGAGTTCCTTCAAAAAATCCTCTTGGCCTTTGGCTTTGACGAGGATTGGGTGAGCTGGGTTCTCAGTTGTGTGACCTCGGCCTCCTTCTCTATTCTCATTAATGGGGATTCTTCAGATTGGTTTAGCACTTCTCGGGGACTTCGGCAAGGGGACCCTCTGTCCCCGTATCTTTTCATAATCATGGCAGAGGGTCTTGGTAGATTTATTAAATCTCAGGTGCGGCTGGGTCTCCTTCACGGTTGGAGTTGGCACAATGATCTCCCTCCCTGTTCTCACCTTCAATTTGTGGATGATACTGGATTGATGGGCTTGGCTAGAATTAGTGAGGTAGTGAACTTCAGGAGAATTTTAGACATCTACTTGAGAGCTTCTGGTCAGAGTATTAATGATGATAAATCTTCCATTTATTTCTTTAATACTCCTCGTCTCATTCAAAACAAGATTGCCATGATTCTTAGATTCCAAATTGGTTCTCTTCCCCTGATATACCTGGGGATTCCTTTGGCTCTGGGACCCCAGCGTAGAGCTTTTTGGTAGGGGATTTTGGATAAGTTCCGGAGTAAGGTTAGTCATTGGACTTACAGATGGCTCTCTTCTGCTAGTAGAGTGCTCCTCCTAAAAGCTATGGTGCAGTCTCTCCATATTTATAGGTGTTGTGTGTAGATTCCTCCTGCCTCCTTTGTGAGGGATTTTGATGCTCTTTCCTGGCAATTCCTTTGGTCGGGTAACCTTCTTTCCTCAAAATTTAGTTTAGTCAAGTGGGAGTCTGTCTATAGGCTGAAGCATGCTGGGGGCCTAGGCCTTAGGTCTATGGCTCTTGTGGTTACGGCTTTGGCAGCTAAGCTGTACTGGAGATGGTGTAACAACCAGGATCAGGATTGGGCCAAGATTCTTGCTTGCAATTATGTTCTTGGGGTTGAGAGCCAGGATGTGCCGCGGATTGCTTTGTTGGGCAAAGGTTCTTGCATTTGGGATACTCTTAAGAAGGGAGCTCAGCTTGTTCAGAATGGTCTCTTCTGAATCTATAATAATGGCTCTGATGCTCTTTTTTGGCTGGACTCTTGGGATGGACACCCTCCCATTCTGTCTAGTTTCCCTCAGCTTCTGCCTCTTTGCCAGATGTTCTCTGATGTTGGTTGGACTAAGGTGGAGCATTTTAAATTAGTTAAGCATATTGGGCCACTGGAGGTGTTTTGTTGGAAGGATCCACTGGAGTGGCCTGTGGGTGGCTCTGATGAGGATCGTGCTACTTTGTCTAAGGTCTTGGAGGGTAGGCTTTGTAGCTCTCTGAAGGAGAGGGACAAGCTGGCTTGGAGTCCTAACCCAAAAGGGACTTATACTGTTGCTCAAGGTTATGCTGTGCTTGATAGGAATTTACATGGTCCTGCTGAGGTGCCCTGGTGGAGGAAGGTTTGGAACAACTTTTCTTGGCCCAAGTGTAACTTCTTTTTATGGTTGGTTGCCTAGAGGAAATGTCTCACTTGGGAGAATATTCATAAACGGGGGTTTCAGGGACCTTCCATTTGTTTTCTTTGCCTGTGCAGTGAAGAATGTTCCTCCCACTTGTTCTTTCATTGCCCCTTTTCTCATGAGATTTGGCATAGATGGTGGGAGGCTTGGCATCATGGGTGCATTCATGCTTCCTCTATTATTGAGTTTTGGGAGAGCCTGGGCAGGCCTCCTGCGAAGACGCCTTTTCTTCAGGTGGCCTGGTTCATTGGGCCTATTTTCATTCTTTGGAACCTTTGGCTGGAAAGGAACCGTAGAGTTTTTTGTGAGTCCAGATTAGATACGGGTCAACTGTGGATGAAGATTATTAGTAGGCTTCAAGAGACTATTTCTGCTAAATGTGATATGTCTGAAAGTATCGATCCTGGGGATGCTGCGGTTGTGCAGGATTTGAGCCTGGGTGTTAATAGTAGGGGCTGTAGTATTGGTTTTATGCCCCATCGTGTCAAGAAACGGGTCTGCTGTGATGGGAAGTGGGCACCTCCTCCAGATGGAGTCCTGAAGATTAATATTGATGGATCTTCTCGTGGGAATCCTGGGCATGCTGGTATTGGGGGTATTGGTAGACGTAAAGATGGCGATGTTGTTTTATGTTTCTCTACCTACAAAGGGCATTACTCTAATAACATGATGGAGGCCCTTGCTATCAAGATTGCTGTTGAGCGGGGTTGCTCTCTTCCCTGGAGGAGGATTATCTGTGAGTCTGACTCTCAGATTGTTGTGGATATGTTGAACAACCAGAGATTGGATGGTGTTAGTTGGCATTTAGCTTCGATGGTTAGACAGATTTTAAGTGTTTGCAGTTCCTTGGAGTCTATCTCCTTCTATCACATCTAGAGAATGGAACAGCGTGGCTGACTACTTGGTGAAGTGGGCCTCAGAGAACGGGGATGGCTAGGATATCAATGGTCAGAATGAGTTACCTCCTGATTATTTGGGGATTTTGGAGGGATTTTTATTGGATGACAGGACTATGTAGTGTTGTTGTTTGGTTTTTTGGTTGTTCTCCTTTCTGTTGAGCCCGACCTCTTGCTTTGTATCTTGTTTTGGATTGAATAAATTTTTTTCCCCTTTTATTTAAAAAAAAAAAGTAGCTAACTTTGACTTATAGTGGAGTGAGATGATTTTTAATTATTTTTTAATTTTATTGATGCTTTTAATAATGTATTGATAGTAATATTTGACTAAGTTTTAGAAATGAATAATTATTTAGGCTTATTCTTCATATTCAGATTATTTTAATTATAGTTAGGATTACCTAACTATAATTAATACAAAATAATATAAATGAGACCATGGAGTGAGAAAATTTTGTGAAAGAGTGGGCGAGCACAAAAGGAAGGAAAGGTGGCTAAGAAGGTGTGGAGAAGTCAGCTATCAAAGGAAGACTCCCATACACTATGAGAGGAGTGAACACAATCCCTTTGAAGGAACTGAGGAGAACCTTCACAGATATCTTGTGATACACTGAGGAGCTGGATCGTTAAGAAGTCATGAAAATAATTGTGGTGAATGCAGTAGACAAGGACACAGAAGCCCTAAGTCACTCATCTTTAATCAGAAGAGTGATTGGTAAAACCAAGCTGAAAGAGCAGATAAAGAGATGGATAGAAGAGAATTGGGGAGCAACTGAAGTTGTCCTTTTTCTCCCAAAGTAGTCTTTTGTTGTAGATTGCTAAGGTGAAGTGTAGAGAGATGAGATATTGGAGAAACTATTGTGGAGGTTTGGCATAGATTATGTATTCATCCAGAAATGGAGATCAAATTTTAGCCCTAAGATCTTTGATCCTTATAATGAACCAATTTGGATCAGGGTTTACAACCTCCCATTTGAATACTAGTCTAGAAATTGCTTATATCAAATAGGTGATAAGCTAGGAAATATGGTTTACCTAGATATGGGAGGCAGTGATTTAGTATTCTATGCAAGGATAAAATTGATAGCGGTAAGGAGAATTCCCAAGTGAATCATCTTGGTCACTATGGTAGGATCATGGATCCAAGACAATGAAATAGAGTAGAGGAAGTTTTTTTCCTCTAATGCAATAGTAGGAGACACACAGAGAAAGAATGCCTCAGGAAGCCTGGAGAGGACCAAGAAGATAGACTGACAAGGAGGAAGGTGGATTAGGTAGTGGTGTAGGAAGGAGAAAGTGTGAAGTTGGTGGAAGATTGGCTGGTGAAAAGGGAAGATGAAGAACCTAAGGAAAACCTGAAAGACCTAAAGAGTTCTCCTATAATAGATAGGAATGAGGAGGCTTCAAAAGAATTTGCAATAAGAGACCAAATGGAGAATGAAACTACAATAAAAGAGAACTCTCCTAGAGAATATATGGGCATGGAAGCAATACCAATACCTGAAAATGGTAATCAAGAGGTTACGCAAGGGATGGTTGGGATTCAGAACGAAATGGAGAAAACATGGAAACTAGAGGACTCGAAGGCCTTTGTAAGGAAAGAGGATTTGACAGACTGAGAGGTGGCCTTGCCTGAAGTGGTTCTAGAATCTATAGAAGGAGAAGGGCTGTTGAGTGGGGATAGGTCTAAGGAAGATGAGGAATTCAAGGACAGAGAGGAGAATGGCATCATAGATCATAGGCATATCAGTGAAACAACTTCATGTGGGATTCGAGGCTTCTCATTAATCAGAAGGAAAATGGGAAGGAAGACGGATAAGGAAAAAAGAGAGGAGTGCACAGCAGAGAAAGGCTTGACCAGCATCAGGAAATATATGTTGAGATCCAAGGAATGGAGCGCGTCCCTTGGGAATCCATGAAAATAATAACATGGAATGTTAGGGGCTTGAATGCCCCTAACAAACAATGCTTAACCAAGCACCATATAACTAATAAGATGGTGGACATCATATTGCTATAAGAAACCATGCTCATTTAAGAGGAGGTGTCAAGATTCTTAATGCACTGTAAACCTTTAACAAGAGTTTTTAGTGAGCCCAAAGGGACTGCAGGAGGAGTAGATTTAATGTGGAATCGGGAAAAGGTCAACATCAAAGACATCAAGGTTCGCCAATATTGGATATCAAGTAAAGTACATCTGACTCTAACGAACTTTTCATTTTGGATTTTTTGCATCTATGGACCAACCAAATTAGAAGATAAGAGGGAAGTATGGAGAAGCATACCGAATCAATGCTTAGTGATAGGGGAAGAAAGGATCTTGCTGGGTGGAGACTTTAATGTGGTACTGGGCCTAGATGAGAAAAGAGGAGGGATAAGAGTAGAAGGCATCTCCTTGAAGGATTTTAGGGAATTTGTAGGGGAAGGGAACTTTTAGATATTCCATAAAAAGACGAAAGGTACACCTGGACAAACAAGAGACAAGGTTTCACTAATATAGGTGAACAGTTGGATAGATCTTTATGCACAGTGGATTGGCTTGAAACTGATATGGTGTTAGAATTGAACATACTACCAATATCTATGTCCAACCATTACCTAGTTAGGTTGGTGATCAATGCATTGGCCAAACCTAAGAATTCCTACTTTAAGTTTGAAAGGATGTGGTGGAGAAAATAAGATTTGATTGATTTGATCAGGCTATGGTAGGAGGAGGTCCCAAAGAATGGTGGATCAAGAAATTATGTGTTTTGAAAAAGATTACCACACGTCAAGAAAAGATTGAAGGACTGGAATAAGGAGTCGTTTAAGGATATTTTCAAAGAAAAAGAAAGAGTGGATGGGGAAGTCGAGGCTCTAAATGAGAAGATCATAAAAATGGTATGCTCCAAATAGATTATGCAAAAGAGAAGGAATTACAGGCAAAACACGAAGAATTATTAGCAAGGGAGGAAGAATTCTAGAAAGCCAAGGCCAGAGAAGGTTGGCTAGAAGTAGGTGGTCAGAATACCAAAAATTCTCATAATTTAGTCAAAGTGAGGAGAATGGTGAATAAAATTATAGAACTTACAGATGAAAATGGGAAAACCCTAAATGACCCAAAAGAAATTGAGAAAGAGATAATAGACTACTTCCAAAATTTTCTAGCTCCAAAAGAAAGACACGATTGGATAAACATAGAAGAAATTTTGAGATGTATTGATCTCGTTATAGGAGAGGATGAAAATGATAAACTAATCGAAGCAATCACAGAAGAAGAGGTGAGAATTGCACCCTGATAAGGCACTAGGCCTAGACAGTTTCCTGACTCAATTTTATCAGAAATGTTGGCAGATCATTGGGAAAGAGGTTTGGATGATAGTGGAAGAGTTTAGGATAAAGAATAAGTTTGTAAAAGAAATTAACAATACGTTGATTACTCTAATCCCCAAGAAAATAGAGAGCAAATCGGTGACAGATTATAGACCGATTTCACTATGGAATATGGTGTATAAAATCCTCTCCAAGGCTATAGAAAATAGGTTAAAAGTGGTACTAGAAAGGATCATTTCAGAAAATCAAAATGGTTTTATGCTAGGTAGGGAAATTGTAGACAGTATCATCTTGGTGAATGAGGTAATTCATTCCATTAACCAATCAAAGCAAAGGAGTATGCTCATAAAATTGGATGTGAGTAAGGTGTACGATCGAGTTAAATGGAGCTTTCTAATGAGAGTCTTGAAATGAATAGGGTTTAGGCAGACATTGCTAGATAACATCTATTAGTGTATATCAACTGCTACAGTGCCGATAGCAGTAAATGGCTCTTTTGTGGCATTTTTGGAATGACTCAAGGGTTGAGGCAAGGGGACCCCCTATCTCCTTTCTTGTTCATTCTTATGGCGGAGGCGCTAGGAGGGATGATCAAGAATTATTAGAGGAATGGAGGATGGAAAGGAGTAAGCGTATCTAGGAATCTAGACCCAATTACTAATGCGCAATTCGTAGATGACACTATGATATTTAGGGAGGCTAGTATCTCTGAAGTGAAAACAATCAAAGGAGTATTGGACTGTTAGAATAAATTATTATGGTAGACCTTAAATAAGGAAAAGTCGAGGGTATTCTTTCTCAACATTTCAAGAAGGTGGCAAAATCAAATTGCTACAATTCTAGGGTGCCAGACAAACAAAATTCCCACTAAATATCTCGGGGCACCTATGTTTGCAAGGCAGTCAAATCAAATCTATGGGAAGAGGTAATATCCCACTCCAAGAGTAAAGTGGAAGCATGGAAGGGAAGATGGTTAACTTTAGTTGGGAGAATCATAATGTTCAAAGCTGTATTGGGAGTAGTCCCCATTCATCTGATGTCTTATTTACCTATTCCAAAAAAGGCAAAGTCTCAGTTGGAAGGATCTTAGTAAAAGTTCTTGTGGGAAGGAGCAAAAGAAGTTAAAAGAATACCCTTGATTAGCTGGGGGAAAGTTACTTGTCCTTAGGATAGAGGAGGTATGGGAATGAGGGAATTAAGGCTACAAAATGAAGCATTAGGGGTGAAGTTAATTTGGAAAATGGCCATGTACCCTCAAAAACTAATGTGTAGAATAATACAGAACAAATACCTAGATGATCGATATCCTAACAGAATTCTAACAATTACCAACCTAGGGGGTGGATTAGCTATTTGGCAATTTGAAAGACTATTGATTAGTAATCCTTAATCACCTAACATGGAGTATAAATGATGGAAAAAGAGTGAATTTCTAGTTGGACTCATGGGAAGGTTTCAAACCATTAGAGAAGGTTTAGGAGTTTGAAGGACTTAATGATCAAATGATGCAAGTTAGACGGGAAAAGGTGGCAGATTGTATTGTGTGTTTTAATGATCAGGGAAGAGTGGTTTGGGCAGGTGTGGAGAAATTCAATGTAGAAGAAGTGGTCAAGGCTAAATTCAAAGAGATCATGAGGGAGAGGGGAGTGATTATTAACAAGGAAAAGGATGAAATTCATTGGTGCGGGGCCAAACCTAGCCAATATTCAGTCAAAATTGGCTACCACATTCAGAAAATGGAAAGGAGTGGAGAAATGTCAGAATGTTGGCCCAAGGACTTAGGTTGGGATAGACAAGTACTTCCGAAGGCAAGATCCTTTACTTGGACTATTCTTCATAGGAACATACTCATGGCAGATCATTTGAATTGTTTAGGGATTAGCAGTCCCAGTAGATGTGTTATATACAAACATAACAAAGAGAACTTAGATCACCTAGCTAAGCTATCAAGTTTCAGAGGAGTTTTGGAATTATTTTTTAGATCGTCTCGGTTGGAAAGGACCAAAGAGCAGCCATATAGTGGACTTCCTTAAGAGCTGGCCTAAACTTGTAAAGAAAGGCTTATGGGGGGATTTGGTTAACGCTCCCATCCATGATTATGTGGTACTTTTAGAGGGAGAGAAATCTAAGGATCTTTGAAGGAAGAGAAAATAGCATCGAGGTGGTGATTAGGAAGATTGAGAATGGAGTAGTGGAGATACTTAACTCAAGAGCCACTTTGAGAGGGGGAGTGAAATTGGCATCTTGGGATGATTATGTAATGAAGATATGGCATGAATTGAAAGTATCAACATGTATGGGTGAGGAGAAAAAGAAGAGAGAGTAGATCAAATGCTTGCCCCCCCAAGGGGTAGACTTAAGCTTAATTTTGACATGACTGCCACTTGGGCAACCCTAGGGTGGCTAGCTATGGTTGTCTAATCACAGATGAGGATGGAAAACTAGTTGGGGCAGCTTCTAGTTCATTGGGAATGGACACAAACAATGTGGAAGAATTGGAGGCTCTAGTGCGATGGGTCACAGAATGTAAGGCAAGGGGTTGGCAGAAGATAGAGATTGAAGGTGATTCAATGCTTATTGTCAATGCCATTAAAAAGAAAGGAATGGTTAATTGTCTTTAAAATAAAGGGGTGAGAAGAGCATGGGAGGTGCTTCAAAACTTAAATTTCTCTATATGACATATCTACAAAGAAGCAAATTTAGACACAGACGCTTTAGCCAACAAAGGTGCTTTAGGAAATTCGATGGAGGTGAGTGGTCCGAACACAACCAACTAGGAGGGACTGGATGTAATTTTGCAAGTGGATTGGGAAGGACTAGTAAGAATCGAGGTCTCTTAGAGTACTAGAAGCACATAAAGAAAATCTAATGATTTCGGTGACTAGAAGGATGGGCAGGTTCCTCAGAGCAGATTTTAAGATCTATGAAAGGAAAGAATTACTTATGAGATTAACAGTTCTAAGTCATACTAGAAGAGAATATAGCAGGCCTTGAGATCGATGGAAGGAGAAGGCAGTCCATTTATAGTTCCCATGAGATGATTCTTCTACAGAAAGAGATGGCGACCAACAAGATCATGGAGTGAGGTGCTCCTGCCTAGAGGACTGTAAGAAGAAGCAAGTAGGGAGGCTCTTTTGTCTCCAAGAAGAAGTTGCAAGGGAGGCGGGTCTTAAGGTCATAGGTGCAGGATCATGGAGCCAAGGACATGTGCATGATGGCAGAGTATACCCAATCTTCTTCGCCAACATTGCTTAAGTTATGGAAGGAGACCACTAAGGAGTGCCATGAGGTGCTAGGCTCCTACTCAAAAGAAGCCATGCAGTTGTCATAAGCATTGTCTTGTCTGCTACTCTGAGCTTCATTGAACCCATGCTCAGAGGGGCATATGCCAAGAAGGGGGGCCAGAAGGGAAGGATCACAAAGAGGATGCTGGTCACATATAAGGTAGGCATTGAATGCAGAAACATGGAGGTTTTCAGCAAGCAGACTCAGGGGCAAGATAATGTATTCTCCGTGGTAGAAATAGGTAAGTTGAATGAATGTGTGAAAGGGATCATGTTTATCATGTATGAACTAATGTAATAGCAGGCTACTTTGGCCATGCTCTATATTATATTATGGCATCTCTATGGAGAATAATCCTATCTAAGTTTTTTATTTTCATATATAATATAATGGGAGCCATCCCCAAGATGGCACTTATAAAAAAAAAGATTAGGACTAGAATTAGAGTTACCAATTATGGTTAGGGTTATAATTAGGGTTATGGTTACAAATAGGGTTATAGTTATGGGTAGAACTAAGGTTAGGTTAAGGTCAATATTAGGGTTAGGATTACAATTAGGGAAAGAGTTAGGGTAAGTATTAGACTTAGAATTATAGTTTGAATCAGGGTTAGGGTTAGAAATAAGGTTAGGTTTAGGATTAGAATTTGGGCTAGAATTAGGGTTAAGGTTTGAATCAAACTTGTTGTTAGGGTTAGGGTTACTATTAGAAGTAGGGTTAGGGTTACAATTAGAATTACTTACAATAAGAATTATGGTTAGGCTTAGAATTAGGGTTGGGGTTAGGGTTACAATTAGGGAGAGAATTAGGTTTATGTTTGGAATTACCTGGTTAGGGTTTAGGTTAGAATTAGGGTTTGAGTTAGAATTAGAACTAAGGTTAGCATTACTGTTAGGATTAAGGTTAGGGTTATCTTTGCAATTTGGGTTTGAATTACAAGTTAGGGCTACAATTAGGGTTAGGGTTAGGGTGTAGGTTAGAATTAGGGTTCAATCTATGATTAAAATTAGGTTATGATTTGTTTAAATTAGGCTTAGGGTTATAATTAAAATAAGGTTAGAATTATATTTATGGTTAGAATTAGGTCTAGTGTTAGGAATAGGATTAGAACTTGAGTTAGGATTAGCGTTATGGTCCGAATTAGGGCTAGGGTTGGGATTAGGGTTAGAATTACTATCAGGATTAACTTTAGGATTAGGGTTATAGTTACAACTATGGTTAAAATTACGGTTGGGGTTAGGGTTACAATTAGGGATAGATCTAGAAATTAACTAGATTTAGGGGTAGAATTAGGGTTAGGGTTAGAATTAAGGTTAGGAATAGAATTAGGGTTATTATTAGGGTTATAATTATGGTTAGGATTAGTGTTACAATTATGGTTATGGGATTAGTGTTGGGCTTATTCTTCATACTTGGATTATTTTAATTATAGTTAGGATTAGGACTAGAATTATAACCTGAAGCACCTAATATTATATTAGAAAAAATAAAAATTATTTTTATAAATAAAATTGTATATTTATTTATTTTTATTAATTAAATTAGTGATTAAGTTATTGGCTTGAATGTTAAGGTTAGGTTTAGGGTTAGGTTAGAATTATGTTATGGTTAGAACTAAGGTTTGAATTATACTTAGAATTATCATTAGTATAAGTGTTATAATTAAGGTTAGGGTTACAGTTACTTTTAGGGTTTGAGTTAGAATTAGGGTTAAGTAGATCTAGGGGTTGAAATAGGGTTGGCGATACAATTAGGGTTAGGGTTAGAATTAGGGTTAGAATTATGATTAGAATTAGGGTTATAACCTTAACCTTAACTATATTTCTAAATAAAACCCTAATTCTAATCTAACCTTGGTTCTAACCCTAACCCAAACCCTAATTGTAATCATAACCCTCAATCTAACCCTAATTATAATTGATGATCATGTGGCTATGTGATGTTGTTTTAATTTGCATAGCTTTTTTTACAATGTGTTGATTCAGTAAGAAAAATTTATGTCACCCCCATTAGCATGTTCTAACAATAATATTTTATAATAATATATGTAACCTATATAATTATATAATATAATTACACCCCATTAGCATGTTCTAACAATAATATTTTATAATAATATATGTAACCTATATAATTATATAATATAATTACACCTAGGTATACAATTGCACCAAGGAGTGAAGTGTAATGGCATGAGTGTGTCAATAAAAACTCTTACCTTTTACCTTAAATTTGACAACTATTTACATGTCAAAGTATTAAAAGTATAGGAGAATATATTTTTCAAAAATGATTCTATAAAAAGATTCTTAAATAGTTCTAAGGTGAAATAAGTGAAAGTAAATATAATAAAATAACTCTTAAGTAAACAATAATAGCCTTAAATTTTATAATTTTATTAATTATATTTATATATTTTAAAATTTTCTTAATTTATTTGTTTGACTATTTTATTAATTTCATATACTATAAAGGATGAAAGAGTATACACTCAAGTGAAAAAATAGAAAAATGATTTAAGAGGTTGTGAGAAAAATAATAATAGTCCTTTAATTATATGTATATATTTTCAAATAACTCTTAAATAAAAAATAATAGGCTTAAATTTTATGATTTTATTAATTATATTTATATATTTTAATATTTTTTTAATTTATTTGTTTGATTATTTTATTAATTATATTTACTATAAAGGATGAAAAAACTATTAAATAAAATTGTTATTATTTGCTTAGATTTAACTTGTTTGAACCAAGGAGAATAAACAATTAAATAAAAGTTACTATTATTTGTTTAGATTTAACTTGGTTCACTATGTTTACAACTCATTCAAGTAGAGCAGTAAGTAGATGGGAAAAATAATAAAAACAATATAGAAAAAAGGATTTAGGATTATGTATGTTATAAATAAAATAGTTGTAAAGCATGCCAAGAGTTATCATTCTGGAGGCCTATTTTTTATTGCATGTGTGATTAAAGTGGGAGTAGGTGCCTGATGTCTTTTGCATAGATTTTTTAAAGATAGGTATGGTAGTATAATTAAGGTTAAGACCTTTAGGGTTAGGCTTAGTTTAGTATAAAATATGTGGAGAGATATATTATAATATTATTATAATAATTATTATATATTAAATATAATTATAATTATTATATAATATATTGTAATAATATATCTAACCTATCTTATAATATTATATTATATAATAACAATAATTCTTAATAAGATATATAATATGGTTAGAATTATGTTAGTATATCTAAAACGATATCTTGCATATATAAAAAAAAATTATTAAGTAAATAAATGTAAATAAAATAAAATAATTCTTAAATATTTATAAAGTAAAAAAATAACTCTTTAAGTAAATAAAAATACTCTTTAAGTAAATAAAATAATTCTAAAACCGTAAAATTTTTTAAATAAATATATTTAAGATATTTATACTAATATATATATATATGTAAAATTTGTTTAATTAACTTTTATTTTAATAATAATTGTTCAAAACAGATTCCACTAATATAGATAAAATACATTTTTCCTTTAATAATTATTGATGAGATTTCATTAATTACGCCGAGAGGCGTTCTACACTCACAGCAAGGGCTGAAAGATTCAGATTCCCATAAACAATTAAGATTCAGATTCCATGTAAATTAAATTCATAAAATGAATAAATAAATCCATGGAAGTGGAAATGGATAGAAAAATAGAAAAACTTGGGCATGGGAGCTGAAAGATATAAAAAAATAAAAAAATAAAAAAATATATAAAAAAGAGAAGGTGAAAGGAATAAAAAATAAAATAAAATAAAATGCAAACTTGATGGATAGCAGTTTCAAAGAAGCCATCACTATCCAATAAAATCAAAGAAAGAAACATTACAACGAATAGACATTCATCTCTATTTATATTGTCTCCTTCTTAAGTTTTTTTAATATCAAATTAAGGATTTGAGGTGACCTGAAAGGGAGTGCTGAAACAGAGTGCTTGAAGGTTAGCCTATTACAGTTTTAAATTTTATTGATATTTTTAGTTTAGCTTCACATATCTAAGGAACATGGATTGAATATACCTAAGTTTGTTGCAGTTCTGTAAGACAAGCTTGTTGTTCCGTTTAGCAATGAATATTTTATTTGGGATTAAACCTATTGCTTAGATAGTTTATCATCGCACATCACACTAGAGACTTAAAATAGTAGATTATACATACATCTCAGTTGAAAGATATATCTTCTACCAAATATTGGTACTGAGTTTCTTTTAGATCTTCAGATCTTCGCCAAAAATTCAATTTGGTGGAAGACTTCAATTTGTTTTATACATTTTCCTGTGAATCAAAAATTAAAATTAAAAAAAATCAAAATAAAGAATTAGTGATTAAAAGATATATTTGAAAAGAAAGACAATTTAAAAGGGGAAATTATTTCACACAATGGCATTGCGTGAGCTTCATAGCAAAAGCCGAGCAAATATGATTTTGATTTGTGTACAATGGGGTTGGGGGTAGTTGAGTTATTGTAAAAACAATAAAGTTCTTTTTTTTATGGATCTAATTAATTTTGGTAAGATTTAAAACTAAAAAAGAAACTTTACAATTTGTACTTTATATTCACTATAATTTAGCTAATTAAATTTGGGACATGTATTAATTTATTTAAGTTAAAAATACATTTAGTTTTATGTTTTAAATTATTGTGATGATTGTTTAATTAAATTTAAAAATTTGTCTTTTATTACAGTAAGGATTTAAAAAAGATTAAATTAAAGATTTATATAAGATTTTATTGCATACAATAATTTAATTTTTTTTATTTTAAATTTAAGAATATAAGTATTTAGAGATGACTTATGAAAGGCTAAGATATTATTTTGCTTATGCATTTATTTTGCTTTCCAGAGATTCTTTCTCTTGATGCATGTATGTGATTTTATTTTGCTTTCTTTCTTGGATGCGTTTATTTTGCTTTCCTTTCTCTGGATGCATGCATGTGCATGCCTGTGATTTTTTCACAGAGGGTTTTTTTAACCTCCCTCCCGCAACATGTAGTTCACATTATAATCAGATCTTGGAGAAAATAAATTTATTAGAAATTCTGAGAGAAATTAACTCACAAGCATAATAAATAATTAAAATTGCAAACCAAATAAAAACAAACAAAGAGAAATTACCTCACAGACATGAAGGTGGACTATGGCTTCTTCCAGAGAGTCTCCTCTGAATAATTTTATGTGAATGAATTGTATTTTAAGTTTTAAATGATTACAAGTTTTCAAAATAAGAAAAATAATTATTTCTTTATTTATTATTTGTAGCTAACTTGAGTTAGTTTTTAGTAAGAGATTGTTTTATTATTAGTTTAAACTAATATGATCATGTTTTTTTAAATTTATGAAGTGCATAATAAAATTATTAGGTTAGTTTTTAAGTAAGGGATTTATTATTTGTAACTTTTATATTTTAATTATTTCAAATAAAGTGAATGTTTTTTATATGCCTTTTGTCATTTGGCAAGTTTTAATATTTTTCTAAAATTCGTACTCTACCACCTCCTAAATTATAGCCCAATTTAAATTTATACGATGTTAACTTAAATTTAAAAATCAAAATCTAAGATTATCTACCACCTCTTAAATTATAGCCTAATTTAATTTTATATGATGTTAACTTAAATTTAAAAATCAAAATCTAAGATTATTTTAATACATATATTATTTAAAAATTAAATCTTTTTTTTAAACGGAGTTGCTCAAGCCAATATTTTAAATGAAATGCATCATTATATAATATATCTAAAGTACACATAAAGTTTTAATCTTATAGCATAGTTATAATATATCTAAATTATTTAGTAAGATAATATACTTTTCTATTTTAAGAGCCCAATAAATCCTATGTTTTAGTTGTTCAATTTTATTTTATTAAGTAACCATATCCTTACAAATAGGAAAAGAATTACTTTATTCATTTTTATTAAATAAATTAGGAAAAGCAATCAGTTTTATATAAAAATTACTTTATTCATTTTATTAAGCAACCATATCCCTTCGGCTAATTATGCAAAACAAATTCCTTAATTGGTGGGTGTGCATGTGTCATATAATTTAAATTTAGTATTTATATTTTAATTTAAATGTAAATGTAATTATTTAAAACAGAAATCAAAATAAAATAAAATTGAAGAAGTATGTTAAAAAACAACAAATGAAAATAATAGAAAACCAATAGGATTTATATGCTATTTTAGGGTTATTCAAAAAATTAATTTCACATATTGCAATTATTTAAATTAGAATGCATATATTACATTATTTAAAATTTAATTTAATTTTTATTTAAATCCTTATAAAATACCTATTTCATTTCTTGGTTTCATGGGTCATTTTAGTAAGGTAAAATTAAATAGATTTATTTGTTATAGGTTTGCACTTATATTATAAATTTAAATACAAGGATTTAAAATTAACAAGTACTAATAAAAAGAAGCTACTTCAAAAATTATTGGCTATGTATTTTTTTATAAGGGTTATTAATAATTGAAGGTGCAAATTAAGGTGCAAATATTTTATATGATGTGTTGATAATTTGTTTAGAGTCTATAATTTTATTTTTAGCTTAACTTAGATATAATTTCTAATTTTATGATATGATTTTTGTAGTGCTTATCGATGGCAAAAAGGACAAGAAGAGGCCCATTGTGGAGGAAAAGGAGGTCATGATTGAAAAATCTATAGAAAAAATAAATAAAAAGAATAAGCGGATCTTTAAGATCTACTTGTTTAAAACTCTCAAGCAAGTGCACTCAGATATCAATATTTCAAACAAAGCTATGGTAATTATGGACAAGTTTATCAATGAGATCTTTGAGAAAATTGCAACAGAGGTAGCCAAATTTGCTCGCTACAACAAGAAGAATATCATCAACATTAGAGAGATTCAGACAGCTGTGAGGGTTTGTCTTCTTCAAGACCTTGCAAAGCGTGCAATTGCTCACTCTTCCAAGATTGTTACTGAGTTCATGAAGGCTTGATGTTTTTGTCTCTATTTTGAATTAGGTTTTAGTTTGTGTGAAGGGTTATTATCCTTAACTTTTGTATTTGGTGTACTTTACATAAATAATTTATGAAGGAATTTTTGGTTTTAGATTATTAAATTTTGATATTAAAATTTCATATTAATCTTTCAAATTATGTCTTACTTTTTAAAAATAAAACTATAATTTTATATATTTCCATTTCTAAATTAAATTATATGTAAGCTTAATACATGATTGTTTTATTTTTAAATAATAATGTATATTGGTTTTTGTAAAGGGTTAGATTAAGATTTTTAATAAATGCTCATAAAAACTAGAATATGAGAAAGTCCTTTAAAGGGCAAATATAGATCATACTACATATAAAAGTTTGCCAATATAAACTAATCATATAATTATAATATTTATTTTAAAGGGCCAGTAGACATAATTACTTGGTATTAATGAGACAAGATTACTTGGTAAATTAGTTGATATTAATCTTATCATAATTTAATAAAATTTCAAAGATATAAAAATATGAGTAGAGAAATATAAAACAAGTCCTCAAAAAGGTAAAACTAGAGGTAGCAGTTTCATTATATAACTAAGCATCTAATACTTTACCTACTTCAAACTATTGAAAAGAGATAAAATAACTTCCTCACTTAAGGTATAAATAATTTAGATAGAATAACTTATACCCAAATTATGTAATGTTAGGGATACAATTAGGGTTAGGGTTATGATTACATTTAGGGATAGGGTCTACAAATAGGGTTTAGGTTAGGAGAAGGGTTAGAATTAGTTTATTCAAAATGTATTATGTATTCAAAATTCAATATTATTCTAAAGATCAAAAGAAGGTGCATAAAGTAATTATTTGAGGATGATCATAGATTCATAAAGGCTTGAAGCTACATACTTCATACTATTTTTAAAGAGGCTACTTAGAGGTCTATACTGAGGGTAGTGAACAAAAACAACCTTTAAGTAAAGAGGTCGTCCTTATTTTTTATTTAACTATGCAATTCGATTATTTTACACTTTAGGGTTAGAATTAAGGTTATGGTTAGAATTAGAATTACGATTAGTATTAGGGATACAATTAGGGTTAGGGTTACAATTACATTTAGGGAAAGGGTTATATCTTTAGAATTTGGGTTAGGATTAGGGTTAGAATTAAATTAGGGTTAACGTTAAGCATATTAAATTTAAGGTTAGTGATACAATTAAGGTTAGGATTATAGGTCAAATTTAGGATAGAATTAGGGTTAGAATTAATATTAAAGTAAGGGTTAGAATTAGGGTTATTGTTAGATTCAAAATTAGGGTTATAGGTAGGGTAGAATTAGGGTTATGATTAGAATTACGGATAGAGTTAGGGTTAGAGTTCAATTAGGGTAAAGGTTAGTATTAAGATTATGGTTAGGGTTATAATTAGGGTTAGGGTTAGGGTTAGGGTATGATTAGGGTTATAATTAGGGTTAGGGTTTGAATTGTAGATACAAATAGGGTTTGGATTATGATTAGAATTATAATTAGAATTTAGGTTATAGTTTAAATATGAGTGACAATTACAATGAGAATTAGGGTCAGAATTAGGGTTGGGGTTATTCTTAGGGTCAGAATTAGGGTTAGGGTTAGTTTTAGGTTTACAGATAGAATTAGGGTTACAATCAAGGTATACATAACCAAAGGGTCAGGTTTACAATTAGGTTTAGGGATATTATTATGGGTTTGGTTACAATTATGGTTAGAGTTAGGGATAATGAAAGAAATAATTTTTTAGATAGAATTATAGTTAGGGTTAAGGATTATGTTTAGAATTAGGTTTACAACTAGGGAAAATATTTATAATAAAAGAAATTCTTAGGGTTAGAGTTACAATTAGGGTTAGGGATAGGGATATAATTATGACCAAGTTCAAAATTAGGGTTATGGATATAATTTTAGAGTAGGGGTTAGAGTTACAGTTCAAATTTAGGATAGAATTAGGTTATCGTTGGGGTTACAATTAGAGTTATGTTAGTATTAGTGTTAGGATTAAGGTTAGGCTTATGGTTACAATTATAATTATGATTTGAATTACTCTTTGGATTAGGGTTGGAATTAGGGTTAGGGTTAGTATTACAGTTAGGAAAATTATTAGGGTTGGAAATTATGATTAAAATTAGGATGGGTTAAAGTTATAATTAGGGTTTCTAGAGTTAGCATTAGGGTTACGATTTGAATTAAGGTTGGGGTTAGGGTTAGGGTTAAAATGATAAAGATAGAGTTAGGGTTAGGGTTAGGGATAAAATTAGAGTTATTATAATCATTTGAGCAAGATGTTTCATGCAACCAAAATCCAGCCTGCTCCTAAACAACCAAGCTCTAAGGATAAAAATGGCTCTGCAGTTTCTCGTAATGAAGAAGTTTCCAAAGATGCAGTAGAACCCACTCAAGATTTCAAGCAAATAACTGATAGTTCTAATTTTAGCAATGTCTTCAACAATGTGGATGGTGCGCCATGGTCTTCTTCAACAAAGGACATAAACAATGTTGAGACTCTTGCAGGGAGTGAGCAATATACAATTACACAGCACAATGTTAATAGCAGAGCACAACATTCACATTCCTTCATGTAGATATGAAATCGATGATGCTTTCACAGTCAACTATGATAACATGGTGAAAGTTTCAAATATTGGGAAAAATATGGTTGTTAATTCAAATACAATCACACCACAATGTTGGGAGCCCTTCTCTGCTTTGTCTGATTGGCTGGATGCACCGAATGATTATACTTTTTTATGTTGAAGACTACTGCTAATACATTGTGTGTTGAGCTCCAACTAAACATCTATTCAATCAGAAAAATAAAATTAGGTTAAGGTTAAGGTTAAGCATATTAAATTAGGGTTAGGGTTAAGGGTTAGGGATAGGGATATAATTAGGGTTAAGGTTAGAGTTACAATTAGGGTTAAGGTCAGAGTTACAATTAGGGTTAGGGATAGGGATATAATTATGACCAGGTTCAAAATTAGGGTTATGCATATAATTTTAGAGTAGGGGTTAGAGTTACAGTTCAAATTTAGGATAGAATTAGGTTATCGTTAGGGTTACAATTAGAGTTATGTTAGTATTAGTGTTAGGATTAAGGTTAGGCTTATGGTTACAATTATAATTATGATTTGAATTACTGCTTGGATTAGGGTTGGAATTAGGGTTAGGGTTAGTATTACAGTTACGAAAATAATTAGGGTTGGAAATTATGATTAAAATTAGGATGGGTTAAAGTTAGAATTAGGGTTACGATTTGAATTAAGGTTGGGGTTAGGGTTAGGGTTAAAATGATAAAGATAGAGTTAGGGTTAGGGTTAGGGATAAAATTAGAGTTATTATAGTCATTTGAGCAAGATGTTTCATGTAACCAAAATCCAGCCTACTCATAAACAACCAAGCTCTAAGGATAAAAATGGGTTAAAGTTAGAATTAGGGTTTCTAGAGTTAGAATTAGGGTTACAAATTGAATTAAGGTTGGGGTTAGGGTTAGGGATAAAATGATAAAGATAGAGTTACAATTAGGGTTAGGGATAGGGATAATTTTATGACCAGGTTCAAAATTAGGGTTATGGATATAATTTTAGAGTAGGGGTTAGAGTTACGGTTCAAATTTAGGATAGAATTAGGTTGTTGTTAGGGTTACAATTAGAGTTATGTTAGTATTAGTGTTAGGATTAAGGGCAGGCTTATGGTTACAATTATAATTATGATTTGAATTACTGTTTGGATTAGGGTTGGAATTAGGGTTAAGGTTAAGGTTAAGGTTAAGCATATTAAATTAGCGTTAAGGTTAAGCATATTAAATTAGGGTTAGCATTACAGTTCAAAAAATAATTAGGGTTGGAAATTATGATTAAAATTAGGATGGGTTAAAGTTAGAATTAGGGTTTCTATAGTTAGAATTAGGGTTACGATTTGAATTAAGGTTGGGGTTAGGGTAAGGGTTAAAATGATAAAGATAGAGTTAGGGTTAGGGTTAGGGATAAAATTAGAGTTATTATAATCATTTGAGCAAGATGTTTCATGCAACCAAAATCTAGCCTGCTCATAAACAACCAAGCTCTAAGGATAAAAATGGGTTAAAGTTAGAATTAGGGTTTCTAGAGTTAGAATTAGGGTTACAATTTGAATTAAGGTTGGGGTTAGGGTTAGGGATAAAATGATAAAGATAGAGTTACAGTTAGGGTTAGGGATAGGGATATAATTATGACTAGGTTCAAAATTAGGGTTATGGATATAATTTTAGAGTAGGGGTTAGAGTTACAGTTGAAATTTAGGATAGAAGTGGGTTATCGTTAGGGTTACAATTAGAGTTATGTTAGTATTAGTGTTAGGATTAAGGTTAGGCTTATGGTTACAATTATAATTATGATTTGAATTACTATTTGGATTAGGGTTGGAATTAGGGTTAGGGTTAGTATTACAATTAGGAAAATAATTCGGGTTGGAAATTATGATTAAAATTAGGATGGGTTAAAGTTAGAATTAGGGTTTCTAGAGTTAGAACTAGGGTTATGATTTGAATTACTATTTGGATTAGGGTTGGAATTAGGGTTAAGGTTAAGGTTAAGGTTAAGCATATTAAATTAGGGTTAGGGTTAAGGTTAAACATATTAAATTAGGGTTAAGGTTAAGCGTATTAAATTAGGGTTAAGCATATTAAATTAGGGTTAAGGTTAAACATATTAAATTAGGGTTAGTATTACAGTTAGGAATATAATTAGGGTTGGAAATTATGATTAAAATTAGGATGGGTTAAAGTTAGAATTAGGGTTTCTAGAGTTAGAATTAGGGTTACAATTGAATTAAGGTTAGGGTTAGGGTTAGGGTTAAAATGATAAAGATAGAGTTAGGGTTAGGGATAAAATTAGAGTTATTATAATCATTTGAGCAAGATGTTTCATGCAACCAAAATCTAGCTTGCTCATAAACAACCAAGCTCTAAGGATAAAAATGGGTTAAAGTTAGAATTAGGGTTACAATGAATTAAGGTTGGGGTTAGGGTTAGGGATAAAATGATAAAGATAGAGTTACAATTAGGGTTAGGGATAGGGATATAATTATGACCAGGTTCAAAATTAGGGTTATGGATATAATTTTAGAGTAAGGGTTAGAGTTACAGTTCAAATTTAGGATAGAATTAGGTTATCGTTAGGGTTATAATTAGAGTTATGTTAGTATTAGTGTTAGGATTAAGGTTAGGCTTATGGTTACAATTATAATTATGATTTGAATTACTGTTTGGATTAGGGTTGGAATTAGGGTTAGGGTTAGTATTACAGTTAGGAAAATAATTAGGGTTGGAAATTATGATTAAAATTAGGATGGGTTAAAGTTAGAATTAGGGTTTCTAGAGTTAGAACTAGGGTTATGATTTGAATTATGGTTGGGGTTAGGGTTAGGGATAAAATTAGAGTTATTATAATCATAATTCTATATCATAATAATTTTTATAATCATATTATATTATATAATCATAATAATTTTTATAATTATATAATATAGTTGTAATTAGGCTTGCAGCGGCGGATGCTACTAGCATACCTATATTTAAAAAAATATATCTAAAGTACGCCGAGAGATATCCTTCTCGAGGCGTCTATTTTTAATCAATATACCTCACAAAGGTGGAATAGGTGCCTTGAGAAGGATATCTCTCTGCGTACTTGAGATATATTTTTTTAAATATAGGTATGCTAGTATAAGTTAAATTTAAACTAATCAATTATAGTACATAAACAATAAACATTCGTATATGTTAATTTAAATTATTTAGTTAAGTTCAGTTATTAACATTTCTGCATGTTAATACGTAGAGAAAGTCTTCAAAATAGTTTCTGTAACATTTTCTCCACGGACTTAGATCGATGCGATTTTTTGTTTTCTATTCGCACTCCTTCATCTCACCACAAATCTTAATTTGATATGCTCACCTGAATTATTTGCTAATTTCTGTGAATCTCTGCATTTTCTAGCGCATCGCCCTCGGAAGGAAAACCATTTCATCTGCCCAAGCGAAGGGCATTTCATCTTTCCATTTTTTTCTAAATGTATTTTATTTTATTCGAGATGAATCTTATTTTATTTCCATGGCTGCACAACTTCTGATGGCATATCTTCCAAAACCAGGGAAATGCAGAATGTGTGCCAGCACAAGAGTCATGGATTTTCACTATTTCGAATCAGAGCAATGAAACACCCTTTTTTTTCTTAAATTCCTGAGGAGCAGTGAAAGGTTTTTATTTTTTATTCTTCATATTTTTCTGAGGAGACGGAGAGAGAGGAGCAATGAAAAGTTCTTTTAATAGCTGAAAGTTCCTTGGAAAGATCCCAAACATTCCCGTGAGTTTAATCTCTTCATTCCAAATTTATATACCAAAGACTGCAATTGCTCAATTCAGTTGAAATCATGGCATCCTCGTCCTCTTCATCTAAGAGAAAACATGTAATGGAGGAGAATGCTTTCGAGGGGATGGCATCTCCTCTTCCTGCTATTGACGAGCCATCTAAGAGAAAACGTGAGATGGCACATGCGCCTCCCTCTCCTCCTCCGGCTAGTGATGATCCATCTTTTCATCGTCACCATGTGTTTATAAACCACTGCGGCCCAGATGTGGAAAACACTGTGGCCGGCGTCCTTTACCAGTTTCTACAATATTTAGGATTAAAAGTTTTTCTCGATTCAACAGATTTAGAACTGGGGGAATCCTTATCGGCCAATGTACAGTGTGTCATTAGCAACTCTTCAGTTCATATTGCTATTTTCTCCAAAGGCTATGCGTATTCACCCTCGTGTTTGGCCGAGCTTTGTCTCATGCTAGAAATAGGGTCCAAATAGTTCCCCTGTTTTATGGCGTGGTGCCTTCTAACCTTCGCTATGTTGAAAAGGGAGTATATGCTGATGCATTCGCTACATATTCAGAAAGGAAGAGCTATATCGACAAGCTTGAGCAATGGAAACAAGCCCTTCACAATGCCTCATTCATCTCTGGTGTAGAATTCGATCCATCTCAAGGGTAAGTCTCACTTTTATTAAAACTGATTTGCAATTCTCTATTTCTCTTCTTATATTTCTTGGTGTTCCTCATTGAGAGTGGATTTATCATCAGGAACCTGGGGAATCTATGCAAAGATATTGTGGATACTGTGTTCTTTGAAGTGAGAGAGGCTAAAACTAAGTTGAAGTTAGAAGTTGCTAATCATCCAGTCAGACTTGAGGAGGCCATTCAAGAGCTTGAGGGAAAAATATCATCAGTCGGACCGAATTATAATGGAAACGATAAATTGTGGGGATTGTAGGAAGGGCCAGAGTCGGCAAAACTACTCTAGCAAAATAATTCTATAACTGCAAACATCCCATGTTTTGCAAATCAAGTTTTTTATTTGATGTAGGCGAAGCACATAGAACTAAAAAAATAGTGAAGATGCAAGATAAACTGAAGTGTGATCTAAGTATGCCTCTGCCCCAAGTGTGATCTAAGTATGCCTCTGCCCCTTTCTACTGCTACTTTTCGACCTAGCAGCCCAGAGGAAGGCTTCGGGGTAGAGATGAACAAATCTCAGCTTGGCTATTGGTATTTGAAACCATTAATTATTTTAGATGGCATTGACCATGCCGATCAATTGGAAGCACTCACTGTGAATGAATATCTAAATCATGGGGCACTGGTAATTATGATGTACCGTGATGCAAATGTTTTGCAGTCATTTGAAATGGTGAAGATTTATGAGATGAGAGAACTGGATCCTTGGTATGCTAGACAACTCTTCTGCTGGCATGCATTTCACCAATCACATCCACCCAAAAGATATGAGAAATTGGTCGAAGTCAATATCAGAGTTTCAGGTGGCTTTCCATTACACCTCAAAACTTTGGGACAGGACATTTGCCATTTACTCTCTGCAAAATGAAATAGATGCACAAGTATAAGCCATGTTGTTTGACATAGCTTGTTTTTTCTTCTTTTTGAATAAAATCTTAGAAAGAGGATACAGAAAAGAGCCAGCAGGCTACTGCTGAACAGTCATAGACTTAAACACTGCTGGACAGACATAGGCTTACAAACATCGTTGAACTATTTTTTTCTCATTCTTTGTTTTCTTTCACAAGTAGAGTATCTTATAAGAAGAGACACATTACATCATGTTCCTGTTCATGATTTAGTAACTGTGGTTAGATTTAGAGGTGATGAATCATGATAGTGTTATTTTGGTTATGTAAATTGTAGTTAGCTATATTTTTGCAAGGACATGGTTATTGTAATTGGTTTTTATTTTTTGGAACATGGAAGAAAATGTAGAGGAACAGATGCAATTGTGGGTATTAGAAGGGGTTATACAATTGCACTTAACATGTGATGATGTATTTTATCATGATTTTAGTAATTAAATCAAAACTTAGTGGCTTTGGAAAAGTAGTTGTGTCAGTATACAATTGTGTTTCATTGGAAAAGTTGTAGATTTTAATTAATTTTTGAGTTATGATTGGTAGTTTTATTTTAATTGTGCTTACTAGTAGATCCTTTGATTAGAGAGGGATTGGCTCAAAGAAGAGTGTTGATTGATGTATTTAGGTAGTAGAGTTGTTTTAAAATATTTGTTTGATTCTTCAACGAAGTGTTAGTGTGTTGTTTTCAATTGTTCATTTGTTGTGTCAATTTAATATTGAGTTGATATAATATAAATATTAGAAATATTGTTTGTACGGGTGTTTGAGTTCATCCTTTTTCAATATGGGATAGCTTTTCCTATTCATATTTTATTGTTAATTCTCAGCAGTCAAAAAACTGACATCCAGTGAGATGCACTACTCAGGGGGTGCAATAAGAATTAAAGAATACAGAGAATTTATCTTGTGAATACCTCAGAGCTCCAAATTGTTACCAGAGCTCCAAATTGTTACCGTTTTGAAATGCATATCTAGATAGCATTCAGTAAACTAAAGATTGATGACAACTGTACCCAGACATATTGTAGAAATGAATTACTATAGTAATAATGTCAAAAATCTAATAATTGTCTTTCTCATCAACCTGTCCTACATTATTCTTGTACAACTGGTTAGAGTTAAAAGTCACCTTTGTTATTCTTTAATTAATATGTTTTATATCAAATTTTATTTGCTCTAATCTCTAGAGCTCTCTGATTTTTGGCAAGTTCAAGTTTATCACTTAACAAAATTTGAATAATATGTAAAGTAAATGGAACCAATTTTATCACCATATTGGTTTTGTAAAATACTACACTTATTCTAAATCAATCTAGAGCATAATATAGAAACTAGAAATGGCACTATGCTTCTTTATTTTCTCGTGATATGTAATATTACTCTATTTGTACATATCAAACTACAAGGAAAATCAGAACCACCCAAAGTCACCATGGAGAGACAGGCCATCGTCAGAAAAATACATTTGAAATTAGTGCCCATATTGTCAGTTTAATTTAGACAATTCTATGGGCTTTAGCATTGTTTAACTATCTATACCCAAATTAAACAACTCTCTGGGTTTTACCATTATTAGTCCCTCCCATAGGCAGGGATACTGTTGTTTTCATTCTGAAGTATTTAGAAATTTGGTTGTACACTTTGCTTGATTGTCTTTGACTTAAGATTTTATGTATAGATTATGACAATAAATATCTATGTAATTGTGCCTCATATCATTCTGCCTGTTGTTATATGGAGCCTAATTAGACTTGAAGGTTAAATTTTCCCACTTTTATTGGCCCAGTTTCCCTCCCAGATCAGGTATACACTCCTCAAATTGAAAACCTCATAGATTTGGCCTTCAATGTTCAATCTAGAAAAAACAAAAGCTGATCTTGACTATCTCAGACATCCTGAAAGTAATGGTGCACTCAAATTTGCAGCAACACACTCTTAAATGAACCTGCAATATAAGGCATAAAGAGGAAACCCTCACAAATGGTGTTGATACTCCCTTTTCTCTTGCAAGGTGTTTGACAAGTGGGAGAATGTTAAGAAAAGTGTCTCAACATTGCAACTTCGAAAGACTACTATTTTTCCTAGTTTTAGTCTATTTGAATACCCTTTATCTTGGATAATGGTCTGGAACTTTCAAAGTTTCCAAGAGTTTCTACAAGAGCTAACAATAGAGAGACTTACTATTTAAGTAAGTCTTTCGATTGAGTTTAGATTGACCTAAAATTTTTCCCAGAAGGTACGGAATAGCTAAGTGAACATCTCGGGTGAGTTTTGTCTCAAGATCATATCTAGATCATGAGATATTAAAGTTTCTATTTTTTAAAACTGTCAGAAAAAAGTTTTGAACTCAATTACCGGAATCAAAACTTCCCTAAACATCCTAAAAACTATCATAACTGGTATAGCCAATTATAGGATGATAGATCTCTTCACGAGCTTTCTGACGCATTAAACGGTTCGTTAGTCGGACACCCAGATCAAAAGTTATGGCCTTTAGAAGTTGGACCTTCTATTTTTGGGAAATGTAAAAACGTGTTGGACACATAAAAGAGTTGTAAAGGGGAGAGTTACATGTGTTGGTGTGTGGTTTGGCACATCATAATGCATCTTTGATTGGAGATAATTTGGGCACCACTTTTTGGTGGTTTTGGCTCATGGTTTTGTAATTACCATTGGCGGTGTACTGTATTGTATCTCCTATATATCAAGAACTTGAGATGGATGTTGCATGTAAGAATCTTATAGATGTCGAGTTACCTCCTCGATCTCTAGTTGGATATACTCCTATAAAAGCTTGTTCTGCAAGTATATTGCAATCTTCTTGATTCCTAAATAATATATTGGGTGGCTTTCCAGTGTGGGGTTTTTTACCTAAAAGGGTTTTCCCCACGTATATCTTGTGTTGTGAGTTTTGTGTTTGCATTTGGAAGTTGTTATTATCTTTCTATTAATGTGCATCTTAAGCTGTAACTTTAAAAGCTGAAATTTGCATAAATCTTTCCTCAGTAGATCAATGTAGGAAGCATTTTTTACGTACCTTGCTTCCTTTCATAAAGATCCATCGAATTGTTGGCAGTTTGAGTCTTCTTATGAGGTGACCTCCACTATTTTTATAGACCACCAAGGGTTGTTTTAACCTCCCTACTAAATGGTTGTGGCGTTTTGACTGCTACCAACAAATTCCATGAATGGGTGGTTTAAAAAAATGTCGCTTGAAATTTTAGTGCCACCAGAAAAGAAGTCTACTGCCTGCATGATTTGAAAAACCTGCTACTTTGCAAGTTGTTTTAACCTCCACCTTTGTGTTTGGACACGAACCTGAAATCCACTGGTGAAGTTTTAACAGCGATTACCAATGACTATGAATGATGGGTCAATAGAGGATGGATTTATGGGGGGCTTGTGCCATGTGGCACCCCACAATGGATGGCAAGTACATGCGAGTGCCTTGCAAATTTGTCTGCAGAATAACAAACAAAACTTGTTTAACACAGTACGATAGTTGACACAGGTGCACAGAAGATTCCAAGAATATGCTCTTGTTCAGGGAATATTCCCTACTATCCGTACAACAGGGTAGAGATAAAAAAAGTTTACCTTTTGGTACAAATTTGTCTAATTTTGGTCATTTGACAGTCAATATATAGGTTTTCAAACATCTTGAGTGTGATGGAAGGGTCAATTATTGCCCAAACTGCTCTAAAATTGTAGCTACCTCCCAAATCAGGTATACACTCCTCAAATTGAAAACCTCATAGATTTGGCCTCCGATGTTCAATCTAGAAAAAATAAAAGCTAATTTTGACTATCTCAAACCTGTTGAAAGTAATGGTGCACTCAGATTTGTAGCAACACACTCTGAAATGAACCTACAATATAAGGCATAAAGAGAAAACCCTCACAAATTTGGTATTTTCATCAAGTTTTTCTAATTCTCCAGGTCATCATTCGATGCAAGAGAAGAGCATACTCAACTATCAAGATTCACCATGAATTTGCATTCAAATCTCTCAACAATTTGGCTAACAAGAAGAGATTCCACCAAGAGAGTTCTAATACCATGTAAGAGTTGGCTAGAAAGGAGCCACCCAAGATCTAGGACTTCATGAAAGCACAACAGAGACAATATGAGAGCATAATAATTTATATCAATGAATGCAAACTTATACATGTTACAATGTACATGAAGAGCCTTTCTTATAAAGACAACGATGAGAGCCAAGATGTTGTAGTCATGTCACAAGTGTCTTAATCCTATGACATGTGACAACTATAGCACGTGTAGGATAAGACAACTATCAACAACTAGAATCATCTAGTAGACTCACTAAGTCAACTTAACATGCTAATTATGTGTGGGAATACTATTTAACTAATAAATAGTTAAATAATATGAATTATCCTCACACAAGGGAAACTAGATAAAAAAATATCCCTATTCACACTAACACATCACTCCCATTAGTTAAAGAAATTACATTTATTTAACTAATCCCTCTTATCCCTTTAACCTCCTCTTACACCAAATTAAATAATTTTTTATTTATTTAATCCCATTTTCCTCCATCATCCAATTTAAATAAATTAAATATTTATTTAAATTCCACATGTCTCTCATAATTTAAATAAATTCATTATTTAAATTATTTATTCCCACTCACATCCCTTTTTTAACCTCATTCATTGTGCGTCATAAGCATTTCCTCTCCAAAATCAATTGAAAATCCCACTTATTCCCACTCTCCTAATTCTGGCTACTTGTCATACCCATTTATGGTGCATCATAAGCACTAAAATTGACTTTCAGTCCTATCTGTGCACCTCATCCCTCACACTTCTAATCTTGGCCATCCATTTGATTCTATCTATATCTATAAATTAAACTTTCTTTTTTATTTCAAACCCTCACACACTCTTATCAAATTTCTATACTCATGTATATCTATCAATTTTCATTTATCTCATATCATTTTCTATCATTTTCATACCAAGGTTATGCTGGTTGTGTGAGTAGCCCACAAAACATCATCAAGGACAAATCAATGGACCTTAGGTGCACTTCATTTCGTCCTATCTGAAGTTTGATTTTGTGCAAGGTTTGAAGGTATTTATATTGTTTATCTTCATTTTATTTGCTTTGCATGATTTTCTAGGTTTCAATAAATTTTCCAACAAATAACACAAATGCACTAATAGTTTGAGAGGTTATTATATATGCCTAAAAGTGACACGACTCTGTCCAAATAAATATTCTTAATATTCATTTAAATCTAATTCCTCTATCAATAAATAAATAAACAAATTTTTTTATTTGATTCATATTCTTCCAATAATTAAATAAAATCATTTATTTAATTAAAATTCTTAAATTCTTCCAATATCGTCTAACAAATTGAATAATACCAATTATTTAATTAGTTCTCCCAAATTCATTCTAAATTAAATAATATCAATTATTTAATTATTTCTTCCAATAATATCTTCTCTAAATTTAAATAAATCAAATATTTATTTAAGTTGTCTATTTCTTCTAAATTGAGTTATCTCTAAATATAATTTAATCGTTGTGCACATGCAATTGAATATTCTAAATATTTAATTGAGCTAAAATATCTTCTCATCTTCATGCAATTTCTATTCTCTAGTTCTATTCTCTTAAATAATTGATCTATTCTTTTTATTGATTTATCTCTTCAGTTAACTCATTCTTCTATTTTATTAATTCCTCTCATGCAAAATGGAGCAAGACACTTGTCTTCTTTCTATTCATGCACAATCCTCAACCATTCTCAACCATTAATCTTCTCATTCATTCTATACCGTTGATCTTCTCTTTCCCAAGTCTATAAATTGAACCCTGTTCTTCCATTTCATTCATCCAAGCTTTCAGTATTGTTACTCTATAGGAATTACAGCGCGCCTTTGGCATCCACGTCATTCCTTTTGCTTGCGATCAACTTATTACCATATCACTACCATTGTTGTGAAGCTCATCTTTATTACAAAGCACTATCATAGCCATTCTCCATTGACAATCTTAGAATAGCAAGGAAGTGCACTCTCTAAGGGCCTTATTCATACATGCAAGATCGATTGAGATAGGCAACCAATGGAAGCTATGAAGCTTTGAGGTTTGCAAAATTTTTTGAAGTTCTTTTGTTTGATTGATCTCTTTGTTTCTATATTTCATTGAGTTTTGGGTATTATTGATATATTATATTGATTATTCATGTTTCCTCCAATTTTTCCTTAACATTTTTGGCACCCACCATGGGGCCTAGCCCTGATTGAACCCAAAAACTGAGTTTTTGTGTGAAAGGAAGCATACATAGGAGGAATCTATGCATCTGACCTATCTTAACATGCATCTATTGTTTGTTCCGGTGCATACATTCTTTCAGCACATACAGTCTTTGATCCAGCGCATATAACCTCTAAAATGGTGCATCTGTTAGTTCTGCGCATATACTCTGTATTCATGTGCTTTTGACCTCTGTCTCAATGCATATGTATTGTTGCGCTTCTGATCTATGTTTCTACACATTCAAGCTCTGAAGCTGTGCATCTGATCTAGACAGCGATTCTTAGGGTTTTCTTGAAGTTTTCACTAACGCTAACACTTTTTTTTGTAGGAACACTCTTGATCTGTCTACAGGCTAGGTACTGGTTTAGATCATATAGCTGCACTTGTTAACTCATACTTCAATTTCTAAAAGAAAATCAAATGGATGCTCATATAAATCTCACATAGTCTTAACTAGGAGGGTGGTAATTGAATCATTGCTATCTTGCATATCATTGAATCATTACTATATTGCTATCTTTCAAAGTTAGACACATTGCTATCTTCGTAAAACTGTACCATTGCTATCTTGTTATCACTTCAAAGTTAACAAATCATTGCTATCTTGGTAAAATTGAACCATTGCTATCTTGTTATCACTTCAAAGTTAACAAATTTCTGTGCTTGTCCAAGTAGATAGCTCATTTAGTTTTTTTTTAATTTTAACTAGGGGAAAAGAACCACTGTCTTCTATGTTTTGGGAATGATACTAGGCCTATGCTCTCCCCTATCTTGGGTGACTAAAATGCTAGACATATCATTTTCGCATGTGTTTTTCCTTTAGAGGGGCCTGCTCTTGGATACCGTCCATCGAAGTAGGAACAACCCTAAGTGGTAACAAGTTAAAGTCAAGCTCTGCGAAGCCACTATAAATAAATTATGTTTGAAGCAAAATCTTCAAACAATGAGTGAAGTTGCATTATATGGACAGCCAACCTCCCCCAAAACCCTCCAAGGCACAACCCTTGCAGGCTGGGAGACTCCATAATAGAGAGTAGTGCTGCCACATGTATAACCACTCAAACGGTTGCCCTCACTACTTATCTTTGTTTTAGTGGCCAAAAACCTTCTATAAGCTAGTGTAGGGAAGGGTGATTATTACCTTCTGAAGATGTCTCACCTAGAAATAAGGACAATTTAGTTTATATTTTCTTTTGAAGCCTAGGATCGTACTTGCTTTCTTTTAGTCAAAAAGAGTCAAAAAATCATGAAAAAAATAAAAAACCATGAAAAACATTCTTTGTGTTTGCTATGTCTTCTTGCCATAATTAAGAAAATCAGATCAAAAATACCATCTTGCAACAAAGAAGCCAAAAACATTTGAAAATTGCCAAAATTTGCAAAAACACTGAAAAAACCAGAGCTGCACATCTATTTTCTGAAATTGCACATTTATAGCGACTTCCTTTGCATATACATCGACTTACTGTGCTTCTACCATCTGTTACTGTGCATCTACAAATTACTAGTACTACACTTTTACGCCGACTTGGTGCGCATTTGACCCTTTCTGATGTGCATCTGTTCCTACGCATGTGTAATAGTGAGTACTTCCACATACTTTGAGGAAAAAAATTTACCATTTCTAGGTATCCATTTCAGCCTAGTTCCAAATTCTAAGATCAGATTCTACCTTGTAGTCATTTTCCCATCCATTTCATATCAAACTCTCTCTTTTGTTGGTCATCTCACCCACCTTCTACCAGGTCTCCATAGTGCAAAGTCAAAGTATCCTATATCAGATTAGCGCAAGACCTTATTTCAGATCATTTCAGATTCAAGTAACCCTAGTAGGTCGTAGAACCTCACTAGTGGTCTTGGTGCACGACTAGTCTCTACGCAGTAAGACAGGTATCAAGTACCCTTACTAGTGGCTATCATCTTGTGTTGGCCATCTTACTTGGAATCATTGATCAAAATAGTCCCTTGCCCAAATCTCATCACAAGTATCCTATTCTCAACAGTCTCCACCAGCATCTTGCCAAAATCTCTAGTTTCATCCCACTACTTCCCACATCGCCTTGCATGGTTTTAACTAGATCTCAATACCAAAAGCAACTTGAAATAGCCAGGTCATCCAATCGCATTGTCACCCCTCACAATAGTGATGAGGAAATCTCACATGAGGAGTATCAAGGACACCTCCAAGATCAGAAATTCCAACACTTGCTAGAAAAATTGCTCCATGAGGACCCTCACAAGTACTTTATTCATCTCGCAAATCTCAGACTTAAGCTCCCCACTGATTTCAATCTCAGTAAACTAAAAGAGACCGTGGAAGAAACTCATGAGAACCACACTAGTGAGGACAAAGGAAAGAAAGTCATAGACCCAAACACACCTATGGAAGAAATGAGGAAATAAATCAAGGGTCTAACACAACAAATGATGGATCTCAAGATGGGTACAAACACTAAAATTTACTCCTTGGAAGATATCGCACCATACCCCTTTGATAAAAGTTTGAACATAGTACCCTTCTCCTTTTGGTTTGAAGTTCCTAAATTTGACAATTACAAAGGGAAAGGGGACCCTAGAGATCACATTAGGGAATTCAACACCGCATGCATGAAAGTGGCTCACAATGAGACCTTCTTAATGAGACTATTCCTTAGATCTCTATGTAGTCAAGCCATGGAGTGATTCTCACGACTCCCACCGAGTATCAAAACTTTTGACGAGTTAGTAAACAAATTCATCACACACTTTTCATACAATATTGAATACAAAGTCTCCATGTTTGACCTATGCAATACCAAGCAAAAGAGTGTTGAATCATTCACCTCCTTCTTACAAAGGTGGAGAGAACTAGAGAGAAAATGCTCATATGATGTACCTGAGAAACAATTGATGGAGATGTTTGTCCACATCCTCAACACCGATCTAAGCTACCAAATCCAAATTCAATGCCCTACCTCATTTTCGAAGGTCATTAAGATGAGATTATTCATCAAGAAAGCTATGATCATGAAAGGGTAAATTAAGTTGTACAAGGACACCCCTAACTCCAACCACACTATGAACAAGTCAGAGTTTTGGACTAAAAATAAAAATGTCGTCAATGATGGAGTAGTTGATGCCAAGGTGGTAGCTCCCAAACAACAACCAATTTTTACTCTCAAAGGAGAGCCAAGCAATGCTACACCCAACAAAACATTCTCTTGGGAGTCAAGGCAATGGTACAACTCAAATTTAAGGTGAAAGTTCACACCGCTCGGTGAGTCCCAAGAGTTCGCATTAAGAAAGATATTGGCTAACAATGAGATCACTCTACCACCAACTAGTGATTATGAGCCTAAAATAAAACCTCACTATTGGAAAGACACCAATTTCTATGAGTATCATAGAGGAAGAGGCCATACGACCAACAATTGTATCCATCTTAAACATGTTATTCAAGACATACTTGATCAAAATTAGGGAGGTGCTCAACAACAGACCTCTAATGAGATGCCTGTGACATACAAGGATATGCTTCTCAATCACGACAGGCCATACAACAACAATAAAAACAACAACAACAACAATGGAAATAACAACAACAACTGCAATAGGCAAAATCAGAATAATGGGAATAACGTTAACTATGTAAGTGTGCTGTTTGATTATACCATCAATTACATATTGGAGTATATCCCACAAATCAATGTGGTCACGTCTAACCAACAAATAGGACCCAACAAGAATGATTGCAGCATCATCACCTGCAGTGGTAAGGTTATGTTGAATACCCTCCCTCCAAGGTCATCACCTTCTCAATCCAACCCCCATCAGTATAGTGTCATAGACCAACTACGAAAAACTCCTGCCCACATATCTATCTTAGAGTTGTTGTGACTATCTCCTTCCCATAAAGAGATTCTTGATAAAGCCCTAGTGGAAACGACTGTGCCCACGAACTCGGCCCAAGAGAAGTTTCAAGCTATGGTAGGAAATCTAACTTCCTCTAGTACCATATCATTTATTGAATAAGATGACCTCTCAGTGTCTCAGCCTCATAACACACCCTTGCATATCGTTGCCTTCATCCATAAGCACTGCATCAAGAGGGTTCTCATTGATGGGGGAGCCAGTTTAAATATTTGCACGCTCAAGCTAGTCCTTACATTGGGGTTCTCTAAAAATACAATGGATCCTAGGAAGAAGATTACTATTAAAGCCTATGATGAATAGGAAAGAACCACAAAAGGAACAGTGGTGTTACCAATACAAGTGGGACCAGTGATAAAGGATGTTGTTTGTCAAGTCCTAGATAGAGAGCTAGCCTATAATATTCTCTTAGGTAGACCATGGATTCATGCCATGAAAGTTGTGCCTTCTACCTACCACCAATGCATAAAATTCCCTCATAATGGCAAACAAGTCACCATTCAAGGTGATCCTGACCCGTTTCAGCACTACAACTCCATTTGATCCAAACTTGATTACATCATACCCAATAATAGAGAATCTACATCCCCTACCTCACAACATGATTCTACCTCCAAAGCTTCCCCATCCAAGCCCAAAGAGTAGAAAATTACCATCAAAGAAATGGGAGTAGGGGAATACTCCATCAATCACAGCCTCAACCTAGCAAAAATGCCTCTATCTCCTAGATCCTTTAGTGACCCAAGCATTTTCCAAAGCCATCCGCTCCTCCTACACCTCCTACAACTCCCTTTGTAAAATGGGGGACCCTATCAGATGAAACAGAGGAAAGAGATATCTTACAATGGCTATACACTGAAGAAGAAGAGAACACACAACAAGAACCACCTAAGCTCCCAATGGAAATCTATGGGCAAGGTGAGTCTATCCTACATAGAATGGGTTATGAAGGACAAGGTCCTATTAACCTAAGAAAAGAAGGAATAATAGAACCCATTCAACCTTCTTCATCCTCATTGGAAAGAAATACAAAAGGTCTAGGATACAAGGGTAAGGGCAAAGCAAAAGCAAATGCTTGTGTTGTAGAAATGATCCATACCCTCCAAGAGGACAATAACATAAATTCCAATGAGTATGAGTGGGATGAGCTGACAGAGCACTCCTATGACGACAAAGAAGTTGACACCATTCAAACTTACAACCCCTATTGTGAGGGACAAACACTAACGCATAGACCATTAGAGTGTGATTTGCCAATTCCCAAGAATACGACTTTCAAGGAAGGGTTGAGTTCTATCACAATAAACAATTTGGAGGAAAGTACTATCTCGGACCCTCTCCCTACCAATACCCCAAGCATATCCATTCAAACTATCAATGAATCAGATTTATCCTCTGACTCCCTCCCCCTTATGCATCCTGACCTTATCGACTGGGATCTACAAGGAACCCCGCAACTAGATATGTTCCAAAACGATGATGCCTACATTGACTACATGGAACTTAGGGACCGCCTACCTATAGGAGATTATAAAGTTGGCTTTGCCATTGAACTTAATACCATGGCTTATTTCGGAGAGGGTTCCAAGCCTTCTAGTCACAAAAATATCAAAATAAAAATTGGATCTAACGGTGAAAACCGCTCCGCGGTAGTATCGGATCCCAAAATACTAAAAAGAAAGGACGCATCCGATGGTGAAAACCCAACTATGGCACCTAACGATGGAAGACTTGACACTCTCTCTGATGACATGCACCGGGAGAAGTCTCAGATTGTTGTGGAACCTACAGAACCTATTAACATTGGAACAAAGGAATAGCCTAAGATCATTCACCTTGCTAAGTCTCTAACCCCACCAGAAAAGACTAAGTTAGTACCATTCTTCAAGAAAAAGCAAGTCAACTTTGCTTGGTCATACGCAAATATGCCAGGATTGGATCCAGATTTGATTCTATATCATCTTCCACTAGATCCGGGAGTGAAACCAGTGAAATAGAAGCTTAGAAAGATGCATCCACACATTGAACTACTAGTAAAGGAAGAACTCAAGAAACTACTAGATGTAGGGTTCAGGTGAGTGTAGGATCATGATGGGCCAAACACTACCCCTAAGTGGGAATGTAAATGTGAAAAACAGACTTAAGTAACTTCATGTCAAAAATTGAATGAGTTATCTACACAATCTAGAAATAAAGTAGTAATAAAAGTTGTAATAAATTGAATGTAGTTTATGGGATACTACTTTTTTTCTGAAAATTTTAAAAATAGTTTTGTGAAAATTAGATATTTCATTGAAACACTACTAATATTTTTAGAAAACTGTAAAAAGTCGGTATCATTCCGGCCAACCTAAGTATGAGAAAAAGATAATATTTTTCTTTCATGATTTGGATTTAAGTAAAGGACAGATGAGTGGATGTGACACATATTTTTTTGAATTTTTAAAGTAAATAAATAATTATTTATGAATTTTTTTTATTGTGAATCCTTTAAAATATTAAAAATTAATTTTCTAGCCAACCTAACTTGGTAAAAAATATATGAAACTCAAAAATTTTAAATTTTAATGTATACCCAATAAATCCTAGAATGTGACGCATCTTTTGGATTTAAAAAAGGATTAATATGTTGAAAGTTATGGATGTTTTTCAATATGTATATCTATCAGGAAATCAGACATAGCGTATGTAGAAAATTACTAATAATTATCTATTAAAATTATTATGAGGGGTATATTATATTTTTAGAATCTTAATAGCTTCCTCTATAAACCCTTTTCATTTGATTGAATTTAGTTATGAAAAAGTCTATCAGCTCCAAGAATCAAATTGTGGAAAATTTTAGGATAACACTAAATATGTGGTTTTACAAGTTTCTTTTGCAAGTTTTGGGACTTCCACATGCCCAACTATGAGGGAATCCTAAGGCATTAGTGGAGGGAATCCATATTTGAGCTACAAATATTAATATCCTTTCCATCCCGATCTAAATATTAGTCTAAATGTTAGCACTTTTTCATTTAGTAAGTTTTTTCTCCATTGCCACTATTTGGCCCATCATGATCTCTCACTCACCTGTTCATCAGAGCTATATACTATCTGGAATGGGTCTCCAACATAGTACCAATATCCAAACCTGATGGCCAAGTCAGACTATGCAATGATTTCAGAGATCTAAACAAAGCTTGCCACAAGGATGATTTTCCATTGTCAAATATAGATATCATAGTCAACTTAACAGCAGGGCATACCATGTTATCTCTCATGGATGGCTTCTTTGGATACAATCAAATCAAGATAGCATGAGAAGACCAACACAAGACAACTTTCACTTGTCCATGGGGCACTTTCTACTAGAATGTCATGCCATTTGGTCTAAAGAACTTAAGAGCAACATATCAATGTGCTATGACCACCATCTTCCATGATATGATGCACGTCAGATGGAGGACTATGTAGATGATATCCTTGCAAATTCACTCACAAGAGAATCACACCTGGATGTACTAGAGAAGGTCTTTAAGAGACTAGAACAATTCAAAGTCAGGTTGAACCCAAAGAAATGTGTGTTCGGAGTCACCTTAGGCAAGCTCGTAGTATTCATTGTATTAGCAAATGGAATAGAGGTGGACCCTACCAAAGTCAAGGCTATTATGGACATGCCGCCACCCAAGAATATTACTCAATTGAGGTCTCTACAGGGCAAGCTACAAGCAATCCACAGGTTCATATCACAAATGGCAGACAAGTGTCAACCTTTTAGTCATCTCCTACACAAGAACATTCCATTTAGATGGGATACGAAATGTGAAGAGGCATTTGGCAACCTGAAAGAATATCTTATGAATCCACCTATTCTCATGCCCCCTATCCAAGGGAAACCTTTGTTACTTTACATATCTGCTACACCAACAGCTCTTGGGGCCTTTCTAGTACAACAAGATTACGAAGGTAAAGAAAGAGCCGTCTACTTCATCAGTCGCACATTGGTGGGTTATGAATTGCAATACTCCCAAATTGAAAGATCATGTCTTGATGTGGTTTTTTCTTCTCAAAAACTATGGCACTACATGCTAGCAGATCCAGTCAAACTTATTGCAAAGATAGATCCACTGAAATACCTATTAAGCAAAGCAGCTCTAACAGGTTGCGTAGCCAAATGGGTAATGCTCCTAAGTGAATACGATAGAGTATGTAGACAGAAAGGCTATCAAGGGGCAAATCATTGCTAATCAGTTAGCAAAAGCACTATTACATGATACCACACAAATGCAATTTGAGTTTCCAAATGAATCCTTATTCAATATCACAACACACTCCTGGAAGCTCTACTTTGATGGGTCCTACACAAACCATGGATCGAGGGCAAGAATCTTACTTATCACTCTACACAGCGACACCATACCAAAGTCTTATCATTTGTTATTTCCATGCACAAACAATATAGCAAAGTATGAAGCCTTGGTAATTGGTCTTAAGATGGCAATAGAATGGAAACTCAAACAGCTACATGTCTATGGTGATTCCCAACTAGTGATCAATCAAGTTAATGATGACTACCAAACCAAAGATGAAAAGCTTGTTCCATACAAGCACATGGTCGATGACTTTAAGGAACACTTTGTGATCATCTCCTTTGAGCATATATCTCGCATTGAAAACAAAGCAGCAGATGCCATGTCAACCATTGCCTCGCTCCTTGAGATCCTAGAGAATGAGTCACGGTATGAATTTTTAGTGGAGTCAATTCAACAAGTAGCTTATGATCATCTTGAGACACACTCCATATGCCTATTAGTCAGATCTAATTCACCTTGGTATGGTAAGATTTACACTTACCTCAAAGATAACACCCTCCCACCTAACTTATCTTCAAACCAACGATGAACCTTTATACGCCAAACCTCTCGTTATACCATTATTGCTGACACCCTATACCGACGTGGTCTAGATGGTACTTTACTCCATTATTTAGAACAAGAAGAATCTCAAACTACCTTACAAGACATGCATGAAGGGATTTGTGGAACACAATCTAGCGGTCCTTCCTTAGCTAAGAAACTCATGCATTTGGGATACTATTGGCCGAACATGGAAATATATTTATATCAGTTTGTGAAGAAGTGGAAGCAGTGCTAGATATATGGAAACCTAATACATGCACCAGCTCAAGAGCTGAGACCTTTAACAACACCTTGGCCCTTTTGTCAATGGGGGCTCAACCTTGTGGGCAAAATCCATTCCCCCTCATCCAACGGCCACAAGTTCATAATAACCGCCACTGAATACTTTACCAAGTGGATTTAAGCCATTCCCCTCACCACCATCACATGCAAACAAATTTCTTCATTCATCCTTAATTACCTCATCTACAGATACAAAATTCCCTCATCCATTATCATGGATAATGGAAGACCCTTCAAGAATTAGGATGTCTAAGAACTCTGTGACTGATTCAAAATCCAAAACCATTTCTCCACACCCTACTACCCCCAAAGCAACGGCCAAGTAGAAGCATCCAACAAGACCATCTCGAAACTCCTCAAGAAGATAGTTAATGATGTTGGCCACGATTGACACATCCAACTCAATCCTGCTCTGTGGGCCTATCGAACCAATATATGCACTCCCACAGGTGCTACCCTTTACACCCTTATCTATGGATCAGAAGCCATCTTGCCCATCGAGGTCGAGTTACCATCTCTACGAGTGTCATTCAAAGGTCTCATAACAGATGAAGAGTACAGAGTTTCTCGATTGCAAGAACTAGAACTATTAGAGGAAAAGAGACAGAAAGCCTTCGATCATCTCAAGGTGTATTAGCAAATGATGTCATGAAGCTACAACCATAGAGTCTATCCAAAAGTCTTCAAGGTTGGAGATCTAGTACTTAAGGAAAATCCCCACAATCAATAGGATCGAGAAAAGAAAGGCAAGTTCGAACCCAACTAGCTTGGGCCTTATGTGATCATGGCTGCCTATGGATCGGGGGCATATCAATTAGCAACATTAGAAGGTGAGCTATTCAATGACCCAATCAACAGCATGCATCTTCACCGATTCTATACCTAAGAAAATCCCAATGTAAGGGGGGCATAAAATACCAAAAAAAAATCAAAAAATGGAAAAGCAACAAAAAAATCATCCTTTGGTGAAAACCTGGCAAATAGGTGCCTTGGATAGGTACCATGATGAAAACCTAGAAAACAGGTTACATGTGTACTTCTAGCTTCCGTACAAATAAAAGCAAGTGATGCAAACCTGGTAAATAGGCGTCACTTGTGATAAACCACTTCCTCCATCTTTGGGAAACCAATCACCTTGTGTCCATTCTTCCTTCAATCGTGTCCTGTTCGATCCATATATGTTCCAAAAAAATAAAAACCTAACGATAACCTATCATGGCTTGATACTCTATCTCTTTTTTTGCCTTGTCAACTAAGGTCTTATCTAGTATCCTATCCATAGTGTCAACCTAGCATAGCATCTATCGTCAGTGTCCACATGGTCCAAGTCCATGAACTACGTTGCCTCTGCGTCGTCACGTAGGCAAGGCCATTATTCAATGCACCCCCGAGGCTCTACTTCCCTTCCATCCCATATCTAGTCCTTCTATCTATCTGAGTCTGCACCACTTTCTATCGCCTAGGTCTTAGGTCCACTAAGATTCACCCTGAACTACATTACCTCTGCATCATCATGTAGACAAGGCCATTTAGCAATGGGGCCCCAAGGCACTAGGTCAGTCCTTTAGGGTCCGTTTTCCCAATAAGGATTGTGGAAATCCTTCACAAGGCAAGCAAGCGCAAGCAAAAACTCACTCTTAAAATAAAAATTTTGATGCAACACCTCAACCTATCCAAAGCAAAGCAAGCAAGTACCTAAAGCACTCTAAATGATTTTACCCAAATTATGGCAAGAAACAAACACATCTAAATGCAAAAATATTTTGCAGTCGTGATCAGGTTAAGTTACAGTGTCTTGATTTTTGTTATCATGTCTTTCTATGCTACTCAAGGATGTGAAAAGATAGAGATGCTATGATGGGGGCATGATTATTTTCTTTGTTTGTTGTTTGTGGATTAAACTTTAGTAACGTGATGCCTTGTCTAAAGACATGATCGGCAAAAGATCATCGAGGACATCAAAGTTCTAACATGAAATGGGGCAATCCTTGTCTATTGATATGCAAGGAATACTCAGGTCATCTCAGTTTAATTATACCTCGATGCTTGTATTAACTTGCTGAATCAAAATCCATGTAAGCAATACTCGAGTCATCTCAGTTCAATTATACCTGGATGCTTGTATTAACTTACAAAATTCAAAAAAAAGTACCAAAAAAATTGCCCAATGATGAAATAAGCACTTCAAAATACTTACAATATCAAGATGGAAAAACCATTCACACCCACCCTCATCCATTCGCATCCACTCGCATCCATTCACATCCACAAAGCATCCATATCCCATGCAATAAAAATTCTATGCAGAGTATCAATGTTTACAAAAAAAAGCTTGTGATTCCTTCACTCAAGTCATTCTTCTATCAGTCAATCTTCTATCTATTGTTGTATCTCTAGTCATTAGTTCTAACTGTCAATCTAAGCAATCATCCAAATGCAATTCCATCCTTAATCCATATCAATCAAGTCAAATAAATCTTACACAAATGATCCAATCACAATCAGTGGTCTTGATCCTTGTCTGGTTGTAAACCAACTCGATCAGTTAATCAATCAATTGTCTTATACAGGATGTAAAATTGTTGAAACTAGACCAACACATGCATCTTACACGACATGTTTCATCTCCTGAAACCAAACACTATCCTTTGTGCTTGCTCTAGGGATCCATCGTTCCCCGCCATGACAACACGCCTACCATGTTGGTCTAGAGATATATCGTTCCCCACCATGACAACACTGTCGTATATCGTTATCAGTATATCGTTGGTTTACCGCTTCACAGGGGCAATACCTTGTTTGTTCTTGTATCAATTGTGCATACTTGCTTACTTTCTTGTGTGTGTTGTCATTCTATATTGCATAGCATATCATTCAGCTCTTTCTTCACCTTCTTCTTCATGAAATTGTCCATCTCATGCCTTCTGCCTTCTTCCTGTCCAATCTCCCGAGGGGGCATCCTATCGTCATAACCTATACGAGGGGCAAACTAGGGCATGTATCATTATCAAACAATTTATTCTTTGAATCAACTTTGTAAACTACATTGCATCAAAGAGGTGCAAAATGAACACGCCTAAAAATGACACGACTCTGTCCAAATAAATATTCTTAATATTTATTTAAGTCTAATTTCTCTATCAATAAATAAATAAATAAATTTTTTATTTGATTCATATTCTTCCAAAAATTAAATAAAATCATTTATTTAATTAAAATTCCTAAATTCTTCCAATATCCTCCAACAAATTAAATAATAGCAATTATTTAATTAGTTCTCCCAAATTCATTCTAAATTAAATAATATCAATTATTTAATTGTTTCTTCCAATAATATCTTCTCTAAATTTAAACAAATCAAATATTTATTTAAGTTGTCCATTTCTTCTAAATTGAGTTATCTCTAAATATAATTCAATCCTTGTGCACATGCAATTGAATATTCTAAATATTTAATTGAGCTAAAATATCTTCTCATCCTCATGCAATTTCTATTCTCTAGTTCTATTCTCTTAAGTGATTGATCTATTCTTTTAATTGATTTATCTCTTCAATTAACTCATTCTTCTATTTTATTAATTCCTCTCATGCAAAATAGAGCAAGACACTTGTCTTCTTCCTATTCACGCACATTCCTCAACCATTCTCATCCATTAATCTTCTCATTGTTTCTATGCCATTGATCTTCTCTTTCCCAAGTCTATAAGTTGAACCATGTTCTTCCATTTCATTCATCCAAGCTTTTAGTATTGTTACTCTGCAGGAATTACAGCATGCCTTTGGCACCCATATCATTCCTTTTGCTTGTGATCAACTTGTTACCATATCACTACCATTGTTATGAAGCTCATCTTCATTACAAAGCACTATCATAGCCATTCTCCATTGACAATCTTGGAATAGCAAGGAAGTACACTCTCTGAGAGCCTTATTCATACACACAAGATCGACTGAGATAGGCAACCAATGGAAGCCATGAAGCTTTGAGGTTTGCAAAGGTTTTTGAAGTCTTTTGCTTGATCGATCTCTTTGTTTCTATATTTCATTAAGTTTTGGGTATTATTGATATATTATATTGATTATTCATGTTTACTCCAATTTTCCCCTAACAGTTATTATCAAGCAATTACCTTCCCCTATGTTTAGAGGAGCAACCCCTTGTATGATATGCAATCGAAAAAATAAAAAAAGGTTTGCTTTTAACCTGAAAGCAAAAAAGGATATTTTCCAACAAAACTTAACCAAAATGAGTGCAAAGGCTCATCAAAAATAATCTATCCACTGCAATAGATGTATATAAATTGAAAGTATAAAATCACCATTTGAAAACTTCAACATATGAAAAATAAATCCCAAGTAATGAGCCCAATGAAGTTGACATAATTAGAATTTCCACCATATAACAAGATATCTCTGAGATCTAAATAATTGCACATTCAACATACAAAGATCACACAAATACAAAAATTGTAACACAAAGTTTACAAGATCCTACAATTTATTCTCTTCAAAATCCTTTCATATGCATGAGAATATCAAAAAAGTCTTTGTAAAGTATCAAATCTTTCAATGATCCATCAACAAAACAAGATTTGGAGGTTTACTTAATTTAAAAGAGTTGAAATGTCTTTGCATGAAATAACAGAACATTAAACTTAAGAAATGGCCTCTTGATATCCCCTTTTGTTCAATTCACCCTTGTTCGCCTAGTCCCCTATAACTACTTTTTCTTCCAAAGGATTCATCTTTGATTTGAAATTCCTAAACCTAGTGATCATTGGGGTAACAATTTTTCCACTACGACTAATAGTGATACCCACCCAAATCCTCCACATGTCAATTGTCTTATCTGCCTCATCAAATTTTTTTGTTTATGTCTATGAGCTCCCATTTGAGTTGGTAATGTATTAAGATATATATGGCCTATTTTTTTAATGGAAATAACATTAACCAAATCTTTACTAGTTAATTCTTTAGTAATTAACTTTTTGAAGATTTATTTTACCTCTTTTATGTCCAAGAGATTCTCTTTATTCTCATCCAAAATTTCAATTTCCAGGGGTAAACAGTTGGCTTTGATATCCAATAAGTTTGTGTTGTATTGACTTGATATTTTCTTCTGTTGAGCTAAGAACTATTTAACAATGGAGAGCTTCCATTCAACTGCATTCAACCATGAAATAGGCTCATTCTCCTCTAGTTTACTAAACATATCTTATATGTCCTCCTTGAAATGAGCTCTTTTAAAATTTTGGGGAACTTGAGACTTTCCTTTCTTCTCATTTTTAATCTAACGCTTGGCAATGGTTGTCTAACAACAATCTTTTCTATCCATAAAAAATAATCTCACCTAGTTTCAATAGACATTTTTAAAAATTCATCTCTCTAGTAGCTTGAGGATATGACTTATTGACTCGACATCCAATTTGGAAATAATAGTTCCATCAAAAGACCTAATCTCTCAAGACCAAATATAATAATTCTTTACACAGGCAAGAACTAAATAAAGACATTGCACAGCTAGTGGAGACCCTCCCATATGAACAAGGCTACTAGTGAATGTTTGTTCTACTAATGTTGATCTAGGATTCTGACTCATTCTATTCCAAAAATCATTCAGGTCGATGTTCCCCAAATATGTGTTCCTAATTCCTGCTAGATTATTGTCTATGACTAGAGCAACACCAAAGCCCTAGTGTTTATATTTCATCCTAACCAATTTTATTACCCACTAGATGTAGGAGTCAAGGATTCTTAACAAAGTTTGATAAGCCTCAAGAGGACTCAGATAAATAGCATATGCAGAACTCATATAAACCCCAATTAACTAAAACATCAAACTTCTGAATTGAAACTATGCTCACAATAGGACAAGAGTGCAAAGAAGTTCACAATTTAACTAACTTGGTTGATATGCAAGTCATGAACTGATTGAATTGACGCGAAGTCATTGAAATACTGAAACCCTAGAAACTTGAATAAATGGAACATCTACTACTACAGGAAGAGAGTTTACAAATGCAATAACTTGCACAATGCCTTCAAAATTCCATTTACATTTGCACTTGTGATGAGGATTTATCTCATTAATGAGTTGCAGGAATTTGAAATTTGATAAGACTAGCCGTGTGTGTGAATTAACTCCCACTAATTATAAAAATGTACAATGCCTCTTTTCTCATGCATGTCGGTAGAAATGACCTTTATTGAACAAAATTAGCAAATGAGAAGATTCGCTAACTAGAAGTATTAGTGATGTAAGCATGTTGTATCTTATTGCTAAGCTCTTTGTCAGAGGATCTCTTAATCAGCAAACTTGGAAACTCACTAACACATGCTTAACAAAAGAAATAAGTTCACAACTTGAAATTTATGCCGATATATTTTATCACTCAAACTTTTATTTTATCAGCAAGAAAGAAAACATTAAATACATTAGGAAGTACAAGGTTCACAAAATATAAGACCTGTCAATAGGTGGACTTAACAAAAGACTTGAATTGAGTTGGTGATCAGTGGAATTAGCCGATAGAAAACAAAGTGATAATCACAAATGGAAATCGCCTTATCGATCAGTTCATAAATAGAAGAAACCACTAATAAGGTTCATGAAAAAGAGAGAACACCAGCAAAGGGAAGGGAAACTATGTGAACTTAGCAAAAATTTCAAAGGGGAAAAGAACAAATAACAAAGGCAATTCAAATATCATGCAATTTGACAATAATCAAAGTGGAACCAAAACATTGGGTAACACATCTACAAGAAGTTAGTGTGTGACTATGAGCATATTGCAAGCAATTAGGGTGTCATGCCATTTACCCAGCTCCACTTTTCTTGATATACCCCTCCTAAGTTCATTTGCCATAATACCAAAGAAAAAATGGATAGAGGATCCCCCAACCTAATACCACATGTTGCCTTAAAGAAACCACAAGGATTCCAATTGACCAATATGATGTATCTAGGAGAAGAAATATAACTAAATACCACTCAAGCCACCACTACCCAAATCTAATTTTTTTAGGACTCTAATAAAAAAATTCAGCTAGCACGATCATATGCTTTATTGGTGTCCAACTTCATAATCATACTCTTCTAATTCACTTTCTTAATGGAATGTATGGCCTTGTTGGCTATGAGAATTCTATCCATTATTTTTCTTCCAGAAGTGAAGTCACTCTGTTCAAGGGAAATGATGGTAGAAAGAAAAAGCTTTAACCTATTCACCATTACTTTGGAGATGATTTTATAGATGATCTTGTATAAGGATATGGGGTGAAAATCTGAGAATGAGGAGCATTCTTGTTTCTTAGGTATAAGCATTTTTTTTTTATTAATATCCTTCAGATGAACTTCCTCAAATCATCCACCAATCTCCACAAATCGGTGCTAACAAAATCCTAATAGAGTTGATAAAAAAGGGTTAGTAAACCATCTAGCCCTAGTCCCTTATCCAGATGAAGTTGAAAAATAGCATTGGGGATGGAGATTGGTTCCATTAACATCTCATTGTCTTTTGTCTCTATCAGATTGGGAATGTTCTTTAAAACATGTTTCTCATGTTTCAAGGATTTGCCAACTCCTCCCTTGCCAACAACTCCTTAAAAAAGTGCATTGTTTCTTTTTGTATGTCTTTAGAGTTTGATAACTATTATCAACAAAGTATACACCCAAGTGATAAGCTATCAACTTAGCTACCTGTTGACACATGGGAAAACTCCTATGCCTATGGGTTACCTAAAACTTGGAGTGAACCTCTAGAATGAGCTGGTTCTCCTAATTATATCACCTATTATAACCTATTTACTACTCCACTTGATGGAAAAGGTAGAAAGAGTTGCTTGAAATGAATCTACTCCTAAGGTGATGCACCAAAATATGTTTGTTTCAGACTCTATACTGCTGTTTTGACACACAATCTTTCAAGAAAATGAATGATTTTCACACAACTTCTGAGTTTTATATCCTATGCATAAGTATTTTGCAAGGAGGACATCTATACTTCACTGTTTTGAAGGAAAAAGATATTTTCACAAACTAACAGCTACACATATACCTATCTCAGCTTACAACCTGCATATGAAGATAGTTTTCTGTCTAAAGGTGTTTAATGTGAGACATATTTTGAGGTTTTTTTTTGACTAAAAACACAAAAATTACAAACATCATTTGCTCAACACACAAGAGAACAACACATAATGAAGGCAAATTTATCATTTCATTGAAAAATAGGCATGCTTACATCGATAACAGGTCTGAAACTGTCTTGTATTGCTTTGAAAAAATGTTACAACATGCTGCCATGCAGCTGAAACTGATTACAACTTAGTTCTAGTTTTCTGAGTTACAGTACTTTTTCTTGCTGTTCTAAGGCCAAAAAAAGAGAGAACTAGTCTAAAAACCTGTCCTAGGGGTCCTATATCTCATCCGAAACATAGAAGAGCATAAAGGAACTAATTTTGACTAAGTTATGAAGCCTTAAAAATCTCTAACTTACTTTGAACGCCCAAGAACTTCAAGTTTGACTTGGTCTCTTCAAGGTGGGTTGATTGACCTCTTTTAGCTTCTAAAATGCTGCTCCAGTTGATGGTTGACTCCCTCGATGCTTGGGAAGTGTTGGAACTGCCTTTGACTGCACTAAAATCTTCATAAATGTCCCAACTGCCCACTATCTCTCTCAACCATCATTTCAAGTTGATTGACCATGTGTATTTCAGGTGTTTAGTATCTTCAAAACTCTTACGGGCGTATGGAAAGGATATGATATCATTTAGAGTCCTCAAACTGTTTAAATCTGCCTCATGAATGCTTCATTACACCTATCATTCAACCTATGACCCCTGCTGGGTCTTTTTGAGGCTTAAAACTGCCTTTTAGATGCTCTTAGACTGAATTTTTTACCTCTTTCATGTTTAGAAATTTCATCTCTGTTATTCAGGCCCTTTGGTTGAAAACCTTTATCTTTGACTCCATGATATCTCCCTGAATGTTGTTCAATCACATTATCACAGTCATCATAACTGTTTTTTCACCCTAGAACTGTCCCTTCGGATTGTTTTCTTCATCTCTCGACAGTCACCATTGACTGCTCCTTTGTCACCTTTGATTAACTGTCTCTCTTCATCTTTACTGTCCACAAACTAACTGTTCTTGCTGTTCAATCATGATTGATCTTTATGTCTAGAGTGATGGCTGTTATACCCTTGTTAAACCTTTGTCAAACCTCTTATTAAAACAGTAAGAGTCTTATCTGTTTTTAGAAAAATTGTTATAGACTGTAGGACAACAAATTTCACATCATTTGATGCCCATATTTAGGGCTTTATGCACTGTAGCAGACCTTCATCTCTGCTCCTTAGTTCATGGCTGTCAAAAACAGTCTTTCAATGGCTATCCTGCCCTTTTTGTTATAGTCTTCTACTTAATATCTGCTAAAGTTTGGTAACCTTCATTCTATCATGCATGACAAGCTTTGAAAGGACTGTGCCTATAATCCTCAACAAGGGTTTGCTATGATTTCATGCAAACTCCAAAACTATCTTCCTGACCACTGTCCTCAGCATGGTACCATATCCTTCCTGTTGAGTCATCTTTCTCGTATACAATGATCAAAACTCAATCCAAGCTTACCAGCCTCTTTGGAAGTTTACCCATCTCTGTTATTTGCTTGTGCACTTGTTCATCCATCCTCATCAAAATCACATCACACATGTTGTCTTATATCTACATAGTATATTCCATGTTTGTTGACAGGAGTATGACACAGATGCAGATTCGTATAAGGGTTTATGGGTCTCAAAAGAAACTTCGGTCGTCATGAGGATGGCGATAAACTTTAAACAAAGTTCTTTTAATCCTTGACAAGTTTAAAACTTCTTCCTGACTGCTTTGAAACTCCTGTTGCCTGTAGCTGAGACCGTGACCTCTTTTGAGACCTTTGCAAATACTTCTCGAACTTTTAACATGATACCCAAACTCAAGAATGCAACCAAAACGCACTTATTAGCTAGGGCAGAGAATAGATCAATCTGTGTCCTATTGAGTTTGTGCTACTCATGAAGACATATTTCATTGACTGCAGACTCCTTTCAACTTTTTGCAAACTTATTAGAGTTAAATAGACTCTTACTTTGTCATGACAAGGATATTTCTTGACGTACAAGCTGTCCTACAGACCCTTCACCATTTACTGTCATACTGTCCCTATTCAATGCTTCATTTGTTGCAAGTTTCTATCTCTTCTACTCCATATTCTTGACTGTTCCATACCCAAAAACACTGTTACTGTAGTCAAGATGGCTGTCTAGGACTGTCTATTAGTCTTGTTTCATGGCTGTTATTTAGTGGAACCTATGACTGTCCCATATATCCCTTTGCTGCTGTCATTTTCATGACTATTCTTCTGTTTGCTGATGGCTGCACTTTACTTGGTTTATGCTTGTTCTTCTCACTGTTGATAATTGTTTCTCTGCAGTCTAGACCCTCTCCATGCTGCCTATCCACATTTTGCACTATGTCTCCAAAGACTTCCTGAGGGTGTTGTTCTTTCAAGGATCTAAAACTGTATGACACTGATCATGACTGATCATTGTTTGATACAGTTCCTATATTGAAGATATGCAACAAACAAAAACCAAGTCCAACAAAACTCTATATACAACAACCATAGGACATATCCGTTTGGCAAAACCCTAAAAACTAACAAAATTTTTCACAGTCTCATTATAATTTATCTCTTGTAATCATGATAACCCCTAGTTAAGGTTTATATATAGATTTTCAAGATTTGGATAGCTTTAAAGGTTCATGGCTCTTTATATCTCCATTGTTTGACAGTCAGGAGTAGAAAAGTCCCAAGTAACATAGAACTTTATGTGTAATTTCAACGCCCACCTAAACTCTAGATTTACCGAGACTCTGTAGGGTTTATAGAGATTTTATGAGATTTTCAAGGAGTCATGTACCTTGTCATGGCCTTTATCCTTGCAAAATATGGTCATTCCCACCCACTGATACTCTTTCCTGCATTTGTCTTCATACAGTTTTCTGTCTCCTTAGATCTCAATCTTTGCCACTATCCACTTTCCTTGAAATCCCTATCTGCACTGTCATTTGTTTGACAGTCTTATCACCTTGTTCATCAGTTAAGATCCAATAGGACAATGACAACCCTCTTTATTTTGACACTGTTTCTTTTGTCCACTATCCTCACAATCTCATTTGACTGCTATCATGTTGTGTAGCATTGAGTCCTCATTGTATATATCAGTCAAAGGTATGTTTTATGAACTCAAATACAATCTCAGAAATCTTGACAACCCTGGCTGTTTAATCATGTGATCCATCATACACTTTAGAGTTTCCACGAGTTCCACAAGTTTTGACTACACTGTCTAGGGTCTGCACACCTTTTACTACTCCTTCAAACAAACTACAGGTATCTCTATCTGAAAACCCTTGAGTACTGACTGTTCCTCTTGACATCATGACAGTCTTCATGACTGTCCTACTCATCCTTGTCAAACTTTGCATTTGAAACTGTTGTCACACTTGTTATTTGTTCTGTGCCTATAAACAGTCATCAAAGACTGTTAGCAAGCTTCTAACCCGTCTTTATAGTCATACCTCTGTCCTGTAGGTTTTGATGCCTGAATGGCCTTTCAAAGGATGAAAGCACCCCCATCATGAATGACTCCTACAAAAAGCTTCAGAAAAAACCCTAAAGAAAAACTTGAGACAATGGAAGACCAAACCCTGGAAACAAAGACCTAGACTTAACTCATGACCTCCAAGCCAAAACCAAACTAAAATACAAACCCAACTCCCAAAACCACGACCATACCTTGGTTTAGCTTTGCAAATGAATTCCCTCCATTGCATGTACATGGATTATTTGAAATAAAGAGGTTTTTTTTGGAGGTGAGAAAATTACCTTTTTGACTCTTGACTCCCATGCACACCATAATACGTGGAAAATTAGTCTGTTTGGAGAAAGAAAAGCATTTTTTAAAACTCGAAGGTTTGCAACAAGCTTTAATGTCTCTTTTTAAAATCCTTGACCTTCTAAAATATGCCCATGTATATGGTAAAAGAAATCCTTTGATATTTGAATGCATTATAGACCTTGATTCACATTGGCCTAGGTGTAACGAAAAGCTTGAAAACTGTGAGTATCCAAGAAATAATCATATGATGGACTCATTACCATGCATACAAGCATTAAAACTTCTAAACCACGACCTAGGACTTGTTTACACTTTTAAGACAGTTATGCTAACTATTTGAGCCAAGGAGGCACAAATAAGTTAACAATAACAAATATACATCTTGAGACATTATGTTTGTTATCCTACTATGGCCTCATCGTACCTTCATGGCATTGTGGAAATATTTTGTGTTGAGACCACATTCAGCCAGCCATACCTCTCTTGATTTAGATTTCCAGTATATTTCCTCTCTGGCAAGGATACTTGCATGTTGTGCCATAAGTTATTTTTCTTTTTGATAGTCCCCCTAGAACATACCATCGACAATAACTTTCTCATTTGGTTCTCCCAATTCCTTTTCTATCCTTTCTTTTTTTTCAAAAATATTTTTGAAGGAAGTTTTATTCCATAATTTCAATATTTCTTTCACATGTTGTAGTCTCTTATTAAATACGAACATTTTGGATCCCTTGAGAATTTCTGGATCTATCCACTAGAGTTTGAGAAGGTCTTTTAGCTCCTCACATCTTAGTCATATTCGCTCAAATTTAAATTGACTCCTTGTGGGCAACTTGTCTTCCATAATACTTAGGGTAACTGAGTAATGATCTAACCTAGAAATTGGGCAAATTGAGGATTCCATTAGATGTGGCATTTGAAGCTAGTTGGTCGAGAAAACAAAATGGTCCAACCTTTTAGCAGTGTTGGTGAAACCATCCATCTTATTTGTCCAAGTGAAAACACCATTTTTTGGAGCAACATCCATAAGATCAATGGCTTGGGAAAAAGTTGAAAGTTTATCTAAAATTGAGAGATCCAGAAAGGACCCCCTCTTTTTTTGGATGGGTGGAGGATAGCATTGAAATTTCCCCTAGTATAAAATTCTCATCTCTCATTGATTGCTCGAACATTAAAATTTCATTCCATACATGAATCTTGTCATCCATCTTGGTTGGGCCATATACATTAAAGAGAGAAGGAAATATCAGAGAAACCACTACTAACCTTCAGGAGTAGCCAATTTGTGTGTGAAGAGACCAATTCCACCGAGGCATGCATAGGCTTCCATAAATTTCCAAAACCACAGGCTACGCCAATTGCCTCTTCGCAAAAGCCACACCAACCCTTACAATATATTAGAAAGATTTCCACTTCCGTCTTCTTTAATTTGGTTTCTTGTAAAATTATAATGTTGACCAATACATTATCTAGATGGCGTTTGGTCATGCACAACCTATTAAAGGCATTTAATTAAACCTCTAACATTCCATGTGAGTATCTTCATGTCTCTCTAAGGGAGGGGACTCCTCCCTTAGATCTAAGCAAATAGTTCTTGATTTTTGACTGGCTAGCAAACATCATGAATTCTTATCTCCTCTGTTTAATTGTTTTTCTCCCTCTCTTTGCTCCAAATCCAATAGAGTTGTTGAGCAGCTTACTAGGTGAATGGTTTATGCATCTGGTGAAGACAATATCTACATCCTCCCCGCAATTATTGTTCGAGCCATCCTATTCTCTATATTCTCCCATCGTTCATTTGGGTACTCCGGAGTCATGGATTCATTATACAGTATAATTGCAAGGGTTGATGGGAGTTCAATATTCTGATTATTCCCTTCCTATTGAGCAACTAGGCAGCCTCAATTATTGGATTAACCTTCAACTCTCGACACTTTGGAACCCAATGTCATGTAGGGGCTGAAGGGAAATGTAGGTAATGCTTCTCATAATGATCCCTACTTTTGCATTTTAGGTAGAATAATTTCCTTTCTTCCATTTTGACTGCTTGTGTCCAATCTCTAGCACATTTTTTATCATCCACTTTAATAGTGAAAGGTCAATTTTGACCAATAAAAATAAGGCAAATATTTAACACTTTTTATTTTGAATGAGGCGTAAAATTGCTATTGATTGTTTGACCATTAAAGTGGATAATATTTAAGTAGAGTGGAAGCATATGGATATGAATTATTTTCAAATCCATCCTTATCATTCTCTAATACCATGCTGATACTATTGCCAATTTGTGTAAGACATTCAATCGACCAGTATTCTAATGGAAATGGAAAGGGAATTATTATGTGAAGTCTCCTTAGGGCTGAAATTCATAATCCATTTCTGCACATATAAGATAGAGTCTTTGCAATACCAAGGGCCATCGTTGAGCATCTTGTCACGATTTTCCCTACATCGAAAATTTTCCATGAAGAAACCTTTTGGCAAATAAATTCAAATTAAATTCATAATTCCAATGCTCTCTTGCCCATAGTTCAATTTCGGCTTTGGTTGATTTGGAACCCATGAATTTCCCCAATATTACAATATCTGAGAGGTTCGCCACTATCTTTTGTGTTGCCATTGATAATTAACTTTCACCAAGTTGCCTTTGCTATCTTGAACGGTACTTCTATGAATAGTCTGCAAATTTCGGTTACGAACCTTTCACATCTTTTTTTTCAAAAAAACGTATTTATTGACGTTTTAAAAAAATGTATTTAAGTTATTTATAATACTGTATTATAATTTTATATTTTTATATGAAAATACAGTATTCATAGAAAAAATAATATTCGTCCGCATAACTTAATCTTTAAACTATAAAAGCACAATTATATATTTTTAAATTATAAACTGTTGGATTTCCTTTCCCGCTTCCCATTTTCATTTCTGTGGGTTTACCCGTAACAGGAAGATCCCTGAATACTCTCACCCATTTCTTCCGAATTGTCACGCTGCTTCCATGGCTCGGTAGAAAATAAGGTAAACAGCCGGCACAATTTTGGACAGTGCACATGTTTACAACGCACAGACTGTTTAAACTCTTCCACTTCTGAAACCAGGGAACAACTTTATTGATGTGGAATGCGTGCCAGCAGAAGAGTCATACGTTTTCACTATTTCGAATCAGAGCAATGAAACGCCTTTTTTTTTATAAAATTCCTGAGGAGCAATGAAAGGTTTTTATTTTTTTATTTTTTTCAAAATTTCCTGAGGAGACAGAGAGACGTGAGCAATGAAAAGTTCTTTTAATACCTGAAAGTTCCTTGAAAGGACCCCAACCTTTCCCGTGAGTTTAATCTCATCATCCCAAAGACTGCAATTGCTCAATTCAGAATAAAGTTTAGTTCAAACCATGGCATCCTCGTCCTCTTCATTTAAACGAAAACGTGTAACAGAGGAGAACGCTTTCCAGGGGATGGCATCTCCTCTTCCTGTTATTGATGAGCCATCTAAGAGAAAACGTGAAATGGAAGAGAACGCCTTCCAGGAAATGGCACATGCGCCTCCCTCTCCTCCTCCGGCTAGTGATGATCCATCTTTTCATTGTCATCATGTGTTTATCAACCATCGCGGCCCAGATGTGGAAAACACTGTGGCCAGCGTCCTTTACCAGTTTCTACAATATTTAGGATTAAAAGTTTTTCTCGATTCAACAGATTTACAACTGGGGGAATCCTTATCCGCCAATGTACAGCGTGTCATTGGCAACTCTTCAGTTCATATTGTTATTTTCTCCAAAGGCTATGCCTACTCACCCTCGTGTTTGGCCGAGCTCTGCCTCATGTTAGAGACAGGGTCCAAAATAGTTCCCCTGTTTTATGGCGTGGTGCCTTCTGACCTTCGCTACGTTGAAAAGGGGGTATATTCAGAAAGGAAGAGCTATATCGACAAGCTTGAGCAATGGAAACAAGCCCTTCACAATGCCTCATTCATCTCTGGTATAGAATTCGATCCATCTAACGGGTAAGCCTCACTTTTATTAAAACTGATTTGCAATTCTCTATTTCTCTTCTTATATTTCTTGGTGTTCTTCATTGAGAGTGGATTTATCATCAGGAACCTGGGGAATCTATGCAAAGATATTGTGGATACTGTGTTCTTTGAAGTGAGAGAGGCTAAAACTAAGTTGAAGTTAGAAGTTGCTGATCATCCAGTCGGACTTGAGGAGGCCATTCAAGAGCTCGAGGCCAAAATATCATCAGTTGGACAGAATTATACTGGAAACGTTAAAATTGTGGGGATTGTAGGAAGGGCCGGAGTCGGCAAAACTACTCTGGCAAAAGAATTCTATAACCGCAAACATCCCATGTTTTGCAAATCAAGTTTTTTATTTGATGTAGGCGAAGCACATAGAACCAAAAAAATAGCGAAGATGCAAGATAAACTTAAATGTGATCTAAGTATGCCTCTGCCCCTTTCCACTGCTATTTTTCGACCTGGCAGCCCAAAGGAAGGCTTGGAGGTAGAGATGAACAAATCCCAAATTGGCTGTTGGTATTTGAAGCCATTAATTATTTTAGATGGCATTGATCATGCTGATCAATTGGAAGCGCTCAGTGTGAATGAATATCTAAATCATGGGGCGCTAGTAATTGTGACGTGCCGTGATGCAAATATTTTGCAGTCATTTGAAATGGTGAATATTTATGAGATGGGGGAACTGGATCCTTGGTATGCCAGACAGCTCTTCTGCTGGCATGCATTCCGCCAGTCACATCCACCCAAAGGATATGAGAAATTGGTCGAAGTCAATATCAGAGTTTCACGTGGCTTGCCATTACACCTCAAAATTTTGGGACAGGGCATTTTCTCTCTGCAAAATGACATAGATGCACAAGTATAAGCCGTGTTGTTTGACATAGCTTTTTTTTTTCTTTTTGAATAAAAGCTTAGAAAGAGGATACATAAAAGAGCCAGCATGCTACTGCTGAACAGTCATAGACTTAAACACTGCTGAACAAACATAGGCTTACAAACATTGTTGACCTATTTCTTTCTCATTCTTTGTTTTCTTTCACAAGAAGATCTTACTCTAAAATGTTACTCTGAAATGTTCCTGCTCATGATTTAGTGAATGTGGTTAGATTTAGAGGTGATGATGGTGTTATTTTGGTTATGTAAATTGTAGTCAACTATATTTTGCAAGGACATGATTATTGTAATTGGTTTTTATTTCTTAGAACATGGAAGAAAATGTAGAGGAACAGATGTAATTGTGGGCATTAGAAGGGATGATACAATTGCACTTAAAAAGTGATGATAGATTTTACCATGATTCTAGTAATTATATCAAAACTTAGTGGTTTTGGAAGAGTTGGTGTGTGAACATACAATTGCGTTTCATTATAAGAGTTGTCACTTTCATTAATTATGTAGATTTTAATTAATTCTTGAGTTATGATTATAGTTTTATTTTAGTTGTGTTCACTAGTTGATCCTTTGATCAGAGAGGGTTTGGCCCAAAGAAGAGAGTGTTGATTGAAGTGTTTAGGTTGTAGAGTTGTTTAAAAGTATTATGTTGACTCTTCACCGAAGTGTTAGTATGTTTTTCAATTGTTCATTTGCTGTGTGAATATAATATTGAGTTGATATAATATAAATATTAGAAATATTGTTTGTACGGGTGTTTGAGTTCATCCTTTTTCAATATGGGAATAGTTTTTCCTATTCATATTTTATTGTTAATTTTCTGCATTCCAAAAACTGACCTCCAGATAGATGCACTACTCAGGGAGGTGCAATAAGAATTAAAGAATATAGAGAATTTATCTTGTGCATACCTCAGATCTCCAAATTATTACCTTTTTGAAATGCATATTTGGATAGCGTTCAGTAAACTGAAGATTGAAGACAGTTGTACCCAGACATATTTAAGAAATGAATACTATAGTAATAAGGTCAAAAATCTAATAATTGTCATTCTCATCAACCTGCATTATTCTTGTACAACTAGTTAGAGTTAAAAAGCGCCTTTATTATTCTTTAATTAATATGTTTTTATATAGAATTTTATTTCCTCTAATTTCTGTAGAGCTCTCTGATTTTTGACAAGTTCAAGTTTATCACTTAACAAAATTTGATTAATATGTAAGGTAAATGGAACCAATTTTATCACCATATTGGTGTTGTAAAATACTACATTTATTTTAAATCTCTTTGTTGAAGTCAATGGTGGGGCTGTATACACCAGATAACTGTCTTTCCTGGCAACCACCTGACCTTAACTTTAGGGACCTTTTACCCTTTGTTCTTGGTTTAACTTTAAACAGGGCTTCACAGGCATGTTCTATGTCATTATTCTTTATGCTGATTACTTTATGGGGGTCTCCTATACCAAATTAGTGTCTTGTCCGTTCATGATTCAAAGCATATACTTTAGGTATCTTTTACCTCTACTTCTTTGTTTGGACAGGTCTTCCCCGGCCTCTTAGCTTGAAAAGTCTCTCATTAATTTTTACTGAATATTTTTCTGTATGAAGATATATTTGATCCATGTTTTACACAGCTCAGTCTTGGTTCTTTCTTTCAGAATCTGAATATGTCATTAAAGGATTCATTGCCTCTAACACATAGAAGCCCATGCTGATGGGACTTTGATAGATTCATTGCCTTTTGATCCTTCTCCATCCCATCCCCGCGACAGAAAAGGAATGCATCAATCTCAGCACTTGCTTGTTCAGTTACATCTTTCTTTAGAGCGTTTTGCTACTTCCTATTTTTGTTCTATTTGAGTTTTATATATGGAGATGCACAAGGAACTCCCGTTGTTATTTAAGCTTTATATTTGGAGATGCACAAGGCACTCCTATTGTTAGTTGGACACTGTACTTTCTATAGTACCGTTGGCCCGCTTTGGCCACTAGTGGACATTAATACATTAACTAAATTTCATAGTTCTCTTCTTTAGACATGCACCCTGTTATGTGTCTTATGTTGCTCTTTGGTTGAACATGTTTAATGACAAGGAAGTTTGTGTAGAGCTAAAACAATAATGTCACTTTGCTTTGGCGTGATGTTTAATTCAACTTATTCCATCGATGAGGTATGATGATAAAACTGGTAGTGCATCATCATGTTGCAGAGAAATATGCAACCACTTCTTTGTGAATCTTGTAGTATGATTGATAGAGGGAAGAAACTACATCCTCTTCCAGTACTTGATTGATATTTCTTAAAAGCAAGAAATCCTCCTTAGCCGTTGTTCAACAATTTTGAGTACAACTCTAATATGGTATTTGAGCCTTCCACAAGCCCCAATCACACAACAAAAAAGTTTCACTTTGATTTAACATTTCTCCAGAAACTTAAAAGTAGATGCATCCCATAATACAGATAAGCCCCCTACATAATACAGATAAGCCCCCCGGGCTGATGACATGTATACAGCGAGGTGTTTCACAATCTCAAGGCCTCCCTAGCAACATGCAAAGCAAGTATTTAGGTTAAAACTTCCTCTACCCCAACAATTCTTTGGCAATGCATTCTAAAATTTGTGGGCTCAAACCAGTACATCTCAATTCCTAAACCAACCTTTAGAGTTTGCTGCATGATTAATTCACATAGTTGTTGCCAAGGTTGATAACAACTTGCTATGCTCTGCTATTGATTACTTAGAGCTTAGAATAAAATTGTGCACCTACTTTGGTGTCTCCATTTACTCATGTCGGTACTGATGGTGATGTCATAACTACAAGTTGGTTAAACTTTCCCAACCATGAATTGGATTTTGTTTGGGAAAAGACTGTATTTAGGCCAAGTTCCTCCATAAAAGGCATTTGAAATCTATATAATCTTTGATTCCTTACTAAAGATAGATAAATATTATAACATACTTGTTGGAAACAAACATGGCCAAATTCAAACAATATAGTTTCCAACTTCAATTTTATGTTAATGTAGAATTTCTGTGTCAAACTATTTCATGTATTTTGATATGAACAAAAAGTAATGCAATGTGCTCTGCTTTCATGGATCAAGCACTCTATCTACCATGTACTATGTTAAACTCAGTTGTTCTCTTTGTTTTAAATAAGTGTTGACTAGATATCTACTGCAGATATCAGTACTAACATATTGCCAAACACTTCCAACTCAGAATTAATGATCTCAATTTGTATGATTCATAGATAAAAATGACAATATCATCATTATACTGTATTGCAGACTTTCCATTACTGAGAACTTATGATTTACATTTTCTTAATCCTTAAAAGAGATCATGATATTTTTGCTTCTATGAGATGTGTATACGTAGAGTTAGACTGATGCAAGAGCATCGGTCCTGTTGATGAATGTTTTTGTGACACCACAACAATAGAATAAAATACCGAGTATCCTATCCTCTCTTGAACAAAGCTTCTCAAACGCTAAACTTCATGATCAAATGAGATTGCTCAAAGGTTCCTTGAATGTCAGGTCTTGACGTGCACAGGGATAGACTCAGTGGAATGATGTAATTTGTTGGTAATCACGAGGGGGATTTGCGTGAGATTGCTCCTTCATGGACATGGAAAAGTTCATTACTCCTGGGACTCAGATTTGTGGGTGAATGGAAATCCTTCACAAATGGACAACTTGGAATTCCTAGATTCCACTTTTGAAGAGGCAGATAATTTGGCAATGAGGCTCTAGAAAACTAATCCTAGTGAAAATCTAAAAGAAAATGCAAAAGATGAGGTAAGGGTTTAGGAATCTAATTGATGGAAATGACTGCTGTTGAGGATGGAAATTGGAACCAGCCCTCTGCTTCGTCATGAGGCAACAGCTAGGTAGGGATGATGCTATCTTCTGAGGGGGAGTGAGGATTTTCAGATTGCTCCTGCAAGGGACATGGAACTGAAACATGCAGAACAGTCAAAGTTAGACTTGGAATTAGTTCAGGCTAACCATGCAAGGTGATTCGTAGGCCACAGATCACCAATGGTGTGAACAAATAGATTCAATCATTCAATAGGAATAATCTCCATCATCCTAACTAATGAAAAGCTTGAAAGTAAGAGAAATAACTTCAGAAACTTTAAGATATGCTTCAAGAAATTGAGAAGACCATGTCAAAAATCCACAGAACCATATGAACACCATTCTTCAATGCTTATATTATTGCTCTAGAAGTCTGTATACAACAATCTGGCTGATCCTTGAAGTGTTTCAGCTCAACAGTAGTGCAGAAATGGAGTGATGAAGAAAGAATATACAATCTAGCTACTCAGAGAATAGGGAAGGATGAGAGAAGAGAAAGGAGGTAGGGATGAAGAGACCAGGATTAGGGATCTCTCCAAATGAAGCGTCTTAGCCTATTTATAGTCAAACATAACCCAAAGGAGGAGGTGAGGAGATCTGATCTCCTAAAAATCCGTGCAAACCCTAAAGAGATAGGGATGAACACGTCATAGGCCCTATGGGATGTTGCCACCTATCCTAGGCACTACCTTGTACTAAGCTACTTGGTAGGTAGGTGAGACCAGTCAACTATCTCTTTGTCCTGCTCCTTGGGTGCAAATTCCATGGTGTCCTGGAATCCACCTGTCTAGGTCACAAATTCCATGGTGTCCTAGAATCCACCTATCCAAGTCACAAATTCCAAGGTGTCATGGAATGCACTGTGGAATTCCTTCCAAGCTAGAAATCAAGTCAATCCTGATGGAATCCTTAGAGTGATCCTTGGACATTTTGTCTTTGTGCTGTGTACTTTGGAATTGCAATTCCATCCCTGCTACATTTCCCTTTGGATTCCCGTACTAGCACGGATCCTTGCTCTTGGTGTGGATTCTCATTCTTCTCAATGAATGGTGAACTTGAAGTGTATCCTCTTGGTTTTCTGAGGATTGATCCTCTTGTTCGAAACTAGAATCCTTTAACGTTGCCTTCCTTGCGCCAGTCATGTTGAGCATTGGAAGAGAGGGGCGTGCTGATGAAATCAATGCCTTTGAATGGATCAATGCCTTCACGTTCCCTTGGTATGCATGTGTAGTCTTCTTGTTATTGGGGCTCTTGGATGTTGGAAGAGAGGGGTGTGCTGAATAAATCAATGCCTTTGAATAGAGCAATGCCTTCACCTTCCGTTGGTATGCATGTGTAGTCTTCTTGTTATTGGGGCTCTCGAATCCTGAAATGGTCATCCTCCGACGCTTGAACTCTCTGTATCCATCCTGATTGTCCTAGATCATCCTTGTTCATCTTTCTCATGGAACTTATCCTCGTCTTGGATTCCTGCAAAATAAGGGAAACCTCGAGTAGTCACGATGGAAAAGATCCTTAAATGCAAAGCAATCAAAAGATAAAACATGAAATAAACTTGCAAGATTTGATAGATTTGACTTATGAACTCCTGAACAAATAGAGGATTTTTATCATTTTCTGGTATCCTTCACATTTTTCCTTCATTCCAGGGTCACCAGGCAAGGATAGGATGAAATTCCAGGTCAGGGTTCAATTTTTAGTGTCAACAGGAATCCTGTTGTCTAGGTCGCAAAATCCACCTCCTACATGAATTTGTGACCTGGAACATCCTCATTCCGTAGGTGCAAAATCCAGTAGGTACTAGATTTTGTGACCATGACAGAATTTCTTCCTGGGCTTAAATTCTAGTACCTACTGGATTTTGCGACCAGGAAATGGCAGTTCACTTTTTTGGCTAAGGGTCTATCATTTTGTTCAATTCTTTGTAAAGATAAACTTTTGACATTGATCAGAGATTCATCATTTGGAATAAAATCCATCATGGGAAGTACCTTCTGCCCCTCAGGGATTTCTGGATTTCAAGGTGAGCTTTTTAGATAGGTAGGGAATTTTTCTTCATGCAGGTACTTGCAGACTGGATCAGGAACCATCTTCTAGAAGGGCGCAAAATCCACCCTGGATAGGAACAGGAACAAGATTGACATCATCCTTGGGTGCATAATCCAGTAGGTATTGGATTATGCGACCAAGACAAAAAAACATCCCTGGGCGCAAAATCCAGTACCTATTGGATTATGCGACCAGGAACAAAATCTTCCCAATGCGACTAGGGATATTCCTTTGCAAAAAATCCACACTACTTTAAGGGCGGTTTTTTAAACACTCAGATGATTCGTCTTTGAAAATGCTATAAGTCTTGAAACCTTATTTATTGAAATTCCTCCATGTCATGGTCTTGGATTGAGTCCCGGAGCGGGATAAAAAATGGACATCCTTTGAACCACAGCCACTGGAATAGGGCATCATGCCAGGAATGAGAGGGCTCCAAGATGGAAAGATGAACATGCCAAGGAATGACAAACCTTGTCAAATTCAGGACCCAATATTGGAACTTCGGGATAAGAATCCAGATAGACCTTGGAATGGGATTCTGGATAGGACTTCTGGACTAGAACTTCTGGATTCAACTCTTGGAACAGGATTTTGGATTAGACTTCTAGACAGGATTTTGGATTGGACTTCCAGACAGGATTTTGGATTGGACTTCTGGAACAAGATTCTAGATCGAACTTCCGGACAAGATTCTGGATTTGACTTTTGGACAGGATTTTGGATTGGACTTCCGGAACAGGATTCTGGATTGGACTTTCGGACAGGATTTTGGATAGGACTTCCGAAGTACAGTGTTGGAACAGGAACTTTTGGACTGGAGTCTTGGATTGGAACTGTGGACATGGACTCTTGGACTAGAAATATGGACAAAAACTCCTAGATTAGAACTATGGACAGAGTCAAGGATTAGGACCCTTCTTATGGAATGATGGACTTATGCCATGGATTGGTTAGTTTTGATCGAGGAATGATAGTCAGGGTTTCATTTATCCTTAGGAAAATTCACTATTTCCTTCACCACTTCAAGCACTCCTGATATTCCTTGTGAGCTAACTGCTTGGACATTCTTTCCTAGCTTCATGGATCTGGGCAAGAAACTGCAAGACAAAGCAAAATTCTCAATGAAAGATAGAAAAAAAGGGGGTCCCCATTTGCAATGGAGAGATGTGTGAAGACGTCACAACATCTAGTGCCACCTTTAAACAAATGTTCCTAAACATTTCAAAGATAAAAGGTCCACTCAGAACTTGAGATCGACAGTATAACTTGCTCAAGACAATCAATTAGTTAAGAAATATACTTAAAAGGAGAAAAGAGCCATAGATTATATCAAGACATCTATCTTTGTTGTTGCATTAAATAAACCTTTTTTTTTTTAAGTTCTTCAAGTGTTCTAATGATAAACAAGAGTCACAACTTCAAACATCCTTGTGCACACCCACACGTTAAGTCAGATGAACATGAATACTTGATCGAGGCTTCAAAATCAAAGGGTTAGTACAACCATTCATATCTTGAAGATCCAGTGTGTGTGATTGCATTCATTCCCATCTGTATGCAGCTAGGGTCATCAAAGTTCCTTTATATTAAGCTATGTGATTAGTATGCACCTCATGAACTACCTGGACATTGCCCTGCTGCCAGCGAGCGTTTATAGCCCCGACAAGGTTGTCTCGTAATTCCACTCAAGTAGAGCCCCACTGCCAACAAGCATCCATAGCCTCGGTAGAGATTGCTCGATTGTCCATCTAACTGAGTTATAGTGTGTGATTGAGTGCTTTGTTCTTTTCAGTTTTCCTTTTAATTAACAATTTAGCTAGAATTTGGTAGAGTACAATGCAGTATCGCTACCCTTGCAACACATGCCTTTTGACTGCACAGGTTATGTTGATAACTCAGCCAGCTGGGTGTGGAATTCCGATGGTGGCAAAGGTAGACCATGGATTTTTCACTTAAGTAAGATCACAGAGTCTCTCCTAATGACTTCCAGATTTCTTAGTGTGTAAAGTATAAGATCTCAACATACTTCAAGTTATTCTAAATAGTCAATTTATCTTCCAAGAGGAAGCAGCATGTTATCCAAACATTAACGATGGAGCTCACAATGAACCTATCCATTTGACACAAATCTATCAAAGGAAAACTAGGAAGTGTTCATTTAAAGATTTAAGCATTTTAAACATATAATCAAAGATATCCATGTCGGGATGTAATGTATGATTCCACTCTCTAGTCAAGTACCAATCTTAACAAACGATAAGCCAAAGGAAAGTTATCCTGAACATTCAAGCAATTTCATGAGCAATTTATCCAAGGAATGAGTCTCACGGTGGAAGTACCAAATTGTGTTTTTAGAAGTTTAACACCTCCTTTCACAAATCGGGATCCTTGGGAAACAACTAAGTACAGCTAAGGCAACAACCTAAACTACAGAAAGCAAACAAAACCAAAGATCAACTGAACATGGTAAAATTACTCTAAAGCAACATAAAAGAAAACCTACTCTAAGCATAGTTATGTGCAAAGAGCAGACTCGACTCAAAAGACCCAAATATATACAAGACCTAGCATGGTTTCTCAAAATGAATAAGAGCAACAATGCACAAGTGACTATTCGAAGTGTAGCAAATTCATCCTTGAATTCGGAGAAAACATCTTGCACACTACATTTCTCATATTCAACCAAAATTTCATGCAGGATTATCAATTGTGGCAATTCAAAAGGTCCATGATTTATCCACAAACAAGTTGTTTTTCCTAAGTTGCCATAATCAAATTAATACTTTTCACAACTAAAGGCAGGGAGAGAAACAACCTGGGATACTTCGTCTTCCAGTGGATATTGTTCAATTTCCATCAGCGCATCGGGAGGTCGAAGTTGATGATGGATCATTCCTCTTGCAGCAACTCGTTCATCTTGGAATAACTTTAGCAAAAGCTCTTCATGCGCTTCCTTCCTTGGATCTTCCAGCACCCCTTCAAATTGTTCTTCATTCTTGGACTCAATAGCTTGTACTTCTTCATTCAGCATATCCATAAGGTTATCTTCCTTTCCAAGGATGCTTGAAATTTCTTGTGATTCATTCTCGATGACCTCCTCTTGTAGCATGGACGGGTGTTCATCAGGGATTTCCTCCTTTTGCAATGGACTTAAATCATTTCCTTCTTCGCCTGAGGGATGACCATCTTGTTCACCACTTGCATTCCTTTGGACGTCTTCTATTACCTTTACAACTTCTTGTTCAGCAGGATTTTCCTTTCTTGGAAGAAGATATGCAAACTTGTTCTCCTCAATAGTGTTTTGATTATTAGGGCCATTAGTACTGTCTACACTATTAGATGAAATGGGAAAGTCTTCTCCTTTGGATGTATAGTTGATTTCTTGAAGACACTTGCTCCACAAGATGTCCAATCTTAATCGTGTCTTGGATGCTTCTTCCAACCTCAATTGTTCCATGACTTGACGAATAGCCTCTGCACAAGATGAACAGGTGAGTTCGGAATGAGCTGTGTTATGAATCCTGCACTATCCTTCTGGAATCAACATGTCTTCTGCAGGCAAGTCCTCAATGCTCAATGTCTTCTTGATCATTTGCTTGAAACTCCTAAAGAACTCCCTTTCATCAAACAGGGCATCGGACACCACCTTCGTAGGAACAACTGGCTCATGCACTTGTGAAAAGGAAATTTTCCCTTACAAGGCTAATTCCATTCTTGATAGAAATGTCAGGCAATATATCTCCTCATGTCCATGGGTGTCATGGATTCTACATCCCTCTCGTGATGAAAATTCATCCAAGCTCCTAGGATGAAGTTGTGCACTCAAATTCCACCAAAGCTGGAGAATGTTAACTTCAGGATGATCTACATTCAATTACCTTCTAGATCTTGAGAAATCCATGTCTACTTTTATTTTCTGAATTTTTTACCTTTTTTTGTGTTTTCCACATATGATGAGATCTAGACGATCTCAAATTCTTCCTTGAAAGCTGGGTAAGTGCAAGAAGTTGGATCCACATAGAAGGGAAGTCGCAGGCAAAAAAAAACCCGATAGAAATGGGTACCCATTTTAAAAGAAACGGGTACCTGTTTAGGAATGGGTGCTCGAGCCTAAACGGGTACCCGCTTAGAAACAGGTACCCATTTAGGAACGGGTACCCATTTCTATAAAGATATTTGAATTTGAAAAAAAAGCCTGCGCACTTTTTTTTCCCATACAAAAGGAACAGAACGGGTAACCATTCCTAAAATCTTAGGCTTGGGAAAGGCATGGTAAGCCAACCCCTTGCCTTGGACCTACAAGTTTTTTTCTAAGTACAGAACAAGAGAAAAGACTGAGTTTACTTATATGGCTGACGACATTTTTTTCTAAATTTTTTTACGAAATTAAAACCCATTACAAATGACAGTGTCTAGTTTTCAAATATGTAATTTTTTTTATTGGACTTGTTTTTCTATTTATTATTTAATTTATGAGCAAACTAGTCCAAAAACTTAAAATGACAGGGGTTTGTATTTTTTTAATAACTTTTAATTTTTAAAGTTTTTTGAAAAAATATTATATGGCATCAATCTACACATCATTGTTTACACAATGAAAAAAAAATTATTTTATGACTAGTTTTGCTCAAATTATGTTGGCCGTACACGAGGGTTTTTGAAAACAACAATTAGGGCCAATATAAAATTAATTGAAAAAAATATATAAAAAAATATCCTCATCAAACTTCACTATACTACACATCTTTCTCCAAAAGGGTTTAGAAAAATACTTTTATTTATGTCAAATTATGTTGGTCGTACACATGCATGGTATGGTAAAAAAAAAGTGACTTTTAAACAATGGTTTTTAGAAATGCCTATTGAAAATTAATTTGTATCATCTAGCTATTAAAATAAATTACATATTTGGAAACTAGACTCCGAGTACTACATTTCATATTACTAACATTTTTTAAGATTCAATCTTTAAGTGCCTCAAATGTTTAGGTCAAATGTGACAAATTCTGAAAATCAAGGAAAACACTTCCACTTTTTGGCCAAAAAATGGACCCAACTTCTTGCATTGACCCAGCTCACTTTGGTTCCACATTCACAATCTGGAATTCATTCAACATTCCTTCTCACTTCCGTTGGGCATTTGATGGAGAAATGGCTTGAAATGGATAAGGCAATTCTTCTTCCAGCCTGGAATGAATAGAGTAATTTGCAGTTCATACCCAGAATGAATGGAGCAATTCCTTGAACGACCCTCCTTCTAGCGCCAAAGATGTTGATGAATGTTTTTGTGACACCACAACAATAGAATAAAATACCAAGTATCATATTCTCTCTTGAACAAAGGTTCTCAAATACTGAACTTCGTGATCGAATGAGACTGCTCAAAGGTTCCTTGAATGTCAGGTCTTGATGTGCATAGGGATAGACTCAGTGGAATGATGTGATTTGCTGGTAATCATGAGGGGGACTTACGTGAGATTTCTCCTTCATGGACATGGAAAAGTTAATTACTCCTAGGAATTGGATTTGTGGGTGAATGGAAATCCTTCACAAATGGACAACTTGGAATTCCTAGGTTCCACTCTTGAAGAGGCGGATAATTTGGCAATGAGGCTCTAGAAAAGTAATCCTAGTGAAAATCTAAAAGAAAATACAAAAGATGAGGTAAGGGTTTAGGAATCTAATCGATGGAAATTACTACTATTGAGGATGGAAACTAAAGGCAGGGAGAGAAACAACTTGGGATACTTCATCTTCCAGTGGATATTGTTCAATTTCCATCAGCGCATAGGGAGGTCAAAGTTAATGATGGATCATTCCTCTTGCAACAACTTGTTCATCTTGGAATAACTTTGGCAAAAGCTCTTCATGCGCTTCCTTCCTTGGATCTTCCAGCACCCCTTCAAATTATTCTTCATTCTTGGACTCAATAGCTTGTACTTCTTCATTTAGCATATCCATAAGGTTATCTTCCTTTCCAAGGATGCTTGAAATTTCTTGTGATTCATTCTCAATGACCTCCTCTTGTAGCATGGACAAGTGTTCATCAGGGATTTCCTCTTTTTGCAATGGACTTAAATCATTTCCTTCTTTTCCCGAGGGATGACCATCTTGTTCAACATCTTGTTCATCACTTGCATTCCTTTGGATGTCTTCTATTACCTTTACAACTTCTTCAACAGGCTTTTTCTTTCTTGGAAGAAGATATGTAAACTTGTTCTCCTCAATAGTGTTTTGATTATCAGGGTCATTAGTACTGTCTACACTATTGGATGAAATGGGAAAGTCTTCTCCTTTGGATGTATAGCTGATTTCTTGAAGACACTTGCTCCACAAGATGTCCAATCTTAATCTTGTCTTGGATGCTTCTTCCAACCTCAATTGTTCCTTGACTTGACGAATAGCCTCCACACAAGACAAACAGGTGAGTTCGGAATGAGTTGTGTTATGAATCCTGCACTATCCTTCTGGAATCAACATGTCTTCTGCAGGCAAGTCCTTCTCAATGCTCAATCTCTTCTTGATCATTTCCTTGAAACTCTTGAAGAACTCCCTTTCATCAAACAGGGCATCAGACACCACCTTCGTAGGAACAACAGCTCATGCGCTTATGAAAAGGAAATTTTCCTTTGCAAGGCTAATTCCATTGTTGACAGAAATGTCAGGCAATATAGCTCCTCATGTCCATGGGTGTCGTGGATTCTACATCCCTTCCATGATGCAAAGTCATCCAAGCTCCTAGGATGAAGTTGTGCACTCAAATTCCACTAGAGTTGGAGAATGTTAACTTTAGGATGATCTAGATTTAATTGCCTTCTAGATCCTGAGAAATCCATGTCTACTTTTATTTTCTAAATTTTTTACTTTTTTTTTTGTGTTTTCCACATATGATGAGATCTAGCAAATCTCAAATTCTTCCTTGAAAGCTCACTTTGGTTCCACATTCACAATCTAGAATTCATTCAACATTCCTTCTCGCTTCCGTTGGGCATTTGATGGAGAAATGGATCGAAATGGATAAGGCAATTCTTCTTCCAGCCTAGAATGAATAGAGTAATTTGTAGTTCATACCTAGAATGAATGGAGCAATTCCTTGAATGGCCCTACTTCTAGCGCCAAAGATGTTGAAGAATGTTTTTGTGACACCACAACAATAGAATAAAATACCGAGTATCCTATCCTCTCTTGAAGAAAGATTCTCAGACACTGAACTTCGTGATCGAATGAGACTACTCCAAGATTCCTTAAATGTCAGGTCTTGACTTGCATAAGGATAGACATAGTGGAATGATGTGATTTACTGGTAATCATGAAGAGGACTTACGTGAGATTTCTCCTTCATGGACATGGAAAAGTTCATTACTCACGGGACTCAGATTTGTGGGTGAATGGAAATCCTTCACAAATGGACAACTTGGAATTCCTAGGTTCCACTCTTGAAGAGGCAGATAATTTGGCAATGAGGCTCTAGAAAACTAATCCTAGTGAAAATCTAAAAGAAAATGCAAAAGATGAGGTAAGGGTTTAGGAATCTAATCGATGGAAATGACTGCTGTTGAGGATGGAAACTGGAACCAGTCCTCTGCTTCATCATGAGGTAACAACTAGGCAGGGATGATGCTATCTTCTGAGGGGGAGTGAGGATTTTCATACTGCTCCGATAAGGCACATGGAATTAAAACGTACAGAACAGTCGAAGTTAGACTTGGAATTAGTTCAGGCTAACCATGCATGGTGATTCGCAGGCCATAGATCACCAATGGTATGAACAAACAGATTCAATCATTCAACAGTAATAATGTCCATCATCCTAACTAATGAAAAGCTTGAAAGTAAGAGAAATAAGTTCAGAAAATTTAAGATATGCTTCAAGAAATCAAGAAGACCATGTCAAAAATCCACAGAACCATATGAACACCATTCTTCAATGCTTATATTATTGCTCTAGAATTCTGTATACAACAATCTGGCTGATCCTTGAAGTGTTTTAGCTCAACAGAAGTGCAGAAATGGAGTGATGAAGAAAGAATATAGAGTCTAGCTACTCAGAGAGCAGGGAAGGATGAGAGAAGAGAAAGGAGGTAGGGATGAAGAGACCAGGATTAGGGATCTCTCCAAATGAAGCGTCTCAGCCTATTTATAGGCAAACATAACCCAAAGGAGGAGGTGAGGAGATCTGATCTCCTAAAAATCTATGTAAACCCTAAAGAGATAGGGATGAACATATCATAGGCCCTATGGGATGCTGCCACCTATCCTGGATGCCACCTCGTCTTGACTGACTAAGTTGTTTGGTAGTTATGTGAGACTAGTCAACTGTCTATTTGTCCTACTCCTTGTGCACAAATTCCATGGTGTCCTGGAATCCACCTGTCCAGGTCACAAATTCCATGGTGTCCTGGAATCCACCTGTCTAGGTTGCAAATTCCATGGTGTCATGGAATCCACCTGTGGAATTCCTTCTAGACTGGAAATCAAGTCAGTCCTGATGGAATCCTTGGAGTGATCCTTAGACATTTTGTCTCTGTGCTGTGTACTTTGGAATTGCAATTCCATCCCTGCTGCATTTCCCTTTGGATTCCCACACTAGCATGGATCCTTGCTCTTGGTGTGGATTCTCATTCTTCTCGATGAATGGTGAACTTGAAGTGTATCCTCTTGGTTTTGTGAGGATTGATCCTCTTATCCGTAACTAGAATCCTTTGATGTTGCCTTCCTTGCGCTAATCATGTTGAGCATTGGAAGAGAGGGGTGTGCTGATTAAATCAATGCCTTCACGTTCCCTTGGTATGCATGTGTAGTCTTCTTGTTATTGGGGCTCTTGGATGTTGGAAGAGGGGCATGCTAATGAAATCAATGCCTTCAGCTTCCCTTGGTATGCATGTGTAGTCTTCTTGTTATTGGGGGCTCTTGGATCCTGAAATGGTCATCCTCTGATGCTTGAAGTCTCTGTATCCATCCTGATTGTCCTGGATCATCCTTGTTTGTCCTCCTCATGGAACTTATCCTTGTCTTGGATTCCCATAAAATAAGGGAAACATCGAGTAGTCACGATGGACAAGATCCTTAAATGCAAAGCAATTAAAAGATAAAACATGAAATAAAATTGCAAGATTTGATAGATTTGACTTATAAACTCCTAAACAAATAGAGGATTTTCATCATTTTCTGGTATCCTTCACATTTTTCCTTCATTCCAGGGTCACCAGGCAAGGATAGGATGAAATTCCTGGTCAGGGTGCAATTTTCAACGTCAACAGGAATCCTGCTATCCAGGGCGCAAAATCCACCTTCTACAGGAATTTGCGACCTGGAACATCCTCATTCCCTACGCGCAAAATCCAGTAGGTACTAGATTTTGCGACCATGACGAAATTTCTTCCTGGGTGCAAATTCCACTACCTACTAGATTTTACGACCAGGAAATGGTAGTTCACTTTTTTGGCTAAGGGTCTATCATTTTGTTCAATTCTTTTTAAGGATAAACTTTTGACATTGATCAGAGATTCATCATTTGGAATAAAATCCATCATGGGAAGTACCTTCTACCCCTCAGGGATTTCTGGATTTCAAGGTGAGCTTTTCAAATAGGCAGGGAATTTTTCTTCATGCAGGTACTTGCAGACTGGATAAGGAAACATCTCCTAGCCGGGTGCAAAATCCACCCTAGATAGGAACATGAACATGATTGACATCATCCCTGGGTGCATAATCCAACAGGTACTAGATTATGCGACCAGGACAAAAAATCATCCCTAGGCGCAAAATCCAGTACCTACTGGATTATGCAACCAGGAACAAAATCTTCTTGGATGCATATTCCAGTAGGTACTGGAATATGCGGCCAGGGATATTCCTTTGCAAAAAATCCACACTACTTTGAAGGGGGGTTTTAAAACACTCAGATGATTCGTCTTCGAAAATGCTGTAAGTCTTGAAACCTTATTTATTGAAATTCCTCCGTGTCATGGTCTTGGATTGAGTCCCGGAGCGGGATCGAAAATGGACATCCTCTGGACTACAGCCACTGGAATAGGGCATCATGCCGAGAATGAGAGGGCTCCAAGATGGAAAGATGAACATGGCAAGGAATGACAAACCTTGTCGAATTCAGGACCCAGGATTGGAACTTCGGGATAAGAATCCGAATAGACCTTGGAATGGGATTCTGGACAGGACTTCTAGACTGGAACTTCCGGATTGGACTCCTAGAACAAGATTCTAGATTGGACTTCCAAACAAGATTTTGGATTGGACTTTCGGATAGGATTTTGGATTGGACTTCTAGACAGGATTTTGGATTGGACTTCCAAAACAGGATTCTGGATTGGACTTCTGGACAGGATTTTGGATTGGACTTCCAGACTAGAGTGTTGGAACAGGAACTTCTGGACTAGAGTCTTGGATTGGAATTGTGGATAGGGACTCTTGGACTAGAAATATGGACAAAACCTCCTGGATTAGAACTATGGACAGAGTGAAGGATTAGGACCCTTCTTATGGAATGATGGACTTATGCCATGGACTGGTTAGTTTTGATCGAGGAATGATAGTTAGGGTTTCATTTATCCTCAGGAAAATTCACTATTTCCTTCACCACTTCAAGCACTCCTAATATTCCTTGTGAGATAATTGCCTAGGCATTCTTTCCTAACTTCATGGATCTGGGCAAGAAACTGCAAGACAGAGCAAAATGCTCAACAAAAGCGAGAAAAAAAGGGGGTCCCCATTTGCAATGGGGCGATGTGTGAAGACGTCACAACAGGTCCATTTTCTCCATTTTAAAGTTTCATTGTCTTGTTTTAGTGTTGTGCGGTTTCGTTTGGAGTTCCCATAGCCTTTGAGGCTTGTCATATAGTTTTCTGCCGAAAAGTCACATTTGAAATTTGCAATGATGGAATGGTTTTCCCCATGGCTACCACACCTTATGCAAAGTTTACAAAGTGTCCACCAAGGAAAAAGGTGGAAGTTGTGTATATATTGAAGCTTTTTAGGTAACAAAAACTAAGAATTTTCATCTGAGTTCCACCGAGCTCCACACATAGACGAGGTAGTTAGGGATTTTATGGAGTTAGTTCCATTGGGTTTTTGGAAGAGTGGAACAGTTTTAAGAAGTGTGCACTATTCATTGGGATAGGGAGAAATTAGGCATGGGACAGTAGAAAAAAATATACCACCGAGTTCAATAATCAGTTATGATTCTTGGTGAAGCTTGGCAAGGTCGGGAGACAGTTGTGTTAGAGAATAATGAATAACTGAAGAGTATGTGCTGGCAGATTCATTTGTATTGTCAATTAGATGTGTAGATGTGTCATTGTTAGTTAAGTTTTCTATCAAGCAATCCAATTAAGTGTCATGTTAGATTCTAGATTTATAGGATGTTGTTGAGTTTGACTCCAACTATGAATTTGTAATATCTTTGATGAATAATATATATGTTGTCATATTTGTTCTGTTTATTATTTCCTCAATATTTTATCATGGTATTAGAGCTGGTTTCGGTGTGACTCCTGTTGTGATGTAATCACACATCGCCCCATTGCAAATGGGGACCCCCTTTTTTTTGCTTTCTCGCTTCGTTTTGCTCTGAGCTTGTAGGGTTTTGATAGTGTTGTTTTGCCCATGTCTTGACAGTTTCTTGCCAAGAGGTCTATATGCCTTCATCCTGATGCATGTCACTGAGACCCTGAAAATGACTAAATCTGATATCCTGAAAATCCTGAAAAAATGACTTAAGTCTGAAATCTGGTGGATCCTCAGAAATCTAGAATCTGCATGCTAAATCATATGAATCCAGGACCTATCTCAAACATCCTAGAAGTATATTGATAAATATTTAAAGTATAAGAAACTCAATATCTGACTTATACTTAAACATATTTTCAATATACTTCCACTCAGAAAAATCCAAAATTTGACTAAGGCAAGAAATTCCTCACTCCATGTCCAAACCCGCCTAGTCTGGGCAGCCTCAAAGTGCATTCATGGACTTTGTCTTGTTCCAGGTGACATTGTCCAGACAGTACTCTCAAATCCACCTTAGGAAAAAAATGGTTAAGTTTTGAGGTTTTGGTGCACAAAACACTGAGATATGATGATTTGTAAGTAAGGTTTATGAGTTTGAGTGAAGTCAAGTGGATTATAAGCAACATTTCAAGTGTCACTCTCCAACCCACCCTACCTGGGCGGCCTTGGCATGAGGGCATGGATGATGTCTTCATTTCCACATGGATCTCTCTAGACAACACTTACAACCCCGCCCAAGGAGAAAGTGATCAAGTTTTTAAAGTGTTTCAAACACAAAGCATTAGGGGATCATGAAGTTTTGATGGAAGCTTGAAGGTTTAAAATGATTAAATGAGTTTTAAGTTGAAATCCAAGGGTCACCTCTAAAGCCACCCTACCTGGGTGGCCTCAAGAGGTCCTTGTGGATTGTATCATCTGCCACATGAAGCACTCCAAACACTGTCTCTAAAGCCACCCATAGTGAAGAACAACATAAGTTGTAAGTTTGTTTGATGAGAATGATGTAGATAACACCAAGGAGATGAGATAGTCAAATTGATAAGAGTGAAAAGTTTCTAAGTGTCAAAAATCTAAGGCCTACTATCAAACCCACCCTTTCTAGGTGGATTTCACCAAGACAAATGGACAAGATCATCACCTAGCATCCATGATGTGTCTTTCAACTTCAAAAAACACCTCAAAATTGCCTAAGTCTTAAGGAATTTGGAGAGAAAGGTCTTCATTAGGAGAGGAATGAGAAATAAGTGAAGTTTAAGTGATGTAATCCATGCATCATCCTCCAAGCTGCCCATACTAGGTGGCCTTCAACATCATGCTTGGATTGTGTCTCCTCCACAACATACTCTCCATACACACCCTCCAAACCCACTTTGTCAAGTGACTCCCACCATCATGCATGTCTTCCACACCATTCACTCCATGCACTCACTCTAAATCCGCCCATTCTTCAAGAGTTACATAGCATTCAAAGGAGGATAAACTCTCAATGAAACAAGTGAAGAGCTCTTAAGTTGTCAAAACCAAGCTAAAAAATACTTAAGTGATGAAAATACCTTATACCTCCTCCAATCCCGCCCATGCTAGGCGGCCTTGAGCACTTTGTTTGGACAAGGTCATGTCATTCACAAGACACACTCTACCTATCACCTCTAAACCCGCCCAACCTGTACGGCCTCACAAGGCAATGATGGACAATGTCATCATCAGGAGACTCTCTCTAGACACTCCCTCTAAACCTGCCCAAGGAGGAAAGTGGTCAAGTTTACAAGATGTTCTAAGCACAAAGACAAGCATATGATGAAATTCTAGGCAAAGTTTATAAAATTAAATCAATCAAATGCATTTCATAGAACAATCCAAGGGTCACCTCCAAACCCGCCCTACCTGGGTGGCCTCAAGAAGTGCCCGTGGACTCTGTCATGTAGCACATCAAACTCTCCATGCACTGTTTCCAGAACTGCCCAGGGATGAAGGTGGCATCAGTTGCAAGATGACACCAAGCATTACATAAACTCCTCCCAACAAGGATGAATTAATTGAAAAGAATGATAAAAAAATCACTAAGCCTGATGTCCTAAAATCCTAAAAATTGGCTAAGTCTGAAATCTGGTGGATCCTCCAAAATCTAGAATTTGCATGTTAAATCCTATGGATCTAAGACCCATCTCAAACATCCTGGAAGTATATTGATAAATATTTAAAGTATAAGAAACTCAATTCCAATATGCTGACAGGACTTGCATTCCAAGCACACCTTATAAACCTGCCCAGCCTGGGCAGAAATTTCACCTGAGCATGGATTCCACATTGTTCACATGAGTCTCTCCAGACAAAGACCTCAAACCTGCCTAGGAAGACCCTGACGAAAAGTTGCAAGTTAGGAGAAGTAGGGAGTTCATTTAGAGGCAAAAAAAGAACAAGACTGAGAAAAATCCAAGACTCCCTCTCAAATCTGCCCTTCCTGGGCGGCCTTGTGGTGTGAGCTTGGATTAGGTAGTGATTACTCCACATAACTCCTAATCCGCCCATCCACTGGGGTAAGTTGCAAGAACAATCAATGAAGGAAGGTGGAAGTTGATTAAGGGAAATGAGACAAGTTTCGAAATGTTATGAAGATCATTCCACACAACACCCTCTAGGCTGCCTAGCTTGGGCGGATTTCACTATGTCATAAGGATTGTCCTTCATTCTCATTCCAAACTTGCCTACTAACTTTGCACAAGTACTCCAAGATACTAAGTCATGTCAAGAGAGAAGGAGGAGTCATTTAGGTGAAGCCAAAAATTGTCTAAGTCTAAAATTCCTTACCTCACCTTCAATCCCACCCTTCCTAGGTGGCCTTGACCACCTTGCATGGATTCCATGTCCTCCACATCACACACCCTCCAAACCCACCCAACATAGGCACTCCAGAGACTTAGGCATGGATTTCACGTGAAAGGGTATGTTTTGAAATGTCATTTTTTGATCCCACATGCATAAGATGAATGTAATTTGTTATTGAAAATCCTTTATATCAAGTCTTAATTTGATGTGTTTCTTCTTCTAGGTGATGGAGGATCTAAGGAGGTGAATGGCGAGAGCTCATACATAAGAAGTTTTGAAGGTGGAGGAACGTTGCTCAAACTTGTCATCATCACCACATGGAGGAGAGCTCTTACATCAAGTTTATCTTACTTCGAAGACTTCGTACGTCTGGATGAGGAAGAATCAACTCCATGTGGAGGGGAGCTAGTCTAAGATGATCAAGGTTACAAGTTTAGTTCATCATCAAGAGCATCATCTGTACGAGGCGAGGATTAGTGGAAGGTTGTCACTTCACTATGCATATCTTGAAGGAGGTCATCATCCAGAAGCTCACATTTCATTCGCTAGACAAGAAGAACTCTCATCATGCACCAGTCTACTCCATGAGTCCATGCAACTGTCTAGAGGCATGATCCTACACAAGCACGAGGACATCACAAGATGAGAGATGAGCATGATCATCAAAGTGATCCATGAGTTACATCAAGACAACAAGAAGAAAATATTCTAAGTAAAGTGAACATGAGGTGAACCAGACTAGTTCGTTTGAAGATGCTAAGGTGGCATGTACACATCATCAAGCCAATCACATTCTGCCATGTCATTCATTCAAGAGGGCCCACCATAAAGATGCTCCAAAGATGCTTATCACATTGGGAAACGTGCCTTCATTGCCTCTTTCATGTTCTAAAAATAGCAAATTTTGTAACAAACTACCTTGTTGTCTCAATCTCAGTCGTTGATTGCTAAATCAGTCTTGGCCCTTCATGTAATTTATGGAGTCTATAAAAGGCTCATTCTTCTCATTTGTAAAGGACAATATAGGGGAGATTAGAGATTAGGAAGAGAATCATTAAAGGAAGATAGAGTAGGAGTAGATACTATGGCAATAGGAGTAGAGTAGAAAGAACTCTTCGAAATCATTGAAGAGATATATGAGATTGTTGTAAACAAAACACTTCTTAAGTCAATACAAGCTCATTGTTGTTTGCATGGGGATCTTGTACGATCAAGGAATGTTCGCATGGTTTCTTATTCTCCAAGATGGTTGAGATGTGGTTCCAAGTAGATTAGATGATAAAGTAGATAGAGTTCATTGATGTAATGGATATATGCAATGATATTTGATAAATTCCCATTGGTTCATACTTTTGATGGCCTGTCGACGGTAAGTCATCATGTAAAGTTAGCCTGAGCCACATCTTGCAAATAGTTTGATTGTTGATGCTCCTTCGAGTTGAAACAACTGTGGGTACTTTGGAGTGTCAACAATATAAAAATCCTTGGTTTATCCTTTGGAGATTGCACCTGTTTCATGTAGTTGTTGCTTGTCATGGCGAAGTGAAATTTGGTTTCTAAGGGAATTTGTCTACCATAGCATCATTCATCATGTCATTGTCATTAGAATGGCTTTCTTAACCTTTGCCTTTTTTTTTTTTGTAGTTGATTAGAAGAAGTTTCATTTCACAAGGAAAGAGTACATATTTGAATGGAGTGATGAATAAATTCTGTGTAATTCCCTTTGTATAAACAACATTATTACACCATACCACCGAGGCTATCTGTTGCAAATCACGTACAAGGAACCTTGGAGCGTTCTTGTTTGATCACTTAGTTTAGCATTCGAGACACTTTGTTCAAGAGAGGATAGAGCACTTGGTGTTTTATTCTAATGTTGTTGTTGTCAAGAAAACATCATCAACAACTCCACCATTGGAGTGCCTAAGAATATGAGAGCATGAGGTGTTTGCTGCAAGTCTAAAAAGTGAAGTGATGTTCACCATTGGTGTAAAAGTTTTGTTTCAAGCGCTCGTTACAAAAGGCTAAATTTGGTGGACTGTTATTTCTTTTGTCTGTAGTCAAATGTGTATACTACTACTGTGAAGGCTGGTTCATTGAGAGGAGGAACGTGGATTAGTTAGACTGCTTGCTGCCTTGAAAGTCTTCTGTAGCATTTAAGAGGGACAACCTTTGTCAAGTTTCTCAAGTTTCTACTGATCTGATCCCTGCTGTAGAACCTGTCAATATTCTTCAATGGGATTTGTCAGCCCCTCTAGTTATGGCCACAGATGTAGAGTCGGATGCAGCCCCTATGCCACCACTTTCTTGGTTGGCTGCACCAATTTGGGAGGTTCCAAATGATCCGCAAGTCTGGTCTCGTGGTTCTCAATGACTTTATTTCTGGTCTTTTCAATTCTACTTTTCTGAGGAATGGAGGACTTCTTTTTGCGATGTATGAAGACATAAAAAGAAGTATTGGAGAAACTGTAGATGAAAATAATGCAAAGGTTGTCATTGTTGGTATGTGAGAAACCAAAAATAGGAGAGATTGAATTTGTTGTTAAGTGATATAGCATTTGTTGATATTGTTAGATAGTTTGAGATTATCAAAGCACATTTAAAAAAGGTTGTCAGAGGAAATATGGGTTCCTCGACATGCCTCCATTTTGTTTGGTGTTGGAGGAGGAGAGGTGCATGAGATTTCAATGGAGCAGTGATGTGCTCATGTAATAGTTTAGGAGGGATGGAGATGTCTTCAGTTCTTCATTAAGGGGGAGTGTTGGAGAATAATGAATAACTTAAGAGTATGTGCTAGCAGTTTCATTTGTGTTGTCAATTAGATGTGTAGATGTGTCATTGTTAGTTAAGTTTGCTGTCAAGCAATCCAGTTAAATGTCATGTTAGATTCCACATTTATAGGATGTTGTTGAGTTTGACTCTGTTGTGACCACATCACACATCGCCCCATTGCAAATGGGGACCCCCTTTTTTTTTAGCTCCAATGTTTTGCATGAGATCTTAGATGATGCCTTAGGTTCATTTCCTCTGCCAATCCACTAATGAGTTCCTCTTCTAGGAGATTTTTGCTTTATCTGGAGGATGAACTTGCAGTAATGAAGAATCAAATCACATCTAGATAATGAATGTTGAGATTAATCCTGAAGTATGTTTGAGATCCTGAAAAAGACCAAGTCTGGAGCCTGAAATCCTGAAAATCCTGAAAAAATGACTAAGTCTCAAATCTGGTGAATCCTCCAAATTCTAGATTTTGCATGTTAAATCCGGTGGATTCGAGACCTATCTCAAACATCCTGAAAGGTATATTGAAAAATATTTAAAGTATAAGAAATTCAATCTCTCAACTTATACTTTAAATATTTTTCAATATACCTTTACCCTCGCAATCCTGAAAAATGCCTGACTCTTCCAAAGGATTCAAAAAGCTCATCTAGTGCGACGGGGCACTTAAGTGGCGCAAAATCACGAGGGAAAAAGCGCTTTTCAATTACAAGATAAGATGAGGATTTCCACTTGATGAACCAATGCGCCAATCTAAAACCTTGAAGTGATGCGAAAATTTTAAAGGATTTTCAAGTTTTGAAGTGATGCGATTTTAGAAGATTTTTCATACCCTTTTGATGCGAATTCCAGAGGAATTTATACATGCTATCTAATGCGCAAGAGCATGAGGATCTCAATGCCTTGAACTAATGCGTAAAAACATGAGGATTTCAATCAATCATCTAGTGCGCCCAAACTAAAAGCATCATTTTGAAGGAAAAGATAAGGACTTCAAACACTTAACTAATGTGAAAATCAAAAAAGCCACGTCTTGGAGCGAATTAAAGATGATAAGTGTCCAGAGGATTTCCAAACCATCAACCAATGCGCTAGGATAGGAGTTGATTCCGAAATGTAAATTTTTGAAGAGAGTCTAAAAGATTTGAAAAGCTCATCTAGTGCGCCACACATAAGGGAGAATGAAGTTCATTTTTGAAGATCTCAAGTTACCTATCTATTGCGCCACACATGAGAAGAACTCAAGTTGCCCATCTAATGCGCTAAGGGGGAAGAAGGTAGAGTATTTCAAAACACTAACTCGAGGGGATCTTGTCACCTTCATCCAATGCACCACTCCCTTGCAAGTGAAAATGAGTTCAAACCAAAGTAATGTTGAGAGGATTTTAATCCTTCATCCAATGCGAAATGCTAGGAGGGATCAAAAACTTGATCCAAAGTGCCACACATGAGGATTTTGAGGGTGTGATCTAATGCGAAGAATCAAGAATCAAAGTCTTAAAGTGAAATCTAAAAGGCAAGAGGATTTTAATCCTTCATCCAATGCGACCTTGTAGAGGGGAGTAAAAGTTGAATTTCGAAAGGAAAATTTCAGAGGAAATCACACCCTTCATCCAATGCGACCACCTCTAAGAAGATTTCAAAAATCTTATCTAATGCACTTAAGGAAGGAAAGGGTTCAATACAAATTTCAAAGACTTTTTCAAGGAGGATCCAAAATCTTAAACCAATGCGCCTAGATAGGGAGGTCTTTATTGATCATTTGAGATGAAATTCTAACCGGAAGATGAAATTGCTAACTAATGTGCTCTCCTTAAGGATTAAAAATAGTGGTTTAGAATGCAAATTTTAAGAGTTTCAATGAAGATCAAGAAGTTGTCATCTAGTGCGCTTGGCTTGGAAATGCATTCTTATATGTTATAAAATCAAATATTATCATGTTTATCGAGAAGGTTGATATTATTTCTTTCTTTGTGTTGTAGGAGCTAAAGGCTGGAAACACTTTCAAGTAGGAAGGAAAGTCAGGAAGCAGTCTTCAAGAAGAAGGCATCGTAAGCTGCCCAAAGTGATCACTTCAAGCATCATGTAGCTGCTTCAAAGGAACCTTTCATCATCCTTGTGTTGGAATTCTTCATCAAGTGGCATCAAGTTAAGATTGTCTAGAAGACATCCATCCGAAGGACATCATCTACATCAAGACTTTCTAAGACATCCAATCTACTTCAAGTTCCTTCGAGCTTCAAGATCATCTTCAAGGAATCATTTCATCAACTACATCATGATCATCAAAGAGCAAGTGTTTGAATCACTTTCACCTTGCGGAGGGAACACTACTCTAAAGGATTATACCTCAAATCTTCTACATCATCAAGTTGGAACACTTCATTGAAACTTCCAAAGACACTTCATCTATTCAATTTAAAGTTCCAGTAAACTTCAAGTCCAATAGAGAGTCTTCTACTTTCAAGTTCAAGGAAACATCATTAGCTTCATCATCTACTCATTCTTCAAGAAGGAGCATCATCAGAGAAGATCATCATGTATCCTATTAGAAGATGATTATCTTACCTGCAAGAAGAAGAAACATTACAAAGTCAATCAAATGAGCTACAAGTATCATACATCCAGTTGCAAGGAGATGTACAAGGCAAGATCCACAAGATGTATTCCTAAACATACAAGTTCAAACAATCACATTGAATACATCACATAAAGATGATACAATTTTCAAAGTATGCTAAGTTGGCATCTATGTGGCGAGTACACATCATTCAATTTTGATTAGCCGCATTATTTAATGCATTAAATGTATCATTTAATGAAAGAAGTCAAAGGGATTCGTATGTGGAAGATGTTTTTAAATGCTTTCGCCTTACCTTATCACATTGGAAAATGTGCCTTCATTGCCTCCCTCTTTTGTGCTAAAAATAGCAAGTTATTGTAACTACCTATGAGGTGGCATGATTTGAGCCCTTGGCTATCGAATTGATCTAAGCCATTCATTGTAATCTGGAGCACTATATAAAGGCCTTGTTGCCTCATTTGTAATTCAGTAGATCATCAGTAGTAGTAGGAGTAGAATAGGAGACTCTCAAAATTCTCTGAGAGGGCTTGAAATTGTTGTAAATATTTCTCAAGGTTAATGCAAAAGACATTGGAGCTACTTGTTTGGTGTTTAAGGTTGTCTTGTGGAATCGCATGATTTCTTGTACTTAATGAAATGGAGAGATGTCTCAAAGTTAGATTAGAAATAGATTAGAGCTCATTGATGTAATGCATGTATGTACTGAATATTTGATCAACTCCTAGCTCATGCTTTTAACATTCATCGCTGATGAAGTGTTGTGTAAAGCTAGTCTGAGCTTATTTGCTTAAATTCGATTGTGGATGCTTGTTTGAGCTGCGCCATTTGATGGGTGCTTGTATAAGTCTTCATGATTTGAAAACCATTCGTGTAACCTTAGGAGATTGCACCAGCTTCATGTAGTTGTAGGCACCCTTGGTGAAGTGAAGTTAGGTTAAATCAGGAGTTTGTCTGTTCAATACATCATTATTGCCTCATTGACCTTAGATAGTTTCCTAAACCTTTATCTTTTTCTATTTCTTTATCATTGAAACCTTGTATATAAATCATCCACACTGAAGGAGAAATAAGCTGAATGAAAGAAGAAAGATCTAATGTAAGTCCCTTTGTGTTTACCAGCAAAAATCATACTTAAGTCACTGAGCTATCTCTTACAAAATCTTCAGAAGGAACCTTGGAGTCGTCTCGTTTGATCACCTAGTTCAGCATCCGAGAGGCTTTGCTCAAGAGAGAGTCAGATACTCAGTATTTTACTCTAATTGTTGACTTGTTGAAAAACAATCATCAACAGAGTCCAACTATAAATTTGTAATATCTTTGATGAATAATATATATGTTGTCATATTTGTTCTGTTTATTATTTCCTCAATATTTTATCAAGTTGTAGGATGAGTTGTTGAGGAGCTAACTCGTGGGAGGAGGAGCAGTGAGAGCCCAATCGGGACAGTCACCGAAAAGGTAGTGGAAAGTTGAAAAGAACACTAATAGCAACGAGAGGAGGTCTAAAAGGAATGTAGAAGGGATGTGCAATTGGAACAACAATATAATACAGTACAGAGGTTGTGAAGAGTGCAGGGAGCATAAAAAACATTTTGGCTCTGCAAATGAAACCCTCTACAAGGGTATATACTTGTAATCTCCTCTGCATATTGGTATAAACGTTTGGTTTGCTTTACTAAGAACCTTTAAAACTTGTGTATTCTCTCGGTGAAGGACAGTAGAACAGAGGCAAAGTATGTCCATTTGTTAGGAGATTGTTATTTGGTATTACATTAACAAAATGCTATATGAAATTTTGGTTTTTAATGTGCTCACACTGTCCAGCATTGTAAATCGTGGTTGTCACCAACAAAGAACCTTTAAACTGGTGGTTATCTCTGTGCAGGAGGAGTACCATACGTTGGTCACTGATTTGAGGTAGATAAAGAGTCCATTATGGACTGTAGCAGGGTTTAGACGTACCCATCAGAGACTGACCCAAATTTGTGAACAATTTAGACTATATTTGTCTCATTTTGAGGACAGAGAGATGTTATATGACCTCGTTTTTAACACCTTATCCATAGATCATATCAATTCTTCTTATGTTAATTGCTGCAGACCATTCTGGTCCTATATAGGTCGACTGTCCCAATTAAGACAGTGTTCTTTGACATGCATTTGTCAACCTCTACACCAGTTTCATAACTGTACCTCCTAAAAATAGCTTGTTGGATTGTTTTGAAACCTGAAGTGGAACCTTGGCTATCATTTTGGTATGAGAGATTTTGTAGTTTGTTTAAACTCTGCCTCTCAAACTATCAACTGCCCAAATCTCTAGTGATTTGTCACACATTTGGTTCCTATCAAGTTGTATGAAGGTTCTTGCTGACTGTCTTGCACAAACTATTCAGGATTGTTCCTCCTCTGTGAGGTTGTTGTCATCATTTTGTGGTATCAGAGCCAGAAAGATCAGGAAGTGGAAGTGGAAGTTGATAATGTTAAAGAAGATTTTATACAAGCACATGTTTTGAAATTTTGACAGGTTATCTCAAAAGAAGCCTAAGGCGAGATATCAAGAAAACAAGCACATGTGTTGAGGAAACAATTAATGAATTAATAAATTCTATTTATATCACCTTTGCTCGACTAGTTTTGTATGCAACTTGTAAAGGATGTAGAGGCACCATTGCCACCTAGCATGACATGTGCTTAGTTTATAATTGTTTAATCTCTTCATTTTTATAGATATGCATTTTTTGGGTCATTAATACTAAACAGTCACTTTTTATTGTAAACCTTTTAAACAATGTTCTTAAACATTCTATGTTAATATGAAATATTACAATTGTTTCCAATTTTACAAAAGTAGGATTTTCTAAAATATATTTTGAATTCTTGTACTTATCAATTATTGAAAATTTGAGTAAAGGAATCTTCAATTACTCATTGTTGTTTAGCTTTTGCTCATTTCATGAAAGTGTCCATCAAAGACCCTCTTTTGGCCACCATTTCCATACATTTATTGCAACCTAAAGCATTTTTTGACCACTAGATCATTATTATGTGAACTTTCTTTGTAACTCCCAAAATTTGATAGTTCAAAAGTTTGGTTGTTTAAAACTTAAGTTTACATAACAATGACTTGTCAACCAAATTAAGAAACTTTGGATTAAGTCACTTATAACCTCATATGGTTGAGGTGATTTCTTTTTGTCTTTGATGCAATGAACATTACCTCCTAAATGGTGACAAAATAAACAACACTTGAATATATCACTGTCAAAACTCTAACTCATTCTGACCATTATTTAACTTGTATAAAAAATCAACTAATCATTTTAAAAAGGTTGTATTCCTAAAAATATTATTAGAAGAAATATAATTACATGCATAGCTCCTTAAAAAAGAAACCCAAAAAAGCATTCTCCAACACTACAAAACAATTGTACCTAGAAATGATATTTTATATGCATGCCTCACTACCCCCCTCACTTCACTCGTCCTGTACATACTAGCGATACTGGTACCTTTGAACATCATTTAGACCAAATTAATTCGGAAGGCACATCGAACTAAAGATAGGCCATGGTTGTACAAGTACAATATGAGCCATCTTCCATAAACATCTTGTGTGAGGAATCTGTTCTCTCTTCCAAAGCTTAGAACGTGTAATCTTTTATGCATCCGTTAACATAGAGGGGAATTTTCAAGATTCTATTCCCGCCGTTTTACTAGATTTACTGGCAGTAAAGAAGTTACAGTTTTCAACCCTCCCGTTGATATGGCATAAAAAGCGTTATGAAATACTCATTGCATTCCATTTATAAATCTGATTCCCACTCCTCCCACCAGTGTCTCCATTATCCAATGCTACCAAATTTAACATGTCAGTCTGCGTTTCTGACAACTGAATGTAGCAAATTAATTTGTGTTTCTGACAGCCCATTAGTCATGCAGAATAAAGAACAATATCTATACGTTTTTAGGACGAATTTAGCAAATTAATTTGTGTTTCTGACAGACCAGAATTCATGCAGAAAAAGCAACAATATCTATATATTATAGTTGTCCTAGCGAATCAGTGATGGTAGTTTTATTTCTGTTTCTTGGAGCAGTTTGAAATTTCAAGCTGTTATAAACAGAATTCATGTAGAAACACAGCAAAATGGTCGTTTGTTGTAACAGTTTGAAGGGAAGGGACTCTGAACGATTTTTATATGGCTTTCCCTTCAAACTGTTATAACAACGACCATTTTGTTGCTTTCAATTATATATATAGAGTTCAAGTAAGTAACTTTATTAAATCATCAATTTAGGATTGAATGAATTTTATGTTTTTGCTTTTTCTGAATTTTATTTTAAATTGTGTAATTTTAGAGATATGTTCACTTCGGAGGTTTTTATTTGAGTTGGAGAAATCGGTGGTTTAAGGAGAAATCAAGCAGGGAAGGGTAGTGCAGGATGTACACTGTCGTATCGTCCTAACAAAGAAGGTATGGATTTCTTTTGCCCCCCAAAAAATGACAGGTACAGAAAGTGAATTGTCTTTAGATTTTGTAGTTTTATTGATTTCTGATGTTAATTTGTTTGATCTTTTAATTTGAATGTTATATGTCATATATTATAATTTTGGTATTATGTTTTAATGATTTTCTGACACTGCCTTTGAGCACTGCACCATATATACTGTTATATGGCGTATAGACATGAATCTTTATATATGTCGACTTTTAGTTGCAGGGCTAGCTAGATGTGTTCTGTAACAAAAGCATGGTTTTTTTTGTGCTGGCTCTAAGATTTTTTGTTTTTTGTTTTTTGTTTTTGTTGCAAAAGGGAGATTTTTTTAAGAATTTGGTGAAATATTCTTTAGTTGTGGGATGGATCTAGTGAATCCATTGGTTACTATAATCCAAATTTTTGAAGTTTGTGAAATACTCTTTAGTTGTGGGATAGATCTAGTGAATCCATTGGTTACTAGTAATCTAATTTTTTTAAGAATTTGGTGAAATACTCTTTAGTTGTCTGATGGAACAGTGAACCCATTGGTTAGTAGTAATCCAAGCTTTTCAATCCTTTTTTTGGTGGCTCTTAAGTACCTACCTAGGTATACTACCTTCAAGACTGATATCTTTAAATGTGGTGTTTTTTAGATAGATATATTTAAGATATCTTCAATTAATCTATTGTATTTGGTTTGTATGGTGTCTTCATTGGTTTATACACAATGTGCAACTTCAACCCTGGAACCAAAAAGATCATCCTATTGACAGATTGGTTAGAGTGCATACTAATTACACCCAAGGCTAAATTTCTTACCAAATATGAGACTTATTATTGTCATTACCCCATTTCGCAAGGTGTTCAAATTCAAGCATAAACACAACCTTGTAAAATCCCTGGGTTTAGGTTTCTATCCAATTAAACAAGTAAGATTAAATATAATTGTAAATATCAGATTTGAATGCATAGTAAATGTTACAATCTTATCAACAATAGACACTTTTATCAAGTCTTTGCTATAGTTACTTCATTCATGAACTTTTAAGACACCTTCCTAAACATATATAATACTTGAATCATAATCAATAGAATGAAAAGAAATCACATTCATATTTAATAGAGATCTATATTGTCCTTTGGCAATTCATACATATATACACCAATCTCTCAATACTTAATTAATGACTTCCTATCTATGCAAGTCTAAGTAAACTTAATCAATGAAAAGCCACTATTGTTGAGTCAAGATCAAAGATTACAAATTAAACCAAGAGGATTTCAAATCAACTATCTCCTTCTATCAAAAACTTTTTGCATTGCTAATTGGGTTGATGCTAATAATAGTTTCAACATATGTATGTATATATGTTCACATGTGTGTGAATATATATATATCTGTGTGTGTGCGCGCGCACATGTACATGTATCTATATGCATATATACATATGTATGTGTCTATATATACATACATATGTACATGGTAGATATTAATTTTGGTTACATAATATCACTGCACATTCAATTGATATGTATTCATGCCCATATAGTACTATTGTTGGTTACAAAAAATTTCCAAAATCACTAGCTTGTAATACAGTCCTTTAATTTCACCTGAAATCTATTTCTGTTGGTTTCACAGTTTACAAAATTGTAGACATATTCCTTATACTATAAGGAAAACTTGACTTGAAATGCTTATCCTAGTTAATCATAAAACCTATGAATGGCTTTGGATCCTCTACAGGACTATTGGTTGCAGTATTATTCGGAGGAGTTTCAAGAACAAGTGGTGTGATTGACATATTGACCATTGTCAATGAAAGATGACCAAACATTGGTTGGTCTAGGACCCTAGAAAATTAGAATTGCTTTGTAGGGGAATGATGGGGCTATTGACTTGGAAGTTGTTTATGGTAACATAGGTAGGGGTAAATATCTTGTACATATCCTTTAGAATATGATATTTTATAGGTAGAGGGTTTGTGTTGTTGGAATACAGAACCACTGGGGGGGTGAATCGAATCAGTGGTTTAAAAGACAACTTGGTTTATCAATTCTTGAAAATACTTAGAAGAACCACTTATTTCAAAACGTCAAAAGAAGACAATGTCAAGTACTTTAAATACAATGCAAATCAAAGTATGTTGAAGACCATAAAAGACACATTAAATATACCAAAGACAAGTTACTGAGAAAATAAATGGAGACACAACACTACACAAGTTTTAAGTGGAAAACCCTGAAAAGGGAAAAACCACTGTCCAATCCTCTCAAAACTTTATATTACTATCTCACTGACAATAAAACCTCACTGGTTACACCATGCCTCACTTGGCAAAAGAGCATCAACTCTGTATACTTCAAGCGCACCTGATCCTTGTCCTAGAAGCACCAACTTCAATACATACAACTTAAAAATGTAAATACAGAAAACTACTATGTTTATACAGATCATATAAATACAGAAAACTACTCTGTTTATACAGATCATAAACTATATGAATCACCAACTTCAATACATACAACTTAAAAACGTAAATAGAGAAAACTACTCTGTTTACACAGATCATAAACTATATCAGGAACTGCTCTGCATATACATTCTCATAACAATGTGTCTCCTGATATCAAACCCTTATATAACCTTTTCTTATACTATAGAAAATGCTTCATAACACTCATTAACTTCACAATGATTAATGAAATAAATTCTATGTAATAACTTCTATCTACAAATACTCAGAGTTATACTGTTTAAGCTTCAAGGACTATACCATATCATCCAACAACAACCTTTACAATAGAAAGTAACTCCTTTAATCCATCGTTGAGAAAACAGTTGAAAAACTGCTTGCAAACCAGAAAACGGGCATATGACCGTCAAATCCATGTCTTCAAAGAATAACCGTTAGAGGTTTAAAAACACACCGTTCATCCTTATCTGCGCGCCACTCAAATATTAAATTTCTGTCGTTGATTTTAGTTATTCCCGCCTTTGCACAAAGATATATCGGGAGAGGCCGGTCCCGATTAGGTTAAGGGGCCGGTCACCACACGAAAGTGAGTCAGGTGACCCCCTTATGTTGTGACTTAAGTTACATTCAACCTGCTATTCCCGGTCACATTCAAAACATAAAAAAAGTGCATTGCCCGTCTAAGTATAAACACTTAGTTGTTTAAGGAGTTAATCACTTAGGGTTTTGGATCTAGGTCACTTGTAAACCCTAATCCTGCCAGAGAAGCTCAAGATTCAGATCAAGATTCAACCTTAGAGATTTGAATCACAACTAGACCATCTCTGTCTGTCAACCCTATTGCAGAATGTAAAGAGCAAGACATATTGACAACCACTTTTTGCATGTCTTAAAGAGACTTTGTATTAGGAAGTATTATGGTTTTTATGTTATTCAAAAACACTCATTGCTGACCCTTGACATTGAACACTGTCACTGATGAAGAGGAAAGAAAAAGACAATTTGAACTTGAAGAAACTACTTTACTTTGGTGTGCTTTAGGGTTTTAAGAGGTCCTAGAATTAATCTCCATACAATTACAAACACCAACACCTTGCAAACTTCCACAAGACAAGATGAAGAAGAGGACAATATTGATGAGATCATGAGGGCACTTGAGACACAAGAGGTCTTCAGATTTTTACTTGGAACAAGAGATTTGTTGATCTTCACAAACAAAGTAACCAATCATTACACATTATTGATATCAATGACAAACTAATACCAACATGAGGGAGTACTCAAATTCCTTGACCTACTTGCACCATGTGTTGAATCCCTATCCTTCACCATCTACCTATGCTTTTTTTTAAGTCTTTCTTACTCTTTTTTCCTTCTCCCTCTATTGTTGGATCTTTTCCTATTCTCTTTTTTACATCTTCAATTGCTTTTCAACCTTTAATTCTTCCCTTCTCACCATTTTTTTAAGTCATCAAGAATTTTTATTACCTATGCCTACTCTTTCTTCCTAGATTTTATTTCTTAAATTTTAGATTTTGCTTGCTTCTTGTTGTTCATGCATTATTATATAATCATCTTATATAACGATTTGAGATTGTTTTTCTATCCTAAGTGCACCATCATCAATGGGATTGGGCCTCCTGCAAACTCTTTCAATTGGTAGCTTAAAAAATTTCTTTAATAAACCTTGATTACATTTAAATTTTTTCTTAGTTATTTCATTACCTTCCAAATCTATACTTTCAAAAGTTGTGGTGTTTGTAAAGTAATTTACCACCTCAATTCTTGGAAGTGGAGATGGGGATGGCATGGATAAGGACATTTCTTCATTTTCAACATTAATTTCAAATCCAAGGTTGGTGGCTACTTTTATATGGGAAAAGAGATCTAATCAATTATATGATAATTAGATTACTCTTTCCTATACATCATTAGGAGACAAGTCACCAAGGACTTCAAACAAGGATGGTGTCCTTGAGGAAGAGCTTGTTGGAAATGTTGTCACTGATGTCAAAAGTATATGAATGAGAAGATTGTTGTCATTAATGTTGAAAAAGAGAAGATTGTTGTCAAAAGTGTATGGGAGATTGTTGAAGGAAAGCCATGTTATTATCATTAACATATGGATAAAATTGTTGCATAATTAATGCCTTGAGCTTGATGAAGAACAATAATTATTTGAGGCTAACCCTCATTATGGTACCAATGTATTAAGAAACCAAAGGAAAATATAATATGGTCATATATACAAAGACTAAGGAGCAATGGTTAAAATGGTAAAGAGTGAGCATGACATCATTCCTTGTTACTATTGCTATATGTGCTTCATTTATCACCTTATCACTTGCATTTGGTTTTGTTTGTGCTTGTTGATAAACATTCTGTTTGGGATTTCCTTTTCCCTTATTCCCTTTTCTTTTTCCCATATGTGCTCTTTAAGATCTACCTTCTAACTATTAGGCTATCTCTGAAGGAACCTGCTCTGATACCGATTGATAAGCACATGGTGATACTAAGTGGGGGTGAATCAGTATCTAACAATCTACTATACATCTACTACATATATGCTAGATCTAGCAATTAAGTACTCAATCAATTACATCAACTATTTTGTAATATCCCACCCAGGTGGAATATAGCCAAACACAAATTTTCTGCCCTTGTTTATTGATTTTCAAATTGCTCTGATACCACTGTAATATCCCTTGCTCAAACTGACCTCAACCTGCTGATTTATACCTCAAGGAATATTGTCAAACACTTTGTATGCAAGGTCTGATTTTTGTTGATATTCATTTCTGTTTGTTTGGCTATGAGTTTTGATGCTACAAATGGGGTCTTGGAATACTCCTAATGATGTAGGATGGATTGAAAATGCAATAGGAATGATATACTAACTAATTTTGACCTTTTTACATACATATAAGTGACTGAAATTAACTTGTACAGCCAATTGACATTTTGCCAAACACTTTCAATGCATCCTAAGATGGCTGATGTGCACCTACAACAATAAGACATTAATGCAAACACTTGGCATGCATCTATTCCATCTCTAATGAAAGTTACATATAAATATCTATGCAAATGTATACTTACAGCCAACTGACATTATGGCAAACAATTGGCATGCAACCTAACATGCTGATAAGGAATGCTATAATGAAGGACATTACATAGAACAAATGACATGCAATTGATAACTCTTTTATTAGATGCAATCCCGAACACAATGATATTAAGAAATACCAAGTCTCTTGGTTTCAATGTGAAACTAATACAATGCCCAATTTGATTACAATGATCATCTATAGCAGCATACTAAGTGACATGTAATGATAAATGCAACTACTTCCAATTATTATGCCAAAGGATGATGATGGAAAGCTATCACGGAATGATGAATTTAATACAAATAACATCACGTATGAGAACTAGGAAAATGATGGCTGCCAAGGCAAACTGACTTGATTTTCTTTGTGTTTAATGTATTTGCCTCCAAAAGTGTAGCACCCAGCCTTCTCATCAACCAAGGAAAGGAGTCCCTTCCAAACCCAAATTGAAACCTTCTCCTAGCTGCCTTATACTGTAGCATTACTGTTCATGACACTGTAGCATTTACTGTGGTGATCACTATTCATGTGAACTGTAGTGTTTACTGTAGCGATCACTGTTCATGTGCACTGTAGCGTTTACTGTAGTGGGTATTGTAGTAGCCAACAATAAATATATTCCACAATGAATCCTTAATACCCTTACAATCTGCAAATAGATATGTATCAACCCCTTGTATTCTTTGTATTTCTTCTCCAATTTAAGCACAGATTGGACTCCTAGATGAAGCCCACAATGAAGCAATAATTTAGCTGATATTTCACAACCTCAAAATTGCATAACCAATGAGAGTTTTCATTCCCAAAGGCTCAATAATGGCAGAAACCCTAGCTGGCTCCTTCACCAACAATCACATCAAAGCAAATATCAATTCCTAGATGATATGAAGCTTGGCTTGATCTTCTTTTATACTTTCTGAATCCATCTCCAAGATGCTTCTAGAAAAATAATATTATTATTTTATTTTAGTGACTTTATGTTATAATATTTTATTTAAGTCACTTTATTAAATTAATTAAATATAAGGTCACTTTATAATATTTATTTATTTAATAACCTTACAAATAATTAATTTAATTATTATCTCTAATTTTCCAATCCAACTGAATACCGGAATTGACATTGCCCACATGTCATAATCAGGTGCCCTGCTATAAATAGTAAACCCATCTATGTGACTTATTATAAATAGTAAGTATGAGAAACTAAGTTCTGAAACCTCTGCAAAGGCCAATCCTAAACCTCATTGAACATTGGAGAAGAAACCACATTGATAACTGCCCAACAGGGCTCTCTAACCACCTGTGTTAGTCTGTGAGGGCCAGGAATAGGCTAAACCACCCAAAAACCACAACTGCCTAAAATGGGGACATTACATATATATATTGATCTCTTCTTCTGTAAGCACCAACTCACTCTTACAATTCTTCTTCTGTAAGCACCAACTCACTCTTACAATTCTTCTTTTGTAAGCACCAACTCACAAGATACACCAATCTCCACTTAATAGAATTATAGGCACCAACCTATTGGAGGCTCCAACCCGCACACAAACTGATATCCAACCTAACAAGAGGCTCCAACCTATTAAACCTTCAATGGATGATGTAGTATTCTTCTTGACAAGATCTTCCTCTAACAAGTCAAATTACAACTCACACAATATCCTTCTTCCAAATCTGATCACAATCCACACAATAACCTTCCCTCACAAATCTAATCACTATCTCTCATTTTGTATGGTGTAAGTCTTTTCTTTTCAAATCAGGTTCACAAAGACAAATACTTTCTTCTCTCATAGATCTAATGACACACTCTCTTTCCTCATAAAACTAATCATAACATGGCAATATATTTTTCTCTCATAACTTCACATATATTCCTTTTCAAAATAGATCAAAATTATACTTCATTTTTCTACCTTTCCTCTTTCTATATCCTCTCTAACTTTCACATGATATTCATTACTTGCTTTTTCCTTTATGTCCAACTTACCTTTCTTTTACATCCTCTTATGCCTCTCATGAAGGGAGGTGACTTCATCAAAAAGTGGTGAACATTTCCAAAGGAGGCAACTCATCAAAATGGTCACCCAGAAGTTTATGATTAATACTTATGAAACTTTCTTTCAATTCACATCTTTTCTTTATGTTGATCGTACCTCATGTCACGCCTCTTCAAAACTCTAATTGTTTCCTTATTAAACTTTAATCACACCACACAATCCTTACCCAAATTGCATCCTCTTATCTTTTCAAATCACACCATATCTTCTATTTAACTTAAGACATCTTTCCTTCTTAACAGATCACACTTTTCTTTTCTCCTTAATTACACCTCCTTATTCATATTAAATATGATACTTTGTCTATTTGTATGAAGAGTCATCCATATTACAATTTAAATCTTTAATTTAAATTATTCTTAATCGCACCTCATCATTGTTGAGGGAGGTCAACTTCAAAAGGTGTTGGCTTCTATTCTTCTTTGTATCTAATGAGTTGGCCACATGTTTTACCCATTTGTTTAAACTTCAAACATTGACCAAGAGTGTTGCTTTTGATGGGGTCGGCCAACATTCATAAAATGAGTCATCCTCTTCTTGTTGGACATCCACAATATTATTCTCCATTATGTTTTGTGCCTTATTGACTTCCATCTCTACTTTCCTAAGTTTCCTTTCTTCTTAAATGATCATAGCCACATGCTCTTCCATTTTTTGAGTATTCTTGACCATTGTCAATGGATTGTGCTACACTTACCTTGCTAAGAAGCCTAGAATCAGTGGTTTAAATTGTCATGTCCTTAAGCAATATGTGATCCCATTTAGTCATAAATGTGATGGCATAACTTTTCTTACTATCTAGATTTCTATTTGACCAAATCTATGATCATATATTTTAATATCATGAAGATAGGTCAAGTTCATATTTCAATTAGAGAGTCAACTTCTTGTTTTCTTCTTGACATCAACTATCTCATCTATGACAATATTTCTAAAAATCTTCTAACAATCTCATTATACGTCTTTGACAATCTTTCTAATAATCTCCTCCATACACCTTTGACATGAGTGACACCAATTTTGTTCACACACCTTCAATCATAGCATGTTCTTATACTCTCTTATGTTTCAAAACTTTCTTATTAATCTCAATGTGGTGCAGGGGCACCTAGGTATATATTGTAAATAGGGGTCAAATGTTGAGTTATATGTTGTTAAGTCCAATGTTGGTGTAATAAGGTCAAATAAGACCATGTCATATGTTTTATCTCATGGCAAAAATTTAGAAAAGTTAAAAAGCTACAAAAGTGGCATTTTTAGTGTGTACCAAGGAAGGTGAAAGGTCAAGAATTCCAAAAGCCATTGGAATCAGTTGTTTTTGGATAGAATGTATGTAAATATGGTAGAGGATGTTTGAATAAGGGTTCTAAAGTGATATTTTGGAGAAGAATCAATAAAATCTCTATTTTTCCTGTTGTTTCACTATTTTTTGTTGTTCCCGTGACTTGTACGACCCAATATAGTATGGTAAAGACTTAAAACTAACTACATGTAGTAGAGCTATGAGTTACCTTTCATTCAATCCTAGTTTGGTCTTCTAACATTCATTTTTGAGCGAGTCAGAGTCATTTTTGTAAAATCTACCTTTAAAGTCTCATTAGCTAGGGTTTGCGAGGGAAATATGAAATTTTGAACCATTCCACCAATGGAAAAATTTGAAATCAGTGGAATGGAGGTTTTCAAGTTATTTTTTGTGTTTGTATGGTTTACAAGAGTAGAGGATGGAGTTAGGGGAGAATTTGATGCAGCCCTAGTCTAATATCTCTATGTATTAGGCTTTGTTTGTGTAGCTAGAGGTAGGGTTTCATAAAATGATAAGATGGGTATTTCTCCAGTTGATGAAATCTACATATTCAGACCCCATGTGACCTAAGAAGAGTCCTAAATTTAGTTTTTGTGTTGTGGGTTTTGGATTTCTCATAGTTGCTTTGTAAAAGAGGCCTTATTTCGCCTAGTTGCAGCATACCAATGAATTATAAAGGGTGTTTCTCCAAAACAACTACATCCCAAATCTCAATATGTTATCAAACAACCAAATGGGTATTTGGAATGATGTTTGGTTTATGGGTTTGAAATATTACCTATAACTTATGCATGAAAAACCAAGTTTGAAGGGCTACTAGGGAAAGGAGTAGTTTATGAAGGATTGCCCATGATTTGAATGCTTTAAGACTTGAAAGGTGAATAGGTTGAGTTGTTTAAGTGTTCTAACCTACTCTGCATCATAGTGGTATCAAAGCTATAGGTTTTGATGTATAGGGAAAAAAAAGTTGAAGTTTACAAAAGCAAAGATGCCTCCTAAAAGTAATGCAACGGCTAAAGAAGTGAGAGAGTTGAAGGAAATGTATGCCAGTGAGTTGAGACAAGTAAAGGAGTCTCAAGAAGATATTCTAGCCATACTTGCAACATTGGAATGAAACCAAAGAAGAGGTATGGTCACTAGAGACCAAAGTGACCAAGAGGAAGAGGAAGAGGGTGAAAATGCGAACACTCAAGGAGTCCCAGAGCTAGACAACCTTGATAAAGTGAGAATGATCAAGATGTTGAAGGCTATGAAGGGAGATACTCCTAAGGTGAAGATAGAATTGCCCATGTATGGTGGGAAGTTGGATGGTGAAGTGGTGCTAGGTTGGATTGATGCACTTAACAACTATTTTGAGTATGAGGAGGTAGCAGATGATCAAAATGTGAAATTTGCTAAAACCATATTGAAAGGTCCTGCCTTAACTTGGTGGAATTATGTATAGGAAGAGAGGTAAAAGAAGGGCAAGACAAATCCATTCATGGGACAAAATAGTGGCTAAAATCAAGAGCCAATTCCTATTGGGTGATTATGCAATACAAACATTTAGGAAGCTAGAAAATCTCAAGCAAAAAGAAATGGATGTCATGGATTCTCTTGAGGAGTTTCACAAGTTAAGTATAAGGATAGGTCATATTGAGGATGAGATGGAAAAAGTAGCAAGGTACATAAATGGGCAAAGGTTCTCCATACAAGATGAGTTAAGTCTTAATCCTCCAAGGACAGTGAAAGAATGTTTTCAATTGGCAATTAGGGAAGAAGAAAGATTAAATAGAAGGCAAGAAAAATAAGTTAGATGCAGAGGAAAGAACTTCAGAGGTAGAGGCAACTTTGGAGGGAGAGGACAATCCCAAAAAACACAAGGAGAGTCAAGTGGGCAGTAGGAACAAATCTCAAAATCAAGAGGCAATTTTAGAGGTAGAAGACCTAATGATAGAGGCAGGTTTGAAGGACAAGGTAGAGGTTCAAACACCTTTTAGTGCAAGAGGAAGATAGTAAGACTGTCAAACCTCCATCTCAACCTATTGTTCTAGAGATAGGTGAAACCTTGATGATGAGGACACTCATTAAGGTGCCAACAGTCGAAGAGCCTCCACAAAGGAAATCCTTGTTTAGGACCACTTACAAATCTCAAGGCAAGGTATGTAAGGTTATTGTTGATTTAGGTTCAACTGATAATTTAGTTTCTTTGGAGATGGTTGATGTTGATGTATAAATTTGTGGGCCTAATCCAACAACAACACATGGGAAACTTCAGAGACGTGGGATTGACCTCTAAAGTAACCTCCAAATTTTAAGGATGCTGGCTCTTCCATTTTTAAAGGGGGTTTTGGGAAAAAGGCAGAAGAAGAAACAAGATTATAGATACAATATTAAACTACCTTCCTATGGCAATGCACCAGATTTAACATTTACCCAAAAAGCACAGTGTCAAACCCTATATGATTTAACTAGAAATCAAAGAGCAGAGATTAATGGTTAATACTTAGTTTATAAATAGATTTGATAGAGGAAAAGAAATAGAAAATAATAAGAAAGAAATAGAAATATACTTTTGATTTGCACAAAACACTACTTCTTTATTTGAATGAAAAACAATTTATAGAGGCAAAGTTTGCACAAAATAAAATGTCACATCCTCATGAAAGAGGCACTACAGAGGCAATACGAAAATATATGTTGCTACTCCAAAATCTCTAATCTGTATAACTGTAGAACTCTCTTGGAACTCTATCGTGTTGTGACCAAAATACACCATCACCTCATTAAAAAATAGGGACCCCCTCTTTTTTGCCTTGAGATGCATTGAGTCTTTTAGAGTTCTGCTTTGACCTTATTTTGAGTTATGAAGAGGATTACATGAGCCATCCCTTTTCTTTTCATTGGCATTTGATCTTCGATCCAATGGATTCATCTAATTGAATCATGACATGATGAAACTAAGGGAGAATTGGAAGTCATCATGAATATTCAAGATGATCCCTCCACGGGTCATGATGTCTAAGAGTCTGATGTTGTAAGGTGTTGACATGGCAGAGTGACCAAGTTCTTCAAGAAAATCCAAAATCTCTTTCTAGTGCACCAAAGCATGGAGTAATTACATCTTGATTTTCATAAAGACATTTAAGAGAGGATCCAAAACCTTGATCTAGTATGCTGCCTTGGAATCAAATGATTGAAATATGAGAAAAGGCTAAGTTTTAACCAGAGCATGAAATGTTGATCTGATGTGCCAAGGTGGAGAGGTTTATTTGGAGGTTCAAATGCAACATTTCAAGTGGAGACCAAGATCTTATCCCATGCACTACCTTTTGATGAAGTCAGATTTAAAGTTGGTGAAATGTTTTAGGAGAGATCACAAACTTCAACTAATGTGCCAACCTTATAGAAGAGTTTTAATTGAGTGTGACATTGATTATCATAAGAAGATTTAAAGTCCTCAACCAGTGCGCCCTTATGAGGAAATTCAACTAGGATCCAAAACTTCCAACCAGAGCGCCAATCTCATGAGAGTTTTAAGGTAAATTTCAAGGAATCAAAACCTTGAACTAAAGCACCTCAATTAGAGTGTCACTTATGTAGGTCTTGTGAAGTAAGAGTGATCAAAACTCTTAACCATGGCACCAATGAGGATGAGGAACTTAAATTTAAAAGTATGATGAGATGAGGATCCAAAATCCCCAACCAGTGCACCTAAGGAAGAGGGAATAGTTTGGTTTTAACTTTAAATCAAGAAGCAACCAAATTCCTTAACCAATGTGCCTAGTCTAATGCGCCATTTTGGAGGCTAAGTTGAAGTGAGTTTGAAGATATGTTGAAAGGAGAACACAAGACATCCATCTAAAGTGCCAATTTTAAGGAGGGAAAGTGAAAGTCTTAAAGGTAGTTTGAAGGAGATCCAAAATTGTCATGTAATGTGCTGCCCTATGAAGGAAGCTAGACTCAAGTCTTATGATACCTCTTAGATCAGGATCCAAACTCTTAACCAATGCGCCGTGATTGATGTAGTTTAACTTAAGTTTCTTGGCCTTCTTTTAAAGAGGATTCAAATCCTTATCTAGTGCACCCTTATGAGGAAGTTCAATTGGAGTCTAGAAGTCTTAACCGATGCGCCCAAGGTCAAAGTACATCCTTCAAAATGGAGATCAAGATTTGTGACAAAGATAGGGAAGTGTGGAAGTGCAACTCTTAAGATAAGGATCCAAAACCTTCAAGCAATGTGCTACCCTATGAAAGACGTTAGATTCAAATTTTGAAAGAACTTTAAGAAGAAGACCAACATGTTGATCTCATGCGCTTGATCTCAAGGAAAGGCTGAGTGTAAATTTAATTCAAGTTTTTAAGACTTTTGAAGAAGCAACTAAAACATAGATCTCATGCGCCATTTTGGAGGGCAAGATAAGATGGAGTCTAAAAGACATGTTTTAAGAAGATTCAAGATGATGAACCACTGCACCACCTTGATGTAGATCAAGAGAATTTAGAAGTCTTAACCAATGCACCAAATTGGATGGAGTCAGATTACAAAGTTTCATAAGACTTCTCAACCAAGGATCAAAATTTCTAACTAATGCGCTCAAGATAGAGGATGTTCCTTTGATTGTTTAAGTGTAGATTTTATGTGATTTTAAGAGGAGACCAATTTGCCAACTAGCACGCCATTGTTTGGACATATTTCAACCAAAGTTTGATTTCCTCATCTAGTGCACCTACATGGAGATCTTTTTCGAGTAGGATGAATTTAGGTTTGTAAATGTTTCAAGAAGGATCAAAAACATCATCCAATGCACCCAACCTTGTGTGCCACCATAAATGAAAGGGGATTTAAAATTTGGAACCAATGTGCCATGTCCATAAAGGGACAAATGAAGGTATTTGAGTCTTAAGAAGAAATTGAAATCCCCAACTGATGCACCATTATTAGGAGGTGAATTTCAAACATCAAGTAAGAGTTTGTCCAAAGTTCAAAACCATGAACCAATCCGCCCATCCAGTGCACTACGATGAAGAATCTAAAGTGGATTGTTAATGTGATGTTCAAAGAAGAAATCAAACTTGCAAAAAATAAAAAACTAAACCTAACTTGCATGAGAATTCGCACCACATTTAGTGTAAAGTGAATTAATTAAATGTTTTTATTGCATTTATTTAGGTTAGCCTAGGTAGCAATTCTATATTTTGAAGCAAATTATATATATATATATCTGCCTTTGTTGTTCATTTTGTCATTTAACAAGCAACCAATTCACCTTAAGGAGAAGAAGTAGAAGTTAATTCTTAATAGAAGACAAGTCTGATTTTATCAAATCAAGTCTGATTTTGATCAAGTTTTGAAGGTAGTCATTTAGAATCAGTCCATTGGTAAAGTCTAATTTGGAAAATGTTAGTTTGATTTTCTTTCATTTTCAGCAAAGTTATGAGTTTTTAAGCTGAAAATTGTAGGTGTTGATGAATTTGTGCATAAGAGGATAGTTAATCACCATGATAAAAGATATAATTTTCTTGTGAAATCTCCTTCTAGATCTTTGAAAATTAGGATTCCAATGGATATAGCAAACTGAAGTGAGTTGTTTGATCATTCATTTTTAAGGTTACTTATTCGTGTCTAGTTTGTAGGATTATGGCGATGACATCAAAGGAAAGACAAGTGAGGATTCACATGGATGCTAAAGACAAAGTCCTGGAGTCAAAGCTTGTTTCAAGATGGATGAATATTACAGATATGAACATGGGCAATAGCAATCTAGAAGATATCAAGATCATGCTTCAAGAGCCTACTGGGAGTAGTCTTGCTAGAGCCATCGCAAGGAGTGGAGTCATTGAAGCTGCTTGCTTTCCGCCAGTTCTACCTTGTCAAGAAATGATTATAGAATGTGTTAAGAAGTATGACAAGGATACTAGACAAATTGTGGCCAAATATGGAACAATGCTAGCATACTTACAAAAGGAATCAATTGAAGAGACATTCAACATTCTAACCAAAGATAGGATGATCGACATCTCTATACACCAGGGTCAAAAAGAATATGATGTTGATTCAAAGAAGAGATTGCAAGAGATGAAGAAGGAATGGATGGTGAATCTGTCAATGAAGATTAATACAAACAATCCTCCACAGTTTCATAAATCATATTTTCATCCAGAGATTGGATACTTGATCATGTTCCTCAACAGAGTAACAGGTATGCCGCAATCAACAACCTTTCAGTCATGGATGTATTCCTTCATCAAGCTAATTCTCAAAGGAAAGATGATTAATTGGGCTGGACTCATCAATCAAAGCATGCATGAGCAACTCATTGACTTTTCAAGTACTAAGTCATTCCATATGAGTCCTTATATAGTATATCTTCTAGCAAGGAATGAAGTTTATCTAGGTTTGACTAAAAAGGGAGAAGTTGGGATTGGACTGCATAAGTACTTGTCACATCAATTTTACCCCCAGTTGCATCTCAAAAACATCAATCACTATATGAGATTCAATGATGCATTTGCTATTTTCATATTGAAGAGATTGAGAGGAGAGTTCCACAAGAGGTTATCAAATGCAGCAAAGGAATTCATCAGGACATATGGACATTGGTATACACAGCATGAAAGATATACATATATAAGGGTCCAAGGTTTCACATCCTATCCATACAGGTTACCAAGATATCCAACCAATAGGATGGTTATGTTAGAAGTTTCAAGACAACTCCTAGAACTCATTAGACTACAAAAGTTAAGGAAAGGAGGAATCTAGTTTCCACTAGTTCTTGGACAAAACCTTGAGTGTCCATCATTGGCAGTGGCTAGATATTCTGAAATAGAGCTTCAAGCATATCATCTACAAGCCCATGGCACTAAAAGACTTAATTTTGATCCTTTCAAAGTTTGCTGGAAATACAATCGAGAATATAAACATGTCATGCAGTTAGAAGATCACTAGGCAAATGCAAAAGATGAAGATGATCTTCGAACATTCAAGTGTTCAAGACTTACATGGGATCTAGTAAGAGCATCCAAGGTATTCCAAATCCTAGATCAGTTCATAGAAGATGACACTATACTAATAGATGAATTGGAGAAGATAAAGGATTTACCCTATATAGTTGGTTGGTCAAAGAGGGATGTATCTAAAGAGGAATTGTTGGAGCCGGTCTTAGCTATGACACAAGCTTGTATAAATTAGTTGCTACAAGAAATGACTGAGGAAGGACGCGTTCTTACATATGATAAGATGGATGAAGAAGAATCAGGACAACATAGTGCACATAGTGGACTCCAGCACAGTGGAAGTGATAAAGGTGACAATCAAGCTAGAAAGAGGAAAGGACCTAATCAAGATCAAGGAGAATCAAGTTAGAGGCCTAAGAAGAAGAATAGTAAATCTACTTCATCTAGTTTACAAGAAGGTATTTTAAATACTAATATTCTAGTACAAGAAGTTGAAGTAGTAGAAGAGACTATGGTGGTTCCATCCGAAGAGATTCATTCAAGCCCTACTGTTGAAATAGAAGATGATGATGTTGCTAATCAAGAAATAGAAGGACGGGTAAATGCAAGAAGTTGTGTCCACTTAAGGTTGAAGTTTCAGACTTAGAAAAAAACTTGAAATCGGGTTAACTAAAATGGGATCTCGCTTTTTATGAAACAGGACACCGTTTTGCTTCTGGATCCCGAGCCAAAAGCAGGATCCCATTTTCTAGAAACTGGATCCCGTTTTGAGTTTCATAAAAGGTTAATATTTTAACCTTTATGAAACGGGATCCCATTTTGAAACGGGATCCCATTTCATAAAAGATTAAAATATTAAACTTTTATGAAATGGGATTCTATTTTATAAATTTTGAATTTCTGACCCACTTTTTGCTATGGGTTTTGGGTCAGAAAAAAGGCTTGGGAACTTGACGCTTGGCTTTGGACCTGGTTTGACCTGGAAGTTGAAAGTCCTGTCAGTGTCACAACAAACTATTTTTTAACGAAATCAAAACCCATTATAGATGAGATAGTGTTGATTCCAAATAGGTAATTTTTTTTACAATTAGATTAATTTTTCTATTTTTCAATTAATTTATAATGAATCAGGTCCATAAACTTGAATTATCAGGGTTTTTAGTATTTTAATAACTTTTTATTTTAAAAAAAATTATATGAAAACGTACTTCAAACAATTATTTTTAATTTTAAAAAAAGAAATTTCAAAAATTGATAAGTTTAGGTCATCTTATGTGTGACATACATGATGATTTTTTAAAACACCAAAAATGACCAATAAAAAATTAACAAAAAAAAATATTCAATAAAAAATTACAAAAAAATATGAAAAACGTGCTTCAGTGAGTTACAAACTTTTCCCAAAAGGATTTAGAAAAATATGATTATTTAGGTCAAAATATGGATGACGTACACATGCATGGTATAGTAAAAAAAAAGTGACTTTTAAATAGTGGTTTTTAGAAATGCCTATTAAAAATCAATTTGTATCATCTGGGTATTAGAAAAAATTACATATTTGGAAACTAGCCTCTGAGTACTACATTTCATATTTTGTGACTTTTTCCAAGATTCCACCTTTAAGTGCTTCAAATTTTTAGGTCAAATGTGACAAATTCTGAAAATTAGGGAAAACACTTCCACTTTTTGGCCAAAAAGTGGACTCAACTTCTTGCACACACCTGGACAAGTGGAATCTGATGAAGATGCAGCATGTGTACAATACCAGCAAGTACAATGACAACATGATCTTTCGTCATTTCCACCTTGGTTGAGGAAGAGAATTGAGGAGAACACAGTCATAAAGACCTATCAGCCTGCTTCGGTAGAAGCTTATGAGTGCACATAAAAGTAATCAAAAGAAGAAAGCAACTATCTTATCAAAAATCACTCAAGCTCCTTCTAGAAATAGAGAAGTACATGTAGTTGTTCCTAGAGTTGAGAAGAATCTGGAAGACATGGTACCTGAAGATTACAATGTGACTACCATTGAGATGGGTCCAATTGAAAGGAAGCTAGGTGTGCGGAAATTGCTTCCTACACTAATCTAATGAGGGGAGAGCTATACAAATTCAAAGTATTCCTTATCACTATAGAAACATACAACATCTAACAAAGTTACTATAGCAATACACAAGAACTAGAAATAAGATAGAAGAAGAGAGAAAAAGATTTACGATGGGGAAAACCTTTATCGGGTGAAAAACCCCACACTCAGAAACCTGCACAATGTGTTAACAAATATGAAAGTTGTTTACAATGCACTTGCAATGCAAGCTTCAATGGTCTTTGACACTCATGTCTGGAGTCAATCTGGTAGCATAACAGTACCTGTAAACTTGTAATACCAACTCCATCTCCAAGCACCTGTATAAATAGAAAATACAAGGCAATATTGGACCTATCTTGGGATGGGCGTCCAACATGGCTTCATGGACCAAAGTCCATGCCTAAGGACACTTGTTCAACATTGTAGAATGTGCCTAACACTTGTCCACAACTCCCATCCCAAAGAGGTCACCTATTTCCAAAATGGGCTATGATAGATGCTCTTACGACACTTACGACCATCATAGAATCTGTCATAGTGGTTACAACTTATAGCTATAAGAGAATCTATCATACACATGTTATAAATAGCATATTCTCTTACAACATGTCATATTCCACCTTGGGGCACCCAAATATGCTTTATTCAAAGATGCTTCATGACACATGTCATCACCTGTCTTATAACCTTCTATTTTCGACTCTTACATGTCATAGATTCTTCATAGGAATCCGTCATAACTATTTTGGTCAAACATTCTCTTACACAACATGGAAGATGCTGACACATGGAAAAATGATCCTACCACAAAGTGGGATGCCTATCTCCTCATGTGAGGACAAAATTACAAGTTGTCATATTCCATGTAGGATCGACACGTCACCTTGCCACATCCCACAATATGACAATATGAAATTTACAAATATTTACAACATAGGCAATTAGATAATAAATGCAAACATTTCAAATGTAAGGAATTACCAAGGTTGAGACACCTTAATTCCCAACATTCTCCCACTTGTCGAACACCTTGTAAGAGCTAATAAAAAAACATGATTTAACTACTATAGGCTGAGAGGCCCATAGACTCTGAACACCATCTGAACTTCTCTGTGCTCACTGGTTTCGTCAATGCATCTGCAACATTCTTCAAAGTATCTACCTTCTCCAAATTTACCTTTCCATCCTCAACCATGTCTTGTACAAAGTGAAACTGAACATCAATGTGCTTTGTTCTAGCATGAAAAGTGGGATTCTTCGCAAGGCAAATTGCACTCTGACTGTCACAACTGATTGTGATCTGACCTACATCAACACCAATATCTGAACACAATCTCTTAAGCCAAATGGCTTCTTTACAAGCATGAGTTGCTGCCATATACTCAGCTTTTGTCGTGGACAAAGCAACAACAAGCTGTCGCTTACTCAGCCAACTAATAGCACCACCAAATAATGTAAACACATAAGCACTGGTGGATCTCCTACTGTCAATGTCACTTGCCCAATCTGAATCCACAAATCCATGAATATCAATAGAATGCAGAGGTCTGAAAACATTACCATGATAGCAAATGGTATACTCAAAAGTACCCCTCAAATATCTGAACACTTGCTTGACTGCATCCTAATGAACCCATCCATGATTAGCCATAAATTGACTAAGGACTCCCACTACTTCGATAATGTCTGGTCTTGTGCAGACCATAGCATACATGAAACTACCAACAACACTAGCATAAGGTACTCTGCTAATGTCCTCCACCTCACTAGGAGATTTTGGACAATCCTCAATAGATAACTTTGTTCCCAAAGAAACGGGAACACACAATGGTCTACAATTTGCCATGCTGAACCTGTCCAACATGGTCTTCACATACTTACTCTGGCTTAACCAAAGTTTTCTGTTGGTTCTGTCTCTTCTAATTTCCATTCCTAGAATGTACCTGGCTGCCCCTAAATCTTTCATTTCAAACTGTGCTGACAACTGAGATCTAAAATCATAAATCATATTCTTACCCTTCCCAATGAGCAACATATCATCAACATATAGTGCAACAATGAGAATACAATCACCATCAAACTTATAATACACACAGTGATCGGATTTCGATCTCACAAATCTAATTGACAACACAAAGGCATCAAACTTCAAGTACCATCTCCTAGGGGATTGTTTCAAACCATACAAAGACTTTTTAAGTTTGCAACCCAAATTTTCTTTACCTTTCACCATGCAATGCTCTGGCTGTGACATGTAGATTTCTTCCTCCAAGTCACCATGAAGGAAAACTATCTTCACATCCATCTGTTCTATCTCCAAGTCATAAGCTACAGCGAGAGACAACAGGAATCAAATGGATGTCATCTTTACATTGGGAGAGAAGATCTCACCATAATCTATACCCTCCACTTGTGAATACCCCTTCACAACCAATCTAGCCTTAAATACTTCTCAACACTACCATCTGCACTAAATTTTTTCTTGAACACCCATTTGCATCCAATAGGTTTTCATCCAGGAGGCAAAGGCACCAAGTCCCAAGTTTGATTCTTTTCCAAAGAAGCCATTTCTTCCTCCATGGCCTCCTTCCAGTAACCTACATCTTTCATGTCCATAGCCTCTGATACAATTCTAGGTTCATCACTATTAGTAACCAAAGCATAAGCACAACTAGAATCAAGCAATGTAAAACCAAACCTTTCAGGTTGCTTTTTTATTCGTGTAGACCTCCTCAAGAGCTGAGGTTGAGGTTTAACTTCTTCATTTGAGCTTTCAGAGATGCGAGAGTTCTCCTCATCATCAGGTCCAACATTGTCTTTTTGTTTAGTCTTCTCAGGGGTAATAGGAAACTGAACAACCTCCTGTTTCTTTACTATTTCTTCTAGCTACAAAATAGTGGAAGAAGGTGTAAGATCTTTGAAGATGACACTTCTGCTATACAACACTTTTTCAGCCACAGGGTCTCAAAGCTTGTATCCTTTCACACCGACACCATAGCCAATGAAGATACACTTAACAACCTTGTTCTCTAATTTTAACTGCTTCTCCCTAGGCACATGTGCATATGCCTCACAACCAAAAACACGAAGATGCCTTATTGAAGGCTTTCTACTAGACCACACCTCCATGGGTGTCTTTCCAACTAGAGATGATGTAGGAGATCTATTTACTAGATAGCAAGCAGTGGCAATAGCTTCAACCCAAAACTTTTGTTCTAGTCTAGCTCCACTAAGCATACTCCTAGCCTTCTCCATCAGTGTTCTGTTCATCCTCTCTACAACTCCATTTTGTTGCAGGGTGTATGGAGTTGTCTTATCTCTTTCAATCCCAAGTTCCTTGCAATACTTATTCAATTATGTAGAACAAAACTCACCACCATTGTTAGTTCTCAAACATTTAATCTTTTTACTAGTCAGATTTTTAGCAAAGGCCTTAAACTCCTTAAACTTGCTATAGACTTTAGATTTGCTTTTGAGAAAATAAATCCATGTCCTTCTACTTTAATCATCTATAAAAGATACAAAGTATATAGATTTTGATAACGAAGGAACATTAACAGGACCAAACACATCAAAATGAATAAGGTCCAACACACTAGAAGACTTATGAGAACTTGAGTAAAACTGAACATGGTTTTGTTTTCCATAAATGCAATGTTTGCAAACGTGGAACTCAAGATTACAATAATGTAACCCCTCAATGAGGTTCTTATTTTTTAGGGTACACAGACCCTTCTCACCAATGTGGCCAAATCTCATATGCCATAACATTGTCTTTTCAGTAACAAGTTTAACATCCAATGCACAATTACAACCATCAAGACTAGAAATAATAAATTTTTTCACTACTTGTTCAGATGGTGGGGATGAAGTGATTGCTGCCCTCTTCCTTGAGTCAGAAGAACTATTGCATTGTGGAATGCATGCCTCTAGCTAAAATAGAGTACCTGTCCTAGTACCCTTTGCAAGCACCATAGCTCCTCTAGTCATCTTGCGTCCTTCTTTCGAAAAGACAACCTGCACACCTGCATCATTCAAACTACTTATAGAAAGTAGGTTCTGTGCTAATCCTAGGATGTGCATAACCCCAGAGATCCCCTTCACTCGAACATCAGGGAATCAGATAGAGACTCTTCCATGACCAACAATCTTCAGATGAGAGTCATCACCCAGATATACCTTTCCACCATCAAACTCCTCATACTTAGTGAACCAGTCTCAATGTGAGGTCATGTGGAATGATGCACCAGAGTCAATTAGCCACACATCATCAGATGCATGGGTTGCCAGGGCTGCGATGAAGGCATCACCATCATCTTGTGACTTATTAAAATCTGAATTAGCAGCTTTCTTCTTCTTCTTTTCCTCTTTGCATTCCTTTTGGAAATGCCCTGTTTTGCCTTAGTTCCAATAAAGAGCCTTGGAATTTCTAGAAGATTTGGATCTCCCATAGGATTTGGATCTACCCTTCTTAGCTTTCTTTTCCTTCTTCTTCCCTTTCTCCTTGGGTCTTCCACAAACTGCAATGGCCTCTTTGGCTACCTCAGAAGACTTTCTCCACATCTCTTCAGACAACAGTGAAGAAACCACTTCTTCCATTTTCAATGTGGATGTGGTGCTTCCAATTGCCATGAAAAGATGATCCCATGAGTCCAGCAGAGAACAAAGCAAGATCATACATCGATCCTCCTCCTCCATCTTTACACCAATAAATGTCAATTGTGCAAGCAGCATGTTAAAAGAATTCATATGTTCAGCAACATATCCTCTGTCCTCCATTCAAAGAGAATAGAACTTCTTTCTCAAAAAAAGTTTATTGACCAGGGATTTTGCTTGATACACATCTCTCAACTTCTTCCAAAGTAGTTTTGCCATAGTCTCCTCATGGACATTTAACAACATAGAATTAGCAAGACTAATTCTTATGAGACCCTTAGCCTTTCGATCCTTTCGATCCCAGTCATCTTGTGACATTGTAGCTGGTTTAGTTCCATTAACACTTTCCCAAAGGTCTCAGTCAACAAGCATGTCTTCTATTTTGAGCTTCCACAGCTTGAAATTACTGCCATTGAACTTCTCCACTTCAAACCTTCCTAATGTGCTTGCCATCTCCTTGCTGCAATAGAAAACAAAATACTCTGCATAGACTCCCACTCAACTTAAGATCAGCTCAAAAAACCCCTACCCAATAGCTAAGACCAAAACTGGCCAGGCTCTGATACCAACTGAAAGGAAGCTAGGTGTGCAGAAATCGCTTCCTACACTAATCTACTAAGGGGAGAGCTATACAAATTCAATTTATTCCTTATCACTATAGAAACATACATCTAACAGAGTTACTACAGCAATACACAAGAACTAGAAAGAAGACAAAAGAAAAGAGACAAAGATTTACGGTGGGGAAAACCCTTATCGGGAGAAAAACCCCACACTCATAAACTTGCACAATGTATTAACAAATTTGAAAGTTGTTTACAATACACTTGCAATGCAAGCTTCAATGGTCTTTGACACTCGTGTCCATAGTCAATCCAGCAGCATAACAGTACCTATAAACCTATAATACCAACTCCATCTCCAAGCACCTATATAAATAGGAAATACAAGGCAATATTGGACCTATCTTGGGATGGGCATCAAACATGGCTTCATGGACCAAAACCCATGCCTAAGAACACTTGGTCAACATTAAAGAATGTGCCTGGCACTTTTCCACATCTCCCATCCCAAAGAGGTCGCCTATTTCCAAAATGGGCTATGACATATGCTCTTACAACACTTACGACCGTCATAGAATCTGTCATAGCAGTTACAACTTACAGTTGTAAGAGAATCTATCATACACATGCTATAAATAGCATATTCTCTTACAACATGTCATATTACACCTTGGGACTCCCAAATATGCCTTATTCAAAGATGCTTCATGACACATGTCTTCACCTGTCTTATAACCTTCTATTTTTGACTTTTACATGTCATAGATTAGTCAGGAATCTGTCATAACTGTTTCTGTCAAACATTCCCTTACACAACATGGAAGATGCTGACACATGGAAAAATGCTCCTACAACAAAGTGGGATGCCTATCTCCTCATGTGAGGACAAAATTACAAGTTGTCATATTCCATGTAGGATCGACACATCACTATGCCACATCCCACAATATGACAATATGGAATTTACAAATATTTACAACATAGGCAATTAGATAATAAATGAAAACATTACAAATGTAAGGAATTACCAAGGTTGAGACACCTTAATTCCCAACACCAATCATAGGAGAACAAGTATAAGAGGAACTTCAAGAATTAGTTAACAATGTAAAAATCATGCTAAGACAGGAAAGAGAAGCTAAGCACAAGGTGGAGCAAGACTTCAATACACTAAGGCAATATATTCAACAAGTCATGTAGCCGATCTGGTAGAAGGAAGCTACTCCATTACCTCCATCCATTCTTTCACAAGAAATAGTAGCACAGGTTGAAGATATGAAAGGTCCATCTCACCTAATGAAAGGTTGGATAGAGAAAACAGAGGAGAAAGCATACACTTATCTTGAAGAAATTGTGCAAGTTTATGATAGAATCATTAGCCTCAAGGATAGAGTTCAATCTCTACTAAAGATATGTACTAAGTTCAAGCCCATCAATGAACAATGCATGCCACATCTCAAGAATTTGATGGAAGCTTCAATAGAGGATCTAGTTAGAGATAAAGTGAATGATCAAGATACTTCGCATGACTTTACTACTTGGTATTTCTCTTTTCACAACAAAGGACAATTAATTGAGAAGATTGAGGTGGATATGTCTAGAGTAAGAAGTGTTCTTCTAAGGACACAAAATCATGTGCATACTTCATTAACCACAATATGCAATCCATATGGAGAAATCACCATTGAAAACATGAAGCAACAGGTCAAGGCATTCTACTTTCAAAAAGATGGGGTTGATTAAGAACAACTAGATAACATATTCACACTTGCATTCCAACTTGGAGCAAACAAGTCCTGGATAGTTGACTGGGAGAAGACACTTGGCATCTATGAGTTAGATGTGACAACTGCAAAAGGATCCATTAATGCTGCGACAAGTGTACCAATGGGAGATATTACTCAAATTGTGTCCAGATTCATTGCACTTCATAGTACTACTATGTGATAGGATATGATGTGGCATCCTTATCTTATTGGTAAACATGCCTTTGTTCCCTCTTTGTATGTTAAAAATAGAAGTTTTTTGTAACCACCTGCTTAGGTGGCATCATCCGGTCCATTGGCTTCACCAATCGATCTCAACCACTCATGTATTCTTGAAGCCTATATAAAGGCTCTTTTGTTCTCATTTTAAAGAGGTTAAAGACTCTGAAAATTGTTGCAAAAGCTCTTTTGAAATAATATAAGACTCATTGTTTGGTGATTCTCTATATGTTTCTAAGTGTTGCATGGTTTCTGATTTCTTCAAGCGAATGTTAAATTAGATTAAGTTTTCTTTTATGTGTTATTTTAGTTGGTGGAAGATTTTATTATTGTTTCTTGGTGGAATCCATATGTTCAAACCATTTGTGATTTGTGGCTTGCAAGCTGTAGTGTATGGTTAGTCTGAACAAAGTGAGCTTAACTTTGATTGTTTATGTTTGTTGAATTTTCATAAGCATAAGTGATTTGAATATCTTATATCACCCCTAGAAGATTGCATCAACCTTGTGTAGTTGTTTCAACTTGGTGAAACAAAGTTGGTTGATTCCACCTGATCGATAATCATCTCTTGCATCTAGGATTATAGTAGTTTTCTAAACCTTTACCTTTTGCACTTTTTTATTCATCATCATTAGGATTTAGAATTGAAGAACCTTATTACTATATCATATGCTAAAGGGTCGTAATGCTTAGATATTCTAACTATCCGCCTCTGGTAAGTGAAACAAATCAAGTTGTTAGAACAATTATGTAAGTCCCTTTGTGTTCATCAGTAGAATCACATCAGGTCATTCAGTTCATCCACTCTGAATCATAAGTTATAAGGAAAGGAACCTTGGAGTTGTCTCGATTGATCACTTGTTTAGCATTCCAGAGGCTTTATTCAAGAGAGAGTTAGATACTCAGTATTTTACTCTATTGTTGACTTGTCTAAAAACAATCATCAACAATTTGGATGTCTTTATAACTCAGAAAATAAAGAAAATATCTTGCAACCGCTTAGAAAATATCTAACTGAAAATCCTGTGAAAACTGACACAAAATCTGGCAAATACAACTGAAATTGGTTGTGAACTGATGTAGCTAAATCTTCCCATGGTTGGAAATATCTCTATTTCCATATCTTTACCTATGTGAGAAATTGCCTTCCTGGTCATTCTCTTCCTTCTGTGAAAAGTAAAAGTGGTTGTATTGAGAATTAGGGCTGCATCTCTTATCCTGTGAGGACAGTCAAAAGAATATTTTAATGAATCTTTAACTTTATGACATTGAGAGACCAACCATGTGTCATTATAAGAAAAGACTCTTATATTGTTATTAAATCTGATTTTAAACCTCCTGTGAATATAGCAGAAGAAACTCACTTCAAATAAAGAATTTTAGCTTTATGAAGAGGGCCCACCATTATTTATGAGACTTTTATCATATGAAAACAATGGCTCAGCCTTTTGAGGCTCATGTGACTCTTTAGTTTTGATAGATTTACAAAATGAAATAAAATCATTCAATTTTTCTAAGCTTTGGTTGCCCCACGTGGCAGCCTAGCGGGTGTTTTGAAATTCAAACTTCTTTTGGTGTTTCCATGTGGCTCACTCCTGTGCTTTCTTTTCCTCTACAGTCTGAACCATTAGATCTTCTTCTGCATAAATGGTGGCTGAGTCCTATGCACTTTAAAGAGGCTGAACCATTTAAAGTTGTTACTGTTTCTTTTCTTCGTAGAGGTCGAGCTTCATCAAGTGGCTGAACTTCTATTATACATAGTGACTTTGTGTTAATGTTGATACATTACTTTGGAACAAGCTGTGCCTTCAATGGAAAGGTCGGGCCTCAGTTTAAAATTGCTTGTGCCTTTCTTATAGCTATGCACCCATGCCACATATAGAAGAGCCGCGGGCTTTGAAATTGATGCTCTTGCTTTTATGTTTATGTCGTTGTTGAAGGCTTACACTTAGAACGAATTGTCTGCACCTTTATTTCTTTGCTTGATATGCCATTTAGAAACAACGTAAGACCCCTTCAATGCTATGTTTCTTTCTTTGAAGAGAGCATCATTGTCTATTTGGTGTGTTGTGTCTCTGATTTGGAAGTGCCTCTTAAATGGCTCACTATGATAACATGTGACGTCCTTCCTCATTTTGCTTGGAGTCGTGGTAATGCCTTATACCAAGCTGCGGATTTAGTTATGACTGGGATTCCTTTTAAATGCTTATGCCATGACTATATGGCTGCACTTCTTTCCTCAAATACTACCCTCTATTTGGTTTGTGGTTGAGCTCTGCTTTGGCACTTACACCATTATAATGAATGGCTGATTCTAATGTTCGAGAGGTTGAAGCTTCATTTTAATGGTTGAGGCTTTGCTTTCATAGATGCTTATTTCCTTGCTAGTTGCACCCTAATTGGAGAAACCATACCTTGTTTTGTTGCAACACCATTTGGAACTCACGTTGTGGCTTTTATTCTATTGTTGCGTTTACCTTAAAGAGGCCAAACTTTAGGTAACAAATGGTGGTCACTTTGAAATTGGCCTTTAGTTTTTATTGGCAGTGCTACATCATAGAGGCTTCTAATTATGTATTAATAAATATGGCACCATCTATAAAAGCTACAACATTGATTTGTACCTTAATTTCTTACTATTATGCCATCCATCTGCTATGCTAATCTCATTTCAAACTAATTCAATGTGCATTGGTGCACCATTAGGAATGGTTCCACCTTCGTTTCCTTAGCTTGTGCATCATTCTTTAACATGTTATTTCAAAGGCAACATCATGTTTATATGGTAGAGTCTCTTTCTTTCAACCACCTTTAATTAAATGAGACTTCAAAAGTGTTGAGATATGTTTTACTTGTAGCCTCTTGGCGCGCTAACTCCTCTGGCCTTATGCATCTATATTTGATCTTTGCAGTGCCATTCTCTTAGGTTTTGATACATCCTTAATAGTTGTGATAGCCGCTCCATACTGCATACCATTATTAATGGATACATGCTATAACTACTTTATATCTACATGCCTTCACTTATGGTGGTTGTGGCAAATCTCATGAAGTGCTACATTTTATTGAAAGTGAATGCATTTATGCTTGGAGTTGCTTGTATCTTTGAAGGTAGAGTACAAGAAGCTGTGACAATGTCTTCAATACTGTTGTGTGCCTTCCTTGATTTTACTCCATTCTCATGAATGATCACCATTCCTATATGTGGGCAACACCCGATATACCACTATAAGATGCTTTCTCTTTAATACATATTGATGCTATCATCTCAATACCACTACACTTGGAGGTTGAATGCTTATTAGACAGGTCATTTCTCATCTTTACACCACCACTATGAATGAATGCACCATTTATAGGCTATGTCTGGAGTGTTGTCTCATGCCTGTATGTTGTATATTGTATGATTAGATTTGAAATCTTTTGACTTGCCCCTCTCTCTCTACTGAGGGCATCAAATCTTTTGATTTACCCCTCTCTTGTGCGACTCTAATGAGGGAATCAAATCTTTTGATTTGCCCCTCTCTAGTGCGATGAAATCCACATAAAATCTTTTGACTTGGTGGACACACGAAATCTTTTTAGTATTAGAACTGTCTAGTCCTCCACTGCTTGAAGCGTTTACTTATTAACATCGGCATGGTCACAGTGGCCCTATTATTTCTTTAGGCAATGACAAAAGTGAATGGGGGTGAGTGAAGTGGGGGTTTTGTGGGGGTATTTAGCTTTGGAAATGGTAGTGAGTGGAGTTGCATTTGTAGTGGAGAATATCTGTTATTGTGCTGCAAGTGGTCAGCTGCCCCTGTGGAGATTGTAGGGGTTACCCGTTCCTATCACCGTCTGGTCTAATCCCCCTAGAACCCTGGCAGTAAGGTATATACGCTGTTCCGCTATAGGTGTATAGAGAGTATGGCTGTGTATTGTAGAGTATATGGGTATTGGTTACTATGTGTTGAGGATTGTGTAGTGTGGGTGATCTGTCTCTATCTCTGTTTGTCTATCTCTATCTATCTATCTATCTGCGTATCTGTAGATGGTGGTATGAGAGTGCCTTGTGTCATGTGTACGTTGAGGCTTGGGTGTTAGTGGGAGGTTGGTCTGGGTGTGTGTAAAGTGTGGGGCCCCCGGTGTCTTTTTGGAGGGGGTGGAGGTTCAGTATGGGTTTGAGTGAGTGTGTGGTCTGGGTGGGTGAGATGTGATGGGTGGGTGAGAAGAGTGGGGGTTGTTGGGTGTGTGGGCAAGGCAGTTGATTCTATACGTAACATGTGCAGTTAGGGTTGGTCATGCCTGGGGTGGCTTTTCTATGGGCACCTTGCTCCTGTCCTTCTGGAGTTGGGGCGGAGGTTTCGAGTGGCTGAGGGTTGGAGTTGGGGTGGGTTTAGGTGTAAGGTGGAGGTTGTAAGGGTTGGGGTGTAGGTGAGGGTCAGTCTTCTAGTGACCTCCCCAGCTAATTCCTAAACTGATCTAATGGGCGCCCTCGGATTAGAGAATATCCTTCTTTGTAATTGGCCTACCGGATTGATCCCATGGAATCCTACTTGGTGGGGGCCGGCCATAAATTGTTCCCATTCTGAATAGGCTACCCAGCGGATTCCAATGCTGGGGGTTAGGGGTTGGGTTTTGTGGGTTTCCCCTAGATAACTAGAGCTTAGAAGGAATCCCGTAGTTCGCCATGCCACCAAATCTGGCAGGATCTCAGAAGGAAGGAATCAGGCACCTAGTAATAGCAGGAAATCTAGCAGTTAGTTCACGAGGGCAGCGAGATCCCATCTTACTAGCTGGCACCGCCGGGCATCCCAAAAGGGCAGGAAAACAACGCCTATTTCCATCCCTCATTGGGATCGAGGAGTAGTTCTGGTTATCCAGGGGAAACCCACAAAACCCAACCCCCAACCCCCAACGTTGGAATCTGTTGGGCGGCCTATTCAGAATGGGAACAATTTATGGCTGGCACCCACCAAGCGGGATTCCATGGGATCAATCCGGTAGGCCAGTTATAAAGAAGGATATTCTCTAATCCGAGGGCGCCCATTAGATCAGTTCAGGAATTAGCTGGGGAGGTCACTGGAAGACTGACCCTCACCTACACGGCAACCCTTACAACCTCCACCTTACACCTAAACCCACCCCAGCTCCAACCCTCAGCCACTGGAAACTGCCGCCCCAACTCCAGAAGGATAGGAGCAAGGAGCCCACAGAAAAGCCACCCCAGGCACGACCGACCCCAACCGCACATGTTACATATAGAATCAACCACCTTGCCCACACACCCAACAACCCCCACTCTTCTCACCCACCCATACCACACACTCACTCAAACCCCTACCGAACCTCCACCCCCTCCAGAAAGACACCGGGGGCCCCACACTTTACACACACCCAAACCAACCTCCCACTAACATCCAACCCTCAACCTACACATGACACAGAGCCACTCTCATACCACCATCTACAGATACGTAAACAAATAGATAGAGATAGACAGATAGAGATAGAGACAGATCACCCACACTACACAATCCTCAACACATAATAACCAATACCCATATACTCTATAATACACAGCCATACTCTCTATACACCTACAGTGGAATAGCGTATATACCTTACTACCAGGGTTCTAGGGGGATCAAACCAGACGGTGATAGGAACTGGCAACCCCTACAATCTCCACAGGGGCAGCTGACCACTTGCAGCGCAACAATGGATATTCTCCACTACAAATGCAACTCCACTCACTACCATTTCCAAAGCTAAATACCCCCGCAAAACCCCCAGTTCACTCACCCCCATTCACTTTTGTTGCTGCCTAAAGAAACAATAGGGCTGCTGCGACCATGCCAATGTTAATAAGTAGACGGAGACCCTTATAAGAATTCTTATAAAACATCAGCTTGTGTTTAGAATATGCCAAGTCCTCATTGTTTGTAAGCTGAACCTTGCCATATGGTGAAAAGTTTCCATCGTTCTATGATTGTATGACTATGTCATCTTTTTACTGGGGTATGCCTTAGTTGGCAAGACCACACCTTCCAACTTGAAACAAATTGAAACTTTATGGTTGAGACTCTTTTGAAACAGGAGAATTTGCATCACTCATAGACTCTTGGGTCTTGAATCTTGTTGATGCTATAGATGAAACTTTAATGACACGGTCCACTGGTGAAATTGGCATTTGCAACCAAACTTTTGATATGTTGTGCAAGAATTTGCCCAACAATTAAAAAACTAAAGATGAAAAGGATTCCATACCCCACACCTTATAAGGTTTCTTGGCTGAATAAGGGTCAACAAGTCTTGGTCAATGAACAAAAATGGGTTTAGTTTAAGATTGGGGGGTACAAAGACAAGATCTTGTGTGATATCATCCCAATGGATGTTTGTCACTTGCTGCTAGGAAGACATTGGTAGGATGACAGAAAAGTTCAATATGATGGGCAGAAAATATTTATGTGATTGATAAGGATGGGGTATCATTCAGCCATATTCCATTGCAAGATGAAGGGGTAGATGAACAAGCTGGGTCTAGTGTAATGTTGGTTGGGGAAAAAGAGTTTTTGAAAACTATGAAAGAAGAGGCAGGAGAAGGATATGACATTATAATCAAACCTAAACCTGTCATGACAACAATAATAGAAAAAATTGAGGATGTACCCAAATAAGTGCAAACTTTGTTGAACAAGTATCAAGATATAGTTGTTGATGAGCTCCCTAGTCCTTTGCCACCTATAAGGCATGTGAGCCACTGCATAGACTTTATACCAGGTGCAAACTTACCCAATAAGGTTGCATACAAAATGATGAGATAAGGAAACAAATACAAGAATTGTTAGATAAGAGTCTCATAAGAGAAAGTTTAAGTCCATGTGTTGTCCCCACTATTTTGGCACCTAAAAAAGGTGGAGATTGGAGAATGTGCACTGATTCAATGCAAATCAACAAAATAACTATAAGGTATAGGTTTCCAATACCTAGAATGGAGGACTTGATGGATTGTTTAGGAGGATCTTGTTATTTTTCAAATATTGACCTTAAAAGTGGCTATCATCAAATTAGGATAAGAGAAGGGGATGAGTGGAAAACTGCCTTTAAAACCAATGGTTATATGCGTGGCTTGACATGGCTTTTGGGATTTCAAATGCCCCAAGTACCTTTATGAGACTCATGAATGAAGTCTTGAAACCCTTCATAGGCAAATTTGTAGTTGTCTACTTGGATGACATACTTGTTTTCAACAAGACCAAAGAGGAGCACTTGCATCATTTAGACATGGTGTTGAAGAGGCTAAATGAAGAGAAGTCGATGATCAATCTAAAGAAATGTGAATTCATGAAGGAGTAGTTAGTTTACCTTGGTTTTGTGATTTCTAAAGGTTCATTGAAGATGGACCACACCAAAGTAGAAGCAATTCTTAGTAGGCTAACTCCTACATCAGCAAGTGAGGTAAAATTTTTTCATGGCTTAGCTACTTTTTATAGAAATTTTATAAAGAATTTCAGTCATATCTACTCTCCAATTATTGACACCATCAAAGGGGATAAAAGGAAGAGGTTTCAATGGACTGAAGAGGCAGAGAGAAGCTTCCAATGTCTGAAAAATAGAGTGGCACAACAACCCATCCTAGCTTTGCCTGATTTCAACAAGATCTTCACTATAGAATGTGATGCAAGCAGGTATGCAATTGGGGCTGTTTTGAGCCAAGAAGACAGACCAATGGCTTTCTTTAGTGAGAAGATTAATGGATCTAAAAGAAAATACTATTCTTATGACTTGCAACTATATGCAATGGTACATTCCCTAAAGAAGTGGAGACACTATCTTTTACCCAAGGAGTTCATTGTTTTCACTAACAACCATGCTCAATAGTTTCTTAACAGTCAAGACAAGTTGAGCCATAGACATATGAAGTGGGTGGAGTACTTACGAAGCTATACCTTCACAATCAAACACAAAAAGGGGCAGTCAAACAAGGTAGCAGATGCCTTAAGCAGAAGGTCAATGTGTTAGACTTAGGGTAGACAATTGAGAGGGGGGGTGAATTAGTTGTCCAAAACTTTCTTCCAAATCAAATACTTAACTCCACACAAGCATAATAGTAAATCAATCATGAAAGCATAATGCAACAAGTTAAGAGCAGATACACATTAACACACATAACACCAAGATTTTTGACATGGAAAACCCAGTTAAGGGAAAAACCACGGGGTGATTAACCCAAGATAATATTCTTTGTTAGAAGAATAGAAAGAACAAATGGCACATGCCAATTAGGGCTCACTATCCGAGCACACTGCTCACAAGAGGCTCACTGCCTATAAGAGACACATTTTCAACAAAAAAATAAGTATCACATACTTGAATTGGTAATTAGCATCTTCACCATGCTTGAGTCAGTTCCATTTAAGCCCAAACCTTCTGCTTTGCCTTTCGCTCATCTCCTCGCTACCACACACTCATCTCCACAAGTCACACACTAAAATGACTTCGTAATCCCTTATTTATACATGACATCAACTTAGGAACAAACATCTAAGTCGGCAAACATCCACAAGAACATCCGCAAGATGTATAATTCATCTGGTCGACCAGTCACAGAAAGAACACCATCATCTAGAAGTTATTCTTCATTTCTGGAACCCTAATTCTAATGCAGACCATCAACACAAATTGAACATGATCCAAGGACCTCTACAAACTTTCCTGACACACCAAGAACATCCGCACTTCCTCTACTTACTAAAATCCTTCTCTCCTTCATCTGGAACCTCAAGAACACAGTCTACCATTACTGTCACAAAGGAATAGATACTTGTGGACCTTTAAACCATGAACCAATCTAGTTAACACACCACACAAACTTCCCCAACACTTCCTCAAATTTGCAGAACTGGAGGATGCATTTTTGGATCTCACCGGACCTATCTGTATCACTCTGTCTCCTCTAAACATCTACTAGAACCAGTTCTACTTGAGCGATCACAACTTCATCATATCTTCATATGGATCTCTGAAATCTCTACTGAAACATCTTAAGACTCATATCTACAAACCCTTTAATCTGTATCCTTTGATCCTTAACCTGTCTTGAGCTTTTACCTCGCTATCATCATTGTTCTTCATTGTTCCTAATTGAGACTAATTTTCTCAATATCCTCAACTTATAACTCATCCAATCCTTATCATTAATGCAATAGAAGTATGTTGACATCAATGACAATACCAGTTAGGCCCATACTTGCAACAATCTCCCCCTTTGTCATTGATGGCAACATATGATGTGAAAAACTGATTTGACCATCAAGACAAGAACTTTTCTTTACTATCACAACTCCCCCTATCAGCAACCACCATTCACATTTCTTCTTTCCCATTACTGCTCCCTTTTTGATCAGCAACCACTTGTTTTTCACATGTCTTCTCTCCCCCTTTGACATCAATGGAAAAGGGCTCATACTTGCAACTCTACCACTTTAGAATCATATCTGCTGCTCCCCCTGAGTAGTAGCTCCCCATCATCAGTCTGGACCACAAGATGTGACTGTGATATGCACCTGACTGATGCACCTTAGTGCACCTTAGTTCATCACTGGAGGGGCAATAACCCTTAACTTCTCCCTAAGATACTCAAAAGAGTCCTTAGGCAGAGGTTTTGTGAAGATGTCTGCAATCTAATCCTTGGAAGGCACAAACTCCAATCTGACTTCATTCTTGTTCACTTGTTCTCTCAGGAAGTGAAACTTGATGGATATATGTTTAGTCTTTGAATGCAACACCGGATTCTTAGATGTGTTTATTGCACTTGAATTATCACAAAAAATTGTGATAGGCTCCTCATACTCTACTTTGATATCTCTTAACATCTGCTTCATCCACAATACTTGAGTGTAACCACTTGCTGCTACAATATATTCTGCTTCAGTTGCGGACAGAGATATTGCCTCTTGTTTCTTGCTCAGCCAAGAAACCAATCTCTTCCCCAAAAAGAATGTTCCACCATTGGTGCTCTTCTGGTCATCCACATCTCCTGTCCAATCTGCATCAGTATATGCATGAAGAGAAAAATCATGATCTCTAGGATACCACAGACCATACTCAACTATCCCTTTTAGATATCTAAAAATCCTTTTGATTGCCATGACATGAGATACTCAAGGATCAACCTAGAATCTTGCAACAAGACCAACAGCCTGCATAATGTCTAGTCTAGTTTGAGTGAAAAACAATAGTCTTCCAATCATTGATCTATACTTTGTCTGATCAGCCTTAGGAGAGTCATCATTTTTACTTAATTTACATCTAGTTTCCATGGGAGTGTTCATTGGCTTTGAGTCTTCCATCCCAAATTTCTTGAACAATTCTCTTGCATATTTGGTCTAAGAAATGAAGGTACCTTTCTTTGTTTGAGTGATTTGTAGACCCAAGAAGAAATTCATTTCCCCAAGCATAGACATCTCAAACTCACCTTTCATTTGATTTGCAAAATTTTTACACAAACTATCTTTTCCTCTAAAAATGGTGCAGGAGCACCAAGATATCAAGGACTTGTTTGATTTTCAAGTTGTTTTGTCTGGTTCAATAAGGTCCTTGAGACCATTCAATGTTGTAATAAGGCTTGAAGCCATGATTGTAAAAGGACTATGCCCAAAGAACTAGAATCTATTCTCATGTTGTAAGTCCTAATGAGGACAGTCATGTGGTAAGAGGCAGTCATAGGTTTCATTGCATTTGTAGCCCTCCTAGGGTATGTAGGAGGCTATCTTATTGGTTGTTAGCATGAACAAGGTTAGGAGGAATGTTAGAACATCGTCCAAGGCTAAAGAGCATCATTTAAACATTAAAACAGTTGGTGTAGTCCAAAAGTTAGGACAGTTACAAAATTGTAATCTTATGCAAATTGGGCAGTTGATGGTTTGGGGATAGTTTTCTTCTCCCTCCATCGATTCATCTACCCACCATTATGTGCAAGGCATCAGGGGATAGGCTTAAAGAAGCCTTGAATCTATCCATTTTTGGGGTGTGAAGGAAGATTGAAGGAAAATGAAATAAAGAAACCATTCTCTTGCATTCTTTTCAGTGTTTTTTTGTGTTTTTCTACTATTTCCAGCCTGTACCTAATCCTGTATAGAACTATCATAGCACATGGGCATATTGGATGAATAGTAGAAGGAGATAGCTCTATTTTGGACTTTGTTTGAGGTCTTGACATTGGATTGGGTGTGAGAAATCATTGTTTTGCTTTAAACTGTCTTAAACCCTGTTGTTCTTTCCAAAATTTTGTTGTTTCCTGCAATAATCTATACATGTACGGCCTGGTGGTGGTTGGTGTTTGTGATGGTTGGTTAGAGTGGAGAGTTATCTACCTTTTTTTGGTTATTTGAAGCCTTGATAGTCTTCTATAGCACTATTTTTCCTCCTTGACTAAAAGTAGGTTAGAAACCCCGAGTTAGGGTTTTTCTGAGTAGTCTGATGGGTTTTCCTTCATTCCGTTGATATTTTCTATTTGTGATCAGTGGAATGGAATGTATAATAGTTAGGGCAGAGGTTTGTGAAGGTTGTAGAGGCAGGAGAATGGTTTAGGGTGAGTTTGCCTTGTTGATGACTCTGCAAAAGACCATGTGTTGAGACTTGGTGAAGGACAATAGCAGATAGGTGATGACCACTGACTGTGGAAGTGGAGATGTTATGAAGTATCAGTCTTTATCAATGGTGCATGATGTTCTGGATCTAACAATGATCCTGTGACAAGAGGTAGGAAGAGACCTCTTTGAGAAACCAGTCCATTTACCTTATGATGTCCCTGACAGTCCTCTTGGAGACAGTCACCACAAAGAAGGTAATAGGTTTGTTTGGGCATGTTAATGATTTGTCAAGGAAGACATTAGATGCTTGGTATGTTACTAATATGACACCTTGTATGAGATTGAGTTTGTGTTGATGGAGATAATCCCAAGGAGGATGTTGTGACTGTGAAGTAGAGATATTGTGTGGCTGTCTTTAGAAGACATTGTTGAAGACTATTGTCTTGCAGACCCTACATAGTGGGTTGGATAGAATCTTAGACTAAGTTAGGAGTCCTGGAAGGTGGGTCTTGAAGTCCCCTCACCCTTATGTCATGAACAAGTACATTGTTGTGTTACAACTCTTCCTCATGGGTGGTTTGATCTCTGTCATAAAAAATAGTGAATCTTGAGAGCCATTGCATTGAAGTTTGAAGTATGTTGACTTCTGTCCTAGATGCTCTGGATCATTTGTGGTATTAGAGCAAGAAAGTAGATCCTTGAGGGTGTAGTAGGGTCTTGTGAAACAGTAAGGGTTTGTGAAAGTGTAAGGATGCCTCCTAAGAATCAGATTACTAGGGAGAATAATGAGTTGAGAGAAGCCTTAGAGGCTAGAGAAAAAGAGTTGAGGGATAGAAGAGAGCAGGATGCTGCAAGGGAAAGAGAGTTAAGACAAGTAAGAAGGGAGAATGCATCAATCTTGGCAAGGTTGGAAGCATTGGAGAAGAATCCTAGAAGGGATGAACAAAATGATTTAGAAGGAGATGAGAAGGCATATGAGAATCCTCCTAAGGAGGAGTTGGATCCTGAAGAGAAGAAATTTGTGAGTTTGTTGAAGGTAGTCCAAGGAAGTGGAACAAAGGCAAACACAAAGTTACCTATCTATCAGGGGAAGATGGATAGTGAAGAGGTATTAGGGTGGATAGATGCCCTTGAAAATTTCTTTGAGTATGAGGAGATGAGTGATGAGAAGAAGATTAAATTTGCAAAAACAAAACTGAGAGGAATAACACTTACATGGTGGAGTAGTGTGCAAACAGAAAGAGTAGCTAGAGGTGCAGTAAGAATCACTTCTTGGGGTAGGATGAAGGATATGATGAAGGATCAATTCCTTCCATCTGATTACTCCATTCAAACAAAGAGGATGAGGCAAAATCTGAAACAAAAGGACATGGATGTTATGTCCTATACTGAGCAATTTCATAAGCTTAGTATTAGAGGAGGATTAGAAGATGAAGAAGAGAAAGTGGCAAGATACCTTAATGGGCTTAGGTATAAATTGCAAGATGAAATTGGTTTGACAATACCAAAATCACTTGGAGAATGTTTTCAGTTAGCCATCAGGGCTGAAGAGAGGGTGAAGAGGAAGCAAAAAGACAAGGAGGTAGTGGAAGAGGATATAGAGGTAGGGGCAGACCTACTAATGAAGTATAGAACAACAATGAGAAAGATAAGGAGTTTTCTGTAGATCAGAGAGGTGGATATAAGGGTGGAAGTAGATTTGGATCAGGTAGAGGAGTGTTTACAGGTAGATGTTATCATTGCAATGAAGTGGGACACACATCTTTCAAATGTCCTAAGAAGGATGATGCTGATAAAAGCAAGGATAGAAGAGTTCACTTGGCACAAGAGGAGGAGAAGCCAGAAGAACCAGAAATGTTGTCAGTCTCTCCAGTAATGGTTGGAGAAATGCTCATGGTGGAAAAAGGCAAAATATAGCAAGCACCACAGGTATCCATTTTTAAAACTAATTGTTTAAGCCATGGAAAGATATGCAAATTGATTATAGATTTAGGTTCACATGATAATTCAGTCTCTTGGGAAATGGTGCATAAGTTGGGATTGAAAACATTTGATCACCCTAATCCTTATAATGTCACTTGGGTGAGTCAAGAACAACAAGTAATGGTTAATAAGAAGGCATATGTTGATTTTTCCATTGGTCCATATCAGGATTATGTTTTGTGTGATGTCATTTCAATGACATGTGGGCATATCATTTTGGGTAGACCATGGCAATACTTAAGGAGGACAATTCATGATGGTTATACTAATGACTATTTGGTGCACAAAGATGGTAGAAAGTTCAAACTAATGCCTTTACCTTGTGAAGACAAGAAGGAACATGTTACTATTTGTTTTGGAGAGAAATTGAAGTTGAATGTGCAGGTTAAGGATGATGGGAAACAATAGGAACAGTTGCAGCAGAAGAAGGTGGATGACAGTCCTAAAGAATAGCAGGTTTGGGACTTGAGTTATGTCAAGGTTGGGGACATTGATTGCCCTATAAGGAGGTAGAAGAAGGAAGGAAAACAACAGATAGTAGGGTATGTGCAGGATCATGATGGGCCAAACTATACCTCTAAGTGGCAATGAAAATACAAAAACTCAGACTTTATCAAGTTCATGTGAAATTTTGAATGGATTATCTATACAATTTGAAAAAGATGTAAGAATGAAATTTGTAGAGAATTGAATCTAGTTTATAGGCTACTATTTAAAAAAAAAAAACTAAATTTACTTAGTGAAAATTGAATATTTCAATGAACAGCTATTAAATTTTTCAGAAAAAAATAAAAAGTGGGTGTCTGTCCAGCCAACCTAACTATGAGTAAAAATATATATATATTTTTTGAAACTTTCAAAATAAGTAGAGGACTCATGTTCGGATGTGATGCATATTTATTTGAAATTTTTTTCTAATAAAATAATTAGTTATGATTTTTTACTGTGACTTTTTTTAAAAAATAAAAAGTAATTTTCCAACCAACCTAACTCGATAAAAAAAATCAAAATTCAATTTTTTTTTTTAACCTATAGCTAGAAAAGCATAGAGTCTGATGCAGGTTTCAGATCTCAAAAAGGTGAAATGGTTTGAAAGTTATGGATGTTTTTCAATCAGTGTGTCCATCAGGATTTCAGAGACACGGTATATTGAAAATTATTAATAATTATTTAATAAAATGATAAATAAATCTTATATTTTTAGAAAGCTAACAATTTTTTCTATAAACCCTTTTCGTTTTATCAATTTTGCAGTAAAAAAAAAGTCGTCAGCACGAAGGGTGAAGTTTGAAGAAGAGACTGAAACATTAAAACACGTTACAATCATAAAAAGTCAACAATCAAAATGGATATCCATCTTGCTTTGTACCAAAGCAAGACAGATATTAGTTTTGCTTCGGTAAAAACAACTCGAAACGGATATCTGTTCTGAAAACAGATATCCCTTTTGTTGATCTATGAAAAATTTTGTGCCATTGGTTTTGGATGAAGAGAAGCAACATATTTTGTACCATTGGTATTGTTTCACTGAAGATACAATCCATGGGTATATCGTTTATGTATGCGTGGACATTTCGTGTATATCCTGCTATCGTTTATCATGGTTATAAATGGTGAATGTACATGTCAAAGGATACAAAGGTTGACCAGCCATATCAGGAAAATTGGGAAAAGATACGTTAGTTGACCAGTTATAACAAGTCATGTTATGTATAGGCTAAATTGAAGACATTGAACTGACAATAGTTATCAGAGAGACAAAGTTCCATTGAGCTGACAACATTGATCTCACAGATCAAGTCATATCGGGGTGACAATCATTAAGTGTCACCGATGGGTTATTTATCGGCACATCGGAAGAACGGTTGAGAACTACACCAATGAGAGGGAGTCACACTGATAGAAGGAACATCAGAAAGAGATGGACTCTTGGAGGTGAGAAGAAAAGTGTCACCGATAGAGGTGGTCTGGCCAATGGTGTAGTTCAGTGTTTATTATTTTGGTGTGAGATATGATATTAGAAATCGAAGAGAATGTCTGACCGATGTAGAAGTCTTACCGATGACTAATGGACAGTAAACACATTAGGGAGAGTTATAATGTCAGAATGCAAGTAAAAAGTCTCACTGAGTGTATTGGTCTTACCGATAGACAAGGGTGGTGAATCTCACATCGGAGTAAGTGTGTATATATCCTGCAATCATCTTATTCCATGAGACCACATTTCTTTGAGGCATTTTTTCAAACAGTTCATGTGTCTTGTCTATGCTTCCACACTTTCCGTGCATGTCTACCAGAGCATTTCCAACTAGAATATCTACAAAAATCCCACTTCCATTATGCTTTGATGAATGTCCATACCCTATTCCAAAGCTCCCATTTTGGTAGAGGTAGAGAGGATGCTGACAAAGGTTGCAGAATCTAGCTTTACACTTGCCAGTTGCATTTGCTTGAAAATTTCTAAAGCCTTTTCAACAAACCCGTTTATGCATATCCTACAATAATAGTAGTCGAGGAGACCACATTTCTCCAACTAGACTTCTACCAATTCAGAAAATGTGTGCTTCTGGACCAGTGTTTGGTACAAGAAACATACCAATAGAGTGGTGGCCATAATTCTCCCTCAATTAGAATTAAAAGGTACCCTTTTTCCATTTGAAGGAGGTCTCTCCTTGTTATGCACTTTAAATCTCTCTTTTAGTTCTTTCAAGGGAAGGATTCCACCTTGGTTTGACCAGTTGAAAGCGTTGAAGATACTTGACTTAAGAAGAAATGGATTAGAGGGTTCTATTCCCAAATCTCTTGCTAATTACTCACAACTTCACTGGAAAAGAATTTCACACAACTTGAAGGGGAGCATACTTGCAGAATTTGGTGGTCTGGGGAAGTTAGAACATCTTTGTTTGTCCTACAATCACCTGAGCGGAAGCATTCCAAATTCTCTAGGAAACTGCATGTCTCTAATTGATTTGTCCCTTTACAATAACCATCTCACAAGTGCTCTATTCTCATGTCTTTACTTTGAAGGGAGCATGCTAATTACTTTGATCCGTCCTCTTATACATATCGGAGAACAACGGAGGAGTCACACCGACAGCATAAGCCTGAGCGATGGATTCTACACATCGGTGAGAGGTCCCACATCAGGCTAACAAATTTGAAGGTTACCGATAATGATAAGTCTAGCCGACAATAGAGAAAGGAAGAACATGTGAAGCATAGTTCGATGAGACATTAGAAATGTCTTGCCGATAGTAAAGAAAGAGTGTATTTCGGTCTCGTTTGGACCTTGGGAAGGATATTTTAAAAGCTATTTGAGCAATTGGTGGGTTAATGGGTATTTTACACCCTGTTTGTAAGCTTTTGCTGTGTTTCTCTACATCACTTGTCTACAACATACAAAGTTTACCTTGCTCACCCATACCTTCAATATATAAAGGACATTAATAGGGAATTTTTAATTTCCACTCAGTCAGCGCAATCTAGGAGAGGATAGTCATATATTGCAATTTTGCTTCTAAACATCCATCAATCCATCCATTAATATCAAAATGCCATGAATATCCTATGATCAACCATTCTAATTCCTAGGATAGTCATATATTGCAATTTTGCTTCTCTATACTAAAATAGCCCAAGGAATATCTAACCTTGAATTTGTATTTTAACAATCTAATGTCTTTACGAATAACATTGAGTCTTCTTTTGGGACAATATTTTTGCCTTTAGAATCTCCTCATTTGATGATAGCCTAAAATCAAATAATGGCTTATATCCAGAGCTTTATTAAGTTGATACCTAGGTGGATTAGTTTGTAAACATTGAAATTAGATGGTAATTCACAAGTTTATTGAATAATACAATGAATCCCTAGTCTAGAATCCAAATGTACATAATAAAATGGATATCTATTTTGTAGTAGGCATATGGACATTGCAAGTGTCTATTGCAAAGAATTGGGTTTTCCAAAATGGATATCCATTTTGAAAATGGATATCCGTTTCTAAAATGGATATCCATTTTCAAAATGGATATCCGTTTCTAAAATGGATATCCATTTTCAAAATGGATATCCGTTTCTAAAATGGATATCCATTTTCAAAATGGATATCCATTTTGGAAAAGCAAAAAAAAGACAAAGGAATATTACTAGGCCCAACTTCTGCAACCAGAGACCCTCTGCTGTCAAAATACTCATGATTTCTGGCTATGACAGTGAAAGGAATATTTTTATGCACTTTTGGAGACACAATTTTCTTGTTACAATCATAAGGGTGATATTTTTGTTCCCCTAATGGGGAGCAACAGTCGTCGTAAAGCAAAAAGGAGGAGGAAAGTTACATTGGAGGAAATTGAAGCAATTAGGAAAAAAGATAGGGAAAGGAAGAGGATTGGAAGGGTGGGTTTGGTGGATGCTCATCAAGGTGAATCTTCTTTTTTACCATCTAATGACATGCAAATTGAAGATGTTAATTTTGATTATAATAAAATGTTAGATAAGAATGAAATTCACCATGATATTGCAAATGAAAATATTGAAAAATGTTATGAAACACCTATTCATAATAGCAATACCATGGACAAAGAAGAAGAAGAAAAATGAAGACGTGCACTTGAAGAAAGTGGATATGAACATCATGATGTTAAAATTGCACTCCATAATCCATTTGTTGATAAAATTGATGAGGTTGATAACATAGATGAAACAGGAACAATCAATGTATCTCCAAATTTCATAAGAAGAGAGGACATTTGTCAAGAAGAGAATAACCGTGATGAAATTGGAAAACACCCAAAAACCCCAAAATGGTTACTTGAAATTGATGAGAACATAATGGAAAAACTTGAAGGCAAGAGGTCATCACGAACGGTTTGGTTGTGGGCTACAAAACTCTTCAATGAATACTTTGAGAAGAAAACATTAACCGAACAATGCCAACTTTTTGTACAATTATTAAAGATGTACAAAATGAGACCTTTACTAAAGAAATTAAAGATTCGGTTAAACAAAGTGTTTGATCGGAATAAAATTATTGTAAGAAGCCTTTTCAATGCACTCAATTCTATTGGAAAGACTAGCAAGGAGAAAGATAAAAGAGCTGCCCGTAGAGTAATAACAACCTCAATAGTAAGCAAACAATTAAGAAATGCTCGATTAATGAGGCAAACTTGTGTTGACTTAAGATTGAATCGTAAAACATTGTCAAAAGCACTAGCATTAAGATCAAGGCTAGATAGTCCTATTGCCAATGATACTTGGGCTTTAAGTGGTAGGCTTCCATGAGTTGACAAGAAGCTAATTGATAGCACAAAGGAAGAAATTGAACGATTTTGGCACACTAACTCTAGGGTATCACCGAATGCAAAAGATGTTGTAAAGTTAAGAATTGGTGATAAAGACCGCACACCACATCCTAAACATTACTTGGAATGTAGCCAAACAACATTGTACAAACAATATTGTGAAACTCACCCAGGTATGACAATCTCACAAAGAGCATTTGAATCTCTTAAGCCATTTTATTGTGTTCCTCTTAAAGTTCGTAATACATGTTGTTGCAAATACCATGTAGAATTTTCTATGTACCATGAATTATTATGCAATATTCGTTCTACTTTGCACACTAACGAAAAGTTACAGGAGTGTGGTGCAATTCAACTACCAAAGTCATCTAGGGACTTATTGGATTTATTTCTATGTATTAGAGATGATGGTTGCATGTTCTACAAGAATGATTGTTTAAATGAAAAGTGTTTACAATGTGGTGGGTTATCAAAGTTTATATCATATTTTCATGAGGGCAACGAGCATGATTTTGGAAAGAGAATGGTTGAGAAAAAGAGATATGAGACAGTGAAATACAATTTGAAAGGTGGAGGTGAAGATTCTAGATGTGAGTTGATTGTAAGAGAGGTAAGTATTGCTGATTTTATTGATGATTTTAAGAAAAATCTTTTCTACAAGTATGTCAGACATAGCCACAGGTCTTGATGGTTAGATCAACAGTTTAGGATGTGTAAAGACTCTTTCCTGATTGGAACTATTGTCTCTGTAGTTGATTTTGCCAAAAACTATACATTGCAACCTCAAAATGAAGTTCAATCCCAGTACTACAATTCTATTCAGATTGCTATTTTTGTTCACATCACATACAGACATGCCCCCGAGAGTATAGAAGAGAATAGGAAGATTGTCAGAGAATACCATTTTTACATGAGTGATGATCGATCTCATTCAACAGAGTTTGTGCAATATTGTTTTCAATAATTTTATGGGTTCTTGCAAGAAAAAGATATTAGAATAGATCAACATCTCATTTGGTCAGATAATTGCACTGGTCAATTCAAGAATGCTCATAATTTCTATTGGTTGAGCAAAATGCATGTAGAGAAGGGTATACCTCATATTTGGAATTTTTTTGAAGCTGGGCACGAAAAAGGTGAACATGATGGAGCAGGTGCATGCATGAAGAGAGCTATTTTTAAAGAACAACTAAAGATTAGAGGTGGTGCTACATTCAGTGATGTAGATTCCATTGTTAAGTGGTGTAACTATGCATTGTCATGAGGAGTGGCTCTTGATTCTGAAGTGCGCAGGTTCTTTTGGTTGGTTGATGATGGGATAGCGATAGAGAAATTGGAATGTCAGAGAATCAGTGAATCATCAAAGATGCATTCATTTCAAAGCTCAAATGCAAGTACATGGACTATTTGGACATGAGAATTAGCTTATTTTTGTCAGAGTTGTATTAAATGTGATTGGAACAATTGTGAGTCAAGTGAGTGGGTAGATGCATGGATTCCATAATATTTAATCCCTTTATATGAAGGTCAATCATCTTCCGTCAATGACATGGAGAGCTCATTTGACTATGAACATCTTTCAGACCTTATACAGCCAGGTCATGTTTATGCAGTTGTTGCACCGCATGGAAATGAAGAGAGGTTAGACTATTGGTTGGCACGATGTGTACAAGGAAAACAAAAGCTAACACAACCTATGACAGATGATGATGGGTTCACATCTCCTACAGGATCAATTGTTATTGCTGGGACTTGGTTACAAACATATATGGTTAAAAAGAATGGCATCCCGACCTTTGAAGACTTTGAGAAGCATAAAACTATATTGATGTATTCTCACCTAGTTGTAGCAACAAATGTCAAGTTACTAAAGCATCATGGAAAACCAAAATCAAAAGAACTATGAAAAATTAGTAATGCTGATCATGAAGCAATATTGGATACTTTGAAGGTAAGAGATGACCCCTCAGGTACGCTTGACTAGCATTTAAACTTCCAGATGGACAGGTATGACATTTTTTATCTTAACTTGTTCTTGTTTTTTCTATTTTTTAGAATTATTTTATTAAAAATCTTGTTACTTTAATAACTATAATGCATGCTTTTGACTATACAGGACATCGAATAAAGTTATTTTAGATGGCATCATAGATTATTTTGCATGGCATCATAAATTATTTTGTATGGCATCGTAGGTTATTTTGACTATACTCGAGGTATGATTTTTAGTTCTCATTTGTATTTCTTAATATTGCACATTTGTACCTTTTTCTACATAAGGCATTCCATGAGATGACATGTATTTGATGTCTTTTGCCAAATAGTTCATGTGCCTTGTCTATGCTTTCACATATTACATACATGTGTCACATGGCAATTACAACTACAACATCTGACAAAATTCTCATTTCTTTGAGGTATTCCACCAAACAGTTCATGTGCCTTGCCTATGCTTCCTTACTTTGCATTCTTATAAAAGTCCTATAATAGTCATAATTAATCTTCATACTAATCTTGATAGTAATCTTGCCATCATTGTATTCCATGAGATGACAGTCCTATAATAGTCCTATACATGTCTACTAGGATAGTTTTAACTACAACAGTCCTACAACAGTCCTAAAATAGTACTAGAACAGTCCTATAATAAGCGCAGTATTTAATGTACATATTTATGATATTCATGTTTACTTTTAAATCTGCTTGTTCATGCTTCTCACAGGATGTCACCTCCCCTACCCATCCAGCTTTATAGAAGAAGAGAGACAACAAATGATCAAAAGGGATCACCAATTGGTGGTAAGTGATTGATTACTTATGTCATGTTATATATTTTGAATATTAAATTCTATATTAATGTGCATGTTGTTTGATTGTATTAATAGGTGGAAATTCAAAAATCTCTATCGAGGAGGTCTAGTCGATAAGCGATGGAAGATGAGTCATTGACTGGTTCACCATCTTCATGGCCTAGCAAGAGCCATAGATTATTTGATAGGAATCCATAGGAGATTTGATTTTGGGACATTTTTTTACATATGTGTATTTGGCTTTGTAAACATACTTTTGTATGTTATCGATGTATATCATTGTATATACCCATATGGTTTTATTTGTACATGCCTATATGGCTTGATATATACACTATACATTATTTTCATGACATTATGTGCATATATGTATATATAAGATCCTAATTTGGCACAAGTAGGGAGAATGCTTGCATAGGTTATGGAATTTAGTTTTAAATGTTCCAATTGTATTTGCTTCAAAGTTTCTAAAGCCTTTTCAAAAAATCCATTTTGTGCATATCTTGCAATCATTGCATTCCATGAGATAGCATCTCTTTGAGGTGTCATGCCAAATTATTCACATGCCTTGTCTATGCTTCCACACTTTAGATTTACACCCGCCAATTGCATTTTCTTAACATTTCCTTTCAATCCTTATCAAAAATTCTATTTTGTGCACATATTGCAATCATTGCATTCCTTCATTTACAACACATGATTAAATAAGAAGATGCATATTTACAACACTTAAGACCTTCATGAAATGATACATTGGTTTCTTGATATTTAATCATGCATTGGAGATCTTCAAAGTGTTAAATATGTTTGAAGTGATGAAGAAACTTGTTATTTTGATGTATTTCAACTCCAAACTTCTGCCTTGAAATGAAGGCGCTAATCCTTTATCAAACTAATCTAAAAGTGCGCCTTCATACTTAGGGCACTAGATTATGATTGATCAACCTAAAATGTGCGCCTAAGGCTAGATAATGAATAGGAAGGATAAAATGCATCATCAAAGGAGTTTATAGTTATTGAAGGCATCAAATGATGACTTGGGCGCACATCTACCTCTCTACACCATATGTGACTAGTGCCAATTATTGAATAAACAACCTAGAATGAGTGCCTTACTATTTGAGGTGCTAGTTCATGCTTCTAGAACACCAAAAGTGCGCCTCAATGTTGAGGCGCTAGCTCTTGCTCAAGCAACCTTGAAAGTGCGCTTTCACAAGGAGGTTAAAATGTATTATCAAAGGATTAAGTTGAATCAAGGAATCATAATTGAAGACAAGTAAAACATGACTATGAATGAGGCACACTTTTCATCATCTCTAACCTCACAATTGCGCCTTCCATTGGAAGCTCATATTGTGCCTAAAGGAATAGTACTGAGATATCATCCATGTCAATGATTGAGAATGTGTCAACTGGAACAATATTTTTTGTTCTGCTCATCGTGGGGTCAAATGGACTACGCCAACACGTCAGGGTAGGTGGATAAATGCTAGTGGAGGTCTCATTTTGTGCGCCAAGCATCCCAGTCATTCCCGGCAAGAGGCTACCGGCAAAGTCCCTTAAGATCCCTGAGACCAAAAAACTACCAAACTTTGACAGGGCAGTTCTCAGAATTCGTGACAACTGGGAATGTTCTATTTGGACCTATAGGTGTACATGGCATCCTTCCACAATAACCTCTCTCATTTTTGGTCAACTCCATTCTGTTTGACCATGTTAAAATCAAACGCATTGGCGCAAAATGCTTCAATTTGATGTAGTGGAAAGGTGCCAGGTGCGACATTTTTCATTCCATAGCTCGTGGGGTCAAACGGACTATGCCAACGCATTAGGGTGGGTGAGTAAATGCTAGTGGAGGTCTCGTTTCATGCACCAAGTGTCCCAGTCATTCCGGGCAAGAGGCTACCGGCAAAGTCCCTTAAGATCCTTGAGACCAAAGAACTGCCAAACTTTGACCGGGTAGTTCTCAGAATTCATGACAGTTGGGAATGCTCTGTTTGGACCTACAGGTGCATGTGGCATCTTTCCACAATAACCTCTCTCATTTTTGGTCAACTCCATTCCATTTGACCGTGTTGAAATCAAACGCATTGGCGCAAAATGCTTCAATTTGATGCAGTGGAAAGGTGTTAGGTGCGACATTTTTCATTCCATAGCTCATGGGGTTGAACGGACTGCGCCAACGCATCGGGGTGGGTGGGTAAATGCTAGTGGAGGTCTCATTTCATGCGCCAAGCGTCCCAGTCATTCCGGGCAAGAGGCTACCAGCAAAGTCCCTTAAGATCCTTGAGACCAAAAAATTGCCAAACTTTGACAGGGCAGTTCTCAAAATTCATGATAGTTGGGAATACTCTATTTGGACCTAGAGGTGCATGTGGCATCCTTCCACAATAACCTCTCTCATTTTTAGTCAACTCCATTCCATTTGACCATGTTGAAATCAAATGCATTGGCATAAAATGCTTCAATTTGATGCAGTGGAAAGGTGCTAGGTGTACATTTTTCATTCCATAGCTCATGGGGTCAAATGGACTACGCCAATGTGTTGGGGTGGGCGGGTAAATGCTAGTGGCGGTCTCGTTTCATGCGCCAAGTGTCCAAGTCGTTCTGAGCTGTAAGCTACCGACAAAGTCAAAAGTTGCTAGGATTGAAATTTTGCATTCCACAGGTCTTGGGGTTGAACGGTTTGCTCCAACACGTTGGGGTGGGTGAGTAAATGCTAGGGGAGGTCTTGTTTTGTGTTCAAAGCATCCCAGTCCTTCCGATCTATAAGCTACCGGCAAAGTCAAAAGTTGCTAGGATTGAACTTTTGCATTCCACAGGTCCTGGGGCCAAACGGTTTGCTCCAACACGTCGGGGTGGGTGAGTAAATGCTAGGGGAGGTCTTGTTTTGTGTGCAAAGCATCCCAGTCATTCCGAGCTGTAAGCTATCGGTAAAGTCAAAAGGTGCTAGGATTGAAATTTTGCATTCCACAGGTCCTGGGGCCAAATGGTTTGCTCCAACACATCGGGGTGGGCGAGTAAATGCTAGGGGAGGTCTTGTTTTGTGTGCAAAGCATCCCAGTCGTTCTGAGTTGTAAGCTACCGACAAAGTCAAAAGTTGCTAGGATTGAAATTTTGCATTCCGCAGGTCCTGGGGCCGAACGGTTTGCGCCAACACGTCGGGGTGGGCGAGTAAATTCTAGGGGAGGTCTCGTTTTGTGTGCAAAGCATCCCAGTCCTTCCGAGCTGTAAGCTACCGACAAAGTGTGACTTTGTCGGTAGCTTACAGCTCGGAAGGACTGGGATGCTTTGCACACAAAACGAGACCTCCCCTAGAATTTACTCGCCCACCCCGACGTGTTGGCGCAAACCGTTCGGCCCCAGGACCTGCGGAATGCAAAATTTCAATCCTAGCAACTTTTGACTTTGTCGGTAGCTTACAGCTCAGAACGACTGGGACGCTTGGCGCACGAAACAAGACCTCCACTAGCATTTACCCACCCACCCTGACACATTGGTGCAGTCCATTCGACCCCACAAGCTATGGAATGAAAAATGTCGCACCTAGCACCTTTCCACTGCATCAAATTGAAGCATTTTGCGCTAATGCGTTTGATTTCAACACGGTCAAACGGAATGGAGTTGACCAAAAATGAGAGAGTTTATTGTGGAAGGATACCACATGCACCTCTAGGTCCAAACAAAGCATTCCCAACTATCACAAATTCTGAGAACTGCCCCATCCAAGTTTGGCAATTTTTTGGTCTCAGAGATCTTAAGGGACTTTGCCGGTAGCCTCTTGCCCGGAATGACTGGGACGCTTGGCGCACGAAACAAGACCTCCACTAGCATTTACCCACCCACCCCGACGCGTTGACGTAGTCTGTTCAACCCCACAAGCTATGGAATGAAAAATGTCGCCCCTAACACCTTTCCACTGCATCAAATTGAAGCATTTTGCGCCAATACGTTTGATTTCAACACGGTCAAATAGAATGGATTTGACCAAAAATGAGAGAGGTTATTGTGGAAAGATGCTACATACACCTGTAGGTCTAAACAGAGCATTCCCAACTATCACAAATTCTGAGAACTGCCTCGTCAAAGTTTGGCAATTTTTTGGTCTCAGGGATCTTAAGGGACTTTACCAGTAGCCTCTTGCCCAGAATGACTGGGACACTTGGTGCATGAAACGAGACCTCCACTAGCATTTACCCACCTACCCAGATGCGTTGGCACAGTCCGTTCGACCCCACGAGCTATGGAATGAAAAATGTCGCACCTAGCACCTTTCCACTACATCAAATTAAAGCATTTTGCGTCAATGCGTTTGATTTCAACATGGTCAAATGGAATGGAGTTGACCAAAAATAAGAGAGGTTATTGTGGAAGGATGCCACATGCACTTGTGGGTCCAAGCAGAGCATTCCCAACTATCACAAATTCTGAGAACTGCCTCGTCAAAGTTTGACAATTTTTTGGTCTCAGGGATCTTAAGGGACTTTCTCGGTAGCCTCTTGCTCGGAATGACTGGGATGCTTGGCGCACGAAATGACACCTCCACTAAAATTTACCTGCGCACCCTGACGCGTTGGCATAGTCTGTTTGACCGCACGAGCTATGGAATGAAAAATGTCACACCTAGCACCTTTCCATTGCATCAAATTAAAGCATTTTGCGCCAATGTGTTTGATTTCAACACGGTCAAATGGAATGGAGTTGAACAAAAAGAGAGAGGTTATTATGGAAGGATGCCACATACACCTATAGGTCCAAATGGAACATTCTCAACTGTCACGAATTCTGAGAACTGCCCTGTCAAAGTTTGGCAGTTTTTTGGTCTCAGGGATCTTAAGGGACATTGCCGGTAGCCTCTTGCCCGGAATGACTGGGACGCTTGGCGCACGAAACGAGACCTCCACTAACATTTACCCGCCCACCCCGACGCGTTGGCGCAGTTTGTTTGACTGCATGAGCTATGGAATGAAAAATGTCGCACCTAGCACCTTTCCACTGCATCAAATTGAAGCATTTTGCGCCAATGCGTTTGATTTCAACACGGTCAAACAGAATGGAGTTGACCAAAAATGAGAGAGGTTATTATGGAAGGATGCCAGATGCACCTCTAGGTCCAAACAGAGCATTCCCAACTGTCACAAATTCCAAGAACTGCCCCGTCAAAGTTTGGCAATTTTTTGGTCTCAGGGATCTTAAGGGACTTTGCCGATAGCCTCTTGTCTGGAATGACTGGGACGCTTGGTGCACAAAATGAGACCTCCACTAGCATTTACCCACCCACCCTGACGCTTTGGTGCAGTCCGTTCGACCCCACGAGCTATGGAATGAAAAATGTTGCACCTAGCACCTTTCCACTGCATCAAATTGAAGCATTTTGCACCAATGCGTTTGATTTCAACACAGTCAAATGGAATGGAGTTGACCAAAAATGAGAGAGGTTATTGTGGAAGGATGCCACATGCACCTGTAGGTCCAAACAGAGCATTCCCAATTGTCACCAATTCTGAGAACTATCCGGTCAAAGTTTGGCAGTTTTTTGGTCTCAGGGATCTTAAGGGACTTTGCCGGTAGCCTCTTGCCCGGAATGACTGGAACGCTTGGCGCATGAAACGAGACCTCCACTAGCATTTATCTACCCACCCCGATGCATTGGCACAGTCCATTCGACCCCACGAGCTATGGAATGAAAAATGTCGCACCTAGCACCTTTCCACTGCATCAAATTGAAGCATTTTGCGCCAATGCGTTTGATTTCAACATGGTCAAACAGAATGGAGTTGACCAAAAATGAGAGAGGTTATTGTGGATGGATGCCATGTCCACCTCTAGGTCCAAACAGAGCATTCCCAACTATCACGAATTCTGAGAACTGCCCCGTCAAAGTTTGGCAATTTTTTGGTCTCAGGGATCTTAAGGGACTTTGGCAGTAGCCTCTTTCCTGGAATGACTGGGATGCTTGGCGCATGAAACGAGACCTCCACTAGCATTTACTCGCCCACCCTGATGCGTTGGCACAGTCCATTCGACCCCATGATGATCAGAACAAAAAATATGGCACCTAGCATGGTTTTTGCTCTTAGGATCTTAAGTGACTTTGCTCTTACGGAACAATGTATCGGCAAAGACCCTAGTTTTCATACGAGGAGACATGTGATTTTAAGAGGTTTTTGGGAATGCGACTTTCACCTTCCACTTCTTATCTAATGACGAGTTTATTCTCAGAGTTTGATGGCTTTTATGAGCATATACACGATGTTGTTTTAGGATAGTCATACTCTGATGTGTAAATAATAGTAAATAGAGAGCTTCTCGGCCATAAATGGGATTTGTATACACACACACACCTAACTAAAATAGTATCCTTATTGGCCTTATTGGCACCTTCCCCCAAGATGTAAATTTTTTATGTTTGTAATGTGCCCCCAGTGTCCTTGACATAGAGTTTCTTGACATTAATTTCATTCAAACATGTGTTCAATTCATCTTCAAAATGTTTTCAATACATCTCCAATGCCTTTTTCACGAAGGTTTATGCATATTTATACATGATTTGAGGGAAACCAATAGTCTCCAACTGACTCTTGAGTACTTGACTATTCATCTTCCATACTTTTGCATTTTTTTTATATTTTTCATATGACAACTTTGACATATTTACAAAATTTGACAAGATGAAGACTAAATACATGATGAAATGGTTTATCATAACCTTATTTGATTAGGGCATATATAAGGAATTTTTTCATATTGATTCTATTGATCTAAAACCATTCTCTTGATCTAAAACCATTCTCAATGCTAAACATATCATCAATGGACCAAAGAACTATCATCATAATGTATGGCATCATGGGAAGTATCATGACTTGCACATAAGGAATTTAAATTATATTGTATATCAAGGTGTATATACATTAAAATCTAGTCCATAATGGTAGACATATACAAAAATTTGGCAAATATGCCAACTCAAAATATTTTTTAAAAAATGTGGCATATGCCATGTCTCAAAATTTATATACAATCTACATGCCAAATAGCTACATCAAATACTACAAGTCCACTTGACCCTCAATCTGTGATGGATCCACAATCTGTGATGGATCCTGAAAAAGTGTCCTCTTTGTACCAAAATGTCTAGTAATTGATGGAGGTGAAGTTTCCTACATTAACAAGTCAAAACACAAATTTGATTAATCTCTTCAATGGTAAATAAAAATAAGTTAAAGTTAGTAAATAGATTCTTATCTACTACAATTAAGAACTTTCATTTATTAACATATATCTAAATCACTACAATCAACTATAAGACTGCTAGATAAACTATCAATTATTTAGAAAAATTTAATTCAATTACCTCGACTCTATGTTGTTCGGACAATTGTTCTACAAATAATTTTCTCTTAAGACGATCAGGTGTCCTAGTGAAGCATGATGGCAAAGGTGGCACATCACTCACATTCTCAACAGACTACATAAAAGCAAAGTAACATTGAAATAAATTAATATATAATTATTAAAAAAAAATAGGAAATGCACTACACAAAAACTAATCTACTAGAAAACAAGCACATACCACCATCGAGGCCTCCTGCATCAATTAAAAAGGACAAGAATGTAAGACTCTAAATGACTATAATCAAATATTTAAGTTTTCTAAATTATCAATTAAAGTACAATTCAATCAAATTACCTCCACCCTTTGTTGGCGTTGAGAAAGCCGTTCTACAAATGATAGTCCCTTGGGTCGATTAGGAGTTTGAGAAAAGACTATTGGCAAAGATGCCACATCATTCACATTTTCAATTGACTATAAAATAAAATTAACATCAAAATATAAATTAATATATAATTACTCACAAAGAAATAAATGCATAAAAAAAAGTTAATGTGTACAACAAATTATACCGGTATGTCTAAGCCAAATTGGATGGCAGACAAAGTTCCATGATGAACTTCTGTCAACTCCTCCTCTGTCATCATCTGTTATCCCACTTAGATACATTAGTACTAATAAAGTTGTTTATATATTCAAATGGAATAGACCATAAAATTTAACTTTAAATTTTAACTGCACAAAAGATTGCTCATGCATTTCTCCTTCTCTAATGTTTATTGATCCGGTAGCTTCTACTCTTGTCCCTGACCCCTCAGCTTGAGTTCTGGACCCCATTGTCTCATCTCATGAATGGAGATCATACTCTGATGTGTTCAATGGTGGCTCACTACTCTCCATAATAGGACCCAAGCATAAATGATTGCAAGAAATGCAATGATGGGGCACATATATATGTCTGGACAACGATGGTCTAGTAGTACCAGGTGATCCAATATCATCACCTTCATCATGTGCTTGTGCAAACTGAGATGTCTGTATAATCAAATGCTTAGTCAAAGAGTGTATGGCACTAAGGCCCTATTGTGTTGCATTGGGGGTGGAGAAGGGATAGTAGGAAGGGGAATATAGGGACCTTGTACTTGTCTAATTGCCCCAGGTCTATCTTGAGGCATTCCTCTACCCACTCCTTGAAACTCTCTAAAATCAAAATAATTAACATGTTGACCCATGACGAACTCTGCATAGAGTTTACGGAGGAAATACAAAGGCACATCTAAATTGTTGTTGGGTGGTTTATCAAAAACCATCAACCAACGATCCCAAAAGTTTTGACTAGTGCCCTCATGAATACACCATTTGATTGAAAATTTGGGCTTACGGACATCAACATGCAATCTAGTTTTAGGATTGACAAAGTGTTGGGCTAACATAGTTTTTGTAATCTCTAAATCTTTGACTTCCTCATATGACAAATCGTCAGCATATTCGGCCTTCTTGGCTTCTCGCCATTGCTGAAATGATTCGTGTTGGGTGGACAAGGTTTGAATATGATTAATGATTCCCTCCAAATTTGATGTCATTATAGACAATCGAGGGTGGCGGCGATACATTTCTATGATCCTGCTTATATGATCAATATTTCTTTGAATATTCTCTTCTACTGTTGGAGGGGGAGGGTTTGGTGGTGGAGGGTTTGGGTTTTCATTTTGTGCATCCATTTTACCTAATTAAATTATAAAACATACCCACTTAGCATAAAAACCAAAAAAATTGCTTGAAAATACAAAACAAACAAAAAAATGCATGAAATCTTACCTCTTTGGATCGGATATCCGTTCCTCAGCTCTAATATCCATTTTTTGAAGATGAGACTGCATTTTTGCAAGCTGCGGGTTTGCAAAAACATAGTCTTTTTTTTCTTTTTATGATCTCCAAAACGGATATCCGTTTTCTTTTTCCCTATTGTATTCATTGTTTTTTATTTTATTATTTTAGCATTGCATACATTTTAAGTATTTAGGCATTTTAGCTATAAAATACAAGAAAATTTATAAAGGATTATGATGATATTTAAGCATTTTAGCTATAAAATACAAGCAAATTTATAAAGGATTATGATGATATTTAGGCATTTTAGCTATAAAATACAAGCAAATTTATAAAGGATTATGATGATATTTAGGCATTTTAGCTATAAAATACTATCAAAATTTATATAGGATTATGATGATATATATATATATATATTTGATTTTTATATGATTTACTTATACTAAGGTATCTCATAGTATTTTAAAGGCACTCTTGAATAGATACAGGAGAGAGGTAGATGCGGGTTAGGGGTTAGGGATTAGGGCCATTATTTAGGGTTTACCAATTTAGAGAGAGAGAGAGAGAGAGACTACTTTTGACATGCAATCGTAAACCCTAAATAATGGCCCTAAACCCTAAACCCAAGTAACCCTAAATAATTCCCCTATGCCCTAAACCCTAAACTTGAGAAAGGGAGTCCTAGTTTTCTTGTTTCCATTTGCTTCGACGATAAGGGAGAGGGAAAGATAGAGGGGAGAGATAGGATATATAGGAATGATAGGGGAATGACTGAGATGCATGATTAAACCTAACCCCTAACCCCTAACCCCTATTTCCTAACCCCTAAACCCTAAACTTGAGAAACCATAAACCCCTAAATCCTAAACACTAAACCCAAGAAACCCTAAACCTCTATCGAGATCTATCTCCCTATCTCACTATCTCCCCATCGCTATCATTCCTCTACCTCTCAATCTCTCTCCCTATGCTTTAGCCATGTCCCTCACTCTATATCTACCTATTGGTCCTCTCTCTCTAAACACTAAACCCTAAACCTCTAAACCTTAACCCCTAAACCCTAAACATGAGCAACCCTAAACTCTATCTCCTATCTCTCCCTTATCTCCCTATCTCTATCATCCTTCTACCTCTCAATCCTTCTCCCTATTTCTCTAGACATATCGCTCACTCTCTATCTCCCTATCTCTCCCCTTTGTCACCTCTATCTCTCCCTATCTGTCTCCTCTCTCTTTCTATCTAGCTATCTCCAAAACTGAGAAACCCTAAACCCAGGTACACCCTAAATCCAATCAACTCTAAACCTATATCTCCCTATCTCTCCCCTATCTCGCTATCTCTATCATCCCTCTACCTCTCTTGATCTCTCTCCCTATGTCCCTGGCCATGTGCCTCACTCTCTATCTCCTTATCTCTCTCCTCCATCTCCTCTCTCTATCTCCCTATAATTCCTCTCTCTATAAACCCTAAATCCAAAACCCTAAACCTCTAAACCTAACCCCTAATCCCTAAATAATTTAAATCCTAAACCCTAAATAATGCCCCTAAACCTTAACCCCTGACCCCTAAACCTAAGAAACCCTAAACCCCTAAACCTTAAACCCCAAACCCCTAAACCCTAAACCCAAGTAACCCTAAACCACTATCTCCCTATCTCTCCCCTATCTCCCTACCACCTGTGTCCCTCTACCTCTCAATCTCTCTCCTTATGTCTCTAGCCATGTCCCTCACTCTCTATCTCCCTATCCCTCCCCTCAGACTCCTCTATATCTCCCTATCATTCCTCTCTCTCTATAAACCCTAAATCCAAAACCCTAAACCTCTAAACCTAACCCCTAACCCCTAAACAATAAATCCTAAACCCTAAATTATAATGCCCCTAAACCCTAATCCCTAACCCCTAAACCTGAGAAACCCTAAACCCCAAACCCCTAAACCCTAAACCCAAGTAACCATAAACCACTATCTCCCTATCTCTCCCCTATCTCCCTATCACCTTTGTCCCTCTACCTCTCAATCTCTCTCCCTATGTCTCTTGCCATGTCCCTCACTCTTTATATCCCTATCTCTCCCCTCAGACTCCTCTATATCTCCCTATTGGTCCTTTATCTCTCTCTAAACCCAAAACCCAAAACCTCTAAACCTTAACCCCTAACCCCAAAACCATAAACCCTAAACCCTAAATAATGCCCCTAAACCCAAGCAACCCTAAACCTCTATCCCCCTATCTCTATCATCCCTATACCTCTCAATCTCTCTCTCTCTCTATGTCTTTGGACATGTCTCTCACTCTCTATCTCCTATCTCTCCCCTTTGTCTCCTCTATCTCTCCCAAACTCTATCAGTCCCCTCTCTCTATCTCTCTTTAAACTGTAAACCCTAAACCCCTAAACTTGAGCAACCCTAAACCTCTAAACCCTAAATAATTCCCCTAACCAACCTCTAAACCGCTTCTCTATATAGGTGCAACTAATACCACTTTTTCATTGTTTTCCACATTTAATTATATTCTTTTCCATTTTCCAAGTCCTACATGTGTCCATGTTGTATTGTTTGTCAAGTTTTTAGTCTAATTGTTAGTCCCAGCTCTCATGGTTATTAAAATGTTAGTATATTATAGTTAGATTTATCTTTTAGTAACATTAATTTACACATTGTTGCACAAACAACCACACTAAAACATAACCTTACCTAATTAAGGTTAACCTTTTAAAAGGTTCTTTCATAAATGGCGAGCTTAACAGATCCAACTAGTTCAATGTTCTTATAGTCCATGATTACCCTTCCAAGAGAGTTCATGCCATGTTAACTTTGCATTATGTCCTAACATATCACATGAAGGACATCATCATCACAAGGAATAACAATGTCATGAAGGATTAACGAAGGTGTAGCTTCACCACATAAAGTATCATTCATAATTTTATCACTAGAGGGTAAGGGTATATCATGTGTATCCTTCTCAAACCATGTATCATGAATCAAATCATATGAAGGATTGCGTAAAGCAATTTTGGCATGAAATCCAAAATGCCCCAAAACACAACCCCTACTGCCCCACCATTCCTATCCCCAAAATATTGGAACATAGTCTAGAAAAGTGATTATTTCACCTGATGAACAAAATTAAATGTTTTATTATTGATTATTTGAGTAATTCATTAGTGATGATTCTTAGTGTTTAACAAATCCTTATGGATCAATGTGTAAGGAAGCTACCAATGTTAATTTGCCCTCCTCCTTCACTAGAAACGGTCTTTAAGGAGGTTCATATATTGATGGGAGATCCAAGATTTAAGAGGTGTATTTTCAAAAAGAGTAAAGAGCCTCCCCTCTTACCCCATCATGATTTCCTTCACTCTCAGTCAATTTCTCTTCCCCATCCTCCCCTCTTACCCCTCCCCTCTCTTTCCTGACCTGATCTTGTTAGCTCCCCTCTCCCTTCTCCTATCTTTGTCCTTTTTTCCCCTCTTTACCGGTTCTTGCCCTTGCCCCCCCTCTGTCCCCTCCTTGTCCCCTTTTGTGGGATTGAGTCTTTGACCCTCCTCTTTTGCCCTCATCTTATCCCCTTTTCCTCTCCCCCCTTTCCCTTTGCTCCTTGTGCTCCCTCCTCTTTACCCTCCTTGGCTCATTCTCACCTTTTTATTTCTCATACTCTTGTCTTCTAGCTTAACCTCTCGTCTCCAACCTTTGGATCTCATTGCCCCCTTCTCCCTCCTCTTTAATTTCTAGGTTTTTAACCATATCCTTCATTTCTTGTTGCCCCCTGGTGTTCCGTTTGTGGCTTGGAGTTTGTTGTGAATATATATTTATATATATATATTATTTGGTCATTGTAGCTTGTCTTCCCTTTTATGATTTACTCTTCTCTCTTATGCTTTATCCCAGTTAGTTTCTTTCCTCCTTTGGATAGTTATTGGCTTACCTTTCTTTTTTGTTAGCCCCCCCCTCCTTTGCCTTCATAGTTCACCCCTCTCTCTCTTTTAACTTGGAGCCCTCTCTTGTTCTTTATATGTAGCTTTTCCCAATCTATCCCTCACATTTTAACCTCTTCGGTTGTCCCCCCCTTTTTTTATTATTTATTAAATTATTTAATTATCTTATCTCTTTCATCCTCGGTTTGTTCTTTATGGTTGATTGTATTACAATTATTCCTCTTTTTGCTCCCTTCTAATTTGTGGCCTTGCTCCTTTGTTTGCTTTTTTAATTTTCTTTACTTGGGTCTTCCTCTCATCCTAGTTAGTCTTTCTTTGTTTGTTTTGTCTTAGTGTGCCTAGATGTCCCCCACTCCTCTTTGTCCCTCACTTCACTAGGTTTGATAGGTAGCTATCCTTCTCCCTTAATTGATCTTGGTTTTTGCCTCACATCTCTCTCACTCCTTTTAAGTGGTCTTAAGTCTGCATACTGTCATTCATGTTCTCTCTTCTCTTGCTTGCTATCTTTCTCCTGATGATGGATCACTATGTGTGATTCAAAATGTTGAGGAAAATAATAATACACAGTCAAATCCAGAAGCATTTCAAACTCAACATCATGGACTGTGGAAAATTGATGACTACAGTAAAAAACCTTTTTCCCAAAATTTTTTCCAAAATAGATATCTGTTTCCAAAATAGATATCTATTTCTAAAATGGATATCTGTTTTCAAAACGGATATCCATTTTCAAAACGGATATCTGTTTTGGTTTGGTATCCAAACGAAAACAGATATCTGTTTCAAAGTCAAACTTTGCCAAGTCGTGAATTTGGCTAAGTAAAAATGTGATTTTTTTCCTATTGCCACTGTTTGGCCTGCGATGATCCTGTACATACCCAGTACAGAGAGGAATAACTCAGAACCAAAAGTTGGGAAGAACAGAAGCATTGCAACAGCAGGGTCCTAGACAAGGACACCAAAACAAGTTTTATGGTACTAACACTATTTACAGGAGCCATGCAGGTTGGAGAAGGAGGAAGATAACTCTCAGAGAGTTCATGTTTCCTATCACTAGTTAGAGGAACATTCCAATAAGATGGAAGAATGTTTGGAGCAGATCCCATAACTCTTGGGACAAGAGTTTTCATCATGCCGGGGAGTATGGTGCAAGAGCACCAGGATATCTAGGACTTGTTTGATTTTCAAGTTGTTTTGTCTGGTTCAATAAGGTCCTTGAGACCATTCAATTTTGTAATAAGGCTTGAAGCCATGATTGTAAAAGGACTATGTCCAAAGAACTAGAATCTATTCTCATGTTGTAAGTCCTAATGAGGACAGTCATGTGGTAAGAGGCAGTCATAGGTTTCTTTGCATTTGTAGCCCTCCTAGGGTATGTAGGAGGCTATCTTATTGGTTGTTAGCATAAATAAGGTTAGGAGGAATGTTAGAACCTTGTCCAAGGTTAAAGAGCATCATTTAAACATTAAAACAGTCGGTGTAGTCCAAAAGTTAGGACAGTTACCAAACTGTAATCTTGTGCAGATCGGGCAGTTGATGGTTTGGGGATAGTTTTCTTCTCCCTCCATTGATTCATCTACCCTCCATTATGTGCAAGGCATTAGGGGGCAGGCTTAAAGAAGCCTTGAATCTATCCATTTTTGGGGTGTGAAGGAAGATTGAAGGAAAATGAAATAAAGAAACCATTCTCTTGCATTCTTTTCTATGTTTTTCTATTGTTTCCAGCCCGTACCTAATCTTGTACAGAACTGTCATAGCACATGGACATATTGGATTGATAGTAGAAGGAGATAGCTCTATTTTGGACTTTGTTTGAGGTCTTGACACTCGATTGGGTGTGAGAAATCACTATTTTGCTTTAAATTGTCTTAAACCCTGTTGTTCTTTCCAAAATTTTGTTGTTTCCTGCAATAATCCATACCTGTACGGCCTGGTGGTGGTTGGTGTTTGTGGTTGGTTAGAGTGGAGAGTTATCTACCTTTTTCTAGTTATTTGAAGCCTTGACAGTCTTCTATAGCACTATTTTTCCTCTTTGATTGAAATTAGGTTAGAAACCCTAAGTTAGGGTTTTTTCTGAGTAGTCCGATGGGTTTTTCTTCATTCCACTGATCTTTTCTATTTGATCAGTGGAATGGAATGTATAATAGTTAGGGTAGAGGTTTGTGAAGGTTGCAGAGGCACGAGAATGGTTTAGGGTGAGTTTGCGTTGTTGATGACTCTGCAAAAGACCATGTGTTGAGACTTGGTGAAGGACAACAACAGATAGGTGATGACCACTGATTGTGGAAGTGGAGATGTTATGAAGTATCAGTCTTTATCAATGGTGCATGATGTTCTGGATCTAACAATGATCCTGTGATAAGAGGTAGGAAGAGACCTCTCTAAGAAACCAGTCCATTTATCTTATGCTGTCCCTCACAGTCCTCTTGGAGACAGTCACTACAAAGAAGGTAATAGGTTTGTTTGGGCATGTTAATGATTTGTCAAGGAAGACATTAGATGCTTGGTATGATACTGATTTGACACCTTGTATGAGATTGAGTTTGTGTTGATGAAGATAATCCCAAGGAGGATGCTGTGACTGTGAAGTAGAGATATTGTGTGACTGTCTTTAGAAGACATTGTTGAAGACTATTGTCCCTCAGACCCTGCACAGTGGGTTGGATAGAATCTTAGATTGAGTTAGGAGTCCTGGAAGGTGGGTCTTGAAGTCCCCTCACCTTTGTGTCATGAACAAGTACATTATTGTGTTACAACTTTTCCTCATGGGTGGTTTGATCTCTGTCATAGAAAACAGTGAATCTTGAGAGCCATTGCATTGAAGTTTGAAGTATGTTGACTGCTGTCCTAGATGCTCTACATAAAAAAATGATATCATCAACAAACACTTCAACACCTAAGATGTTTTCATGATCAATTTTGAAATATAAATTACTGTCAGCAGTACCTTTGTTGAAACCAATCTTCAAGAGATGTTTATCCAGTCTTTCATACCAGGCTCTTGGGGCTTACTTCAGTCCATACAGTGCCTTTTTCAACTTACAGACCATATCACCATTGTCAGACAATTGAAATCCATCCGGTTGCTCAATGTACACTTCTTCTTCAAAATTACCATTTAGGAAGGCAGATTTGACATCCATTTGATACAATTTGAAATCCTTGAAGGCAGCAAATGCAAGAAATAATCTACTACTTCAATTCTTCCCACTAGAGCAAAAGTTTCTTCAAAATCAACTCCTATTTGAGAGTAGCCTTTGCAAATTAATCTAGCCTTATTTCTGATCACTTCACCAGCTTCATTCAATTTGTTCCAGAAGACCCATTTGGTTCCAATCACATTTTTGTTTCTAGGTCTAGGAACAAGATCCCAAGTGTGATTCTTCTCAATTTGCATCAGTTCTTCCTCCATTGCCTTAGTCCAGTTTTCATCATTGCAGGCTTCATTTACTATCTTAGGTTCAATCTTTGAAATCAAACAATACTCATCTGAATCTTGAGCAATTCTTCTTCTTGTTTGTACACCTTTTCTTTTGTCACCTATGATCTGATCTTCAGAATGGTTCAATCTCACATACCTTGGAACTTTGGGAGTTTCTTGTATTTCTAATTCTTGATTAGGCTCATTGAAACTTATCTCTTCTTCCTGACTTACCGGATCACCTTGAATATGTTTTTCAGGAGGGACTTGGGCACCTTGAACCAAAGCATTATTCTGATCATCTTCATCATACTCATAAAACCTTGAGGGTTTTTCAATTCCTTCATCAACATTCACATTAGTACTTTCTATAATCTTTCTCAATCTCTTATTATAACACTAGTATGCTTTGCTTTGAGTAGAATAACCCAAAAATATTCCTTCATCACTTATAGCATCAAACTTGCCTAGATCTTCATCTCTCTTGATGTGACATTTGCTACCAAACACTCTGAAATAGCTTATAGTGGGTGTAATACCAAACCAAAGTTCATAAGGAGTCTTATCGGTATTGCTTCTGATTTGAACTCGATTGAGAGTATAGACTGCAGTGCTGGCAGCTTCCCTCCAATAGACCTGGGGAAGATTTGCTTCCATCATCATGGTCCTAGATGCTTCCTAGATGGTCCGGTTCTTTCTCTCAACCACTCCATTTTGATGTGGTGTCTTGGGAGCAGACAATTGTCTCTTTATTCCATGTTTCTCACAAAAATCTATGAACTCACCAGATGTGAATTCACCACCTCTATCAGACCTTAGACATTTCAATTTCAATCCTCTCTCATTTTCCACCATAGCTTTGAATATTTTAAATTTCTCAAGAGCTTCTAATTTCTCTTTTAGAAAGGTTACCCACATCATCCGAGAATAGTCATCAATTAGCAACATGAAGTATCTATCACCTTGCACACTCTTGATTCTTGCCGGACCACATAAGTCAGTATGAACCAAGTCTAATAATCTGGTAGAAGATTGTTCCTTGCTTTTGAATGAGATTCTGCTTTGTTTTCCCAACTAACATTCTTTGCACAAACTATTTGTAGGTTTTACCAATTTTGGAAGATCTCTTACAACCTGAGTATTGCTTATCTTGATGATATTATCAAAGTTCACATGACACATTCTTCTATGCCATAACCAACTCTGATCAACTTGAACAAATAAGCAACTTTTACCAATACCAGCAAAGTGAAAGATGTTACCCTTTGTTTGGATACTAAATGCAATCTCTGTTCCAGAACTTTCAAAAATTTTGCACTTTCCATTCTTGAATCTGAGATCATAGCCTTTGTCCACCAACTGTCCAACACTGAGGAGATTGTACTTTAACCCTTCAACATATAATACATTACCAGTTTTGTTCTTTCCATCAAAAGAAATAGTTCCTCTACCTCTAATTCTATTAGCAAAGTTATCACCAAACTTTACCACTCCTCCTTCATATCTCTCCAAATCTATGAACTTGTTTTTGTCACCTGTCATATGGTGAGAGCAACCATTGTCAATGACCCAATCATCCTTCTCTTCAACTTGGGCAGCCAGGGCTTTTTCTTCAACTTTATGATTGATAGATTCAGAGGGCATTGGATCTTCTTCCTTGATGGCAATGAACACCCAGTCACTTCCAGATTTGTCTCCTTTTTCTGATTCATCATCTGTTACTCCTTCATCATCTCCTTCATGAGCATAGTAACAATTCTTCTAGAATCTTGGTCTATTAGTGTTTGGCCTAGAAAATCTTTCCGGACACCTTGATGCAAAATGACCAATCTTATTGCAGTTAAAACACTTAAAAGGCAATTTTCCCTCATACTTACCGGATCCTCTTGGCAGTCTTTTTGCAATAAGAGATTCAAGATGAGCAGTTTCATCTTCTTCTTCTTCCAAATCTTTTCTTGCATTTTCATACCATGATGATTTCCTTGAAGAGTTTTCTCCCAGATCAAACCTTTGTTTTCCTTTTACAGAGGCATTGGCTTTAAATGCAGATTCAGTCTTTGGAGGATCATCTCCAAACTTGGCCATTTTAAAAGAAGCCAACTTACCAACCAATTGATCTCTTGTGACTGTTGTGTGGGCTCTGAATTCTTTGATTGCAAAAGCCTTGATTTTATAAGAAGCAGGAAGGGATCTTAGAACTTTGCCAATGATCTCTTCTTCACTCAGGGTTCCACCTACATTTCTAATTCCACAAACCAGCTCATTCACTCTTTGCATAAAAGAGGTAATATTTTCATCATCTCTCATCTTCAGTTTTTCAAATTTCCCTTTTAGACTTTGTAGCCTTGCACATTTAACATACTAGTCTCCTTCATGCAAAAGTTCCAGTTTATTCCAAATATTAAAGGTAGTTGTTAGATCAATAACATTTGAGAGCTCTGAGTTAGATAATGTTCTTAGAAGAGCCTCTTTGCTCCGTAGATTGTTTTCAGCATCTGTGATTTCATTTAGGGTTGTCAGACCACCCTGTGGAGGTGCATACTATTTTGTAACCATGGACCAATACGCCATTCCCATACACTATAAGTGACATTTCATGCGACCTTTCCAAAGAGCAAAGTTGGTTCCATCAAACTTCAGACTATCCTTCTTGTACGATGACATCCTGGATCTCCTCAAGCGGTTAAGCTCCTTTTAGAGGAACCTGGCTCTGATACCAATTATTAGACTTAGGGTAGACAACTGAGAGGGGGGGTGAATCAGTTGTCCAAAACTTTCTTCCAAATCAAATACTTAACTCCACACAAGCATAATAGTAAATCAATCATGAAAGCATAATGCAACAAGTTAAGAGTAGATACACATTAACACACATAACACCAAGATTTTTGACGTGGAAAACCCGGTTAAGGGAAAAACCACAGGGTGATTAACCCAAGATAATATTCTCTGTTAGAAGAATAGAAAGAACAAATGGTACATGCCAATTAGGGATCACTACCCAAGCACACTGCTCACAAGAGGCTCACTGCCTACAAGAGACACACTGTCTACAAAAGAATAATTATCACATACTTGAATTGGTAATTAGCATCTTCACCATGCCTGAGTCAGTTCCATTTAAGCCCAAACCTTCTGCTCTGCCTTTCACTCTTCTCCTCGCTACCACACACTCATCTCCACAAGTCACACACTAAAATGACTTCGCAATCCCTTATTTATACATGAAATCAACTTAGGAACAAACATCTAAGTTAGCAAACATCCACAAGAACATCCACAAGATGTATAATTCATTTGGTCAGCCAGTCACAGAAAGAACACCATCATTCAGAAATTATTCTTCATTTCTGGGACCCCAATTCTAATGCGGACCATCAACATGAACTGAACATGATCCAAGGACCTCCACAAACTTGCCTAACACATCAAGAACATCCGCACTTCCTCTACTTACTAAAATCCTTCTCTCCTTCATCTGGAACCTCAAGAACATAGTTTGCCATTACTGTCACAAAGGAATAGATACTTGCAGACCTTCATACCATGAACCAATCTAGTTAGCACACCACACAGACTTACCCAACACTTCCTCAAATCTACAAAATTAGAGAATGCATTTCTGGATCTCACCAGACCTATCTATATCACTCTGTCTCCTCTGAACATCTACCAGAACTGGTTCTACTTGAGCGATCACAACTTCTTCATATCTTCATGTGGATCTCTGAAATCTCTACTGGAACATCTTAAGACTCATATCTAGAAACCCTTTAATCTGCATCCTCTGATCCTTAACCTGTCTTGAGCTTTTACCTCACTATCATCACTGTTCTTCACTGTTCCTGATTGAGACTAATTATCTCAATGTCCTCAACTTATAACTCATCCAATCCTTATCATTAATGCAACAGAAGTATGTTGACATCAATAACAATACTAGTTAGGCCCATACTTGCAACACAATGTTGGTGCAAAAAATTCAACTCCAAAGTGTGGGAATAGATGCCTTGAAAGGTATGTATGAAAGAGATGATGATTTCAAGGATATATATGTTGTTTGTGATTAGTTTAAGGGTGCTTTTCATGAAAAATACTCTAATTTTCTGTTACAAGATGGATTTTTATTTAAAGGTGCTTAGTTGTGTATTCCAAAGTGCTCTATGAGAACTAATTTGATAAAAGAGAAACATTGTAGCATCTTAGGAGGTCATTTTGGTGTGGATAAAACATTGGAACAGGTAAGGAGATTTTATTTTTGGCCAAAGATACAATTGGATGTCAAAAAATTTGTTGAAAATTGTGTAATTTGCCAAAGAACCAAGGGTTCAAGCACTAATGCAGGTCTTTATCAGCCTTTTCCAATTCCTAACAGGCCATGGGAATCCATTAGCATGGATTTTATCTTGGGTTTCCCTAAAACTCAAAGGGAATTTGACAGTGTGTTTGTTGTTGTTGATATATTTAGCAAAATGGCTCATTTCATACCATGCATATCTACAATGATGCTTCATATATTACTGGGTTATTTTTCAAGGAAGTAGTGAGAATTCATGGATTACCATTGACAATTGTTTCTGACAGAGATAGCAAGTTTGTAGGTCACTTTTGGAGGACTCTTTGCAAGAAATTGGGAACCAATTTGTCATTTAGCTCTGCCTATCACCCACAAATAGATGGGCAGACTGAAGTGGTCAATAGGAAACATGAAAACCTTTTGAGATGCCTCACAAAGGAGCATGGACAACAATGGGATCTAATCCTTCCACAAGCTAAATATGCCTATAATGACTTTGTCAATAGAAGCATTGGGAAAAGCCCATTCGAAGTGGTTTATGGACTGAAACCTAAAGGTGTGTTTGAACTTAGGGATCCAAGTGGAATGGAGAAAAGGAGTGTTGAAGGAGAGGAATTTGCAGTTGCAATGAAGGACATACATTAGAAAGTTAGAGAAAATCTTTAAAAAAGTGTTGAAAAATACAAACACCATGCAAATTTGAAGAAAAGAGATGTTTAGTTCAAAGTGGGAGACTTGGTATTGGCTATCAAAGGGGAAGTATACCAAGTTGTAGATGAAAAAGATTGGGCCATGTAGGGTGGTCCATAAATTTGGAAACAAGGCCTATGAGATAGAACTCCCTCCTAGAGGCTATCTCTCTAATCTTTAATGTTGCTGATCTATATCCTTTCAAGGGATCTATGATTGCAGGTACAGGGACTAATACAGATGTTACTGATGAAGATTGGATCAAGGATTTACCACCATTAAAGCTTGAATCCATTGTGGACACAAGGGAAGCCAAGAGAACAAGACACAAGGTCTACCATGAGTACCTAGTGAAGTGGCAAGGTCTACCAATGGAGGATGCCACCTAGATGATAGAAGATCATATCAAGAAGCATGGAACAATAGTTCAAGAGTGGATCTCAACTGGAACTTGAGATTCTTTTCTCCCCGAGTGTATGATGCAGGGGCACCTAGGTATATATTGTAAATAGGGGTCAAATGTTGAGTTTTATGTTTTTAAGTCCAATTTTGGTGTAATAAGGTCAAATAAGACCATGTCATATGTTTTATCTCATGGGGTCAATTTAGGAAAGTTAAAAAGCTACAAAAGTGGCATTTTTGGTGTGTTCCAAGGAAGGTGAAAGGTCAAGAATTCCAAAAGCCTTTGGAATCAGTTGTTTTTTGATATAATGTATGTAAATATGGAAGAGGATGTTTGAATAAGGGTTCTAAAGTGATATTTTGGAGAAGAATCAATAAAATCTCTATTTTTCCTACTGTTTCACTATTTTTCTGCTATTCCTATGACTTGTACAACCTAGTACAGTACGGTCAAGGCTTAAAACTGACTGTATGTGGTAGAGCTATGAGTTATCTTTTATTTAAGTGTGGTTTGGTCTTCTAACATTCATTTTTGAGTGAGTTAGAGTCATTTTTGTAAAATTTGCCTGTAAAGTCTCATTAGCTAGGGTTTGAGAGGGAAATATGAAATTTTGAACCATTCCACTGGTTGAAAAATCTGAAAATTAGTGGAATGGAGGTTTTTAAGTTGTTTTTTGTGTTTGTATGGTTTACAAGAGTAGGGGATGGAGTTAGGGGAAAATTTGATGCAGCCCTAGTCTAATATCTCTATGTATTAGGCTTTGTTTGTGTAGCTAGAGGTAGGGTTTTGTAAAATGATAAGATGGGTATTGCTCCAGTTGATTAAATCTACATATTCAAACCCCATGTGAGCTAAGGAGAATCCTACTATTGGTTTTTGTGTTGTGGGTTTTGGATTTCTCATAGTTGCTTTGTAAAAGAGGCCTAATTTGGCCTAGTTGCAACATACCAATGAATTATAGAGGGTGTTGTTCCAAAACAACTACATCCCAAATCTAGATATGTTATCAAATAGCCAAATGGGTATATGAAATGATGTTTGGTTTATGGGTTTGAAATCTTACCTGTAAGTTATGTATGAAAAACAAAGTTTGAAGGGCTAGTTGGAAAAGGAGCAGTTTATGAAGGATTGCCCATGATTTGGATGGTTCAAGACTTGAAAAGTGAATAGGTTGAATTGTTTAAGTGTTCTAACCCACTCTGCGATACAATGACAACATATGTATATACCTTTGACATCAATGACAACATATCCAACAACTGATAGATATCTGCAATGTTGAATATAAATGATATGCCAAGTGCTTCTGGTAACTCAACCTCATAGGCATTCCCTAAATCAAATTTCTCAAGAATCTTACATGGGCCAAACTTATTCATCTTCAACTTGTTGTATGTGCCTACTAGAAACCTTTTCTTTTTTAGATATACCATGACTAAGTTATCCCCAACAAAAATTCCTGATGTCTTTGCTTTTCATCTAGTTGTTTTTTGTATTTGTTGTTCATTGTCTCCAAATGCTTCCTAACTTGAGTGTGTATTGTTTCCATGTATCTTGTGAATTCTTTTGCTTCCACACTTCTTTCTCTCTCCATATAAATTCTCTGAGTTTAGCTACTCCTCTAGGTTGCAATCTAGTCACAATTTCAAATGGTGTCTTCCTTGTACTTCTATTTACTAAGTTGTTGTATGCAAACTCTACTTGCAGTAGAATTAAATCCCAATTTATTGTTTTATCTCCTACTAAGCATCACAAAAAGTTGCCTAAACTACTATTTACTACTTTGTTTGTCAATCAATCTATGGGTGATATGTTGAACTAAATTTTAAATCTATTTTCATCTTTTTCCAAAATGTCCTCCTGAAATAACCTATGAAATTTGTGTCTCTATCTAAAATTATACTCTATGGCAATCCATGAAATCTCACAATCTCCTTAAAAATAGGTTAGCAACATGTATCATGTGTCTTCTTACAAGGAATGAAATGTGCCATATTAGAAAATCTATAGACCTACTACTACAAATATAGAATCATGTCCCCTTTGTTTTCTTAGTAATCCTAATATGAAATCAATGTTGATATCTTCCCAAGGTCTATCTAGTACTGTTAAAGGTTAATACAATCCAGTATTATGACTACTCCCTTTTTCAACTTGACAAGTCCTACAACCCTGAACAAACTTTCTCACATCCTTATATATTCGAGGACAAAATTAATGTCTAGTCACCAAAGCCATATTCTTATCAATGTCAAAATGTATTTCTAATCAACCACTATGTTTCTCCTTGATCAAGTTCTCCCTCATCACTAGGAATGCACAATTGGTTCACTTTGAATAGCATGTCATCCTGGATGAAGTAATCCAACCACTTAATTTTTTGTTGTAAATGGTTCTCTACTTGCTTTCCAAGATTTCACAAAGTCAAGGTCATTCTCATACATGTGTTTGAGTTCTTGAAATGACATTACTTCTACCATCATTTATTTCAACAAGTTTTTCCTTCTACTCAATGCATCTGTAACCTTGTTTGATTTTCCACTCCTATGTCTCAACACAAATGTATAGATCTACATGAACTCTACATCTCATGTGTCTCTGATTCAACATGCCTTGACTACTTAGATACTATAAGGCTTGATGATTAGTGTTGTTACCAATTTTCTCACTCAGCTCCAAAATTGGTAGAGATAAGAGTGTTAACATTATCTAGGTTTTTGGACCTTGCATAGTTTCAAGTTTTCATAAGAGATTGGTTCGGTTTGATTAGTTGTTATGTAGAAAGGAGTACAAATTAGTTATCATTCATTGCTTGATACAATGTTTATCAATAGTTGAAAGAAGTCTCATAATACATTTGTAGTACTTTATTCACTTTATTAAATGAGATGCATAAGACTGAATCAGATTGCATTGAATGAAGAACAAGGAAGATAAATTGTTTGTCCCACACAAGCCATGGGAATAGCTGGACTAGAATATCAAAGACAACCTATATGCAACTGTAGAGAAAAGTAAACTAACAAAACTTATAAATAAGGACATATTAATCATTGCCCAAGGTATCTAAAGCTAGGTTGATCTTGTTGTAGTTGTCTCTTTCTTGCTATGCTTTGAATATATCTAAACTTGCATTGGAAGAAGAGAGGGGCTTAGAGCTCATGATATTGTCTTATTCATACACTACATCAGTTGAAACAGAATGCATAATAGACTATCTAGGATATGCAAGAACAAAAAAGTACAACATCCTTATTCAGAAGAGAGAGAAAATGAAACAATCATTGAACTTTATTATTTTTATCTAATCTATTTGTTTCACTTGCAGGTATAGGATAAGTCATGTAACTGATTGAAGACAAATCAGCATGTGGTGTCAAGTGGGCTCCCACAAGGGTTAAGACCAACATGCTGCCCTTGAATCTCAATGGGGATGAGATGGAATAGAGATCAAATCAACCAAGTGTATTGGTTTTGAGAACAAGACACAATCATTAAGTTGCACTTCAAAGAATGAAATGAAACCATGAGGGTGAACTAAACTCATATGGGATAGTATCCAATGCATAAGAACATTTGTCGTTATTGCTTCAATAGTCATTGGAGAAGTGAGAGTTATAAATGAGCATGGAGACATCTCAATAATATTTAAATTATTTACAGGATAGTCATAATGATCATTGAAGGAAATTCACCAATGCACTGTCTTAGAGCAGTAGAGTTTAAAAAATATAGAAGCCTTCAAACCAATGATATCACTATAATTAATGGACTAGACATAATCAAATGAAAGGTATGTTGCTCACAAGAGACTCAAATGAAACAATATCCATGAATATATTGCAATGTTAGAGTAGGTACATCATAAGAGGATAGCAATCTGTTGCTAATCAGATAACATTCAATGCCAATATAAAAGATGTATTACATAGTGCTTGCATACAAGAGACAAAAGGAGGTGCCTTCTTCATAGGAGTTCATCTATCAAGGCTTTAAGTTTCAATCAAACTTATGATAGTCATTAGTTTACATAAAGAAGGGCAAATAAATGGTAGTCATGTACTATCCAAGACAAGATACCAAGTGGAAGCAGGTAACCATATAAGTATAGTGAGCAACTTATTTCAAACAAATCAAAGTAGCATGTGCAAGTATCCATAATGAACAACTTTAAGGTCATATGCACTATTGAGGTCTGCTGCACCAGAGCTTAAAGATATTCAATCATGGAGTAGCCATATACATGATGCTTCAGTCATCAAATGAATAAATGGATATATAGTTATATGAGCATGAGGTTCATAATGAAACAAGTGAATGCAAAGAGCATGATAACTTATACACAATCATGTGAGCTATAGGAGGTATAAAGAAACTAAAATGTGCTCTAGTTCTTTCTATTCCATCAATAAGTTTAGTTGTTACAATATGTATAGAGCAGTAAAGGAGAAACAAAACCATGATATTTCCTTCATGGTGGTAGTCACCACATTCAATGACAAGTGACAGTCCTTCTTGAATGAAGTGAACAATGCAAAACACAGAGACATCATGTGCCATAGCTACCAAATGAAGCAAACATAAATGTATCTAAGTTTAAACCAAGGAGGAGGTATGTTGAGCCATGAGAATTTGATAAACATCCAAATTGCATATTCAGTGCCGAAGTACCACAAGCAATGCCAAGTGGTACAAGTGAATAACTGTGTAAGTTAAAGAGTATATACATTATGAGAGATAGTATATGTGTAAACATTTTAGCATCAAGTGTGACAGTGATCATTCATGCATAATGATAAGTAATGAAACTAGTAAGGTGTGAGCAGTCACAAAAGCAATATACAATGATAAAGGTCTATTCACTAATAGGCACAAAAGCATAACAAATGTTTCAAAAAGTCTCTATCATCAAAAAAGGGAGTATCATAAGGATAACCACATGGGTTGTAAAGGGCCATAAAGGCACTCAGCCCAAGCAATGAATGAAACATGGGTGATAAAATGTGTCAACCACCAAATGAAAATGTAGTCATGAATATAAATGTAGAGAAAGAACAAATAGAACAATCCATATGTTAGGTAGGACAGTTAACACTATATCAATGTCAACTGAGAGGTACTCCTATTAGGATCTTACATCCAAAGGAGTATTATGGAGCAATATTTAAATCAGCCATCATATAGGAAAATGCCATGATAACTTTCTATAATATGAGGGGGTCATAAGCTACAAATGTTGCCATAGGAACCATAAAAGCTGAGTGTATGCATCAAGAAGCTACATGAGGTAGCATGTAAAGAAATGCATACTCAAACATATCCATGCCTTATAGTGTTATAGAGGAGTTACAACTATTCTATAAGATATGATCAAGGGGTAAGTGCAAGAAGATTGGGGGCCAAAAAGTGGCCAAATTAATTTTAAAAAAAATTAAGTCATAACACGAGTGCATTATAACATGCTCGCGTTATGACTTGCTATAAATTAAAAAAAAAGTTTCTAATGTCATTTCATTTCTTTCTTTCTTCTCCTCTATGCCCGTGGCCTGCAAACCCTAGAAAGTGCGCTCACGTTTTGCAAAAATCCATTCAACACAAAAACCTTATCGATTCATCACCAAAATGCCGCCACGACATCGAGCATGCCAAAAGAGTGAGTTATATTTGTTTTTTTGTTTGAATTTGTTTCTAAATAGGTAGGTTTTAGTTGATTTTTTATGTATATTTCGTTAATTGTTAGGAAATGTTAATGCACCTCCTCCTCCTCCTCCTCAAAACCCACAAAATCCTGAGGAGGAAATACCTGCAGAACAACAACCTCCTCAATCCATTCCTTGGCATGCCCCTGGAACACAAGAAAATATAATGGGGCAAATTGAAAACAATAAAAAGGAAATTGAAGATATAATTGCAAGGTTGAAAGATCCTTCCGCTTCAACCTTGCATAGGTCCACGCTTGCTGAATCTCTTGAATCTATGTTATCAAATGTAGATTCAATTAGCAAGCAAATAACTAGTTGGATGGATAAGAGGAGAGAGTTTAGAGATTATTATGTAGACAAGCAGTCATACCAAGATGTGAAAAAATTGCAAATCACAAAATTAGACTTGTGTTCCATTTTCACTAATCCACAAACAAATCAACCTCCACCCATTACATGCAAGAGGTTCCCTATCCATTGGTGCAACAACCAAGCGATAAGGGACAATTTTGGGCAGAGATGGTGGATGGTTTTTGAGCATCCTCCATGCAATAATAATGAGGTCCTGCAATACTTTTTGAGGAAACTCTACTGTGAGTTTGTCCTCAATAAAGTGCCAAACTATTTTGATATGTGGGACTTCCAGGGTAGAGGTGGGGGGTTAGCACAAGATAGACCAGGGGCACGTCTTGACCCATAGTGGGTAGTGAGATGAGTAATCAGCAGACTAGCCCACGAGCATGTTTCTATCGCTTCCATTGTGAAGGAGAGTGTTGAGGTCGATACACTTCAGTCCATTAGTGCCTTGACCCAGAGCATCATATAGCATGCCGGTCTTGCAACACAGAGTGGGTTGGGAGATAGTGCGAAGAGCAAGTTCCCACCCCATACTTGTCAGACTTGCGGGTCAGCCTGTGGTTATGACCCCATGGATAGTTAGGACATAGGTGAATAGGCTACATCTATAGCTAAGCAGATGGTGATGACAGATACCCTCCTGAGTGAGACTTTTGGCCTTGATACTCAAGTAAATATTAGCAAGTTTATTGAATTTAATTTATTAAATTTCATTTTTGAAATGCAAGATTAACTAATTTAAATTGATGATTTAATGAAATTTCAGGGTCATAGCGTTGATGCAGTTTTCAGTGGTTCTCCACCTGGATTTTACACTAGATCATCTACTGTTGAGGTATGTAATTAGTAAACAATTATAAATATTACATGTGAATAGCATCGTTATATGAATGGTATTCTAATATCTAATTTTAGATGTTGAATAGGTTAATACTGTAGATTTCACGGCAACACCTGCCAGCAGTGGTGGACTTCAAAGCTTTACGAAGGTAATAAAATAAATAGTTTAATGAATGAATTGTACTTACTAAATTTTTGTATGTGTCTTGTGTGCTTTATTGTGTGTACTTCCATGTTTAGATGAATGTGTGTGTATGTTAGGAGCCATGATTTGCATCACTATTATAGTTTTCATAATTGAATAATGTTGTTTTATTTCTAGATGATGCAGGCTGTGGAGACACCTCCCCATGTTCATAGGGCAATGGAGCAGGGTGTGGCCTTTGCAATTCATAGCTCCATGGCATTGACAGGAGTATGAGGGAGATTAGTAAATTTCAATTTACATTCATTTTTATAGTTGTCTATTTTTGAAAAATCAAAAGATTATTGATTTGAAGTTTAATTTCTATCTGGATGGTTTCTATAGGACATGACATCACCAGGGCCTATTCCTAATACTAAGGCAAGCAAGGAGACAGATTATATGTTAGCGGTAAGTGATTATTTTGTTAAATGTTTCATTTTTTATAACATGTAATTTCTATATATTAATGTCTATACTTTTTATTTTAACAGGTAAAGATGCAGGAAGACCTAAATAGGAGGAGTAGCCCTTGGGTTCGTAGTAGACCACCCACATGTGCGTCTCAATCCCCTAGAAGATCAAAGGCTGCTCATGATTTATTCTCTTCACTAGCTAGAGGGGAATGACTTTTTATTGTGTTCCTTTGTTGTATGCCTATATGGCATTTGTGGACATATATTTTGTATTGTACATAGTTGACATTGTATGCCTATATGTCATTCTTGTAAGCCTATATGGCTATTTTGTATATATGTTATAATTATATCGACAGATATTGATGTATGCCTATATGGATATTTGGTTAATACAAATCTTTTTTATTGATGGTGTCCATACTTGCATTATAAATCCACGTTTGAATGGATATTTGTAGATGGCTACTTCAAATATTTAAAGTCCAATTGTATTACATAGGATGTTTGTTGATCCAATAAGCTAGCTATTGTTATTCAAGTATCACCTAAACCTCATTTTGGAACTAAAAGATAAAAGTTGTATTTAAAAAAAAAAAATGAATCATCATGTTGAACAGAAAATATTAATATTCTTTATGAGTAGCATAGAATGTCAACTATATGCAATACAAAAAATGAATCATCATGTTATTCTTTATGTTTGAGATCCTGAAAATGACTAAGTCTGGTAGCTTGATATCCTGAAACACTAGGATGAATATCCAAGTCATTAGGATGATTTTGCCTTGAGAAAAAGTCATTAAGATGAGTGCATAATGGAGACTTTCTTAAACATTCAAACATTGAGCAACAAGCATGAAGGGTTAAGGCGCAATTTGCAACTCATAAAGCCTCAAAAGGGTGCCCAACTTAGAGAGAGCATTCATTTAAGACAAGGCGCCCATTGACACCTATTCCACCATAAAAGTGCGCCTAAGGTGGAAGGAGAACAAGCCTCTGGTAAGTGAAGCACACCTATTGTCTAAACCACTTCATTATGGCACCCTAGCATGAGGAGGAGTATATAATTCAATAGGAAATGGTGCCTATAATGAAAATGAAGGAGTAAGTGGCATTTTCAACAATCATCAATTCACCTTGAGCTTTCAATAAATACATCAAATTGAGTCCCATAAGCCTACTGCCCTTTGCCTGCAAAAGAACCTTGTATCGATGTCAAGAGTTGATCGTATCAGCGTATCAGCAGACCTTATTTAGGCTTCGTCGATAGTGGTCTATCTTTTTGACAAGTGTGGTTCAAAGTCAAAGACATCGGTGTATCGGAAGATAATCCCATCTGCGCATCGGAAGAGTAGTTGAGAGATTCACCGATGAAGGGGGTCACACTAACAGTTGAAATCCATCAGTGTATCAGCCCAACGAGATTAGAGTTCACTGATGTTTGGAGTCTCACCGAGGGGTGTGGTTCAAAAGTTGTCATTTGTGAGATCGGTGTGTCGGCAGAAGAGTTTTTGAGTGTGTCGATGGTATTAAGTCCTACCGATAGGCGAGGGACTTAGAGTCTTGTATCATAGTGATAAAGACATCGATGTGAAAGGATATAAAGTCATCGATAGTGGTCTGTCTAACTGATAAGAGTCAATGATGGGATGTTTGTCAGAAGTGAAATCAAACAGAGTCATGGTGGCATCGGCCTATCAGCTGATGAAATTTTAAGCTCACTGATGGTATGTTGTCTCACCAATAGTGAGTTTGAAGGTTCAAAAGTTGATAATTCTATGCTTCCATTATTTTTAGACAAGTCAACAATAGAGTGAAATATAGAGTATCTAACCCTCTCTTGAGCAATCTACCTCCTAGGCGCTCAACATTGAGGAAAAACTTCATAAAAATGCCTATCTCTTTCTTGGTAAGTTTTATTATTTTGACGGTTCTAACTCATACCTAGAGAACTTCTCACCAAGGTGCCAAAATAAGTTTAACCCAACTAAAGTAAGAAAATGTGCCCAAGATGATTTCAATCAATTGGACTAGGCACCAATTTAGTGTTATTTTGACTCATTCACCCTCAAGGCGCTAAAGTATCATTCCTTCAATCAATCTAGTTTCCATGTTCCCATGTGTGATGTTCCAAGTAGGAGATAGCACCTAGGGTCTTTATCTTATTTTTAAAATTCTAACGATTCCAAACACTTACCAATAGTCTTAAAAGATCCTATTATCCCTTAAGCACTCAATCCTCTGATTTATCAAGGTGCTCAATCCTCTTCGAGGCACTCAAACTCATTCAAGGTGCTATCCTTTACTACTTCCCACTTCAAACACTCTAGGGTGCTCATAATTACTCCCATCACCAATCTTCCTCCTTAAAGTGCATTTGAGAACTTCTTCTTTATGCTAGGGCGCTAATATGAAAGTAACAACTCAAGGCGCTATATGAAAGCTTGATCTTGGAAAGGTGCCTAAACTCATAATGTGAGTTATTTTATCAAATTTTTAATTTTAAGGTCTTTTGGCAACTCCTCTACCAAGGCGCCATTTGTTGAGGTGTTTGAAGCTTGATTTTCCCCTTAGGTGCACAAACTTGATGTTCTTGACCCTACAATGCGCCTTGAGTCCCTAAGCTCTTACACTTATCATCTCTTATGCTGCTCAGTTTCATCGCTCTCATAAAGGCATTTTGAGGAGTATTACTCTTCGAACTCAATCTCTGGAACTAAGGCGCTCAAGGGTGAGTAAACGCCCATTCTTCCAAGGCGCTCATCAAGGTATAAAATAACACACAAAGCCACCAAGATTACTCCACTCAACCTCAAAGTGCTAGATCATATCTAAATTTACATAAGGGTGCCAAATCAAATTGTCACTCAAGGGCAAGTGCACTCAAAAGGTCATCTATCTTCAAACTCAACTTCCATTCCTCTAGGCACTTCCTTGGGTAAGTTTGGATGCTCCCTTCATGCTTGCCATTCAAGTGGCTTTAACTCATTATAGAGACTTCCTCATCTAGGCACAAATCATGATAGTTTCAAACACTTAGCTTTTAAGGTGCCAGAAGATGATTGTAGAGGAGTGAAATTGTGCCTTAGTTCAAATAAGCATTTACTTCATCATTGAAAGATTTAAGTCATTATATATGCTCATGAAGACTTACCTCACTCAATACTCCCCAAACTTATGGATCTAAACATGCTTTTTCTCAGGCGCTAAACTGGAGTTGTCTAGATGCACAAGTGCACCTCCCTCAATGAAGTTCATTTTGTTAAGTTAGTTCATCCTAGTGACTCAAGGGGTTGTTATATTCTTTAGGCACAATCTTTCATAGACTAAAACATTCACTCCATGTTAAGGTGCTCAAAGGAGGCTCTGGAGATGGAAAATGGCGCCTTAACTCACTTGTGTAAATTTTGGACTTTTAGGCAATTGCAAGATGTCTTGGAGGGCTCAATTCTTCAAGGCGCTCATTTTTCTCACCACTTGTAGCATCACTTGTTCAAGGCGCATGTTTGGGATTCTCTGGATGATGAAATGCTCCTTGACTCCCTAGGCAGTTAGACTCCAACTCTAGGCGCAAGATAATGATGATTTGAGCTAAAATAAGCATCTAAAAATCTAAGGTATTATTTGAGGCTTCCACTCCAAATTCTACCTAGGCACTCACCTAGGGTGAAATGATTATCAAAGTGTGCCTTAAACATTCCTTCCTCTAGGCGCCCACTATCAAGATCAAGTCATCAAGGAGCTCTAAAACTCAAACACCACTGACATCATCATGCAATAACCCCAAGACATCATCTAAACTTAGTCAAACACACTGTAGTTCAAAAAAAGAAGGGGGTCCCCATTTGCAATGGGGCGATGTGTGTTTGGTCACAACAGGTGCCTAGAGTGAATAGGCTTTCATCCTGACCTAATACACTGCCTCCTTCTGACGATTTTTGGGGTAGCAGAAAGCCTTTCACCATGGGCAAATGTCTCATAGATATAAAAACTGAGAGAGGTTATTGTAGAGGCACTCTACATGATCGCGTTGCCTGAAACAGAATGTTTCTAAGTGACAATTTTTGAGTAACATCTTGTCAAAGATTGCTACCTTTTTGCACTTTAGACTCTTCAGGGATATCGTCAGTACAATGTAGCTCAGACTATTTCAACATGTTTGGGTGAAAAACAGGACCATACCTAGCGTAAATGTACCCATTTGGACACATTGGAATAGTCAGTTTGGTCGCATCAGGAGCAGGATGAAAGTTACACCCCATTGCAACTTTACACTACCTCCTTCTGACAATTTTTGGGGCAGCAGAAAACCTTTCACCACGGGCAAATGCCTCAGAGATATAAAAAACTGAGAGATGTTATTGTAGAGGCACTCTACGTGATCATTTTTCATTAGACAAAATGTTTCTAAGTGACATGGGTTTCGAGTAACATCTCATCAAAGATTGCTGCCTTTTTGCACTTTGGACTCTTTAGGGATATCGTGGGTACAATGTAGCTCGGACTGTTTCAACATGTTTGGGTGAAAAATAGGACCATGCCTAGCATAAATGTACCTATTCAGACGCATTGGAACAGTCAGTTTGGTCACACTAGGAGCAAGATGAAAGTTACACCCCTTTGCAAATTTACACTGCCTCCTTCTGATGATTTTTGGGGCAACAGAAAACCTTTCACCACATGCAAATGCCTCAGAGATATAAAAAATCGAGAGAGGTTATTGTAGAGGCACTCTATGTGATCGTGTTTCCTTAGACAGAATGTTTCTAAGTGACACAGTTTTTGAGTAACATTTTGTCAAAGATTGCTGCCTTTTTGCACTTTGGACTCTTTAGGGATATCGGGGGTACAATGTAGCTCAGACTATTTCGACATGTTTGGGTGAAAAATAGGACCATGCCTAGTGTAAATGTACCCATTCGGATGCATTAGAATAGTCAATTTGGTCACATCAGGAGCAGGATGAAAGTTACACCCCTTTGCAACTTTACACTGCCTCCTTCTGACTTGATTTGGCACCCTGTATGTGATCTAAAGGCATGAAAGTGGATGTCGTATTGCAAGAGTTTTGATCATCAAAATTGAAAGAAATAAGTCTATTAAGCTTGGGCACCCTTGGTCTTCTTTTCATTCATTATGAGCGCCTTGGGAGAATGGTATATAGGTCATCATCATGATTGGGCGCCTTGGATCCAGAGTGTTGGAGAGATCATCAAATGGTGTCTAGAGGAAGTAGGGTGAGTTATGAGTTTGGTTGCATCAGGAGTAGGACACCAAAAATGAATAACATGATGATGTAAAAATGTGTATATGTGTAAAAATGTAGGAGGAAATAAAAAAAAGACAAACCTTACAAATTAATGTGCATACTTACAACTCAATGTAACATGACTTTACAAAATCAATGTGAATACTTACAAATTAATCCAATGAACCATCTGAGTCTTCTCTACTCCTTATTGTGTCAAGTATTGCTTCATGGTCAGACTCACGCACCTTCCACAATATTTTGTTCAAAGGTCTACGCTGATACTTTATCAAATAAACATTGGATGCCACGATAAGGTTCGAGTAATGAAGAATCTTCCAATGCATGTCAAAGTCCTGAAATAGCCAAATATTAACACTCTTATGTGGGTACCTTCTAAGCCATGTTCCAATAATAACCACTGAGCCTGTAGGGTATTTGATGTTTTCTCCATCTGTAAAAGGGGCTTCCAATTTCTTTTTGGCCTCAACACAACAACATAAGTAGTAATCTATTCCCTCTTCATTATCTTCATCTGCAATAACTGCATATACGTGCCCTACATTGATATGTGTAGCAAATTAGATGAAATTAGTCAACATTACAAAAACACTACAAAGTAAGATGACATTACCTGGTTGAACTAGATGAAATTAGATGCATATACGTGCCCTATATTACCTGGTTGAACTAAATCTGATATGTGGTCAAAGTCAACTAACGATTCCATCTGTGTTAGTTCCAGTGCCGTCGGGGGTCGATACGTGTCAAGTGGGCTAAGATAACTTAACTACCATTCGTCAAGCCACTCCTTTGACTCACACTCATCCCAGACTTGAATTGTACAAGAAGAACAAAAGCATGACATCTTTCGTGTATGGATACTCCATGAACCTACAATTGAGGTTCTGAAAGTGTGCATCTCATTTGATCCTGTCAGTGTACAACAGTCCTCATATAGTGCAATGTTAGTATTATCTATCAACCAAAAAAATCTACGAACTAAAGACTTACCTTCATTACCTGGACCCATAGAAGCATTACACCACTCAACAATCGATTTTACATCTATCAACTTTGCATTGTCTTTATACTTTAACTCTTCTCGTGCTATGGCTCTTTTGATACATGCTCCTGCACCATCATGCTCCCCCTTTCCATACCCAGCCTCACAAAAGTTCCACATATGTTGAATACCTGTAAAATTATGCCTCCTACTCAGCTAATAGAAATTCTGCAAGTTCTTGAATTGTGATGCATAGTTATCTGACCATATGATATGCTGACTGAACGATATGCCCCTTCTAGCCAAATCATTCTAGAACACCTGAAAGCAACCTTGTATGAACTCTGTAGAATGCGTACGATCATCACTAATATAGAAATTATACTCCCTTATGATCTTTCTGTCATCCTCTGTACTATCATTCGCATGAATGAATGCGATGTGCACAAATATAGAAACCTGTGTGGAGTTGTAATATTATGATTTCAAAGTCCAACCATCGAGCTCTATGGGCATGTCTTGCATACTCATACACTATGTTGTCACGAAATATAGGCATAAACTGATACAATGGAATCTTTTCAATAACTAACTCACACCTAGTTGCTTCTTTACCATCTTTTGTATTGTATGCCACTATTTTATACTTGCCAAACTCTACTAGTTCATTTCCAATTGCATGTGTTATTTCCATATGTTCACATATTGGCAATTGTTGCAAGCCACCGCAACGATGACATGTGCCATCCAAGCATAATTTCTTGTAGAATATTTGACCTTCCTCTCTTTCACATAAAATTCTTGATATGAAGTCTCTTGAAGATGTTGGTGGGGCACATATGGCACAACCCTGCAAATCATTGTTAGTATGCATATCTTAACATATAGACCTATAAGCATCAAAATGGTTAGAAAATTCAATATGTAATCTACAACAACAAGTAGTGCATGTGTGATTTATCTTAACATAGAAAGGTTTTAGCATTTCAAAATATCTTTGAGAAATTTTAATTTGAGGATACTTCTCTACAAATTTACCATAAAACTGTGTTTGAGTCTCATCCAAAAAATGCTTTGGATGTGGCTCACAGTTCTGACTACTGATTCTCCTTCTTACCACATCCCTTTGATTTAGAGATACCCTTGTGTAAATCTTCCAAAAGTCTTCAATTAGTGATCTCAATGCTTCAACAATTGGTTTATCTTTTGGTGGTAGTCTCCCTGAGAATGCCCATAATTCATTGGCATTAGTGTCCTCAATTCTTTGGCATCTTCCAACAGCTCTTGATAAAGTTTTCCTATTAATTCTCAATTCTTGACTTGTCTTTCTAATGAGACGAGCTTTCCTCGTTTGACTACTTACTATAGTCGATGTAATCACACGCCGTGTTGCATTACTATCTTTTGTACGTGAGGTGTTACCCACACTCTCATATGCACTCACTAGATTCTTGACAATAGATTTTTCACTTGAAGCCTCTGATGTTCTCAACCCAATAATCTTCATGATAGACCTATACTTTATACTTCGCATCATTTCAACGAATAGTTGACATCTTGCAGTCTCATTTAACTTTTCAAAGAACAATCTCCAAATCTTATTAGCATATCTTCTACAAGTGCATTTTGGAATCTTACCTTCCATTGGCTACAAAATATTCTCATCAATATCAATCAAATACTTTGGCTTTCTATGCAAAATTCTAGGTGGTGTTAAGTTAGGTAAATTCATCTCAACATTACAAATTTCATCAATATTTAAATGAGATGGGTTAGATGGCATACCTTCGATCTAGGATGGAATAGATGACATACCTTGAGGTTGAGGTGGGAATGATGGCATACCTCCTTCATCACATGTGAGTGATGATGTACTCTCAACTTGAGATGTGGTAGATGGTGTCCCTACATGTTGACTTGCGGTAGAGGACGTGTCTCCAACTATGGTATTCAAATCTCTTGTACCACGAATTTTTTGCATTCATTCTCTTTGTGCTGCCAATACCATATCTCTTTGTGATGGTTGTGGTTCCTCTTCAATTGGTATGTCTTCATTTATCATGTCCAATTTCCTCTTCTCACGAAGTTCCCTCATAGCCACTACTTTATTTGCATTCTTAGCTTCTATTTCTTCCTGTGTTGGTTTAATTCTTGATCGTTTCCTCGGCATGACAGAGAATTTGTTTGTAGCATGATAAAGAGACCAATATTATTTCCTAAGAAATGAATACAAGATAATAGTGGGATTGTATTTTTTTTATGTTGTAAGGATTTATTCTTGTATAGTTTGACATCATGGTATGTTAAGGTTTGTTTATTACACATAATTATTAAAGAGCCCAAGTGTAGAAAATATACATGGCATCATGTGAGATTGTAGGCTGCTTTCATGATTGGGAATGTGTCTATTTTAAACATGTATGATAAAGCATGATAAAGTAATTCAATCTGAAATAAGGAAAATGTAAAGAACATGCATGTAAAGACTTGACATACCTAAAAAATAAAGATTTGAATGGAGAGATTACCTAATTATGTAGTGTTTTTATCTTCTTGCATCAAACTCCTCAATAATTTGAGTTTTTCACCACTTGCTTACTTTTCAATGTTAAATTGAATAACACTCAAATATCATTACTAACAACAATACTATTAACCAATCTATAATGTTAAATTCCTAAAATTGAATCACAATTAACATTCCAACACTACAAAACTGAAACTTGAATAGATATATATCAAACTTGGTGTGAAAACTATGTTATTTCCTCCTTCTCAAGTTGGCAAAGCAGAAAAGGTGGTGGAAAGATCATGCAAAGGTGGTACAATGTGTCAAATGTGCATGTGAACTTCCCAATAGCATGAAAGCACTTCTTTTTTGTCAGAGCACGCGTAGAATCAGTAAGAAAATAGAGTATGTGGGCCTGGATCATGGTGGTCAACACTTTTTTACCATTTCAATAGCAAGACAAAATGCGAGCGCATTATAACGCACTCACATTTTGTCCTGCTATAGATTGACCACATCCTTTGCATTGATCACATCTCTTTCCCTAAACTGTCAACCCTAAACCTTATCCCTAAACCCTAAACCCTCAACCCTCAACCCTAATCCATCACCCCTCAACTCTAATTCCTCATCCCTAAACCCTAAATGCTATCCCTATTCCTAAACCCTCAACAGACTCGATACTTTACCTTAAACCCTAATCCCTTATCCTCGACACTCTTATTTAACCCTAATCCTTTGACCATTAACCCTATCCCTCAACCTCAACCCTCAAGCCTCAAGCCTCAACCCTCAACACTCAACATTAAACCCTTAACTCTGATCCCTTGACCCTCAACCCTATCCCTAAACCCTAAACCCTCAACCCTCAACCCTTAATGTCAAATCCTAATCCCTCAACCCTTCACTCTAATCCCTCAACCCTAAACCCTATCCCTAAACCCTCAACACTATACCTTATACCCTAATCCCTCAACCCTAAACCTTATCCCTAAACCCTAATCCCTCAACCCTCAACCCTAATCGGTCATCCCTCAACTCTAATCCCTCATCCCTAAACCCTAAATGCTATCCCTATTCCTAAACCCTCAACATACTCGATACTATACCTTAAACCCTAATCCCTTAACCTTGACACTCTTATTTAACCCTAATCCCTTGACCATTAACCCTATCCCTCAACCTCAACCCTCAAGTCTCAACCCTCAACCCTCAACTCTCAACATTAAACCCTAATTCATCAACCCTAAACCCTAATCCCTCAAACCTAAACCCTATCCCTAAACCATCAACCCTCAACACTATACCTTAAACCCTAATCCCTATGCCCAACCATTAGCCCTTAAAACTTAAACCCTATCCCTACACCCTCAACACTTGACACTATATCTTAAGCCTTAAACCCTCAATCCTTAAACCTTAAACCCTAAACCCTATCCCTAATCCCTCTACCCTCGACACTCTAACCCTAACCTTGACATTAAATGCTAATCTGTCAACCCTAAACCCTAATCTATCAACCCTAAACCCTATCCCTAAACCCTTAACCCTCAATACTATACCTTAAACCCTAATCCCTCAACCCCCAACCCTAAATGTTATCTCTAAACCCTAATCCCTCAACCCTCAACCCTAATCCATCACCCCTCAACTCTAATCCCTCTTCCCTAAACCCTAAATGCTATCCCTATTCCTAAACCCTCAACAGACTCGATACTATACCTGAAACCCTAATCCCTTATCCCTAAACCCTCAACAGACTCGATACTATACCTGAAACCCTAATCCCTTATCCCTAAACCCTCCAACCCTATCCCTAATCCTTATACCCTCCACACTCTACTTTAACCCTAATACCTCGACCCTCAACCCTATCCCTAAACCCTTAACCCTCAAACCTCAACCCTCAACCCTCAACGTCAAACCCTAATTCCTCAACCCTTAACTTTGATCCCTCGACCCTCAACCCTATCCCTAAACCCTCAACCCTCAACATCAAATCCTAATCCCTCAACCCTTCACTCTAATCCCTCAACCCTAAACCCTATCCCTAAACCCTCAACACTATACCTTAAACCCTAATCCCTCAGCCCTCAACCCTCAACCTTATCCCTAAACCCTAATCCCTCAACCATCAACCCTAATCTGTCATCGCTCAACTCTAATCCCTCATCCCTAAACCCTAAATTCTATCCCTATTCCTAAACCCTCAATAGACTTGATACTATAACTTAAACCCTAATCCCTTATCCCTAAACCCTCCAACCCTATCCCTAATCCTTACACCCTCCATACTCTACTTTAACCCTAATCCCTTGACCCTCAACCCTATCCCTAAACCCTTGACCCTTGGACCTCAACCCTCAACCCTCAACGTCAAATCCTAATCCCTCAACCCTTCACTCTAATCCCTCAACCCTAAACCCTCAACACTATACCTTAAACCCTAACCCCTCAACCCTAACCCTAAACCTTATTCCTAAATTGTAATCCCTCAACCCTCAACCCTAATTCGTTATCCGTCATCCCTCAACTCTAATCCCTCATCTCTAAACCCTAAATGTTATCCCTATTCCTAAACCCTCAATATCTCGATACTATACCTTAAACCCTAATCCCTCTACCCTCGACACTCTTATTTAACCCTAATCCCTTGACCATTAACCCTATCCCTCAACCTCAACCCTCAACCCTCAACCCTCAACCTCAACTCTCAACACTAAACCCTAATTCATCAACCCTAAACCCTAATCCCTCAAACCTAAACCCTATCCCTAAACCATCAACCCTCAACACTATACCTTAAACCCTAATCCCTATCCCTCAACCCTTAAAAATTAAACCCTATCCCTACACCCTCAACACTTGACACTATATCTTAAGCCTTAAACCCTCATCCCTAAAGCCTCAACCCTCAATCCTTAAACCTTGAACCCTAAACCCTATCCCTAATCCCTCTACCCTCAACACTCGAACCCTAACCTTAACATTAAATGCTAATCCGTCAACCCTAACCCTATCCCTAAACCCTCAACCCTCAACACTATACCTTAAACCCTAATCCCTCAACCCTCAACCCTAAACCTTATCCCTAAACCCTAATCCCTCAACCCTCAACCTTAATCCATCATCCCTCAACCCTCAACCTTAACCATTAATCCCTTGCCTTTGTCTTGTCTTTGATCATCCAATTTTTTGTTTACTAGACCTCTTCTTTCATTATTCCCACTTCTGCAAAATCTTACAATATGATTGAATCGGTTACAATTGAAGCACACAACATTTCTTTGCCCATTTGATTGATTTCCTCTTGATCTACACTGATTATCCAAATATCCAAATCTATTGCATGCAAAGCATTTTCCATTGAAAGAATTGTCATTTCCTTTATTGTTAGAGTTATTCATTTTCATACTTCTGCATTCATTGGATCTATGACCATACCTCTTACACTTGAAGCATTGACTAGAGAAGAATGGACTACTTTGATTTATTTTGTTTCTACATTGAGTATCTTTATGACCAAATTTATTGCAATTGAAATAATTTCCATTGAAAGATGGATACCTTTGAGAATTAGGCTGTCTTATTGAAGGTCTTCTACATCTATTTCTCCCATTCCTTGATTGAGGATCTCTTTGTCTAGATCTAGAGATTTCACCTTTCTCATACCCAAGACCATGCTTATCATCATCCTTCTTCTGACTCAACACTTCAATTTTAGTTGAACTTATCTTTAACTTCTCCTTGTATTCATTTACAACTTCTAGGTCATGTCTGTGAATGCCAATTTGTCTTTCAAGCTCCTCCTCATTATATCTACATTCTTGTAGATTAGATTTTAAGTGGCAAATTGTTCTGTTGATTCAACAGCATTCTCCTATTCTTTCCTTCAGAGTTTGATTCAGGTCTTCTTCAGTTTTCTTTCTTCCTTCAATTTATTTGGTTAGTTTCATCATACTTGATTCCATCTCAAGTTTTAGGACAGCAACTTCTTTTGCTAGCTTCTCACATTCCTTTTTCTTCTCCTTCAGGGCCTCATCCATGTTATTGTCTTCATTCTGATTTGTTAAGTGAAGAAGTAGCTATTTCCTTTTCTCATTAGATTTTCTCAATTTTTCTTTTAAGGTCCCAATGAAATCTTTACCATCTTTAAGGTTCTCTTGTTGATCTTTGACTTATGCTCTGGACTGACTAAGATCTTCTAAAGCAAGTTGAAGTTGTTCTTTAATACCATTAGAATACTTGGATGAACCCATTGAACCACCTTCCCAGATCTTCCTCAAGCTGTTAAACTTCTTCCAAGGAACCTTGCTCTAATACCAATTGTTGAAATTAGGGTAGACAACTGAGAGTGGGGGTGAATCAGTTGTCTCAAAACTTTAACAATTTCTGCAGTTAATTTTTCTTTACCATTTATTAACAGATCAAAGATTTAACTATGAAAGCATGAATCAATGATACATGAGTAGAAACACAATTAACACACTTGACACCAATATTTTTAACATAGAAAGCTAGTTAAGGGAAAAACCACGATGGGGGTTAACCCACAAGAATTTATACTCTCTTAAAAGTATTATAAATGGGGAAGGCACATGCCTTCAAGGTGCACTGCCCAGAGCTCACTCCTCCAAGAGGCTCTCTACCTATAGAAATGATTACAAGAAGATTACAGAATGTTTGAACTGATGAACAACATCTACCAATGCAAAAATTTAGTTCTAGTTAAGCACAAAATATTGATCTTACACACTTCATCCTTACTCTATCCTATTTCACTCTTCTGGCATAATCTGAGCTTAGATCTTCACCTTCACACTTCTTTCTTCCTTTTTCACACTTACTCCATAATCACATCACATTCATACACCAAAACACTCGAATCCATCAGCTATATATATCTACATCAAGAAATTTAATCAATTGTAGTCATCTTCAAAAGAACTTAGAACATTTATTAAGAAACTCTACTCTCTCAGTTGAATCCATGCACAAACAATGTGGACCAAAAAATTGTGTTCTCAAATCATCAATCATGTCTGCCAATACCATTGATTATCACAAATTGCTTGACCAACACTTTTTCTTCATCCGGACCAAGATCAAATACTAATTCGGCCTGTTCTTCTTCTGACTATACTGACTAACTAGAACCTGATACTCAGATGCCTATAACTTTTGAGTCCTTCATCACCGGAGGCTAAGATTCTGGATTTAGATAGTCCTGACAATCCTTATCTCTCCCTCAAATCTATAGCACACTATGATTTATCACTGAAAAGATCCAAACCAAGATACTGGAGCTTGTCACATGCTCTATTTCTGACTACCCAGACTTGGACAAATCTTCACTCTGACTTTCGATATGAACAAGTTATGTAATGCGGATGTGTAGGATGGACTTAGTTGCTATCAATGACAACACATGTTATGTGTAGCAGTGTCTCTTGCCAACACTTAAGCCTTGAAAGGTTCCATTTAAAGGATTTTAATTGAAGAGAGTTAGATCAAACCCCCTTGGATAGAACCCCGCTAGATTTAAACCATACCTATGATGGACTCTCCTCTACACCTATCAAAATGCTGATAAAAAACTACTTTTGATTTACCTTTTGCAGGATCAAATGAATTCATTTAAAATTTATGTTTTGTAAGTATGTAGTCCTTATTATAAGCTTCCCAAAAAGTATAATTTTAAATATATTTAATTTGATTATTATATTTATTTTTTATTTCTTGTGAATGTAGGTTTTTCACCAAACATCAAGTTATCTATTCTACACACATAGAAAATTAGTAAATTAGTGAAAAAAATTTCTAAAAAATATCTATGCCCTAGGTATTGATGTCCTTGTTTCAACCAAAAAAGAAAAAATGATTTTCGATACATACAAAAAAAAGTTATGTTTTACGGAAGACGCCTATATCTAAATTATAATTAGTTTGACTCCAAAACTTAATTAAAAAAAATTCAACAAGACATTATGAAACCAAATGCATGACTTATATATCAGTGTTACCAATCTAAATTCAAAAGAATCAGAATTTTACCCTTTGTAGAAAAAGGTTATGTGCTACGAAATACACATCACTTTAAAAAATGTTGTTTACTATTAAAAATTAGTTATCAAAGGAGATGCAAAAAAAATTACAATTTAACTCTATTTTTTTAAAAAGATATTTAGAATCTACAAACAAAATCTCACAAATCACTAGTTCGTATCATCTTCAAATTCCTAACGGTTTAGCGGCTATAGGTGTTAGAAAGTGAAGATTTAGTTCAAATTATTTATTTCAATGTCAAGTTTGGCCAAAAAGTGTAACCCATTATTGTGGGATGACCCCACCTCAGGTTCTATAGTCTCATACCCCATATGTATGGACTTGTATCCAAACCTAGTAAACAATCTCAGAAGGCTAAGTGGTTTAATCATCATGATCACATTGTTGGATTGATCGGTTTACATATACCAGATGTCACTTTGTAAGCCATCATGGATATTGATTGTCCACATGCATTATGGATCAAAATTTGGGAGATATATGGAGACTCAAATGTTTCTCCATTCCCACATGATCTTTCTTTGATCACAACTCACATCCTTAATCATGATATAGAAACAAAATGTTTTAGTGACATAGTACTATTGCTTCTTTGTAATAGGATATCAGTCTTTCTAGCATTGTTGATTGGGACAGATTTCAACCTAGCATCACTTGTCTATTTGTAGAGTCTCACATTGTTGACATGGAAGCACACATTGAGGACATCTATCTTCTCTTTGATGATAGTTTTGATAAATTTGCATCTCCATTGTACTCTTTGTATATTCATGCTCTACATCATCGAGTACATGATTCTAGATTGTCATCATCCTCATCTATTGGGCATGCACCTGACTTGATTATGGCATCCTTCGGCATCGACATGGGGACACTTGAGTACTCTTTGAAGATATCGACAAGGGCATCATCATCCTTGGATCAAATTCACCATGATTCAAGATCATACATACATCTTCTCGCATGGGAAGATATCCTATATCTTCAGGTGGTTTCATTTCTTCCCAAGGGAAGGAACATTGATCGGTGTTCTTGGATCTACATCTGCATCCTCTATCAACTATCCAACATCAATACAGTAGGACATATATTATGGGGTGTCTCATAGACCTTCTATCTTTTTCTCTCCTATGGGGGGATCACATATTGTACTTAGTGAAAGAAGTAGTAGTTCTTCACTTGTTTTTTTTTTTCAGAAGATCCTTCTCTTTTCTCATTTTTCATAGAGGATTTTTGTTCCCACTGGGTTTTCTCCTTTTTTCTCTATTTGTGAGAGAATGCTTTGTACATGGATACCTCATCAGGCCTTGTTGTTGAGACCCATCTTTTTCACCCACCTAAGTTGTGCTTAAAGGTGGGTATTAATGTATACATCTAGAAACAAAGTTTTACATCTACCTCCATTGTGGTGAAAATCTTCACAGAAATCTGTCTGCAGAATGAAGAGAAGAACTCACTCCCAAAAGATAGATCGATCATGCCATTAGCAAATCACTCCTAAACATGCAATAAATTTGCACAATATACAAACAAATTTGCACTCGTACCAGACTCAGCGCTGATACCATGTAACATTTTAGCTAAACCTATGAAAACCAGGAATATTGGTAGAGCTGCAAATTACATGATTGCACAAATTAATTGAGATGAAAGATAAACTGTGAATAAATCATTAATTAACTTAATAATGAGTACAATATGTAGCAGGAGATGAGCTATCTAGAATGGCAACTGTCAACTAGATAATCATCATGTAACTCCATGCAAGATTGTCAGTCAAAGATAAACTACTGTAGTCTTTTGTTGTTCACTTTAGTTATCTTATTGAATGAATGTTTCCTTGTTATTCACGGGAGAAAACTAATGCTAACAGGCTACACCATTCGTAACCCGCCATAATTCTACATCAAATTTCCCTTCCCAAGTGCACCAGCCATAAAGTACTTTCAGTTTTGGAGATGCAGCTGGCACATCAAATCCTATGTGCCATAGAGAAACTAATTATCCTTTTGTACCGTATAGCCATAGTATATCCTTGATGCCACCACAAAATTTTATCACTCTAGAATTCTCGTGATTATGTTTTTATGTGCTCTTCTTGTGAAGAAACATAGATCATTTATGTATGCACGGCTATAAGAACATGACGAGACATTTTTATTGTCCTAGAAAATGCTAATGCAAGGTCATATCATACCAACACTTCTTGTCCCTTCTTAATGATGCAGATCCTAGTCTCTCGATTGATTCAAGAGAAAAAGAGGGTTTTCATCTTGCCAAGAGGAGGTAATTTGCAAAGAGTAACGACACTACTCACAAGATGAGAAATTTGCCAAATTTATATCAAGAGATGACATCTAAAAAAGAGGGTATTAAAGAATAAAAGTCAATAAAGGCCTTTTGGATGTGGGTGTATATACTTTCTTGACGTATATTTCTAAACCTCAAATAACAGATCACCACTACATAGTAGATTTGTCATAAAAAAATGTTTCAAAATGTTAATGACACTAAAAGTATTTTATACTTTTTTGATGTAGGAGCATCCCAAGTTGAATGGTAGTCTTGTATCAACCAAACATATTTCTTTTCTGTCATTTCAATCAGTAACAATCTTAGTATAACTCACCACACACTATAGATCAGAACTCTACAACAACTCATACACATCATATCAAGATTTTAGGAGCTATGTATTAGTCCATAGGCAGCAATCATCATCAAAAGCATCATTAGGTTCATAGTTTAGAATAGTCAGCACTCAAATTCAACATGATAAGTTTGTGGCATCTTCCCATGACTTTTGGCATTCAACTACACATCTCACAAAGTAGTATGGGACCAAAGGAACTGTCAATTAGAACTACAATGTGTTTCTTCATCACTTGGAGCTTCATCACTAGATCTAGGCTGACCAACACATTTCACAAAGAATCAAGATTTGGAGCCTCTTGTAAGTAATGCAGATCATTCCTTTGAAATGGGACTGTTATATAAACACCTCTTCAATCCATTTGAAATTAGTTAAGGAGTTAGGAGCTAGTTAGCAAGATAGATAGAGAGAGATATAGATAGAACTTAGAGAATTTTTTATAGTAGAAGTTGATTGATGTGCTCAATTTTCATAATAATTTGTAATGCACATGTGGAAGGCCAGTGAGCCACATTGTAATCATTTATGATATTGAGTCAATGAAATTCAAGTTTACTTTACTTTTAATTATGTGTATTCTACTAGTTTACTTTACTTTTAACTATGTTTATTCTGCTATGTTGACTCTAAGTTGCACGGTCCAATAGTCCTTCCTTTGGAATCTACATCCATGACTGTATCAAGTGGTATCAGAGTGAGTTTTTGAATCAATTGAGAGAGAAGGCATTCTAATAGATTCAAGAGTGAACAAATTGCCAACTTGAGGTAGCCTACAAGTGTTTATCAACAAAGCACTGAACTGAGACACAATTGCAATCTTGTAGACAGATCCTTGAATTAAGGTACTTGCATCAAATCCAAGGAAAGAAGCCACCAAGAAGAGTGGATGGTATGGCTAATGTTTCTAGAATAATGGAAGAAATGTTAGATATGATGAGGACAATGAGATATCAATTAGATGTTGTAGAAGAAGACATGAGGATGAAAGTGATAATGATGATGAAGTAGGAGCTCAAATTGTAGATCAAAATAAAGAAATCATAGAAGAAGTAGAAGAGTTAGATTAGATCAAAATGTTGAAATCTATGTCCAAGATCAATAAGATACCTAGAATTGTGATTTCTAACTATCCAAGAGATTTGAATTATAAGAAATTGATTAACTAGATATATGATATTGAAGAATACTTTGAGTATGAGGAGATTGAAGATCCAGAAAGGGTGAGATTCACAAAAACTAACTTCAAAGGCCATGCTATTATTTGGTGGAATGAAGTTCAACTATAAATAAATAGAAGAGGAAAAGAAAGAATCACAAGATGGGATAGACTAGTGACAATGTTGAAAAACCAATTCTTACCTATTCAAACCCTCAACTAGGGTTTCTCAGGATAGTTTTTACAAAAATAGCTATAACTTTTGGTAAACCTAATAAAAATTTAAGAAACCAACTGCAAATGAAATATACTTTATTCCTCTTTCTAAAACACTAAGATTCATACCCTTATAGACCATACAATGGCCATACCATGCGCTACAACATGACTGTTATAGGAGAAATATAGAAATTGTAGTCACAAAAATGATCATAACTTTCTCCAAACTCAATTAAAAACAAAAAAACCAATTGTATTTGGAAGGTAATTCAAATACCTATCATATCCAATCAATTTCCAATCATTAAATGGAAATTAAAGTACATACAAAATGAAATAACAGTCAGGTTTTCTAGAAAAAACATTGTTTTGGGCATGCAAACTTTCTATTTTCTTCATTCCATCCCTTCCAAAAACCTTCCCAACCTTGGGATCCATCTTACAAGGAATATATATGCTATTACAACCACACTTCAACTTTCCAACCAACCATAATTTCTTTTGTTAAGACTAATGACACTTTTACAAGACTTGTTGCATTTTGACAACTTTTACATTATTTTGCAATATTAACCCTGTGGACTCTAAATGACTCAAATACATAAAAAATGGCCCAAATGACCTAGTGACATCATCAATGTGGGCTCTTGGACCTCATTACAACATTAACACATAAAAATTGAACACGACTCAATATTGCCTCATGGAGGCATGTGATCAAATAGGTGCTCCTACCCCATGCACCCTATGCTAAGCTTATAGAAGACTTAGATATCTATTGACACATGGAAACACTCTTAGATTGTGGGTGATCTATGTCAGGAGTGAATCTCCAAAGTGAACCAATTCTCCTTATGATTTTTTCTAATCTAAATGATTTGCATGGGAAAAGGGATAGAAGGATAACTGAAATGAAACTCTAAACTCTAAATTTTAATCTAAATGAAATATTTTTACTCACAAACAACCCTTCAAACTTAAACTTCCACAACCCCACCTATGATATTTGATCCAAAAATAATTTATAATAAGGTTTAGATTGAACACAAATTAAAACCAGGATCAACATGCAATTTCACAGTAAAGAGATAACAAAGGACATAACACTGCCACAATGAGACATTAGATCAAAGCTACAAAATAGACTAGTAGATGACAATAGAGAAGCCTGTTATATTGAACTAGAAGGAGTAGAATACAAAAATAAACTAACTGAGTCAACTACCTACATACAAACTCTCTGTATGCTCAAGAGAGAAGAAATAAATGGTATCCACTCACTAAGAAAAAACTAAGTTTTTCTCCTATAAATGCCTACCAAGAGATCTCTCCAAAAAACTCCTAAAAATAGATATAGGAATCCATTTTTGTACTCCTCAGAAAAGCCAAAAATAAATCCTTCAAACTACAACCAAACTGAAAAATAAAAGCTTCCACGGTGTCCTCTTATGTGGTCCCACCAAAATCTGCTTTATCTACCCATAATAACTCTATTTTTTGTCCATTCTACCCCAAAATAAAGCAAATCCAGAAAGGATTTTTGATTTACTTTTAAGCTTTAACTGCATAAAATAGTTTTGATTTTAAAACAATTTATAAAATATTGCTTTAAATTAAAACTTTACATTGAGATCACAGTTTTATTACATATCCTTATTCGATTTGATTTTTTCAAAATGATGTGTTAGAGCCGCCATGATTTATTGGCTCTGATCTACTAGAGATTTACTCTAAAGTTTTCATCACAAGCTTCAATGCCAACAGTGGTAAGCTCTTCATCCCTACGAGCTGTGCATTTTCCCTTCATTTCTCTATTGTGATGACACTCAATATGGGCTCAGAAAGATTCTTGTCAAAGATGATAATGAATACTAGTTCTTTTACATTCTACAGAATCATAACAAAACCCTTGCTTCAGACCATGGTTTGTTTTGCATATTTGCTCACTTCTAAGTTTTCTCTATCATTTGAACTTGGGTGAGCTAGATTTCTTCAATACCTGTGACTTTACCTCGAATTCCCAAAGTGGATTTGAACCTTTGGGGCCATGACCTCCAAGCCTTATGATGCATTTGCTACGAAAACTATACATACTTTGGCCATGACTGATATATCTGATATGTTACACCTTTCCGTGTATCTAAAAAAATGCATAAGCTCAAAAGCTTCTCTTTTCCTTCTGCATTTGATCTCTGATGACATGCATTGTGCAATGATGACTAAATCTATGGTTTTGTTGTCTCCTTCATATATCATGATATAGCATAGGTTACTCATAGTCAAATTCATTGTATTATATCCAATACATTCTTGGGGTAAGTGTAGGAAGATGGGGGGCAAAAAGGGGTCTTAAGTGGCCACTTTTTTTTTGAAATCAGGAAATACTGGCCTTGGATGAGAAGCTGAGCATAGTTACACTCAAAATTTAGAGATGCAACAAAAACAATGTTTGTAGTGCTCCGAGTCTACTTTCTAAACTACTATTGTTTTTTGAAAATGGCATAGATTAAGGCGTTCAAAAGAGGGAGCCACAGAAATTGGTGTTGTTTCTGTCAAAGAAACATAACATAGCATGTTTTGTGGCTCCCTCGAAAGGCCAACTTTTTTTTTGGTATTTTTAAAATCGCTTTAGTGAGAAATTAGCTAATAGCATGTAGTTTATGCCCAATTTTTCTAATATTTTTTTGATGAATATTTTATTTTTTACTAATTTTCAAAGTGGACACATCCTAAAAAATAGAATTTTGGCCGTACTACCCCTATAAATTTTGAAAACTAATGGAAATTTTTTTTTTTCTTTTTTTAATATTTGTAGAATGGAGTCTAGTTTCTAAATATGTAATTTTTTTGACATTTGAATGAATAGTTAATTTACAATGAAAAAAAGACCAAATAGTGGTTTTTGCCCAAAAACAGACACACAAACAAAAGAAATTAAAGATGAAAGGCTTAACATTGTTAAAATGTGCAAAAAATCACATCGTCAAATAGCTAAGAGAAAGCTTAACATTACCCAGGTGTTCGATTTGTTTGACCTTGAAACACGTGTAAATCTGAGGGTTAGCACGAACGAAATTATGTGAAATCTTGAAGAATATGGTAAAACACGTCTGTGACTATTCATAAGGCACTCCAAGCCTTTGGGTTGGAAATCCAAAGAAAATCCCAAGCCCAAGGCTTGGGATTCCCAAAGCAAGACATAACGCGAGCGTGTTATAATGCGCTCGCGTTATGTTTTACTTTGCATTTTTCCTTTCCCACAAGTCTGTTGTTTGTCATGTTTGACATAACGTGAACGCATTATAGCGCGCTCACGTTATCTTCCCCTTAATTTTTTTTTATGTTCAAGGCTATTAATCATGAGGGTAAAGGGATAAGGGATTAGGGTTTAAGGTATAGTATCGAGCCCGTTGAGAGTCTAGGAATAGGGATAGCGTTTAGGTTTAGGGATGAGGGATTAGAGTTGAGGGATGACGGATTAGGGTTGAGGGATTAGGGTTGAGGGATTAGGGTTTATGGATGAGGGCTTAAAGTTGAGGGATGACGGATTAGGGTTTAGGGATGAGGGATTGGAGTTGAAAGATGATGGATTAGGGTTGAGGGATTAGGGTTTAGGGATGAGGGATTAGAGTTGAGGGATGATGGATTAGGGTTGGGGGATTAGGGTTTAGGGATAAGGTTTAGGGTTAGGGTTGAGGGATTAGGGTTTAAGGTATAGTGTTGAGGGTTTAGGGATAGGGTTTAGGGTTGAGGGATTAGAGTGAAGGGTTGAGGGATTAGGATTTGACATTGAGGGTTGAGGATTGAGGATTTAGGGATAGGGTTGAGGGTCGAGGGATCATAGTTAAGGGTTGAGGGATTAGGGTTTGACATTGAGGGTTGAGGGTTGAGGTTCAAGGGTCAAGGGTTTAGGGATAGGGTTGAGGGTCGAGGGATTAGGGTTAAAGTAGAGTGTGGAGGGTGTAAGGATTAGGGATAGGGTTGGAGCGTTTAGGGATAAGGGATTAGGGTTTAAGGTATAGTATCGAGTCTGTTGAGGGTTTAGGAATAGGGATAGCATTTAGGGTTTGTACAAATAAAACTCTCATAAGTGGAGAAAGGTAGAAAACCCAATGGGAAAAAACTACATGCCAAAAGAGAAAAAATATGCATGAATCTAGAAGCTACTTGTGTACCGATGTCGATGCTGAACTATGACTAGTGACTCCATAGATGATAGTATCATGAGTATTTAGGAAAATTAACCAAATTTGAGATGTGATCTAATCCAAGATTCAGGTTCATTTACCATAGGCTCTCGATGTGAGATATGAAGCGATGTGAATCCATTGCAAGATTATGGATCATTTACCATAGGCTCTCAAAAAAATGTTTGAATGATCATTCGATCCACCTGTTTCTCAATCCCACCTTTTAGTTGCAACCTCATTGAGTTAAATTAGGTGACATAATCCTCTATAGTATTAGAGTCATTTAGACTTATACTTATGAGGTCTTTATCTCATGAGTTCTTTGCTTGGTGACCTTCCCTTGGGTGTTTTCAAGGTCACAATAGAAGTACTTAGAGTTAGATTTGATCATGCTTATTAAACTATGAGATGTATTATACAACTTACGAGTACGAAAAGAAAAAATAACTCAATAATACCCACCATTACCTTGATCCCCCCTACTTTGTGACACTTTATAAATTAGTGCATGTCTAGCCCTTTTTGATTGATTACCCCCAAATTTATGGCACTTTATAGATCCAATGACCACTTCAATAGACAAGCTATCACACAACAACGACCCCTAGATCTTTGCTATGTATGAGACCTCCAGATGTCGTCGACCCACAAAAATGTCCAAACAAACTCTGACCTTAGTGTGTGATTGAAGCATCAACCCATCTACAAAGAAGACGCAGGCCTTGCAAACGTGGATGGTGTTTTGCCTCAAAAATGAGCCAGCCAACAAGCTAGGATTAGCTCTGATACCATATGAGAACCTAAGATCAACAAAGTTGTAAGCTAGCATCAAATCTGAGTAGATTGATTAGACAAATAGATGAGTACATATAGCCTTGAGTAACCTTGAGTTAATGGGAGTTAATCCCATAACTTAAGGAGATCTCAAGTAGATGTGGCAAGTTAAGTGGAGTGAAAGAGTTTGAAGGACTCTTCCTAACTGCCACACACCCAGCTGAGGTGTCTTAAGCCATGTGCATAAAATGAGGCTTCCAAATAAGGCCAAATGAAACCCAAATGATATGTGTACACTAATATATATATCCATTGATTACATTGTCATTAGCATTGGATCATGTGTTTTCAATTAACTTGCCAACTATTCGATGAAATTGTTTATCTAAATATATATATTCATTGATTACATTGTCATTAGCATTGGATTATGTGTTTTCAATTAACTTGCAACTATTTGATAAAATGTCTGCTTTCAACATGTTGGATAAATGCGTGATATAATTACTAGATTTGGACATAATTGTTTATCTATATCATTGTAATCTACTACCAATTTTTGATATTTCAAAGATCATGGATGGTTTGCTACCTGATCTCAATTCTTTCATTATAAGATCCTAGTCGATTTCCTTGTTTGATCCTATTCCATTTGCCGCTAATTTCCATTAATTCTACTTTCCACATTCTAATATCTATATGATGTTACCTTGTCCACATCGAGAACTTGGTGATAAAAAGAATTTGAGTGATCACAGAAGTTTTATGGGATTCTAATATCTATATGATGTCACCTTGTCCACATCGAAAACTTGGTGATAAAAAGAATTTGAGTAATCACAAAAGTTTTATGAGATTTGAGCTAACAGTCCCACAAGGGACATTGCATAAAGTTTGGCGTAGCATAAGGTTAGGCTGGGCATGATTGAAGTTCCGAGACATGCCATTCATGTATAAATTATTCCAAGACAAAGGTACGTACAAATTGCAATGTGGAGATAGTGAGACAGAGAAATAACCATTAAATATGGTGCAGCCTCATACTATGTATGGTGCAATATATAATTCTGTGCAGTAGTATGTTAATTCAAAAACTAGTAAGGAAGGGAGGCAAACACATTGATGATTATTGATCAGTCAAACCATGGCATAAGCCATATCCTAGCATAGGCCCTCATTCAAATACTATGGTGTTGCAGATGAACATTACACAACTCTTAAGAGAAGAAGGGAGCAATGCAGCAATTGTATTGAATAACCATCTGAAGTGCATAGAAAGGAAATAATATCAATGATCTGCTAGGCCCTTCGGAACTATCTGATTAGAAGCAAATAAACGAATTTGTTTAAAAGTGGCAAGAGGAATCACTATCAACGATCCTTTAGTTCAGAATGCTATCAACGATCTGTGCATCAATCCAAAGATCTCAGTAATGTTTTTAAAAAATGATGCCCCATTTTAGTTGAACACTATGCTAATATGACATTCGTAGGGTCCACAAGCAATAAAGTTAATTATTTTACATTAAAATTATTTCTCTGAACCGTAAAGCTGAATATTTAAATCATTTGTTTAAATAATACATGTGGGGCCAATTCAGAGTAAAATGATTTTATAAATTATTTAAAATCATTAATGTCCCCAGATATGATTTTAAAATGATTAAAAGGGAAGATTAGTGATTTAATTAAAATCATTAAGATTAGGAAAGCATAGATGACATTAGGTGGGACCCACTTCTTCCTCAATAAGGGTAAAGACCTTTATAAAATTTAAGTCTCTTCTTAATTGTTTCCCATGACTAAAAGGGGTTAATATTCATGATTTTATTTATTACAAAGGAAGGACTATTATATCACAAGTTCTCAGTAATTATTAGTCCCTATTTAATGGGAACCTGAACGAAATGGTAATGGGAACCGTTCCAAGAAACAAATATGTATGTTTCTGTAATGTTTTGCAAAGTTCATATTTTTAAATAGTTTTTTTATTGGTCTCTACTATTTTTGTAAGGAGTTTTTGCTTTTTTCATTTGTAAAAACAGGCCAGAATAATGTGATGAATCAGAAAGGAGCAGAAAGAAAAATTTCAGGAGTTTATATTGTTTGGAGGACTGTAATTCAAATATTATAATGTAGACATCTAGCAAGGGGTTTCTATTGTTTGGAGGACTGTAATTTAAATATTATAATGTAGACATCTAGCAAGAGATGTGAGATGTGGCATTCTGCTGAACAATACATGTAGCTTGTCTATGCTTCCACATTTTTCATTAATGCCTGTTAGCGCAGTTGCATCGATGTCCATACTACGTTCCAAAGTTCCCATTGAGACACACCAATATTTCTGTATGCACTCTTTTACAAACTCTTGCCTAGCAACCTCCAACAACCTTCACCAATCAAAAATGTTTGTCCATTTTCATTTCCCCTACTACAAACAAAATCAATACATCAACATTTTCTCTAAATTTCACAGTCACAGTCAAGTTATCTTCTCAAGCAAGGCGCACCTTGTACTCTCTCCTACATTTGTCTACAAGAAATGAGCCAGTTTCTTGTTCTGTTTTCTTTTTCATTTTACATTTTTCTAGATGAGATGTCCTAGGTGTAGCCTTTTTTAGTGAAAACATCCATAGTCTTGGGAACCGGTAATTTGTTTGATAAGCTACATTTTTTTGTCAATGCAAGAATTCCCTAACTTATTTATTCTGTAGAGAATTGCTTGAGGAAAGAGCAAATTTCAGTGAAATTGTTATGGACTTACTTGAAGCGTCCTGTTGTGACCAAATCACACATTGCCCCATTACAAATGGGGACCCCCTCTTTTTTTTGTCTTGAGCTACATTGAGTCTTTCAGAGTTCTACTTTGACCTTGTTTTGAGTTATGAAGAGGATTACATGAGGCATCCCTTTTGCCTTTCATTGGTATTTGATCTCCAATCCAATGGCGTCATCTGATTGAATCATGGCATGATGGAACTAAGATAGAATTGGAAGTCTACATGAATATTCAAGATGATTCCTCCGCGGGTCATGGTGTTTGAGAGTCTGATGTTGTAAGCTGTTGACAGGGCAAAGTGGCCAAGTTCTTCACGAAAATCCAAAATCCCTAACCATTGTGCCACCTTATGGAAGAAGTTGACTCAAATCTTAGTAAGATCCTTTCATCAAGGTTCAAAATGTGCCAAGATAGAGAAAGTGGATTTCAAGCATCAAAGTACAAGTTTCATGAGGTTTTAAGGACTCAATATAAGGATCCCATGCGCCTAAACCAATGCGCCATCTTGAGAGAAGGGAGTTGAATTATGGGTTTTAAGACATCATTCAGTCGGAGCCTAAAACCTTGAAGCAATGCGCCATCATTTATAGAGTACTCCTTCAAGTTTCAAGTATAATTTCAATTGGAGCACAAAATGCTTATCCAATGCGCTCCAACCAATGCACCAGTTTTAAGCAAAAGTTGTCAAGTGATGCACCATTTTGGTGAGTTTTTTGGCATGTCTTAAGCAAAGATCAAAATCAAGATCCTATGCGCTTGAAGCAATGCGCCATCTTCGAGTGGAGTTGAGTTTGAGGTTTTCAAAGGTTATCAGATGAGCATCCTTATCCAGTGTGCCTAGGAGGAAAGTTCATCTAGATTGTTCAAATGTATCATTCTAATGAAGAATAAAGTGGTCAATCAAGATGCTCATTGAGTATGAGGAGAACTTTAAGTTTTAAAGTGTGGTTTCAAGGAGCATCCAAGGTCCTCATCTGCTGCGCCACCTTAGTAACTTGCCAATGAAGATCCAAAACCCTCATGTAATGCACCGACCAAGAAAAGACCATAATTGCTATCTGTTGTGCCAATCTTTTAATAAAGTCAGACTTAAACTTGGTGAAAGACTTAAAGTGAAGATGAAATGTCAACCAATGCACCATCCTTTGGAGTAAGGAAACTCGGTACAAATTTCAACCAAAGGTTAAAATGATGATCTAATGCGCCAAGGGGAGAGGGAGATTTGGTTTGGAGATGAGATAACAAGAAGTATTCAAAACTCTTAACTGCTATGCCTTGACAAGAGAGCAAGATGATGACGAGTTTCAAGAGGCATTCCAACCAAAGTACTTGAAGAGGAAATGTAGGTTGCAAGTTTTTTAACATGTTTTAAGAGGATTCAAGATCATGATCTATTGCTCCACCTTGGTGTAAATCAAGAGGATTTAAAATACTCAACCAATGCGCCACATGCATAAGGGTGAAGTGTTGGTTCTGATGAAGTTCAGGAAAAATGCAGGTTGATGATCTCTTGCACCCCAACTATTGCGCTGATGATGAGAAGGGAAAACAAGCTTTGAATCTCATTTGGAGGAAGTTCATGAACCTAAACTCATACACCTTAAACTGCTGCACTACTTTGGAAGGCAAGATGAAGTGAGTTTTGAAGATATAAGAACACAAGATGGCAATCTCATGTGCCATAACCAATGTGCCACCTCAAGGTAAGGGTCAATGCAAGATGAAGATAGAATTTTAAAGACCTTGCAGAAAGCACTCAACATGTTGAACCAAAAATCTCCAACCATTGTGCCAATGATTGAAAAGAGAAGCAAAGTTTTGAATGGTACAAGAAGAGATCGAAATGCTTATCCAATGCACTCCAACCAATGTGCCTTGCATAATGAAGATAAAGTAGCATGTTCTAAAAGGATGAATCAAGGAGAGACAAAAAACTCTTAACCAATGCGCCTTGCATGATGATGGATTTTGTTAAAGTGAAAGAACTAGTTTTAAGGAGAGATCAAAATGCTCAACTAGTGTGCCATATCTATTGCGCCAAGGATAAGAGGGTAGCCCATTTCAAAGAGCCTTTTGAGAAGAAACATAAATCCTCAACCGATGCGCTCAACCTTGTACGCCACCAAAATCAAGGAGAAATTAAAATATGCATCTAATGCTCCATGATGAGAAGACCTAAGTGAATGTTTAATGTGATGCTCATCCCTTGTGCCCATCTAGTCCGCCACCTTGGAGAAAAGAAAAGAGGATCCAAAAACATCATGTAATGCATCACCATGATGGATTTACGTTGAATGAAAGGGAGTGATTATAACAAGCATCTAGAGGATTCAAAATGGCAATCTAGTGCGCCACAACCAGTGCGCCAGCATCTAGATGATTTAAAATCCCTATTCAGTGCACCCAAACAAGATGAACTCAAGATCATGAACCGATGCTCCCTTGCCAAAACATCAAATTGTTAAAGCTTGGACTCAACTTGTATGGAGATTCATGCCACAAGTGATAAAATCAATAAATTAAATGATTTTAATTGCATTTAATGATGTCAACCTGGGAGGGAATAGTGCATTTTGATGTAAGTTGTCTATATAAGGAAGCATTTTAAGTTCATTTTCTCATTCACTAAGCAGCGATTGTGTCTTGAAGAGCAGGAATAAGGTAGATCCTAGAGGGTTTAAGGTCAAGTTTTAGTCTAATTTTGTCAAGTTGGATATGGTTTTTAACTAAGTGTTAAAGATATTCATCAAAATGTGATTCATTGGTAAGTCTAATTTGAAGACAATATTCAGATTTTTTTTTCCACTTTCAGCAGACTTATTGATTTTAAGCAAGAAAATTGTTTTAATGTTGATGGATTTTGCATAGAGGATAGAAAATTATAATGATAGAACTCTTGATCTTCTTGTGAAACTCCATTTTAGAATTTTTAAAATCATAATTCCAATGCATATAGAAGGCTGAAGTAAGTTGTATGATCATTCATATTTAAAGTTACTTATCCATGTCTAGTTTGTAGGATCATGTCGATGACATCAAAGGAAAGGTAAGCAAGGATTCGCATGGATGCTAAAGGGAAAGTCCCAGAGTCAAAGCTTGTTTCAAGATGGACGAATATTGGAGATATGAACATGGGCAACAACAATCTAGAAGATATCAAAACCGTGCTTCAAGAGCCTACTGGGAGTAGTCTTGCTAGAGCCATCGCAAGGAGTGGAGTCATTGAAGCCGCTTGCTTTCTGCTGGTTCTACCCTATCAAGAGATGATTATAGAATGTGTTAATAAGTATGACATGGATACTAGAAAAATAGTGGCCAAAGATGGAACAGTGCTAGCCTACTTACAAAAGGAAGCAATTGAAGACACATTCAACATTCCAACCAAAGATAGGATGATCAACATCTCCATACACTAGGGTCAACAACAGTATGATGTTGATTCAAAGAACAGATTACAAGAAATGAAGAAGGAATGGATGGCAAATCCATCAATGAAGTTTAATACAAAAAATCCTCCACAATTTCATAAATCAAATTTTTATCCGAAGATTGGATACTTGATCATGTTCCTCAACAGAGTAACATGTATGCCACAATCAGCAACCTTTCAGTCATGGATGTATTCTTTCATCAAGCTAATTCTCAAAGGAAAGATGATTGATTGGGCCGGACTCATTAGTCAAAGCATGCATGAACAGCTCATTAACTTTTCAAGTACTAAGTCATTCCATATGAGTTCTTATATAGTATATCTTCTAGAAAGGAAAGAAGTTTATCCAAGTTTGACTAAAAAAGGAGAAGTTGGGATTGGACCGAATAAGTATTTATCCCATCAATGTTACCCTCAGTTGCATCTCAAAAACATCAATCACTATATGCAATTCAATGATGCATTTGCTATGTTCATATTGAAGAGATTGAGAGGAGAGCTTCACAAAAGATTATCAAATGCAGCAAGGGAATTCATCGAAACATATGGACATTGGTATACACAGCATGAAAGATATACATACATAAGGATCCAAGGTTTCACATCTTATCCATACAGGTTATCAAGATATCCAACCAATAGGATGGTGATGTTAGAAGTTTCAAGACAACTCCTAGAACTCATCAGGCTATAGAAGTTGAAGAAGAAAGGAGGAATCTAGTTTCCATTAGTTCTTGGACAAAACCTTGAATGTCCATCATTGGCAGTGGCTGAATATTCTGAAACGAAGCTTCAAGCATATCATCTACAAACTCATGGCACTAAAAGACTTAATTTTGATCCTTTCAAGGTTTGCTGGAAATATAACAGAGATTATAAACATGTCATGCAGTTAGAAGACCAATGGGCAAATGCAAAGGATGAAGATGATCTTTGAAGATTCAAGTGTTCAAGACTTACATGGGATCTAGTAAGAGCAACCAAGGTATTACGAATCCCAGATTAGTTTATAGAGGATGATACTATATTGATAGATGAATTAGATAAGATAAAGGATTTGCCCTATATAGTTGATTGGTCAAAGAAGGATGTATCTGAAGAGGAACTGATGGAACCAATCTTAGCTATGACATAAGAGTGTACAAGTTGCTACAAGAAATGAATGAGGAAGGGCAAATTCTTACATATTATAAGATGGATGAAGAAGAATCAGGACAGCATAGTGCACATAGTGGACTCCAGCACAGTGGAAGTGATAAAGGTAATAATCAAGCTAGAAAGAGGAAAAGACCTAATCAAGATCAAGGAGAGTCAAGTCATAGGCCTAAGAAGAAGAATAGTCAATCTACTTCATCTAGTTTACAAGAAGGTACTTCAAATGCTAATATTGCAGTGCAAGAAGTTGAAGTAGTAGAGGAGACTGTGGTGGTCCCATCTGAAGAGATTCATTCAAGCCCGATTGTTGAAATAGAAGATGATGATGTTGCTGATCAAGAAATAGAAGGACAAGCAGAATCTGATGAAGATGCAGCACGTATACAATACAAGCAAGCACAAAGGCAATAGGATCTTTCTTCATTTCCACCTTGGTTGAGGAAGAGAATTGAAGAAAACATAATCATAGAAACTTATCAGCCTACTCTAGTAGAAGAGCTACTTAAGAGTGCATTGAAAAATAATCAAAAGAAGAAAGCAACTGTCTTTTCAAAAATCACTCAAGACCCTTCTGGAAATAGGGAAGTACATGTAGCTGTCCCTCGAGTTGAGAAGAATCTGGAAGACATGGCACCTAAAGATTACAATGTGACTACTTTTGATATGGGTCCAATCATAGGAGAACAAGTAGAAGAGGAACTTCAAGAATCAGTTAATAGTCTAAAAATCATGCTAAGACAGGAAAGAGAAGCTAAGCAAAAGGTGGAGCAAGACTTCAATACGCTAAGGCAATACATTTAACAAGTCACAAAGCCCATCCGACAGAAGGAAGCCACTCCAGTACCTTCATTCATTCTTTCACAAGAAACAGTATCACAAGTTGAAGATATGAGAACTTCATCTCACCTAATGAAGGGTTGGATAGAAAGAACGGAGGAGAAAGCATACACCTATCTTGAGGAAATTATACAAGTTTATGATAGAATCCTTAGCCTCAAGGATAGAGTTTAGTCTTTATTGAAGATATGTGTCGAGTTCAAACCCATCAAGGAACAATACATGCCATACCTCAAGAATTTGATGGAAGCTTCGCTAGAGGATCTAGTTCGAGATAAAGTGATTGATCAAGGTGTTTCACATGATTTCAATACTTGGTATTTCTCTTTTCATAACAAGGGGCAGCTAGTTGAGAAGATTGAGGTGGATATGTCTAGAATAAGAAGTGTTCTTCTCAAGACACAAAATCATGTGCATACTTCATTGAACACCATATGGAATCCATATGGAGAAATCACTATTGAAAACATGAAGTAACAGGTTAAGGTATTCTACTTTCAGAAAGATGGGGTTGATGAAGAACAGCTGGATAACATATTCACACTTGCCTTCAATCTTGGAGCAAACAAGTCATGGATAGCTGACTGGGAGAAGACACTTGGCATCTATGAGTCAGATGTGACAACTGCAGAAGGATCTATTAATGTTGCGACAAGTGTACCAATGGGAGATGTTGCTCAAATTGTGTCTAGATTCATTGCACTTCATAGTACTACTAGGGGATAAGATATGATGTGGCATCCTTATCTTCTTGGGAAACGTGCCTTTGTTCCCTCTTTTATATGCTAAAAATAGAAGTTTGTTGTAATTGCCTATTTAGGTGACATCATCTGGTTCATTGGTTTTGCCAATCGATCTCAACCACTCATGTATTCTTGAAGCCTATATAAAGGCTCTTTTGCTGTCATTTGTGGAGGTTGAAGACTCTAAAAATTGTTGCAAGAGCTCTTTTGAAATAATATAAGACTCATTATTTGGTGATTCTCTATATGTTTCTAAGTGTTGCATGGTTTCTGATTTCTTCAAGCGAATGTTAAATTAGATTAAGTTTTCATTTATGTGTTATGTTAGTTGGTGGAAGATTTTATTGTTGTTTCTTGGTGGAATCCATACGTTCATACCATTTGTGATTTGTGGCTTGCAAGTTGCATTGTATGATTAGCCTGAACAAAGTAAGCTTAACTTTGATCGTTTATGTTTGTTGAACTTTCATGAACATAAGTGATTTTAATATCTTATATCACCCTTAGAAGATTGCATCAACCTTGTGTAGTTGTTTCAACTTGGTGAAACAAAGTTGGTTGATTCCACCTGATCGATAATCATCTCTTGCATCTAGGATTAGAGTAGTATCCTAAACCTTTATCTTTTGCACTTTTTTTTATATTCATCATCATTAGGAATTAGAACTGAAGAGCCTTATTGCTATATCATATGCTAAAGCATTGTAGTACTTAGATACTCCAAAATGTTTGCCTCTAGTATCTGTAACAAATCAATTTGTTAGAACAATTGTGTAAGTCGCTTTGTGTTCATTAGTAAAATCACATCAAGTCATTGAGTTCATCCACTATAAATCATGAGAAAGGAACCTTGGAGTTGTCTCGATTGATCACTTTGTTTAGCATTCGAGAGACTTTATTCAAGAGAGAGTTGGATACTCAGTATTTTACTCTATTATTGACTTGTCTAAAAACAATCATCAACACGTCCCCTATGGAAATTATGGATAAAGTTCTGTCAATGTTTGGTGATGACATTGAAACTGCATTTAGGTTACTCTCTTAAATCTTTTCTTGATCTTCCATTAAAATAGTTCAACCTTTGAATCCGAAAATAAAAGGGCATATATATCTCATGGCCTATTGACTTGGACCATATCTTCTTGATGCAGTGAAGCAAAGGATGTTGCACTCATCTAATATGCCAAATTGTCAGGTTAATCATTTAGAGTGTTTAGTCTTGATATAGGAAGGATTAATCCTAAAACATACAAATTCTTTGCAAAGGTTGAGAAACATTAAAACATTTATATTGAATATATGATTCCTGAGGCTAAAGAAGTTCAAGCCTTAGTAAGGATTAAAGCATTTTTTCTTTCTATGAAAATGGACATCAGGAATGTTGTTGGATGGGTAAGGTGAAGCGATTGAGAAAGGCACTCAAAGACCTCAAGGCATGGATAACTAGGCAATGTAAGGATCAATCTCCTGGTACATGAGCCAATGTCCCTATTGCAAAGGTGCTTATTTTCATACTTTCTATATTTTAGAAATGTCTTGCTATCTTAGGGTTATCCAGTTTTATAATACAAGTTCTAGTAGCATTATCTAATTTTATAATATAGGTTCTTCTCTTGGTTAGAAGATTATAGTTAATTTGTATGCCACCTTAGGGTTGTTCTATTCATTAATTACACTTTCTAGCATGTTATTTGTATAATATGTAGATTTAAAAAGAGGCATAGATTGGTTCTGCATGTTCTATTTTCTATATAGCATTGATTTGTTTTGGGTTGCTTACTTTTTAGGTTAAATTTTTCCTTGGTAAATCTTGGGGGATGAGGTTATGGGCCTTGCCAATTCTTTAGTTGTAAGTTTGACCTGCATTATTTAGATTTTTAACTTGGATCAAGTGCATCTAATGCACCAAGTTTGATAAACCCTTACTTTGTTTCATACCTGCAACCTTCTTTCACTACAACCTCAAATGGGTTTGAACACACAAAAACATGGTCATTTGGTTGACAAAGGGCCATGGCCTATATACTGTCATACATTTGCATTGTATACTAATGATATGATGCTGCTATCACTCCACTGTTGTTCATTGGCATGACTGCAACTTGTCTCTGGCTATTATGTACTCGACACAGAATATGTTTTTTTTTAGATGAAGGCCCCTTGCCCATCCTAATGAACTGGTATATTCATTGCTTTCTTGACATTCCAGGCTCACATTACTGTGTATCATTCGAGATTTTACTCTTACTTAAGCATGAAAATGAGATATATGATGAATGCATGAACTTGACTGTTCTTTTCTGGAGGTGAAACACATCCATTTAAAACTTCACACTTCTGCGATGATAAGGTGCATATTGATACTATGATGACACTTGGCATTGATCCTTGAATAAACCTGATGATCACACTCAATAATTTTGATATAGCATCATGCATATGGTTGTCTATTTGCATCTTATTTCATCACTGTGGCTATCTAGCTATTCCATATATGTATTTTATGATGGCTACACTATGAAATCTATTATTTTTCCTCTATACTTGCCTATGAAACTCAAAATGAGTTTAAGCTATTACTTCGGTAGCTTCATTTTGCAAAAATAATGAATATTTTGATATTCTTCCCGTAGCAAGAGATTATTAAGCAATCAAAACCTATATTCTCTGTAATTGCATCTCTTTAATATTCATGACTCCTATTTGGATATCTTTGACTGGGTAATGCTTCATATCTATGTTGCAATGGTAAAGTGTATAACTCATACAATCATGTATTTGTATGTATTTCAGCTGGGGACCATGGCATTTGATACTGATTCTTGAATATGCATATTATCCTCTTCACAACTCTATGATCACTTTGCATTATTGATATATTCCTTCAAAACAAACTCACATTTGTTCACTGCTCCTGTAGATGCACTCTATTTTGATCTCTCATTGGTTGTTCATATAGAAACATATGATGTCATGTAGATGTTTATGGACACTTGTAGATTTCTATAATCATCTTGCATTTCAATGACACATGGCAAATAATTGATGAGCTACATTCCTGTAGCTGTAGCATAGTATTGATATGGCCGCCTTCTTTTGTTGGCTGTCCTTTACCAGATGACACTGTTGATACTCATTTGTTGAAAGCTTCATTTATTGGCATTGTATAGGTGTTGCAGTATTTAGATGTCTTCTGAGCTCATCATATACATTGGACTTCACATGGTATTTTACATATGGTTGACTGTCATACCTTGAAACATGATTTCTTATTTAATCAAATGAGCAATACCTGATCTCATGTTATTAAATGGCTTCTTAGATGATGATTCATTCACTCATATAGGACAGTTGTTCTTATTGCTACTGTATAACGGATATTTCACGACTGTCATGAATTTGATCATGGCTATCCTATAGCTTCTAGATATCTCTTCATAGCAGCTTGTTGTTCTATTCATACATACTGACCTGTATATATTCATCATCCTAAGAATTGGGGCAGTACATTGGGATCAACCCTTGTGGGAGCCCATTTTAAACCACATGTTGATAGGTCTTCAACAGCTACATGACTTGTCCTATACTTGCACAGGAAGCAAACATATTAGTTTAAAACCAATGATACTTGATGATGCTTCATTTGCCCTCTTGTAGCTGATGAATATTGTACTTTTTGATCTTGACTATCTCATAAAATATGTTATGTATTGTGTTCGTACTGATATAGTGTATGGATGAGATGATGTCATGAGCTTCTAACCCCCTCTTCTCTCTCCTCTAATGCAGGTTATGATGTTTATGGAGCTCGGCAAAAAATGGAGCACCTACAACATAATCAACCGACTCTAAATTCAGGCAATGATTGGCACCCTGTCCTTCATATGTTTTGTCAGTCCCTTTTTTCCTTTTATAGTTGCATAACACATTGTATTAGATATTTAGATCCAGCTACTCCCGTGGCTTGTGTGGGACCAATTATTGCTCTCTTTTGTTCTTTATTCATTGCAACATGATCCATTTATGTATATCTCATCTGATGATATGAATTTAATACTAAAATACATTATGAGACATCTTTCATACAATGAAAAGCACTTGAAACAGTAATGAATGTCAACTGATTTGTACTTTCTTTTGCATAACCATAGCTAATAAAACTGAATCAATCTGTATTATAACTTACACAACTGGTGCCACCATAAATGCTATGAATTTTCACTTTAAGATAATGAGCTGTAATGCATCAGCTTTGCCAATTTGAGCTGGGAACAAAAATTGGTAACATGTTTATCATTTTCATTATATCTCTTAAACATTTGATTATCATTAAGCTGGTGTTTAAATATGGAATAGGTAGTTTCATTGTGTATTGTTCCTTTGGTTAATTCCATATTTCTGCATACACAACAATATGAAGATTGAAAAACTTTCTTCAAATTATTTAAATTTGAGAGGAGAGGAAAAGATCTAGTTGAATATAGTAAAAACAAAACGTTATGGATCAAAATTCTCACTTCACAAATCCTACCAACATTGTCTCGGCCAAAATTTGCAATCACAGCATCATAAATATATGAAACATTATATCCGACACTACAAGGGAACAAGGACTTCGTGTAGTAGGTTTAGCATTTACTTAAATATGACCAATGATATACACCTACAAGAACAATAAAATTTAAAGGAGTAAAAGCAACAAGAACCAAGAAACATACTTGATTTTTTTATTCAAAGCGTCTTCCTATATATAATCAAACTATTGGTTTACAAATGATTAAAGTTTTCAGAAACTTGAACAAACTTGTTTTGCACTTTAGCAAATGGCTCAAAGGTAACCCCTGTGATGGGCTTACTATGGGGTCTCTGCATTCATGGCAAGATAATAAATAGTTCTCTCTTTTATCTCTGATATGACAGTCATCCTAAACAATGATTCCATAGGGCTTTATCCTTGAAAACATCTTGCAAAAGTAGTTACAAAGGTTCTAAGTACAACATTTTTGCTGCAAGTAAGCATGCAAATCATGAATCAAACTGTACCCACTAAAAAAATAACTCAAGAAACAAAAAGGATCTTCTTGTAAAAGCACCAAAATACCCTGGTAAAAAACATTTAAGACTTGAACATTTAAGAAATCAAAGCATAAAAAAAGCTAGTCTTGCCGAATAATATGGCTTATGCTTCTGCATCTATGCCATTTCGAATGAAGTAAATGTGTTGTCCCAATTTTTTGAGGTTTAACGGCAAGCCGCTCGAAGCATTCAAATTATCTTCCACTAATATATCAAGTCCATTGGGTGGATGTGATTGGTGGAATGCATGCTAGCAGAAGAGTTGTTTGGCATACATTAGATCCAGTCCTCTCATCTCATAAGTTTTCACCATTTCAAATGATTGCAAAACAGTTGCTTCACGACAAGTCATAATTACTAGTGCCCCATGATTTAGAAATTCATTCAATGCAAGCGCTTCCAATTGCTCAGCATGCTCAACTCCATCTATAATAATTAATGGCTTCGAATACCATTGTTCAAGCTGAGATTTGATCTCTACCCCGAAGCCTTCCCTTGGGCCGCTAGGTGGAAAATTAGCAGAGGAAAGTGGCAGAGGCATACTTAGATCGTACATCAATTTCTGTTGAATCTTCCTCATTTTTTTTTATTTCGATGTGATGCTCCTACATCAAATAAAAAACTTGATCTATAAAACATGGGATGTTTGTGGTTGTAGAATGCTTTGGCCAGAGTTGTTTTACCCACTCCAGCGCTTCCTACTATGCCCACAATCCTCCCGTTTCCATCATTACTCTCTCCAATTATGGATATTTTGGCCTCAAGCTCTTGGATGGCCTCGTCAAGTCCAACTGGATGATCCGTAACTTCTAACTTGAACTTATTTCTAGCCTCTCTTACTTCATTTAGCACAACATCCACAATATTTTTGAATAGATTACCCAAGTTCCTGATCACAAATTTCCAACGATGAGATTAAGAGGAATACTAAAAACAAATTAAAAAGAGAAGTACAGATATACAAATCAATTTTAATAGAAGTGAGACTCACCCATCAAATGTTATACCAGTGATGATTGATGCATGTCTAAGGGCTTCTTTCCATTGCTCAACCTTGTCAATTTACCTCCCCTTTTCTTTGTATCTTAAAAATGCATCGGCATAAATTCCCTTTTCAACGTAGCGAAGCTGCGAAGGCTCGACCTCATAAAGCAGGGGGACTATTTTGGCCCTTGTTTCTAGCATAAGAAAAAGCTCAGTCAAACACCAGGATGATTCAGCATAGTGTGGGGAGAAAATAGCAATATGAACTGAAGAACTGCGAATGGCATGCTCTATATTCACCGATAAGGTTTCCCCCAGTTGTAATTCTAGTGAATCAAGAAAAACTTTTAATCCTAAATACTTGAGAAACTGGTAAAGGCCGTTGGCCAGAGTTGCTTTCACATCTAGCCCTCAATGATTGATAAAGCCATCATAGCGATGAAAAGATGAATCATCACTAGCAGGAGCAGGAGTAGGAGAGGGAGGTAGAGGTACCATCCTGGGTAAGGCGTTCTCCTCCATTTCAGGTTTTCACTGAGATGAAGAGGGAGAGGCCATGATTTGAACTCGAATTGATTCTGAATATAGCAATGGTGTTAGGTATATATATTTCTAGGAACTCTTCAAATACAAGACCCGGTATTTGCAGACTCTTACGAGAGAAGGCGTCAGCGACATCAATAACATGCCACATGTGAACGACATTAATTTTATATTCCAATTAAAATTTTGGAATCGTGGAACATTTTAATATTAAAAAATTTAAAATATATTTATTTTCTTGAAATCAAGAACGTGCCACCCATGTGAACCATGCTGAACATTATTTTTATGTTGTAATTACAAATGTCCTTCGAATAAAATTATTTAATTAGTTCACTTGTTATTATTTAATTAATTAACTAATCCTACCTACCAGCGGCTTGTTCTTATTTCCCCACTCTCTATTTAATTAGTTCCTTTGTTATTTAATTAATTAACTAATCCTACCTACTCTTTTTCGTTGGGCTCAAATAGTCTATAGCATGATAGAACTTTAAGGATAAAAATTATTTAATTAGTTGCTTTTAATTTAATTAATTAACTAATCCTACTTATATACTATATTTCAATTTTACATTCATTGTAGTGAATGAAATTTTTCACTTCCATAAGTTACCATTTTTCACAATAAATTTGCATTCAACACTACAAAGTTCTTATTGGTAAATCATTCTTTTTGAGATAGACAACAAGCATGCAAAAAATGACAATTTTTACAATTATTTAACCAAGATCATAAGGAATGATTTTTCCTATTGAAACAACATATCATATAGTTCATTCCTACACATTCACATTATTATAAAATGGAATGAAACTTTATATTAAATGTTTAATAAATTTAAGGTTTCCATTGAAACTTAAAAACTATTTATTTAATAACTCTTTATTCCAAAACAATAGGGGGCCTATTCATAGGTTCAAACAGCAACTAGTCTACCCAACCACTCATTCATGAGCTAAAATCATAATTTATCAATTTTGAAAGTCTCTATATTCAGTCAAATCATCTTAACACCTTTATTATTCATTTCTTCCAAAACTAAATAACATGAATTAGTTCACAAATTCTAAATATATAATTCCATAGAACACGTGTTTCAATACTTTTTGACAACATTTGAATGTAGTTAAGGAACAATCTCCTTTTACAACTTGGAAATCAACTTTCAACATAAATTAAAATAAGGAAATGAAAGATTAAAAATTTCTTTTAAAAGTCCAATCTCCATGAAGGTGCAAGCTCCAAGCCAATGGGGTTATATAGTTACATCCCAACCATTGTGATGTTTTCAAGTATCACACCTCCTTGCTAAGAGAGATTAAACATGAATCCACACACTTGTACATTTTCCAGAGAGGTGCATGGAAACATTGAAGAACATGTAGGCAATATCAAAACTTTTAAACATGACACAATATCTATCCTATGTAGAATTAAACTCTTCTTAGGCAAGTTCATACCCTTCATGGGTATGTGTCTTGATACACTCTTACCTTTGACGAAAAGGACAAATGTACCCATGTTAAGACAATTCTAAGATCAAATGAAAGACCCTTAAGAAGGCCTAATAACATTTATAACATACAACAATATTATTCCATTCTTTAAAATAAACATGCACAAATTGAGAAAATAACCATAAAGCTTCAAACTCCATTAATAAATGCCAAGCACACTTTTCTAATAGAAGTAAATAGCATAAGGTAGAAGCTCGTTTAACCTATCTACATGTTTATGAAATAAATAAAACACCATTCACATCAAGATGAAGATCAAACCACATCAAATAATGCCGTACACTCATTGTACACATCGAACCACATCAAATAATGCCATACACACCACATCTCTAGTTTCTTAATATGCATGAAATATATCTCAATAGACCTCATCTCATAAATCACATCATATAAACGGATTCTCAAATATATACAATAAATAATAGATTCAATGGACAGTCACCCAAATAAACTAATAATAATATGAAATGATAATATGGCATAGCACAAGTCATGATTCAGGGTATGTCATTATACATCTATGTCTAAAATCTACTAGCATCATACATAAATAATAAATATGGCAACATCTATAATCATAATTGATCATGTCATATATAATGTAAAATTTTATATACATGTAATGTCATGAAAATGCCATATAGTGTATACATAATATCATGAATACGATGAATGTATAAACAAAGTCATATAGGCATACACGTCTTTATCAAAATACAAAAAATACAATTCATTGTCAACTCAAATATATTATGTTAAGAATTGATAGTTTTGAGTTTCAAAAATGATGCATACTACTATGGATGGTGGGTCGAATTTAATAGGAATTGATGCATGGAATTTCTACTATATTTCTATTCATAGTGACATAGAGAAAACTAATTTAATTCTACTTTATTGGCCTTAATGTTACCTACACCTAGTAGTTTCTTGGATATATAATGTAATCTTATATGAGAACTCATTTGTTGACATTGTGGATGACCACATAGTCAAATTTTCCATGGATAGATTGCCTATTAATAGGCTAGTTATGGAGTATAGTGAAATATTTGTTCGGCATCATGGAATAGAGGGACCAAAATAATACTTCCATGACTTGAGAGAGAAATAAATTATAGGTTCAAAGTTTTGATATATATTATATGTTAATGTCATAGTTGTTATAGAGAACACATGTGTTCTATGTATTTTTCTATGGATTTTAGTCTCTCTCTCTCTCTCTCTCTCTCTCTCTCTCTCTCTCTCTCTCTCTCTCTCTCTCTCTCTCTCTCTCTCTCTCTCTCTCTCTCTCTCTCTCTCTGTTTAGTATGTTTACAATTTTAATATTGGTTCTTGACTCTCAAATGTTGATTTAAACTAGAATCTAACCACATTGAAACTATATTTTTTCATTAATATTTTACTCATTATTTGGTGAGTAAACATTGCTTATGTCTCATCTTCAACCTATATTTATTATTCAATCCAATAGTATTGAACAATGAATTTGGCTTATCTATATGGAATAACAGAATTTCCTAAACATATTTTTTTATCAACAAAAGGTGGAAAATCCACCTATAGATTATATTAATACCAAAATTTTAAAAAATAAAGGTATTACAATATTGCTCCATAGAATATCTTTATCGAGAAAAGGTGGAAAAACCACCTATAGATTAATAATACCAAACAAAGATAATTCCTTATTAATACAAAAAAAAAACTTTACATTACAGTATGCATATAACTTTAGGTAGATCATTATATTAATACCAAAATAAATTTTACATTATAGTATGTATATATCTTTAGGCTTTAGGCTTATGAGAAAAACTTAAACATGATAGTAGTAGAAGAAGCAATTCAAAATATTAACTAGATCAACATTCAATGAGAAAACAACTATGAACTTCTAGCAGAGGCATAGCTATCATCTTCCTCATCTCTTGGCTGTGTAGAGGTAGAAGGCATGTTTGGTACAGATGATGTAGATGGAGAAACACCCAAAGAGGGGCGAGTTGACACATGTAGTAAGAGGCACTGAATAGACTTGAAAATGGCCAAAGCCTTGCCAATTGTAAAAATGCATAGCTTTGCACCATGTACTTCTAGGGCTTTTAGCAAATATTTACCACTTGTTGTTTGATCAATTCTTCATTTCTTCCAAGATACATAGAGCCACATGATAATTCTTCAATTTAGATAAATAAAATATACCTCCCAACAACATTATTCCCTCAAAGAGGTGATATTCAACCACAACCCATTTGAACTTCTCTTTTGAAAGAAAATATGACTAAGCGTAGATGAACCCTAGCAGGTGTAGGAGCTCCTTATTTTGAATGGCATTGATACAATTAGATAGAAAATAAACACAAATTCATTGTAGCCTAGATGGGAAGGGAAATCCATCAGCAAGTCCTCAACAATTACACATCAAATAGCCATATCCACCTCCTAGCACTCGAAATAAAAAAATGTGTCTTGACAACTTAACAATATCATAAGGGTTGGTCTCTATCATTTTCATCTACTAAATTGTTATTTTCTAAATGCTAATTCTAGTTGAAGTTCTAGGCTAGAATGAGTGAGAACCTAGATATTTCCCAAAATATAAATAAACTGTGGCACTTGACACTTCTATCAACATTTCACTCCAATCTCACTAATTTCTTTACTATTTCCTTCTCTTAGCTTAGTTTGCATTATGCATGTTTAGATTAGTTATTTCTTTTATGTATCTTTTGGGCTATCATTTTATATGCTTTCATCCCTACAAATCTCTCTAACAAAGGCAAACAACTAGTTGTATTCACATTATCTATGGTATGTTCATCATTTCAGTTTTCATTACCTGTTTTGATAGATTATAATGTCAAACTAATGCTAGTTATTGGCTGTACAATTATGGAAAAATTGACAATAGGTAAGGCCTAGTTGGAGAACGGTACCTACCTTTTATGTAGACTACAATCCCAGAGGGGGCAAATATGTAACCACTAAAATCATGCACAACCTTTCCCTAGTGTTTTTCAATTACATTAGGTAATCTCATATTAGTTTGCATATATTTTCTAATTCCTAGAATTAAAAAAAGCACTTTCATTTCCATAAATAGAAAAAAGCTAAAAAATATTTTGTAGTCATATAGGCTTGCATGCATCCAAAAATAGAAAAGAACAAAACCACTAGCATTGTAGAGCATTCACAAAACCTTTATTCCAACATAAGGTCAGTTTTGGTCAACATTTTGATAAAACCCTTGATTCCAACACAAGGTCGATACAAAGTCAACACAAAGTCAAACCTTAGATCAAACAATCCCTAAGTTGAAACCCTAGGTCAAGTCAAGGTTTCTTTAACCATCTCTCTTTTGTTTAGGCTCACAAATGTGCCTTGGACTTAGAGGTGAGTGGGTGAAGACAATGCTCAATGAGATAGAGGAGATCCACCCTAGACAACAACAAGACCAATAGGTAATTCAACAACAAGAAGAAAGGTTCAGGACATTTCAAATATTAAAGTAGCCATCAGATAAGATTAAAGTAGCCATCTTTCCATTAATTTATCTGTAACAATAATCTTTAATTAAATAAAATATAATATATAATACATAAATGTGAAAAAATAGATACTTTGTGTACAAGCTAGCTATGTACCAACTTTTTTGCACTATTAATTTGAAATATGACCTTCCACATGAGCATAAAGGCTAACATTGAGGGTTCTATCCACTAATAAAAAATCTAAAAGTGGTCACCTTTGAAATGTCTTGAAACTAAAGTTTTTCTCTACTGTACCAAACTTTTTCTGTAACAAAAACCCAAGAAAAAAAATAGTTTTGTTAGTAAGTGTTTAGAGTCGTTAATCTGTGCATAATAAACAAGCGATGTTGAGGCCTATCGGGGGACAAAAAGACATGCAGAAAGCTAGAGAAAAGGCTCCAAAAGCATATGAGATGAGTACTATTGATAATAATAATACACTTGCTTCTAATTGCGCTTCATGTGACACAAGCTCTCACCTTGTATTAAGCGAAGGAGAAAAAAGGGTTTTAATGGTAGAAAAAACAAGCACAAAAGGTAATTGAAATTAATGCTTATGAAGTGATGTAGCATAAGAGAGTTGAAATTGATAAGGAGAGATCAAATGGTGGAGAAAGGGGGCCTTCACATAAGTCTGGGGAAGAAGAGACTGTAAGTTTGTAGAAGAAACAAGGGCTTTAATGGTAGAAGAAAACAAGCACAAAAAGGTAACTGAAATTAATGCTTATGAAGTGATGTAGGATAAGAGAGTTGAAATTGACAAGGATAGATTAAATGGTGGAGAAATGGGGCCTTCACATAAGTTTAGGAAATAAGAGACTGTAAGCTTGTAGTCATTACTCTCTAACTCACCTAGTGCACTCTCCACTATGCTCCACATCTCTCTGTACTTTCTTTCACGATTTTTGTCTCCCCTTTTTGATATGTACACATAACTCCAATCCCCTAATCTGCAAAAAAAAACTCAAATTAATCATTTAGTACACACAAGTATACAAACATGTACAAGAACATACATACATGCATAAACATATATTCGATTAGATTTGATGTTGGATTAGATAACCTTGTGATCCAAAATATATACCCAGAAGCACACGAGGTAACAATCATAGGGAACCTATGGAAATAGGTGGTGAGAAGAAGGCCATGTTTTATCGATGTATTCAATGATGATTCTGGATTCACATATTGATTTGCCATTTTGGAGAAGCACACAGATCTTTTTGTACACTAGATTCACTTCTAGTGAATTAAGCTAAAGTTTGTTTATGTTGTGATTTGCATTTCACCTTAGTTGAGGTGAAAAAATGTTTGGATATTCTTGAAGTGATTGGCCTGCCCTTTTGTTTGCATTATTATGTTTTTAGGTTAACCCTTTAGTTACATTTTCTATAAATAATAATATTTGAATGATAAAAAAATTGATTTTTAGAAAGATGTGTCATATATCTTTTTTTTTAACAATTAAAAAAGTTGATTTTAATCGAACCAAGGACTATTGAAGTTTTGGCAATTGCACTATGTGTGCACATATAATGGCCTATTGGCCAAATAAATAGAGTGTCATAATGTTAAACTTATCTTGTTTTGTGCCCAAATTGGTTACTTAACCATGCATCCATCACTTTGAATATTCTTTTCCTCATCATAGAATAGGCCCAACTTCTAAAAAACTAATTCAATTTCACAATACATGTTTTCACAATTTAATAAACACAAGTCCAATTCTATAATCTTGATTGTAATTATTAAGCATATGATGTAGTAAAATATTTATTTTCAACTATAATAAATGGAAAAAACTAAACCCTTGTAACCCTCTTCAATTTAGCATTATCTATCTAGAATTCTAGATGCACATTTGACCATATTTGTTAATTAACATGATTTTAAATTTCAATTAATTAATTACACTGAGAGGCGTTCCTACATTCACAGCACAGATAGGCGCTAAAAGATTCTAAAATTTCTATGTAAACTTATAAAATTCCAATCTAGATTCTTTATTAAAAAAACAAATAGTCACTCCACAAATTGTTTTTTTTTTTAAAAAGAAGGTGAAAGGAATAAAAAGAAAGAAAAAAAGAAAATACATGCTGGATGTAAAGAAAGGTGGATGGCAGTTTCAAAGAAGCCATCACTATGCACTAAGATGAAAGAAAGAAACGTTACGAAATGACATATAAAAAACACACATTCAATCTATTTATATTGCCTCCTTCCTTAATTTATATTTATAATTGTCTTATAAATAGCCGGAGAAAGATATCTCTCGACGTACTTTAGATATTTTTTTAAATATAAATATACTAGTAAATATAGTTAAATGTGCATTCGGAATATGAATGCTAGGTATACATTACTCTTCAATTTATTTATTTACATTTAATATGCCAACTTAGAGACATTAAATATATGGGGAGTCTCGCATACGCCACAGTTGGCGTGCAACGTTCAGCTTGTCAGTGTCATACGTCGCATTTTTCGCTACCGAGAACCAAATCTCCATGCCTTCCTCTCCTAGACTCATAAATATCGGGCCTTGTACTTCTATCCAGATTCTTAAGATTGAATTTTATTTCTTAATTACATCGATAGGCATTTAACTCCGAAAGGAGTCGATCTCGGTATGCACGGATAACAGCATCGAAGGGACCAGGTTATCTAGTGGGTATAGGATGACCATTGCAGTCATCCTGCCTGTTGGTTTTGCACCGATATTGATGGCCTCTGCCAGCACTAGTGGGCATTAATGGCAGGCTGTGGAGATTGTTGTATGACATTCATCTCGGCCGGTGATCTTCGGCCATCTACGATTGCGTGCTCCCTTCATTCTCTTGTGCCCTTAATGTGTCTGACGCTTCTCGTTGTTTTCATTAGCTCTCATCTCGAGCAGTTTCAAGCTTCTTCTGACAGGTTTTGAAGACCTCTGCCTCATTGCAAATGGTACAAACATTGTGTTGTTCCTAATTTCGGTCTACATTCAAGTTCTAGACCAACATTCCTCATTTTCTATAGATTTTTTTTCTGTCATTTGAATCTTTTCAGTTAAGATCTTTCTCCAAGGTTCATGGTTTATTTCCAAGTTGGTCATCATTGGTTTTGTTGAAGGATCTTTATTGTACGTAGCAAGTCAACTTAGTCGACAGTCCACACCAGTGTATTACATTCACTGGTCGCAGTCATTAAAACCGTTGATATTCAATGCCATCATCCTTGCTGCTTATACCTTGAGGCTTGGGCAAATTCTATCTGCAAGTCGTTTAATCTTCATACGATGCTCCTGGTCTCTGCAAAGTTTGAGGTCGACAGCTTGTTTATGGTTGGTTATTGGTTTCATCATGCAATTAATATTTGACGCTTGCTCGTTGTTTCTTGAAGTTTTTTGGCCGTCCTTTGGCCATTGACATCGACATTTGTTCTAGGTTTCAATACACCAACATCCTTCCCTATATGTGACTTGAAGGAGGTTAAGGTCTTAAGGAGTGGCTTCTACGCGGTCTCCACAAATAATCTGCTCGCCATTTACTTTCCAGTCTAAGCCTTCACTCCACAAGTTGTCATGCTCCCAACCATTTGGCCACCGCTCAAGAAGTCTTCAGTAACCACCAGAGTCCTATCTGGACTTGTTCTTGGTGCTCTGCTTTGATTGGTCTCTATCTCGTGCTCATCCACCGTCGGTTGAGGATTTTCTGTAGTGATTCGTGGAGCTGAAGTATTCTTCATGGTTGTGTTTAAGTTTGCTTCTCCAAGTTGAAGCTTCGTGGTCTCACTTTGTTTCTTTGATTACTTTTGGAGGCTTCCACTTCATAGTCAGCCAAAAGTACTGGGTTAAACTAATTCTTGGGTTAGAGTTAGTGGATTAACCATTAGTGGTTTTTAACATATGGTTTTGTACTAGTTGTATTGGTCCATGGTTTTTGAGCTCTTGGTTTTGAGCCCATGGTTTTGCATGTATGGAAGTCTATATAATGGCTTGGTGACTTCATTGTATGTGTGGCTGGTTGAAGCCTCCAACCTCAGTGCGGTTGGGGCTGAGGGTTAATATGAAGATCTTCATTGCCATTTTTTTCTCAGTTTGGGGTTTTCTAGGGTAAATCACTGTGTTGTGATTATGTTCTTGTTTCATGCTTGATTTGAGTTTCTGTTGTGCATTCTGAATTCTTGGCTGTGTGTGGGCATTGTTTTGAATCCCTAACAATTGGTATCAGAGCGTGTGGAGATAATGCATCATTTATTTTTTGATCTGGTATTCTTGTTGAAAGAGAAGGTTTGACTGTGTGCCTCAGTGCTCTGGCTCCCTGAAGAAGGTTGAGCAGGTCTGTGCAAGATTGATCGTGGTTGCTGCATGTTGCCAAGGCTGGCTATAACAAGAACAAGATTGTAATGGAATTGTATGTAAAAATTTAATACATGTATTTGGGCTGATGGTTGTAAGACCTGGTATGGCTTATTCAATCCCTGAAAGGAAAGGCCTGGTAAGAGAGGAGTTCTCTCAGGTGGTAAGGGGGGCTTAGAGTCATGTTGATTCCTAGTTTGATGTCAATCTCAGTGATAGAGAGGGCATTGCACTTGGTGTTTGTGGAAGGGTGGTTTGGTGCTAACCCCAAGACCAAGTTTAAAGGATGGATTATTGGGTTAAACTAGTTCTTAGGTTAGAGTTAGTGGATTAACCATTAGTGGTCTTTAACAGATGGTTTTGTGCTAGCTGTATTGGTCCATGGTTTTGGAGCTCTTGGTTTTGAGCCCATGGTCTTGCATGTATGGAAGTCTATATAATGGCTTGGTGACTCCGTTGTATGTGTGGCTGGTTGAAGCCTCCAAGCTCAGCCTGGTTGGGGCTAAGGGTTAATATGAAGATCTTCATTGCTATTTTTTTCCCGATTTGGGGTTTTCCAGGGTAAATCACTATGTTGTGATTGTGTTCTTGTTCCATGCTTGATAAGAGTTTCTGCTATGCATTCTAAATTCTTGGCCATGTGTGGGTGTTGTTTTTAATCCTTAACAAAAAGTGCATCCATTTTCTGTTAGATTGTTAATTCAGTTACCACAAACGATAACATTTAATGTTTGGCATAACCTCTAGAAGTCTTTACTTAGCCGCAACACTTGATGTTAGTCATGTTTTATGTAACTTTATCATCTAACATTTATTGCTAATAGGTTGCTTTAACATTTATGTGACAAATATTGTTACAATAGCATCTAATATTAGTTGTAGATTTGACATTTTATGCCACATTCACAGCTAGTTGTTAGAATAACTAACAATGTTTTGTAAAGGAGGGGTTTATTTTCTCTTGGGCAAATTGTCTTGCAGCTTTGTAAGTGACTTTTCAAAGTCACAATATATTGTGAACATATAAAAATGACATTTAAAGTTAGCATTTAATTGCTAACATATAAAGTCAGTATATAAAATTCATTTTTTAATAGTCCCTAACTCTGATTTAAAGTTCATTTTTTAATTCTCTTAGGGTTTAATTTCCCCCCAACTTAGTTAATAGTTTGGGTATATGTTTGAGTGGTAAGATTATTGTGTTAACTTTAAAGAATGTTGTGCAGATCATGCTCAGAATTTAGTCTCAATCTAAATTGCAGAGGGTTCTTTGTATTTTGTGAGACTCTGTGAAGAAATCTAAATGTGGGTATATCGATATAATCTATAATTACAATGAAAAAAGTCTTGATGGTTGATTAAAACTTGCTCAATTCTGTAAGATGAATTGTTAAGACTGCACCGTCATTTGTATCAATTTGTATGTATAGACCAACATTTATATTTATTCGTAATAAGCATAAATATTAACTATGGCAGGTTTTTGCAGTTGTCTGTGTTGGCAATGCCTTTTTTTCTTTAATTTCTAGCCAAGCCAAATGGTAAGCTCATTTCCTCGTAGATCTAAAAGTGGTAATAGTCTAATTTTTGGGCCTGCTCTCCGTCTTCCATTTCATGGAAGAACATTGGTAATATCACTGAGAAGCTTTTAAAATTCCTCTTCTGGTCATAGCTTTTACATACACCATCAAAAATTGCAAAGGACAAATATGAGTACAATACATGATTTCAAGAAGGATTGGACCCCTGTTCACAGTTGAAATACATTGAAATAAAAGGTCTCTCTTACCTTTTCATTTCTACTTATTATTTCTGATTATATGTTTCAACTCATTATAATTAATTTATATTTTAATTTTTATATGTATGTTCTATTCCTCTATAATAATATTAAAAAGAAATAAAAAGAATTGTGGTTTATGTGAAGAAGCATAATTATAGTGGAAGCAAAGGGTAAATTGTAATGTTCTATGTATGAATTTAAGATATTTTTATCTAAGTTAATTAAACAATGAAAACATAGTTGGGTCTCAACATATCATTTCAATATGTTTAAAATTGATATAATCAATAGGGTTTTTAGTTTATGGCTATTGAATGATATGTTTTAATGTATATAATGTGATTTAATTTTATTTCTTTATTCCAAATTTGTGACTATGAAGTTTAGAGATATCGAGAAATGATATGTGAGCTATTCTAGTATAGTCCCACCCCACTAGGTCTCATCTCCATGCTTCCAATTTTAATCATGTATATGTGGTTCTAAAATTATATTGTGGCCTTAATCTTTGCACTTTGGGTCCTTACAATCTTGTTCATCTTTGATAGATTTGAAAATAGTGGGGTTGACACCATTGGAACCTACTCTATTAAGAAAAGGTGACTAGGTTCCCAAATTTCACTTTAGTCAAGCCCTTGGATTGATTTAATAATTTTGAATAAGCTTGAAAACATACAAGCAAAAATGCAAATAAATTATAATTTGTAGAAGCCAATGCTATACAATGTGATATAAATGATGCTTGCCAAGTACTCTTGGGTTCTAGTTGTTGACTGTATAAAATGGTTTTGAGTTTGTTCTTTTATACAACCCTCAACATGCAAATTTGAATATTTTGCACTTAAGTTGACAAGGAACAAATAGTTGGGATTGAGTTGGCTTGGACCTAAATTTTATTTTAAACTTTCAGCACATGATTTTTAAATTTGAGCATTCAATGGTATATGGATAATCCTCTTTTTCTTTTCATTGTTGACTTCACTACTTTTGATGATGATTTTCATATTGAAATATTAAAAGGGGATATGGTGAAAAGTTTAAATGTTGTAGACAGTCTTCATTCCTTGATTTGAATACTCTAATTCTTGGTGGGTTTGATGTGCACATTTAATAATGATAACCAATTTTTAGTATTGTTATGTTGAAAAGGCAATGACAAATGCAAATATTCAAATATTGGTTGACTATGTTAACAATGAACAACTATAGTCACTATGAATAATATCTTGATATTTGTATGAGTTCAAAGGATTGAATAATAAATTTGAAGGTTCAAGGAGACTCTGTGGAGAAACTTGAAAGCATCTTAGGTCAAAGTTTATATTAAGTTTGTGTTTGAGATTTTAAAGCCATGAATTTGTTGACAATAGAAAACCTAAACTCATTTAATCAATCAATTGCATTTGCTTCCTCATATCTAGGGAGCCTTGCACATTGGCCAAATGACCAATAGCAATTGATAGAGATTGCTTCATGTCTACTCTTGCCACAATCATTGTCACTACCAAGCCACATGTCATATCTCGATTGACTTGAGAAACACCTTACAATTGTGGACTTGAGAGTACAAAGGGTTTGGAAGAAACTAGACAGTGAATACTAAATGTAAAAAACCTTCTAGATTTCACTTACTAAAATTATGTTTCAAGTCTTGAAGGTTTTGATGTCTATAAACGCAAACTTTACATTATTGACGTTTATCAAGATTTTTTTGGTCTAGTGATGTATTGCATGTTTTTTGGTGGAATGAGGCTCTTATATATGTCATCATTCACTATCAGTCTCAGGTTTGTGGTGAGAAGTTTATTTCATTACTGGAGGTGCCCATGGGCCTAGAATTTTATTTCGAAGGAGATTGTCGAGAATTTAAACAATCGAAGGAAGCTCAAGTCCAAAAGAGTTAACATCAAACACATGGTGCTCTAGACTGAATTTCATTAGTCCTTTTCAAGATGCAATGTATGTGTATTCCAATTTGAGAATCTGAAATGGGGAAAGAATGTTTCTTTTTACCACAAGAAACAACAGGTTTGGAAACTTTACATAGGGTCCCTAAGTCAGAATTATAGTGGAGAAATGGGAGACAAGAATAGGACTTCATTTTGAAAGCTATGGTAATTATATGAATAAGAGTACAACTATGTTACATTTAAATATCGTCTCTGAGAGGTGTGGGTGCTTGTTTGCAAACTTGTGTTTCTTGGTGATGATGGTCAATAAAACTTACAGAAAATTTACCATATGTTGCATTTCATTCACTATTGTACACACATTAATTATGATATAGGATTAATAAACAAGGGGGATTAATTACCAAAAGATCTAAATTTATAACACATACAGAGGGGAAGAAAAGTCAATAATGTGTTATTCTTTAGTATTTTCATTAGTTTTTTGAGGCTAGTAAGCACTATTAAATTTTTTTATTTTTTATAGAATTTTTAACCATAAAACAAGCATGAACCATGGCTAATATTAATTTGTCCCTACAATAGTATAAGTAAAGCTTTGCTTCAAAAACATTCCTACTAGGGGTTTTGAAGCTTTTGTTTCTTTCTGTTGGAGTGAGATTCTTTTGTATAAAGAATTCCATTCCATTGCAGATGACATTGGCTGCTCTGTAGATGAGATTGTGGGGAAGTGGGAGAGACTACAAGGGACTTACAATGTATGGCATGCCTCTCATAGAAATGTAGATTGTTCATCCAATTCTGATGATGAGGACCCCCTTGGTGAAATAGATGCATTGAATGTGGACACTAATGAACATCAGCAACTTCTTTGTTCCCTATACCTGAGAGTTGACAATGTTTTTGATGAAATCAACTTGCTTGGCAGGGCCAAGATTGATCATGAACCAAGTTATTGCTATCTGGATAATCCTGTTTTTCTTTTCAGTGTTGACTTCACCACTTTTGATTATGATTTTCATAGTGAAATATTAAAAGGGAATATGGTATTGTAGTCCTATCTATTCATGTGCCCGTTAGTGCTCTACTACTAAATGTGTGTTTTGTATTGCTTTTCTCACCCCACAAATTTCATCATCATATAAATTTACACATGTTGCTTTTCTAGCAACCATTTGTTCTTCAACTTGTATTCATTCTTCTATATGTATAGTTCAGTTAATTATTTAATAATATAAGGTCTATAGTTGTGCCCATCAAATTATTAACTAAATTAAAAAATAAAAAAAATATGTCAAATTGGAATACATATTGCATCTTGAAAAGGGATGAAGCATGTCTCAAGGATCTTGAAGCCTCGATTCCATAGTAGTGTTGTCCATTTATGCGCTTTATAGTTGTCCTCTCCAAATCGTGTATATTGTGTTGTTTTTCTCACCCCCTAAATTGCACCCTCATGTAAATTTCATTGTGCATACTTTCTCAGCAATTTTTTGTTTCAGATATTGTAGTATAGGGCCTCATCACTTTCCTATTATTGGTCTTCACCTTCTAAAAAAACAACACTACTTGGAAATATCTATCGGCATGCCCACTGCACATTTATGTGTGATTGCTAGTAAGAATATTAGCAGCGCCTGGTTGCCATTTTGACTGTACCACGTAAATGGTTTTGAATGTACAGAATCCATGCTCTTTCCATGGGAATACTAAAAAGTTCCTAGAAAGAGGCCATTCTTTTCCCCTTGGTTTAATCGTACCATCCCAAATTTATATACCTAAGACTGCAAATGTTGTATTCAGAATAAATCCAAGTTCAAATCATGGCCTCTTCCTCCTCATCTAAGAGAAAACATGGAATGGAGGAGAATGCCTTTTAGGGGATGGCACCTGTACCTCCCTTTCCTCCTAATAGTAATGATCCATCTTTTCATCGATACGATTTATTTATCAATCATCAAGGTTCAAATGTGGAAAATACTCTTGTGAGTGTCCTTCACTAGTTTCTATAATATTTAGGATTAAAAGTTTTTATCGATTCAACAGAATTATTACTGGGGGATCCCTTATCAGTGAACATACATCATGTCATTTGCAATTCTCTAGTTCATATTGCTATTTTCTCGAAAGGCTATACTAACTCACCCTGGTGTTTGGCCGAGCTTCAACTCATGCTAAAACTAAGGGCCAAAATAGTTCCCTTGTTTTATGATGTCAAGCCATATGAGCTTCCCTATCTTGACAAGGGTCCATATTCTGTTGCATTCACTAAATATATAGAAAAGAAGAGGTACATCAACAAGCTCAAGTAATGGAAACAAGCCCTTCACAAAGCCTCATTCATCACTGGTATAGAATTTGATCAATCTAATGGGTAAGTCTCACTTTTACTAAAATTGATTTGTACTTCTACACTTTTCTATTTACCTATCTTGGTTTTTCTCTCAATATCACTGATGGGGATTTGTGATTAGGAACTTGGAGAATCTATGCACAAATGTTGTGGATATTGTGTTTAATGAAGTGAGAGAGGCTAGAAATAATTTCAAGTTTAAAGTTGCAGAACATCCAGTTGGACTTGAGGAGGCCACTCAAGAGCTTGAGGCCAAAATTTCCATGACCAGACAAAGTAATAATGGAAACGGCAAAATTGTGGGAATATTAGGAAGGACTGGAGTGGGTAAATCGACTTTGGCCAAAGAATTCTACAACCACAAACATTTCACGTTTTGTAGATCAAGTTTTTTATTTGATGTAGGGGAAGCACATCGAAATAAAAATTGTTGGCCTATGATTATTGTTAAACCAAAAGGTCGACTTGTCAATTTCTGATACGAGCGCAAGAGTTAATGAATCCATGGGAGGTGGTTAGTCCATGTCACGAATCCCATAGGGAGTGCTAACCATTTGCCAACACTACCCCCCTAGCATTATCCAGGGGGAATTCGAACCCATGACCTTTTGCTTTGATACCAATTGTTGGCCCATGATTGTCATTAAACCAAAAGGTCGACCTGTCAATTTCTGATACAAGCACCAGAATTAATGAATCCACGGGAGGTAGTTAGTCCATGTCACTAATCCCACGGGGAGCATTGACCATTTGCCAACAAAAATATGGTAAAGATGCAACACAAACTTATGTGTAATCTAAGTATGCCTCTGCCACTTTTCTCTTCTAATTTTCGACCGCTCTAGTTAAATATTATCGGCTTCAATGGTCAAACTATCAATAGCAGTTTTATACCTCATTCACAAAAAAAATTGTTAAATATTTGTCCTATTTTTATTGGCTAAAATTGATTTTTGACTGTTGAAGTGGATGATATTTAAGAACAGCCATTTTCGACCCAACAGCCTAAAGCAAGGCTTCGGGGTAGAGATGATCAAATCTCAGCTTGAACATTGGTATTCCAAGCCATTAGTTATTGTAGATGGAGTTGACCATGCTAATCAATTGGAAGCACTGACATTGACTTAATTTCTAAATCATGGGGCGCTGGTAATTGTGACTTGTCATGATGCAAATGTTTTGAAGTCATTCGAAATGGCGAAAATTTATGAGATGAGAGGACTAGATCTTAAATATGGCAGACAACTATTTTGCTGGCATGCATTCCGCCGATCGTATCCACCCAACGGAGGTGAGAAATTAGTTGAAGACATTTTGAAAGTTTCAGGCGGCTTGCAATTACACCTCAAAGATTTGGGTCAAGGCATTTACTCTATGCAAAATGACGTAGATACAGAAGTATAAGCCGTGTTGTTTCGGCATGACTTTTTTTCTTTTTTTTTAGTCATTGTTTGTTTCCTTGCACAAGAAGTATCAAGGCATTTACTCTATGCAAAATGACTTAGATGCAGAAGTATAAGCCTTGTTGTTTGGCATGACTTGATTTTCACGAGCAGTGTCTTGCTCGAAATGCTGTCGAGTTTTAATAATTTACTTGGATATTCTAATATGTTTTTATTACTTATTCTTATCTCATAAAAAGTCGCAGAACTTGTGAAATCACCGGCTGATAATTCCTTATCACTTTGCAAGACCATGTATTAAATCTTGTCCAAACGTATTTTGCAGGCAGGAGGTCCTCTCCACATACTCTAGATACAATAACTAAGCTGAAACATTATAAAAGATGTAGATTTGCAAATTGTGTGTTGGCTTTAAGTTACAAAAGCAATTTTTTCTAATTTCACAATGTAATTCAAAATGATAACTAATAGTTGAAATAAAGAGTCAGTTCAATTCTTAAAATTATAGAAATAATTATTGAGTAGCAGAATTTTTCAAATCCTTAAATTGAAAAGCTCATTCAATACAAATGAAATTACAGATGGGAAACAGCAACAACTAATTCCCAACTGTGGCTGCTCTTTAAAAAATTAAAAAACCCTAAAAACATTAGAAACAATTGACCATAAGATATTAAATTCAGTGAAAAATCAAATAGCATTTGTTATTCAAATATTGTCATGGCCTATAAAAGATGTTACCTAGAAAATGTTATATAATATATTTGTGAAATGAAATATACTGTAAAATTACTTTTTACTTTCATGTATATGCTTTCTAGCCATTTTACAGTCAGTTTGATGCTTTGAAGTAGAGGCAACCATTTTACAGATAAGCGAAGGTCACCGATTTCACTGAAGTATTAACAAATAATAGAACTATATCAGTCAACCATGGTTCATGTCAATGGAAGACAGAAAAGGGCAAGTTGGGACCGAAAGTAGTAAAATAGTAAATAATAAAAATTAAAATTCAATTAAAAAAATTTAGATTGACTATTAACAATTATCATTCAATTTGATAGGGGAAAACCAGTTTCAACTTCATAGAAGTGCCAATATTGTGGAAAGCCTCCACGAGATTATACTCTTCGCCCATCACAATAGATCCTTTCTCCATGCCATTCTCTGCTTCGCTGTCTTCGTTGGAGTCTGGATCTACTTCCATTGAATATATTTTATCAAAAAGATCCACCTTTATAACCATTTGCAGAGCTTCAAAAGGATAGCTCCCTTCCACACAAACATATACGCTATCACAAAGTTGAACCAGGTATCTGATGAAATCCCGTCTTGAAGGCCAGAGTTTCTTCTCGACGGCACATTAATTTTCTCCTTTTGAGTTTCTTCTTATTAATCCACTTCAAGATCTTGTGGCTCACCACCACACACCCAAGACCCACATATTTCTTCTTCTTCTGCTCGTCCGGCCCCAACAGCCAACTCTGTCACGTTTTTGTTTAGCTGTTCACTTGCATCTTCTTTGCAGTTGTTCTTAAATATCATCCATTTCAATGGTTAAACAGTCAATAACAATTTTACACCTCATCCATAACAAAAGTGGATGATGTTTAAGAACAACCCTTCTTTGTATGTTCAAACCAAGAAACTATCAATTTCAAACAATTAATCTTAGAGAAGTGAAGCACTACGACTCATGCATCAATTGATACGATATTGTAGAGTGATAAAGTTGGATTTCCAGCCAAGATAAAAAAAAAATAATCCTTTAAGGAAGACCATTGTTGCTCTGCAATCAAAAGTAACAAACAATCCAGCAACATACTTCTCGATAGTCTGAATTGTGGACAGAAAACAAGTGAATATTTCAATTCATGAAAAGCCCATAAAGTGCAACGCCTTCCATCAGCCAAAATCATAGCTGAGGGGTTGTTCTCTATAAATACTATGAACACAAGTAGTAGAACAACGCATTACAAACAAGGAATGGCTTCCAATTCAAAATCCTCCTTTCTTCTTGCGATACTCTTTGCTGGTGTGGCCATGGGGGCAAATGTTAGCAGGGCATCACCTCCTCCATCTCCCAACATTGCCAAATATAAAGACACTTCTGTAGGGTTTTGATCTTAAGTTTTCCTTACTAGTATGCTCATTTTTATTTAAAAACTTATGTATATTTTTTGTCATCTTTTATTTTTCATCTAAATTTGAAATAAATTACATTTTTATATTTTAAACTTCATTTTATATACTCAAAAAAATGATTTTCAATTAGTTTAAAAAATTTAGAGGGGAGCACACTGAAATTTTTATTTTTTTAAGATGTGTTCAGTTTGAATATTTATAAATAATCATATATTCATTAAAAAATTAGTAGAAAAAATTAGACATAAACTAATGATATTGTTAGGATTAAGATGTCAACAACCTTGTAAACTCTATGTACTTAATTACTCCTTATATTGTTTATAAATCATTCATAAGGGATGAAGTATTCCCCTAGTAGTGATCTTGTTTTAGCCACACTTTGGATCCTTGTACTAGATGAAGGGGTGTGGGAAGGCTTACATGTTGGTGTTGGAAATAAGCCACACCCGGACCGACGATGGACTGGTCCAAGAGGGGACAGTAGCTCAGTGGTAGAGCACTCTAGCTGTGAATGGAAGGTCCTAGGTTCAAGTCCTAACTGGTCCATGTCTCAACATGGTATCAGAGCTAGGCCCAGGCTAGGAGCCCCAAGCACACGAGAGATGTGGCTTAAGGGGGGGTGTTGGTATTGGAAATAAGCCACACTCAGACCGATGATAGATTGGTCCAAGAGGGGCCAGTAGCTCAGTGGTAGAGCACTCCAATAGCGAATGGAAGGTCCTAGGTTCAAGTCCTAGCTGGTCCATGTCTCAACATTGGCCCCTACTACTTGCGCCCCTGAAGAGAAATTCTTTTAAAAATTGCCTTGTAAAATATTGTAATTTCAGAGTCAATTTAGACCGTTCATCATTTGGTCATAGATCTGACGGTGGAGGGTATGTTAGGGTTGTTTTCCCTAGAAGGAAACACTCTTTTAATAGGATATTGTATTATGGTTGTGTGTGATTATTACAAGCATGTTGTGACGTGGTCCAACATCGCCCCATCAGCTGTGGGGACCCTTGCTTGGTGTTTTTGTCTGTGGTCTTGGTCAGAGTTTCTTATCTGGGCAAGGTAGTTTGCAGGTGTCATTGGGGTACATTGTAATCCATTTATTGGTTGGTAGAAGACTTGAAATGCATAGAATGCCCTGACTTTGCATGAAGCGCAATCATTTCAAATGCTCACACTGGCAGACATTTTCAATCACCTTGCACTGCATTGAGAGGTTCTTTTATTGCACAGCATGCCCGCTCCCCCCTAGATCCCCACCTAAGCGGACTTGATTTACCTTCTGGCATTGCTGTTGATTTCCTATTCCCTTAGCAAGCTAAAAGACCGCTTGAGCGGATCTTCATGATTCGTCAAGAACTCTCCATGATTGGGTTAATCTTCGGTAGGCTTGAATGACCGTTTAGGCGAGGTATCTTTGGATGGCGTGATTATTAATGGACCTTTGGTAGTTATGCAGAACATCACGTAAACGTTCTACTCTCAGCATCAAGTCTGGTGTGAAGCATAACATCCGCTCCAGGTTGATCATTTGGGCTCTTGGCAGTGGTTAAATGCTTGGTGAGCATTTCTCAAATCATACAAGACACCCTCGTAAATGCATGGAGGGGCAAACTTTTAAGAGTCCACTGCAAATCCTGCATTGTGCACGTTGAAGCAAAATGACCACCAGGATGGAGCTAGATCTTAAGTTTGCAATATGCTTTTTGGCCAAGTGTGGTAAAGATCTCAAACATTTGCTCTGACTTGTTGTAACACCGTCACCTCTTCGGCAATCACGAAGATACTAATTCAGGGAATCATTGAATGATTTTGTGCAAAACGACTATGTTCTATTCTTAGCATATAATTAAATAGGCACTGCACTATTAATAATGCATGGATAGTGAATTAATTGGGATTCCTGGCAGGAGTTTTACCCGTATCTTTTGAGTATTGGTTCGTCCTATTTTTAGCCCCATGATTTAATTCAAGTAATGTCAGTTATGCGATAGAAGAGGTGGAGTGCACTATTTATGCTAGCAAAATCTTTTGAACATTATTGTGAGTAAAGTGCCAACTTTCTGAGCATACGTGGTATGCACTGTCCTCCAGAAAAGGTGATTTCACTGTGTGAGATGATGGGGATTCGAGGGTGTTTTATCATTTGTTCTAACAGTGAGCTTCACCTCCTGCATCAGTATTTGGAAACCTGACTATGTTCATGAGTTTTGTCTGCAAGAGGGGATCCTTATGAGGTTTATCTGAATGGGTGCTTGGACGTTAAACTAGTTAATATTACATAATCTGCCCGGTGTTCTCAAAGCTTCCTGAGTGCAGGTTTAAGAGTGTTTTCCTTGGTTGAAGTCTTCGAAAGTTTAAGAAAAATCACCTTCTATTGCTTGGAAATCGACCTCCCCTCCATTAAAGCACATAAGGGATTACAACACATGATTATTGCAGGTCCATTAGGAGATCTGATTTGACATGGGCAAATAGGAACTAAGTGTGTTAGTGAGACATTTGGACATTTTATTCTCACGGGAATCGCATTATTGTTTTTTCTTTAGCAGAGGGGTGAGATAAATTGAAATCTTGCATTCAAATAATCCCGCATGTATTAAATGTAGGTTTTGTTACTATTATGTTGTTACTAAATGTCATTTTAAAGATTTTGACATAAGGCGGTTGTGTAGGTGAAGGATGAGTGCAAAGGACAGACAAGCATTGATGAGGAGTGACATGAAGGGAACATGGCCAGAAACAAAGATCACTTTGAAGTGGTGAAATCTCTGTGACACTAATCTAGGGAAGACCAATATGGAAGAGATTTGGCAAAATTTGCACAAACCCAATCCATCGGATCTAATCAGATGAATGTTGAAGAACAGGATTGTGCAAGCTACTTGTTTCCCGCCAACAATGCTGTGTCCAGAACTAATGTTAGAATGTGCCAAGCATTATAATCATGAAAAGAGATGTATTATGACTAGAGAGGGCAAAGTACTTGCTTATTTGAGAAAGGAGGTGATTGCAGAAGCTTTTGACATCCCCTCATACAAAACTACTACATTCTGTGACAAGGAGTCTACTTTACAACTTTATTTGGCTGGACCTGAGAAATGTATGGAGGTAATAAACAACAACTGGTTGGTGCAACCAAGGCCACATGTGAGTAAGGTGCCTAAAAAGCTTCACAAGTCTGACTTTCATCAAGAAATCAACTATATGGTTGTGTTTTTGAACCGCATCATGGGCTGCCCACAATCGGCAAATTTTGAGCCCTGGATGTTCTTCTTCGTTAAGGAAATTATAAGTGGAAAAAGAATGATAGATTGGGCTGAAATAATCAGCAGCAACATCGATGATCAATTGAAGGGTTTACAAGAAACGAAAATATTTTACATGAGCTCATATATTATATATATGCTTGCCAGAAGCGAGAGATATCCAGGATTGAACTGCAAGGGGAGAGTTGGAAATGGAGAAGGACAGTTCAAGGTTTATGATTGCTATCCTCAGTTGCACTTACAGGCTATATCCCATTACAGAAGGTTTAATGATGCCTTTTCCATGCGTATTGTTAGATTGTTACAAGGTAGCACATGCAGGAGATTGTCAAAGGAGGCCATGGACTTCGTGGCAAAATTCAGAAAGTGGTTTATTCAGTTTCCAAGATTCACATACATCCGTGTGGAGGGCTTCTCATCATTACCTTACAGATTGCCTAGATACTCCACTGACAGAATGGTGTTGTTGGAAGTAACACGACAGCTGGTTGCATTCGATAGAGTCCAGAGAAAGAGGAAAAAGACCACAACAAAGTTTCCAATCAGCATCGGGAGGCTTGAGGCTTGCATGTCATTACAAGCTGCTGAAAATTTAGAGATAGAGTTGCAGGCTTACAACTTGGTATGCCACAATGATGCACGCAGTAACTTTGATCCATTTGGCACAGTCAGACAGAAATTTGGGAGCAAATACGAGCACAAACCACAGCTCAAGGATCACTAGACAGATACATATGATGACATAGAAATAAGAAAGAAAAGTTGCTACCGATTGTCTTTAGATCTGGTCAGATCAACAAGAGTGATCAACATTCTAGATCAGCTTGAGGAGAATCACAAAAGACTTTCACAAAGTTCGTATGAGGAGAAAAGGGACAGGCCCTTCACCATCAATTGGTCAGAGCAGGAGGCCACACACAATGATGATTTGATGATGCCAATTGTATTCCATACAAGAAAGTATGTAGACTTCCAGATTCATAGACTTCAAGAGAAGAATGTCCAATTGACTTACAACTTGATGGGAGGAGTTAGTGTACATCAGTCCAAGGATACTTCAGGAAGTGGGTCATCCAATAATTCCAATGGTTCAGAGGGAGAAGGTGATGATCGACATGAGGGTATTCAGCCAAGTAAGAGGGTAAAGACTAATTATCAGCAGGCAGTTAGTGCATTTTCAAGACAGAAGGGTAATAATATAATAAATATTGATGAAGATGAAGTGAGACATGATGAGAAGACAGCTTTGAAAATCCAAGATGATCAAGGAAACAAACAAGGTAATCAAATTGGTGAAGTAGTGTCAAAATCAGCTAAGGAACAAGAAGTGGTCATGATAGAAATAGAAGCTGAAAATTAAGATGACAAAGAGTTGTATGAGTTTGATGAGGAGGCTTTTCCCACTATTCAGCATAAGGGAGTTCAAGAAGACAGTCAGGAGGACCTGTCCAATCTGCCTGAGTGGTTAAGAGATCAAGTTAAGGAAAAGTCTGTTATTGAAAGGGAACCCATACTAAGTTTGGAAGACTTGCTGAGCAGGGCCAAAACTGACAATGGAAAGTAGAAAATTACCAAATTCTCGAAGATCACAAGAGGCGGCTCGGGGTCCAGGCAAGTGCATATTGCTGTCCCAAAAATTAGCAAAGAGGCAGATGATGGCATTCTGAGTGCATATGACATCAATACTTTTGATTTGGGACCAGCCATAGCAGAGCAGGAGATAGAAGAGTTGGAAGATTTAGTTGCTATCATCAAAGAAAGGCTACGGAAGGAACACGAACAGAGGATTCAGTTAGAGAAGGATAACTTGGCATTTCGGCATTATATTCAGCAGTTAATGAGGCCACTAAGCCAAGCTGAAGAGATGGTTGCACCACTGGCATTGCTCTCGCAGGAGTCTATAGTTCATTTGGAAGAAATGAGGTCCTCTTCTCAAGTATTGCAGGACTGGGCAGTAAATTTCAAGATCAAGGCTGATAGGTTCGTGGATGAGATTGTGAAGTTGTACAAGGAGGCTACTTCAACATTTGACAGAGTTCAGAATATTCTAATTACTTGTGCAAAATTTAGAAATGTAAGGGAAGAAGTTATGCCTCAGTTGAAAAGGCTGATTTATACTCCAAGTGCCACATTGTTGGATGAACGGGTGATTGAGTAGGGTCCAACATATAATTTCCATTCTTGGTATTCTACACTTAGCATAAAGGAGCAAGTTCTGGGAAAGGTTGAGAGTGATTGCACTCTAACAAGAGAGGTACTTCAGGAAATGCAAAACAAAATACTTGTTTTCGTAAATAGGGTAGTTGATTCCAATGGAGAGATTGATAAATACTTGCTGAAAGACAAGATGCATGCAAAGTATTTTTGGCATACACAGGCTATTTCGAGGGAGTTGTTGGATGAAATTTGCACACTTTCCACTTTCATGGGCACATTTCAGACATCCATGGATAGTTGGGAAATGATAGTTGTCAAATGTATAGAGGAGCTGCAAATCATAGAGGGCACCATTCAGACTCTGCCAAGTGTCCCTATGGAGGAGGTTGCACGTGTCATCGCTAGATTTGTGGAGTTTACCACAAAAAGGAAAGGTCATAAATGAAGGTATTCCACTTAGTTGATGCATCATTAATGCAGGGTCCAAGTTTAGTAATATTTGTAACCACTTGCCTGTGTGGCATAATACAGGCCCTTGATTTAAAGTTTTAATCTTGGCCATGCATTGAGTTTTGGGGCCTATATAAACCCATTTTGCTCTCATTTATAAAGGGGGAATGCTCTGAGAAATTGTTGCTCAAGACTCTGCTGAAATAAATACAAATTCATTGCTGAAATTTTCATGGTGATTTGTGTTGTTTCAAATGAATGCATGGTTTCTAAGTGTTCAGTCATAGAATAAGATCCGTTTAGTTTGTTTTCAGCAATTTAGTTTTATGTTTTATGGAAGTTGTTGTTGCTAATTCATGTTTAGTGTCTCCATAGTTCATACCATTTATAATTTGTCGATGGTAGATTGTAGTGCATGGTTAGTCTGAACATCATCTGAGCTTAACTTCAATTACTTTGTGCATGGAAGTAATCTAAAAATCTTACTTTCCCCTTAGAAGATAGCACCACTTTTGTGTAGTTGTTACCTTATGGCGAAGCAAAGTGTGGTTGAGATTCCGGTGAATCAGTGGTGATTGCTTGCATTTAGATTAGAGCCTTCTAAACTCATTTCCTTTTGCATTTTCTTTAAAATCTTGTTAGATTTAGATTCAAGAGCTTCCATTGTCATGTCTTAAATTATCGAATTGGTAGACCTTCAAAGAAGCTGTGTTACATGTTATCCAAGAGAAACAAGTTTCCTATTGTTGAGCATTTACATAAGTCCCTTTGTGTCAAATAGTAATTCGCATCCTCCTGCTAAGTTATCCCAAGTTGCAACACAAAAAGTAACTAATCAAAACCTTGGAACATATTAAGATTTTCGAGGATACTCTTCGAAATAGAAGAATTGAGCATGAGGATGTAGCATGTAGATTGTTTCCTTATTCACTAGGTGAAGATGCATACTTTTGGTATATTCATCTACCTACAGGTTCCATTAATAGTTGGCAAATACTGAAAAACACCTATCTAGAAAAGTTCAGGATTCCCATCACTCCGTCAGAGCTCTACAAACAGTTTGTTGATGTCAAGAGGCAAGAACATGAACCTATCAGTTCTTTCAATAATCATTTTCATAAGGCTTATACAAGGTTGCAAGCTCCGTATAATGTTGATGATGCAATGGCGAGGGAAGTATATTATGCAGCACTAGACCACCTTACTTCCATGTTTGTGAAGAGAGCAACTGTACCTCCAACTACTTTAACGGAGGCCTATACTAAGGCCGTCAAAGTGAATATTGACTTGGGCACGAATACTCAAGGACCACTTAATAATATAGGACATCCATCTATGCCAAATCAGATTCAAGGAATCAACCAAGCTTTGAAATAGCATACTTCTGTAATGAATCCAATTCTAGCACCTAGCAATCAGATGGTGCTGCATCCAGGAGCACCCATATCACAAACTGCACCAGCACAACCTGTGTACTTACAAGGGTCTTCATCCTCTACAAGGAGTCAAGAAGAGAAGGATGAAATGAAAGAGTCAATCGATCAAGTGAAGAGATTATCCACTGAAGTTACCCATCTGAGAAATCAAAATAATCATTTACAAAATATGCAAAGGAGTTTTCAAGGAAATCAGAGGGATCAGGGAAATCACAATGGATATCAAGGAAATCAGAGAGACCAAGGAAATTATCAAGGTTATAATCAAGGATTCCGAGGGACAAATCAAGGATTCCAAAGACAAAACAAAACATGGAATACATCTCCAAACAATGGAAATGTTCCCTCTCCATTGGAAAACAATTCAAATTCAAATTCTAGACCAACAGACAAAATGTTCTTAGCTGAGGTAGCTTTATCAAGTTGGTGTCGATTGCATAACACAAATTAGCATTCTGAATTGCAGTGTACAGAGTTCAGAATAGCTGCTGATATATTTCAAAAGGAGATGCAAAACACGCAAGCTCAAGATGCTCCTCAAGCAATGACAGGATATGAGATTGTTCCTACAACAAGGTATGATCAAGCCTTGATCATTGAAGACTTCACATTTCCTCCTGTGATGGATTATGATGCAATGGAATACAATGGAAGGTTCCCTCCAACATCTGCAAATGGACCAATTGAAAATTCAGATTATTACTCTCCATTCAGTAATGACTTTCAAGCTAAAGCAGCAGGGGAAGTACAAGCATTTCAACAATTAGCTGGGAATCCACCCCTAAAAGTCTATCAAAGAAATCATCGAGTACAGGATCCATTAACCTCTTCAGTTCCTCCAAACAATTTTCAAACTCCACCAAATCCAAATGCTAGTAATAATCCAAATTTTCCAAAGGATTCACCAAAGTATAGACAAAGGGATACTGCTCAAAGAACCACTCCAACGCGAGAAGTTCATCCACGAGACAATCCACAAGGAGCTAATCTTTCACGAGATGGCCCTACGACAAATGATGGATTGAAATGTCTAAGTTTAATTATTACTGAAGAATTCAAGAAAATGAAAGTGAGCATGCCTTTGGTTGAAATGATGAGAATCCTTGAGATTAGAAACACAATTTTAAATAGCTTAAATGATACATCTATTCCAAGGAATGCTATGGCAGTCCCTTCTAACTCATCCCATGTTTAGAATGCACATGTTGTGGAAAGTGTGCCAGAGGGTGTTTCTCCATATATGAACTCAGTATGTATATCCCAAGACCCTACAAAGGATATAAAAGAAGGAAGTATGAAGGATATAAAAGAAGGAAGTATTGTTAAAAGTGAAAAGATCATAAAAAATGAAAGGATTGCGAAAGATCAAATCTCATGGTCAAATGATGTGGAAAAGAACGTACATTCCAAGTTACCAAATGAAAAGTCTATAGTTTTCTATCAAGGAAGAGATGAGCCTGCCCCATTCCTATTATCAGTCTGTATTTTCAGGAAAATGTTACATAATTGTTTGATGGATTTAGGAGCATCAAGCAACGTAATGCCACTCACCATATGTAAAAGATTGGGTTTGATTCCTACTCCGACCACAAAGAAAGTTACACAACTGGATAAGACAGAAGTGCCCATGGTTGAAGAATTGAATAATATACACATGCAATTGTCATCTGATCCAAGAATCTAAAGCTACATTGATATATCAGTTGTTGATATCCCAGGCGGATATGGCATGCTCCTACGCAGAGATTGGTCAAGAAGATTGAATGGGTATGTAGCTACCGATTTCTCACACATGTGGCTACCATGGAAAGGAATTCCAAATCAAATCAGAATTGATAGTACTCCAAGATTAAAATTGATGATCACAGAATATGGTGAAGACAATGAGGTCATGTTCCTAGAAACTGGTTTGGGAAATCACAGGCCAAATACGGAAGAACTCCTCATGCTACAAGGTTCAAGAATGAAAGAAGATGAAGGTTAGAAATCTTTCGATGAAACTGAAATTTTGCTTGATCACAATTATGAGTCTGCTTTTGATGAAGGAGATGGTACATTTGAAATTTTTTGAAATTTTGTACTCAAGAATGTTCAGCAAGCAACAAAGTTGGGTCAACAAGCAAATGTCAAAGATCTATTATTACCTAACTGGTGCCGGATACACAGTGCTTTTCATTCTGAATTTTCCTATGCTATGTGTAAAGTGGCCTTAGAACAAGTATACAGGAGAGTCCCTCAGGCTATAAAACCAGAAATTCTGGAAGTAAGGAAGGAAGATAACCTTGTCAAATTACCCACCATAACTGAAATAATTAAAAAATCTAAAGAAAGTTGCGATCAACCGAAGAAGAATCCAATTTCACCGAGGACTCCCAAGAAGGGTAAGGGAAAAGAAAATCCAAACAAAGTTTCAATTGATCAAGAAGGAAATCAAGTATGGACTTTGCGTTTTGATGGGTCCAAGTCGAAACAAGGAGCTGGTGCTAGGTTTGAGTTAATCAATCCATTAGGTGAATCATTCTTGGCTGCGCATAGACTACAATTTCCATGTACAAATAATGTCGCGGAGTATGAATCATTAGTTCATGGGTTATTGATGGCTGTCAAGAAAGGAGCTAAGATTCTACATGTTTACAGAGATTCTGAGGTAATTGTCAAGCAAATAAGAAAGAAGTATGTTTGTCATGATAAGAGATTAAAGAGGTATAGAAATCGTGTTTGGGATTTGATTGAAATTTTTGATGCATTCAACATCAAATCAGTTTACAGATCAAAGAATCAAGTTGCTAATTCCCTAGCACAGGCTGCGAGTTCACTTACACCACTTGCCATGAATGGGTTGAAAAAGTTCACTGTAGAGTTAGTCTCAGTACCATCAGTCCTTGATAATGTTACAAATTTTTAGGTGTTAAATGATGATAAACATATATTGGATTTCATCACAAATTCTGGGGTTTTTGAGACTCAAATCATAGATGAAGAAGATTTGGAACAAGCAGAATTTGATGCAGAGGGTATCTTGAACCTAAAAAATAACACAATACCATGAGGGATGGTTGAGTTAGAAAGACTCTTTGATTCAGATCAATTGAGTGCATTGAGAGATCATAAGATTCAAGGAGATAAATGTGAACCTTTCAATATGGGAATAGGTAATGAAGAGAAGAATGTGTTAATAGGAAAGGTGTGTAGACCTGAAGAAAAGGAAGGTATACTCAAATGCATGAAAGAATTCTTAGACATTATAGCATGGAGTTATGATGATTTAAAGACTTATGATACCTCAATCATTACACACACCATTCCTCTGAAACCCAACAGCAAGCCATTCAGACAAAAGCAGAGGCCTGTCAATCCACTTTTAGAACCATTGATATATAAAGAGGTAAAGAAGCTGTTGAATGCAAGGATAATATTTTCGGTAAGGCACTCAACGTGGGTCGCCAATCTTGTTCCTCTTCGTAAGAAAAATGGGGAGATAAGGTTGTGTGTGGATTTCAGGAATTTGAATAGAGCATCTGAAAAGGACAATTAGCCACTGCCTTCATTGGATGAAGTTTTGCAAATTGTGAATGGTTCCCAGATGATGTCTTTCCTAGATGGATATTTAGGGTACAACCAAGTGATGGTGGAACCAGAAGACAAATTGAAGACTACTTTCACTTGCAAGTGGGGAAATTATGCATACAGGCGAATGTCATTTGGACTGATTAATGCTGGAGCAACCTTTCAAAGAGCTATGGACATTGCTTTTCATGATTTGATTGGAAAATGTATCATCATATACATGGATGATCTCACAGTTTTCTCTCGCAGAAGGGAAGATCACATAGAGGATTTGAGGAAAGTATTTCAAAGATGTAGAAAACACAGAATCTCACTAAATCCAAAAAAGTGTATGTTTGGAGTAACAGAAGGCAAATTATTGGGACATGTGATTTCAGAGAAGGGAATTTCAATAGATCCAAGCAGAATAGAGGCTATTTCCAAGATTGACATGCCTGCAAGTAAGAAGGAGCTGAAGCCATTCTTCGGGAAGATAAACTTCATCAGGAAGTTCATTACGGGATTTGCAGAGATCATTAAGCCATTGAATGACATGTTGAAGAAAGATGCGAAGATAGAGTGGACAATTTCCCCAAGAAAGGCATTTGAAGAAATCAAACAAGCTATTGCTGATGCTCCTGTTTTGATAAGCCCAGACTACACAAGGCCATTTTATCTATATTCGTTTGCTTCAGAGCATACTTGTGCAGCAACTCTCACCCAGAGAAATGAAGAAAAAGATGAACACCCAATAGCTTTCATGAGCACACCATTGAAAGATACTGAACTGAGATATCCCAATGTGGAAAAGCAAGCTTATACACTGGTCAAAGTAGTTAAGAAATTCAGACATTACATTTTGAGAAGTAAAATATATACTATTGTTCTAGATGTGGTAGTCAAGACCCTGCTTATGCAGAATGAGTTGGGAGAAAGAAGAGGCAAGTGGGTCACCACCATTCAAGAATATGATATTGAAATACAACCAATGAAGCTTGTTCAAGGACAAGGACTCACTCAAATGATTGCAAATGATGGACCAGGGTTGGTGCAACAAGTTTATACTCTTGAGGATGTATCACCTGATGAGTGGTACAATGACATTATATATTGTCTTCTAAATCAGAAGTGTCTGGCACATATGAATTCAACCCAAAAGAGAGCTTTGAGAATAAAAAGTCAGCGTTTTATGCTCCAAGGATCAGTCCTATTTCGAAAGAATCATGAAGGGATATATTTGAGATGCCTAGGAAAGGATGAAGCAGGTCAGATAATGGAACACTTCCACAGCAAATTTGGAACATGTCATGGGGGTGGTTTAGCTACAGCACACCAAATTCTGAGGGCAGGCTATTATTGGCCCACTTTGTTTCACGATGCATATGACCATGTCAAGAGATGTCACACGTGCCAGGTAGCTGCTTCAAGGGAAAGAAATCCAGCCATGCCACTTCAACCGGTGATCGAAGTAAGACCTTTTGCTCAATGGGGTTTGGACTTTATTGGTATGATTAACCCACCTTCCTCGGCACAACACAAGTATATTCTGACCGCTACTGATTACTGTACCAGGTGGTCTAAGGCTCATGCTTTAAAATTTTGTACTTTTGATGTTGTGATTAAATTTCTTGAAGAAAATATTATCACTAGGTTTGGATGTCCACATGCACTTGTTTGTGATAATGGTCCTGCTTTTACTTCACTAAAATTTTTTAACTGGGCTTTTGAATATGGCATTACACTGAAATTTTCATCAAACTATTACCCGCAGGGAAATGGCCTAGCAGAATCCACCAACAAAAACTTGCTAGGTGCAATTAAGAAACTATTGGACAAAAACCCGAGAGATTGGCATACGCAACTTAAGTTTGCTCTTTGGGCAGACAGGACAAGAATAAAGCGTTCCCTAGGTACATCCCCTTATCATCTAGTTTATGGCCAAGATCCTGTATTCCCAATCCAACTGAGAATTCCTACATTACAATTTATGCAAGATTACATGGAAGAAAATGACAGAGTCCAAACTAGGTTGTCACAACTGCTCCACTTAGAAGAAAAACGGGACATGTCACTTAAAAATTTTGCAAAACATCAAGGAGTTGTGAAGAGATGGTTTGATAGACAAGCAAAGATCAAGTCTTTTCATATTTCTAATTTGGTTGTATACTGGGACAAAGCTAAAGAGAGAAAGGGTGGACATGATAAATTTGATAATCTTTGGAAGGGCCCTTTCCAGATTGTCAAAATTTTGGGAGAAAATGCTTTCAAACTGAAAACACTCATTGGAGAATCTGTTCCATTGCGCATCAATGGACAATTCTTAAAGCATTATTTCCAACCCTAAGTTCTTCGGGGACCTATTTGTACATAGTTAGGATAGTTGTTTCTTGCTTTTGTTGGTTGGTTTTAGGGTAGGTTTGCTTTATTTTGGGCTTGTCTGTTTTTGCTGCAGTTTTTGGCTTTCCCTGGGGTCCCGTTTTTGGGTGGTTTTTACAATAAGAGCACTTCTGGTTGACTTCATGAGGTAATGCTAAGTATATTTTGAGAATAAATATTCATGAGATTCTTTGAGTCAGAAGGTAATTCTCTCTAATCTATCTTTTTGTTAAGATCTGTACTTGACTCGAGAAGGGAATCATGCATTGTATTTTTGAAATGAAGGTCTTTGATTATATGTTTAAAATGTTTAATCTTTTGAATACTTTTTGTTTTCTTTTGATAAGCTTGTGTCAGATGGATAGATTCATTGCGGACTCCATTGTTGGCGTTCGATAGCACGTTTCTTACTCTGGGAGGATAAATTGACTATTTAGGGTGACTTGAATTGTTTTGAGATCTTATATCTTTTCACTTTTAAAATCTAGAAGTACCTAAGTAAATCTTTTTGATCTCGCATTAAGTGAAAAATCTAAAGGCCCACCTTTGCCGCCATCGTAAGTCCACACCCAGCTAGCTGAGTTATCACGTAGCGGTACTGCATTGTACTCTACCAAGCAAAAGCATGTTGAAAATCAAAAGAAAAGAAAAGAAATGAAAGAAAATCACAAATCACACACCATAACTTATTTAGATGGACGATCGAGTAATCTTTACCGGGGCTATGGACGCCTGACTAGCAATAGGGCTCTGCTCGAGTGGAATTACGAGACAAACCCGTCAGGGCTATAGACGCTCGCTGGCAACGGGGCCATGTCCAGGTAGTTCATGAGGTGTGCACTAATCACGTAGCTTAATGCAGAGGAACTAAGGTGATCTTAAGTGCTAATGGATGGAAATAAACCCAATTGCACACACTTGGATCTTTCAGGATGAAAATGGTTGTCCTAAGCTTTTGATTTTGATGCCTTGATTAAGTTTTCATGTTTATCTGACCTAATATGTGGGTGCACGCAGGGATTTTGAAGTTTTGATTCTTGCTTATCTCTAGAATACTTGAGGAAGTTTTAAATGAAATTTTTACCCTAAGAAATTGCATAGATGAAATGTCGTGATACAATTTTTGACTCTTTTCTCCTTTTGAGTGCATCTCTTAACTATTAGATGGACTTGACGAGGTTATTTGATGATTTAGGGTTTTGAATGAGTCTTTATTCCTCAAATGTTCAAGAACATTTCTCTTGTGGAGTCGCCAGATGTTGTGACGTGGTCCAACATCGCCCCATCAGTCATGGGGACCCCTGCTTGGTGCTTGGTGTTTTTGTCTGTGGTCTTGGTCAAAATTTCTTATCTGGGCAAGGTAGTTTGTAGGTGTCATTGGGGTACATTGTAATCCATTTATTGGTTGGTAGAAGACTTCAAACGCATAGAATGCCTTGACTTTGCATGAAGCGCAATCATTTCAAATGTTCACATTGGCAGACATTTTCAATCACCTTGCATTGCATTGAGATGTTCTTTTATTGCACAGCATGCTCGCTCCCCCCTAGATCCCCGCCTAAGCGGACTTGATTTACCTTCTGGCATTGCTGTTGATTTCCTATTCCCTTAGCAAGCTAAAAGACCGCCTGAGCAGATCTTCATGACTCGTCAAGAACTCTCCATGATTGGGTTAATCTTTGGTAGGCTTGAATGACCGTTTGGGCGGGGTATCTTTGGATGGCGTGATTATTAATGGACCTTTGGCAGTTATGCAAAACATCACATAAACGTTCTACTCTCAGTATCAAGTCTGGTGTGAAGCATAATGTCCACTCCAGGTTGATTGTTTGGGCTCTTGGCAGCGGTTAAATGCTTGGTGAGGATTTCTCAAATCATACAAGACACCCTCGTAAATGCATGGAGGGGCGGACTTTTAAGAGTCCACTGCAAATCCTGCATTGTGCACGTTGAAGCAAAAAGACTGCCAGGACAGAGCTAGATCTTAAGTTTGCAATATGCTTTTTGGTCAAGTGTGGTAAAGATCTCAAACATTTGCTCTAACTCGTTGTAACACCGTCACCTCTTTGGCAATCATGAAGATACTAATTCAAGGAATCATTAAACGATTTTGTGCAGAACGACTATGTTCTATTCTTAGCATATAATTAAATAGGCACTGCACTATTAATAATGCATGGATAGTGAATTAATTGGGATTCCTGGTAGGAGTTTTATGCATATCTTTTGAGTATTGGTTTGTCCTATTTTTAGCCCCACGATTTAATTCAAGTAATGTCAGTTATGCGATAGAAGAGGTGGAGCGCACTATTTACGCTAGCAAAATCTTTTGAACATTATTTTGAGTAAAGTGCCAACTTTCTGAGCATACGTGGTATGCGTTGTCCTCCAGAAAAGGTGATTTCACTGTGTGAGACGATGGGGATTCGAGGGTGTTTTATCATTTGTTCTAACAGTGAGTTTCGCCTCCTACATCAATATTTGGAAACCTGACTATGTTCATGAGTTTTGTATGCAGGAGGGGATCCTTATGAGGTCTATCTGAATGGGTGTTTGGACGTTAAACTAGTTAATATTACATAATCTACCTAGTGTTCTCAAAGCTTCCTGAGTGCAAGTTTAAGAGTGTTTTCCTTGGTTGAAGTCTTCGAAAGTTTAAGAAAAATCACCTTCTATTGCTTGAAAATCAACCTTCCCTCCATTAAAGCACATAAGGGATTACAACACATGATTATTGCAGGTCCATTAGGAGATCCGATTTGACAGGGGCAAATAGGAACTAAGTGTGTTAGTGAGACATTTGGACATTTTGTTCTCACGAGAATCACATTATTGTTTTTTCTTTAGCAGAGGGGTGAGATAAATTCAAATCTTGCATTCAAATAATCCCGCATGTATTAAATGTAAGTTTTGTTACTATTATGTTGTTACTAAATGTCATTTTCAAGATTTTGACATAAGGCGGTTGTGCAGGTGAAGGATGAGTGCGAAGGACGGACAAGCATTGATGAGGAGTGACGTGAAGGGAATGTTGCCAGAAACAAAGATCACTTCGAACTGGCAAAACCTCTATGACACTAATCTGGGGAAGACCAATATGGAAGAGATTTGGCAAAATTTGCACAAACCCAATCCATTGGATCTAATCAGACGAATGTTGAAGAACGGGATTGTGCAAGCTGCTTGTTTCCCGCCAACAATGTTGTGTCCAGAACTGATGTTAGAATGCGCCAAACATTATAATCATGAAAAGAGATGTATTATGACTAGAGAGGGCAAATTACTTGCTTATCTGAGAAAGGAGGTGATCGTGGAAGCTTTTGACATCCCCTCGTACAAAACTACTACATTCTGCGACAAGGAGTCTGCTTTGCAACTTTATTTGGCTGGACCTGAGAAATGTATGGAGGTAATAAACAATAGCTGGTTGGTGCAACCAAAGCCACATGTGAGTAAGGTGCCTAAAAAGCTTCACAAGTCTGACTTTCATCAAGAAATCAACTATATCGTTGTGTTTTTGAACCACATCATGGGCTTCCCACAATCAGCAAATTTTGAGCCCTGGATGTTCTTCTTCATTGAAGAAATTATAAGTGGAAAAAGAATGATAGATTGGGCTGAAATGATCAGCAGCAACATCGATGATCAATTGAAGGGTTTACAGGAAATGAAAACATTTTACATGAGCTCATATATTATATATATGCTTGCCAGAAGCGAGAGATATCTAGGATTGAACTGCAAGGGGAGAGTTGGAAATGGAGAAGGATAGTTCAAGGTTTATGATTGCTATCCTCAGCTGCACTTATAGGCTATATCCCATTACAGAAGGTTTAATGATGCCTTTTTCCATGCATATTGTTAGATTGTTACAAGGTAGCACATGCAGGAGATTGTCGAAGGAGGCCATGAACTTCGTGGCAAAATTTGGAAAGTGGTTTATTCATTTTCCAAGATTCACATACATCTGTGTGAAGGGCTTCTCATCATTGCCTTACAGATTGCCTAGATACCCCACTGACAGAATGGTGTTGTTGGAAGTAATACAATAGCTGGTTGCATTCGACAGAGTCCAGAGAAAGAGGAAAAAGACCACAACAAAGTTTCCAATCAGCATCGGGAGGCTTGAGGCTTGCATGTCATTACAAGCTGCTGAAAATTCAGAGATAGAGTTGCAGGCTTAAAACTTGGTATGCCACAATGATGCACGCAGTAACTTTGATCCATTTCGCACAGTCGAACAGAAATTTGGCAGCAAATACGAGCACAAACCGCAGCTTGAGGATCACTGGACAGATACATATGATGACATAGAAATAAGAAAGAAAAGTTGCTACCGATTGTCTTTGGATCTGGTCAGATCAACAAGAGTGATCAACATTCCAGATCAGCTTGAGGAGAATCACAAAAGACTTTCACAAAGTTCATATGAGGAGAAAAGGGACAGGCCCTTCACCATCAATTGGTCAGAGCAGGAGGCCACACGCAATGATGATTTGATGATGCCAATTGTATCGCATACAAGAAAGTATGTAGACTTCTAGATTCGTAGACTTCAAGAGAAGAATGTCCAATTGACTTACAACTTGATGGGAGGAGTTAGTGTACATTAGTCTAAGGATACTTCAAGAAGTGGGTCATCCAATAATTCCAATGGTTCAGAGGGAGAAGGTGAGGATCCGCATGAGGGTATTCAGCCAAGTAAGAGGGTAAAGACTAATGATCAGCAGGTAGTTAGTGCATTTTCAAGACAGGAGGGTAATAATATAATAAATAATGATGAAGATGAAGTGAGACATGATGAGCAAACAACTTTGAAAATCCAAGATGATCAGGGAAACAAACAAGGTAATCAAATTGGTGAAGTAGTGTCAAAATCAGCTAAGGAACAAGAAGTGGTCATGATAGAAACAGAAGCTGAAAGTCAAGATGACAAAGAGTTGTATGAGTTTGATAGGAGGCTCTTCCCACTGTTCAGCATAAGGGAGTTCAAGAAGAAAGTCAGGAGGACCTGTCCAATCTGCCTGAGTGGTTAAGAGATCAAGTCAAGGAAAAGTCTATTATTGAAAGGGAACCCATACTAAGTTTGGAAGACTTGCTGAGCAGGGCCAAAACTGACAATGGAAAGCAGAAAATTACTAAATTCTCGAAGATCACAAGAGGCAGCTCAGGGTCAAGGCAAGTGCATATTGCTGTCCCAAAAATCAGCAAAGAGGCAGATGATGGCGTTCTGAGTGCATATGACATCAATACTTTTGATTTGGGACCAGCCACAGCAGAGCAGGAGATAGAAGAGTTGGAAGATTCAGTTGCTATCATCAAAGAAAGGCTACGGAAGGAACAAGAATAGAGGATTCAGTTAGAGAAGGATAACTTGGCATTTTAACATTATGTTCAATAGTTAATGAGGCCACTAAGCCAAGCTGAAGAGATGGTTGCACCACCAGCATTGCTCTCGCAGGAGTCTATGGTTCATTTGGAAGAAATGAGGTCCTCTTCTCAAGTATTGCAAGACTGGGCAACAAATTTCAAGATCAAGGCTGATAGGTTCGTGGATGAGATTGTGAAGTTGTACAAGGAGGCTGCTTCAACATTTGACAGAGTTCAGAATATTCTAATTACTTGGGAAGAATTCAGAAATGTAAGGGAAGAAGTTATGCCTCAGTTGAAAAGGCTGATTTATACTCCAAGTGCCACATTGTTGGATGAACGGGTGATTGAGCAGGGTCCAACATATAATTTCCATTCTTGGTATTGTGCACTCAGCATAAAGGAGCAAGTTCTGAGAAAGGTTGAGAGTGACTGCACTCTAACAAGAGAGGTACTTCGAGAAATGCAAAACAAAATACTTGTTTTCGTAAACAGGGTAGTTGATTTCAATGGAGAGATTGATGAATACTTGCTGAAAGACAAGATGCATGCAAAGTATTTTCAGCATACACAGGCTATTTTGAGGGAGTTGTTGGATGAAATTTGCACACTTTCCACTTTCATGGGCACGTTTCAGACATCCATGGCTAGTTGGGAAATGACAGTTGTCAAATGTATAGAGGAGCTGCAAATCATATAGGGCACCATTCAGACTCTGCCAAGTGTCCCTATGGAGGAGGTTGCACGTGTCATCGCTAGATTTGTGGAGTTTACCACAAAAAGGAAAGGTCATAAATGAAGGTATTCCACTTAGTTGATGCATCATTAATGCAGGGTCCAATTTTAGTAAAATTTGTAACCACTTGCCTGTGTGGCATAATATGGGCCCTCGATTTAAAGTTTTAATCTTGGCCATCCATTGAGTTTTGGGGCCTATATAAACCCATTTTGCTCTCATTTGTAAAGGGGGAATGCTCTGAGAAATTGTTGCTCAAGACTCTGCTGAAATTAATACAAATTCATTGCTGAAATTTTCATGGTGATTTGTGTTGTTTCAAATGAATGCATGGTTTCTAAGTGTTCAGTCATAGAATAAGATCCGTTTAGTTTGTTTTTAGCAATTTAGTTTTATGTTTTATGGAAGTTGTTGTTGCTAATTCATGTTTGGTGTCTCTATAGCTCATACCATTTATAATTTGTCGATGGTAGATTGTAGTGCATGGTTAGTCTGAACATCATCTGAGCTTAACTTCAATTACTTTGTGCATGGAAGTAATCTGAAAATCTTACTTTCCCCTTAGAAGATAGCACCACTTTTGTGTAGTTGTTACCTTATGGCGAAGCAAAGTGTGGTTGAGATTTCGATGAATCAGTGGTGATTGCTTGCATTTAGATTAGAGCCTTCTAAACTCATTTCCTTTTGCATTTTCTTTAAAATCTTGTTAGATTTAGATTCAAGAGCTTCCATTGTCATGTCTTAAATTATCGAATTGGTAGACCTTCAAAGAAGCTGTGTTACATGTTATCCAAGAGAAACAAGTTTCCTATTGTTGAGCATTTACGTAAGTCCCTTTGTGTCAAACAGTAATTTGCATCCTACTGCTAAGTTATCCCAAGTCGCAACACAAAAAGTAACCAATCAAGAACCTTGGAGTCTACTCATCTGATCACTTAGCTTAGCATTTGAGGGATTTTCTTCAAGAGAGGATAGAGTACACTAGTATTTTATTCTACGTTGTATGTGCAAGGAAAACACATCAACAAAGCACTGTAGGATTGAAGACGGAAGAGAAGATTGTTAGTGTTGTATTGTAAACTCTATTGAAATTAATATAGACTGCTGCATCTCTTCTTGTGTGGAGGTTTTTTCCCAAAAGGGATTCTCCATGTAAATACTCTGTTATGTGTTTGATCTTCTATTCCATTATTTCTGTGTTGATTTCATACCGTCTCCATTTTGGTTCTACATAGTTAAATATCTATATTATAGTTGTAATCAATTTTCCATTGATATTTGTTTACCTTCATTTCTAGCATTTGGTATCAATGTCTAGCCAGTTCTATGTCTTGGGTGGACGTGTGACGGTTTTTTGAGTTTGTAGTGGGAGTTCTAGTTGATTTTATTTTACAGATTTGTGTAGAAGCCATGGCTACATCCTCATCTCGATTGGACATTGAAAAATTCAATGGAATGGGTTATGAGCTGTGGAAGCTAAAAATGGAGGATCTCCTTGAAGAAAGAGATCAATGGTTGGTTGCGACAAAAGAGAAGAAACCCAAAACTATCAGTCAGGATGAGTGGGACAAGATGGACAAAAAGACATGAGGTACAATCCGTTTATGCCTTGTAGACTCTGTTCTATTGAATGTCTCTACTAAGAAAATTGCTCATGCGTTATGGAAGAAATTAGGTGAAATCTCTCAAGCTAAGAGCCTGGTAAATAAATTGTATCTCAAAAGAAAGATATTTCCCTTAAAATGAAAGAGGGTGATTCAGTAGTTGAGTAGTTGAATGCATTTAATGAGATCCACTAATGTAACTAAAACTAATGAAAATACATGTATGTTGTGGCGCCATAGATTGGGCCACACAAGTGAAAATGTTTAAAAAAACATTATGAATAAAAAGTTGTTGGATCATTTCTTCTATTTGATGAGCACTTTGATTTCTGTGAGCACTATGTGTTTGTTAAACAAAACATGAATTCTTTTCCTTGAGGAAGCAATAGAGTGAAAGAGAAATTAGAAATTATTCATTCAGATGTGTTTGGACCTGTGGATAATGATTCTATTGGAAAATCTTGTTATTTTGTCACCTTTATTGATGATGTATCCAGATTCACATAGATTTATTTTATGAAGCATAAATCTGAAGTTTTCACTAAGTTTAAGGAGTATAAAGTCTTAGTAGAGAACCAATCAGGACTTAAGATAAAAATATTAAAATCTGATAATGGAGAGGAATATTGCTCTCAGGAATTTTGTGAGTTTTGTAAGCATGGAGGTATCATAAAACAAAAGCCAACTCCATATACACCACAACAAAATGGTGTTGCAGAAAGAATGAACCAAACAATAATGGAAAGAGCCAAAAGTATGTTAAGTGATGCACAATCGGATAAATAATTTTGGGTAGAAGCTATGAGTACCACTTGTTACTTGTTAAACAGATCTCGTTTTAAGGCTCTAGATTCAACACCTTATGAAGTGTGGATAGGTAAGAAACCTTCTATTTCACATTGAAGGGTTTTTGGTTGTGATGCTTTTGTTCATGTGCCTAGGAAAAGTTATCTAAGTTGGATCCAAAAGCACAAAAATGCATCTTTATTGGATATGATGAAAATGTAAAAGGTTATAAGCTTTGGGATACCAAACTAGAAAAAATATTTTTTCTAGAGATATGATTTTCAAGGAACTTAGAGCTATTTCTGATCCCATACAACCAAAAGAAAAAGAAAGGAAGAGGACAGTGCATTTTGATTTACAACAGGAAATTGCACATCTGGAAGAACAAAATGATGGGTTAGGGGATGGAGAAGAAGAAGATTCAAGTGAAAGTTTAGATGAGGAAGACTCTGTTGTTACAAAAGAACTTGAGCATACAAAAGAACACGAGGAAGAATTTATTATTTCACCCTTGAGAAGATCCATAAGACAACAAAATCTAGTTGATAGGTATAGCCCACCATATTTTCATTATGTATTTGCTTTATTGAGTACTGACAATGAACCTAGATCCTATAGGGAAGCTATTCATGCATATTATAGTGAGTCTTGGCAGCTTGCCATGTAGAGGAGATGATGGGTTTAGACTCATGTGACACCTAGGATCTTCTATGTTTTCCCAAAGGAAGAAAGGTAATGGGATGTAAGTGGGTCTTCAAGAAGAAGTTTGGTGCAAACAATTCATTACAAAAGTATTAGGCTAGACTAGTAGCCAAGGGGTACTTCTAGAGAGAGGGAGTCAATTTTGGCGAAATTTTCTCTCCTATTGCTAAATTCTCTTCTATTAGATTTCTTTTATCTACTAATGTAGCCTATTATTTTGAAATTGAGCAAATAGATGTTAAGACTAAATATTTGCATAGAGATCTGAAGAAGAAATTTATATGCAACAACCTACAAATTTTGAGGTAAAAGGGAAAGAACACTGGGTATGCAAGTTAAAAAGGTATCTTTATGGTTTAAAATAGTCCCGCAGAATGTGGTACAGAAAGTTTGATTCATTTGTTTTGAAATTGGACTTTGTTAGAAACAAAGAAGATCGCTATGTATACATTAGATGTATTGATTATCATATTCTGATTATTGCCTTGTATGTGGATGATATGTTATTTTTTAGTAACACTAAAGGTATGATCAGTCTGGGCTAAGTAATGGGTGGCGATAAGGATTTTGGGTAGGACATTGGTGGTTGGCAGTGGATCACACCGCTCATGGCGGAAATTGGATGACAAAGTTTGATGAAGGTGGTGACAAAAGGGAAGTGCACATCTAAAATATTTCACCAAGGGTGGTGATTGAGCAGATACCGCTAGTGGTGGCAAAGAAACACGCCACTGGGGTGGTGGATCTAAGTGGCCAAGGGGTAGTGGCCATGAATCGGGCCACTTCATGTGGCAGCGGTGGTTGGTGCTTCAAGTGCTAGCAATGGCATTTAAGCCTTATGGGGCTAACAAGTAACTAGAGACTTCGACCCCTAAAACCAAGGGCTCGGTGTTGAAAATTCAAACTCCCACTAAATCCATTAACCAGAAGGTATAAACTGCTTATCCAAAAGAAAAAACCATTGTGTAATCAAAATGTTTGCTAGTCAAAACAATAGACCATAGGTTAAACCACCGAAATGCTATCTAGATCTGACACCAGCACCTATGATATCATACCTTTACACAATTCTTGCACATAAATCATACCAGGTGATGCAAGGATGACACATGCACTGAATATAACATAGATTAAAGAATTAACTGCCAGGTAAAAATGTCGATTGTTGGATAAACTAAAGATCCATAGACCTTTGATGCAGGGAGATGTAGGTGTTGGTGCAAATGGTACGACATACCATATAGTATGGATCCATACGATGTATGAAATTTTATGTTACCCAAAAATCTGTAGATCTCCAAAAATGCCTAAAATTCAACCTGCTTATAAAATATGAGTGTTATGTCTCAAAAAACTCAGAAGAGATCATCTGGATTCAATGGTGCAATCAGTTTTGTACTAGGATGCATCAAAAAAATTTATTTGAAGAATCTCTCGAAAAAGAGAGATCATAGATCTAGCACTCTGATACCATGTGAGAATCGTCAATGGACTCAAGACAACCCCTGATCCCCTATAATAAACACAAGTTCTATAACAAGAGAGATAAGAAATAACAAAGCTTTATTGCCAAGAAAAATAAGATGCATATAATGGTACAGAATATACAATATATGACTCACACATAATGTACAAGAGATACCTTGCTTATAAAAGCAAGGTTGAGAGGTAGGACTCACTAAGATGATGACAAGTGTCTTAATCCTATGGCATGAGACAACTAGAGGATAAGATGTCAACTAGAAGATAAGATCACATGTGTAGGATAAGATCACATAACAACTAAAAACATCTAAAAGTGACCTAAGTCAGCTTAGCACGTGAACATGTGTGAATACGTTCTAACTAATAACTAGTTAGATAATGTGCGTAGTTCATACTACAATGGGGAATTGGTTAGGTAATACCCTTGTTCACACCAACAATGAACATGATCTGAATGGGTATTTTTATACAGGTGCTCTTCTACTTAGTCAGATATAGATCATTAAAGGTTGCAGGCATTCAAGTGCAGTTGCATGCAAGAACTGTATATATTTGATGGAATATATACCCCTACCTTATGTCAATGATCAACCAAAACCTTTAATGGGAATATATTAAATTATTTTTTCCTTATATTTTAAATTACCTATCGACAAATTTGTTGGGCATAAATATGGTGCAACTACTAATTTGTGTGCCAAAGCTTAAAGGAGCTACCAGTTACACTCTTTTGTTCAAATTTTGAGTTGATCAGCTCTAGCCAGTCACCATGCCTTTGTTATTCATCATAGCTTTAATGAGAGACAAATGGGTAGTGTGACCATTGCTACTAATATGGCTGGTCTCCTAAACTGATTCCATTACTCCAATGGTCTTTTTTACTTATTGCATATGAGTCAGCTATGTGGATGCTAACTGGTTGGTAGTTACCTAGATTAAAATTGACGGTGTCACCTTATAGGAAATGGCATTTGTAGGCACGTCCTTTTGTGAATTTCAACTATTTTCCCATTCACTCCAAATTTTAAAAGGGATTTAAGAATGTAGGCCCATATACAATGAGAGAAAATTTTGAGAAATTTATAAAATATGAACATTCTTGTTACTTGCACTATAAACCATGAACTGTGAAATTTTATTACAATGATTTTTGAATTAAGGGCTACAAACCCCTGAGAATATAAATTATAAGCTTAGTTCAAACATAGCCTAGGAAATAAATTCAAATCTTGAATTGAAATATGAAGGCCACATGTAGCAATGTACCATGAGCTTTTAACTACAAATTGAACTATGATGTTTAGCTCAAACACAGGTTATGAGCATGGGTTTATAGTTTGAGATAGAATCATTTTGTTTTAAAACTTAAAGCTATGACATGAAGAAAAAATGAAATGAAAAGTGAGCCATATCAACACGGGATCATATTATTCACCATATGCAAAAAATCTCTCCCTAACCATTTGTTCACTCACCTAACATGCAAATATTTTCTCCCTCAAAATTTATGTCTCTCCCACCATGATCTCCTCTATTTTTTTTAAGCCTCCTAAACATATGTGTTGACTCTCTTTTTTAGCGTCCTCTCTCCAACTCCATAAATTCACACCAGCCCCAAAGATATTTTCCTAGCACTTAAACATTTTCACCAACCCCATTTTGAGAGCCACGACTTAACTTCATTTCAATACAAAGAAAAACTAACCTTCCCACTCAATGTTCATCAAATCAGTGTATAAGAATCTATGTAATAAATAAATAAGCCACAATAATAAAAGTCCAATTGGGTAGGCACTTTCAACAATTCGACTTCAACACATGGATTAACACAATACAGCTAATCTTGGAGCACTATGTAATGTTCCGTTTTCTAGCTTGATCTTTTACAGTTGACTGTTGGCCTATTCTGGAGACCCATAGGCTACTCGGAGGTTGAAATTGGGGTTTCATGTTTTGGTGGTTGCTTTTGTTCGTGGATTGTGGTTTGGTTGGCGGTTTCTTTCCAGGTTTGTTCTTCTTAGTCCCTATTGGTTACGACTATTTTTAGTAAGTTCAGGATTGGCACCAGAACAAAATTTTGAGAATGGGGTTGGATTCGTCTTGTCAAGACCTTTCCAACGTTCTATAGATCATTGATTTCCGACATCATCTTGGCCTCCGTTTTAAAGTCTGTAAATTAAACATTATTATTTAATATTAATGATGTTTTAAAAGAGGGGACTTTAAGGGTGAGGTTGAAAAAGAATTGAAGAGGATTATATTATTTTCCCTCTCATATTTTATCCCATATGCAAGAGGATTTTAGAGACTCCCAGTTGGAAAAGTATAAAAGGAGGAAGAGTGCTCTCATTTGGGGATCCAAAATCTTGATAATGTTATGCTACCGTAATGGTTTTGGGACTACTTCAAGGAATGAATGCCTCCTAGCCTGGGCTCACTTCGTGCTTGAGAGATAGCACCTAGGGAGAGGTTTGCTGATAGTAGTGATTTTGTAGTGAGGTTTGCATTGTAGCTTGAGTTCTGTTTGTAGTTCAGTTATTTGCATTTTATGTCATTTTTTTGGAGTTGCTGATAACAGGGCTGAATCTATAGTTTCATTCATAAATCTGAAAATAAAAAGGCATTTGTTCAGGGTATTTCATATTTCCCTTTGTCTATGTTGGGTGCCCCATTGTGCCAATTTGTAGAATTTATTATGAAGAATCTAATTTTCTAGAAGGAAATCACCTTTCTTGCTAGGCCACGCCTCTTTGGAGTGCATTAGAAAGTGTGCTAAATAAATACTTGGGTTTAAGAGTGGTCTCTAGTGTGTAGTTGGTTGCCATTGTCATAGGAGTGCGTTGCATCAGATTTGAGGTCATTTGGTTGAGAAATGAGGTGTGAGCATTTTTGTAGGGTTTTATGTTGTTGGTTTAGTTTTTCAAAGTTGCTGATCTGTCATTTTAGTTTGCTAACTTCTATCATTTGAGTTGGGTTGGAAGTCTCTAATTATTGTAAGCTGAACAGTAGTACTATCAGCACTTCATACTTCTTCTCATATTTGCTTTATAATACTTTTCATCTCCATCATATGGTAGCTCCAATTCCACTTCAGGTTGGAAAGCACATTCTTGACGTCAAGTTATTTCAGCATAATAGTTGGTAGGGATCCTCTGACCATATGCTCGTCATCATCAGGTGCATTCTTGGTTAGAGTTCTTTATATCAGCATTGCATCAAGACCCTCTGACCATATTCTCATCGACATCTGGCACATTCTTGGTTAGAGTTCCTTTATCAGCATTGCATAAAGATCCTTTGACCATATGATCACACCATCCTGGTGTACATTCTTGGTTAGAGTTGAATTCCACATTGTTTGGTTTAATTGCTAACTTCAATGATTGTGTATTGCTCTGCTTGTTGTAATTGGAAAAGTGAAAAAAAATTGGCTTGGTATATTTCAGTGGTATCAGAGCCACGCATCCTGCCATCCTATGAAAACAAACCTTCTATGAGTGACAGAGAACAAAGGTACTTAGCAAGAGAATACAAGAAGGCTACCAATCAGTTTCATTGGCATCAGGCCCCAGAAGGTCAGACAGCTTCAGAGGTATTAAAAGACAATTGTGAGTCTTCTCTTGAAGGAGAAATGGGGGATAATGAGAGGACATCAGGAAGTAACAGAGATGATAGTGGGAAAGGAAGAGAAAGATCATTAAGTCTGGCAAAGAGGTTCGAGAGGAAGATGGATACCTTAATGGATATGATATCTCTCATGATGGGGAGAATGAGTCAGAACCAACCTCCACTAAACAATTCAGGACATAGTGGAGAACATAGTGCCACCAACTAGCATAATGGACATGCTGCTCAGCCTGCTTCAAATAGCACATACATTTCTTCCAAGCCATTCAAACCCACTTTCTTGGCACCAGTAAAACCTCATCTTGATCCAGAAGAAAATGTGTCCTTTGTTGAACAGTTGAGACTTGGCCGCACTGAGTATGATTCTCTACCTGATGAAATTAAGGCAGATATGTCTTATAATGATTTTATGGATCATAAAAGGAAGGATAGAGGACAAGGAAGACATTATGAACAAAGGAGGACAATAGTTCATAGGGATTTGCATCAAGCTATCAACAAGGTTATGCTTCCACATTTTGATGGGAGTGACAATAGTTCAGCCAGAGCCTGGATACAGAAGTTAGACAACTATCTAGCTCTCAGACCCATGGAGGAGGAGGAGGCGATTAAGTTCTCTACGCTACACCTAGATGGGGTGGCGCACGAGTGGTGGTACCATGGTCTAGTCACCTTGGGTCATCAGTCTATCACTACCTATGATGAGTTTACCAATAAGCTCATAGAGAGATTTGAGAAAAAAGATCCAGAAGTGCATTTCAGAGAATTGGCACAACTTAGGCAATATGGTACAGTTGATGCCTACATAGCTGAGTTTCAAAGGCTTTCAGTCATGGTCATAGGAGTCACTGAGAGGCGCTTGGTGATCCTATTCAGTGAAGGATTGACGGAGCCACTCAAGGGTTGGATTAAAGCTTTTGATCCACCCTCTCTATAAGAGGCAATGAAGGAGGCAAGAAACATGGAGTGGGCTGCTACTAAAGCAAAGTTTCAACCCAAGCCATCATTTCACAAAAGAGATAAAGGAAAAAGACCTCAGCATAAGGAGTTCAAACAGCATCAACCTCATGTCACAAGGTTGGATCCTGAGACACTTAATGAACTCAGAAGAAAAGGGTTATGTTTCTGGTTAGAGAAAAATGGTCCCAAGATCATGTTTGCCCAAAAGGAGGCAAATTTCATCAAATTGAATACTATTTAGCTGAAGAAAGTAATTCTGATTTGTCAGACCAGCAGTCTGATTCTGAAGACAGTGAAGTGGAAAAAGTCCCAGAGGAATCTGAAGATGAAAAAGGAAGTGGAGGCACTTTGGCTCAACTTTCAAGCTTTCAAAGGAATGAATCCTTCAAAGTTCGAAGGATGATTAAGGGGCAATGCATAGTTGCTTTTATTGACACTGGAGCAACACATAACTTCATTGACGAAGTTGTGGTGGCAAAGAAGGGGCTACAAACAGAAGAGTTTGAAGGCTTCAAGGTTATGGTTGCTGATGGTTTTCACATCACCTGCACCAAGAAGATCTCAAACATGACCATGCAAGTGGGAAACTATGAGGTCAAGGACAACTTCTATGTAATCAAAATTGGAGATACGGATGCCGTCCTAGGCATTCAATGGTTGCGTTCACTCGGGGAGATCACTCTAAATCTGCAAACCATGGAGCTCAAGTTTCAATCCGAAGGGAAGAATGTAGTGATAAGAGGAATGTCCAATGGTGGTCCTCGGATTGTGTCATTCAAGAGGATGGCGAGGCTGATTCATCATGATCAAGTTGAGTTGGCTGCAGAGTGTATGATTCTTCCTGCTAGTCCGGTTGAAACAAAGAGAGACTACCCTCCTGATATTCAGTCTTTACTCAAAAAGAAGAGCAAGGTGTTTGCTGATTTACCTCCTGGACCACCTCCTGATCGAGGTTTGGAGCATGTCATAGAGCTCAAGGAAGGAGCTAAACCAGTTATTACAACTCCTTATCGGTATCCTAAGAAGTAAAAGGACGAGATTGAGAAAAACATTCGGGAACTCTTGGAGATGGGCTTCATTCGTCCAAGTAAGAGCCCCTTTGCTTCGGCAGTTGTCCTGGTGAAGAAGAAGGATGGTACCATCCGCATGTGTGTGGACTATCGTGCTTTGAATCAAAGCACCATCAAAAATCGATATCCCATCTTGAGGATAGATGAGCTCATTGATGAGCTACATGGAGCCAAGTTCTTTTCAAAGATCGATTTGAGATCAGGTTATTACCAGATTCAGATGAGAGGATCTGATGTTGAGAAGACAACATTTAGATGTCACTATGGCCACTTCGAGTTTCTAGTCATGCCATTTGGGTTGACTAATGCTCCTGCTACCTTCCAGTCATGTATGAACAAAATCTTTCAGAAGTAGTTGAGGAAGTTTGTATTGATATTTTTTTATGACATCCTGATCTACAGCAAGACATGGGAAGAACATCTCAAGCACTTGGAGGAAGTGCTTAGCATCCTGGAATCAGAGAGTTTGTTTGCTAAAGAATCCAAATGTGAATTTGGAATGAAGGAGTTACTTTACCTTGGCCATATAATCAGTGTTGAAGAAGTGAAGGTTGATCCTGAAAAGATCAAGGCAATTGTTGATTGGCCACCTCCTGAGAATTTGACTCATCTGAAAGGATTTTTGGGTCTTTGTGGATTTTACAGAAGATTTGTGAAGGGCTACTCTCAGAATGCTGCTCCTCTTACTGACCTCACGAAAAAGGGTGCCTTTTGTTGGTCAGAAAAGGCTCAAACTACTTTTGATAAATTTAAGGGGATCATGAGCTCTTGTCTGGTTTTAGCTATCCCAGACTTCTCCAAGCCATTCAAGCTACAGTGTGATGCATCCAGTGAAGGAGTTGGGGCTGTTTTGATGCAAGACAAACATCCCATTGTGTTTGAAAGCAGAAAATTAAGAGGTGTTGAAAGGACCTACTCCATCTACGACAAGGAGATGCTTGCCATTATGCATGCATTAGCTAAGTTCAGACAGTACTTGGTGGGGAGCAAGTTTGTGGTCAAGACTGATCACAATAGCCTCAAGCACTTCATGCATCAAAAAGATTTGAACGAGAGGCAACAAAAGTGGGTGAGTAAGCTTCAAGCTTATGATTTTGACATCGAATATGTCAAAGGAAAAAATAATATTGTGGCTAATACTCTATCTAGGAGACCTCATTTGAGCTCATTGTGTGAGCTTACAGCTGATTGGAGGGACATGTTGCTTGCTGATTATGCCAAAAATCAGTTTGCAGCCAGCATCATTGAGGGTACTTTTCTTGACGAAAGGTACAAAGTGGTCGAAGGGCTGATACACTACAAGGGTAGAATCTTTGTGGTGGCTGATTCTAAGCTCAAAAAGAAGATTTTGTTGATCTTTCATGACATTCCACTTACTAGTCATCAAGGGTTCTTCAAGACATATAGGCAGATCAGGGAAAGATTTTCTTGGAAAGGGCTGAAAGGGGAGGTTCAACGTTACATTCAGGAGTGTCCCACTTGTCAGATGAACAAAAATGAGCATACTTTACCAACTGGTTTTCTGCAACCTCTTCCCATTCCCAATCAAAAATGGGAAAGCATATCAATGGACTTCATCACAGGGTTGCCCAAGGTTCAAGGTAAAGACTGTATCTATGTTGTAGTGGACAGATTAACAAAATTTGCTCACTTCTTCGCCATTGCCAGCTCTTTTTCAGCAGCCCAAGTTACAGATCTATTTTTTCATGAGGTGTTTAGATTACATGGGTTGCCAAAAAACATTGTGAGTGATAGGGACAACAAGTTCCTAAGCACTTTTTGGCAAGAGGTTTTCAGAATGAGTGGTACAGTGCTTACTCCAAGCACTAGTTATCACCCTCAAACTGATGGATAGACAGAGATAGTGAATAAGTGGTTGGAAGGTTACCTGAGAAACTATGTTTCTGAGCAGCAAAGAGCTTGGGTGAAGTGGCTTCACATGGGCGAGTATTGTTATAATTCTACTTTTCACATGTCAATAAGGATGTCACCTTTCATGGATCTTTACGGTTATGAGGCTCCTAGCTTTGCTGATTTGGTGTTTGGTGATAGCAAAGCCCCTCAGGCCAAAGATTTGTTGCAGCAGAGTCAAGATATCTTGAACTCATTGAAGAACAATCTTCAGATTGCATAGAATCAGCAGAAGATGTATGCTGATCAGTGGTGTGTTGAGCGCTCTTTTGAAGTTGGAGATATGGTTTATCTTCGACTACAACCTTATAGATAGTCCACTCTCAAGAAGAGTGGAGCTGAGAAGCTCAAACCACGTTTCTATGGGCCGTTCAAGGTCACTAGGAAGGTGGGGGCAGTAGCTTATGAGTTGGAGCTACCTTCTGATAAGAGAGTGCACAATGTATTCCACGTGTCTTGATCAAGAAGGCACTTGGACACAATGTTGTTGCTTCAACATAGATGCCACCCTTGGATGAAGAAGGATAGTTAGTTTTGATTCCAGAAGAGATTATTGATTCTAGGGAGCGTTCCTTGAGGAAAAGAACTATCAGAGAGTATTTGGCGAAGTGGAAGAACTTGCCTATGGAGGATGCTACTTGGGAGAATGATGAGATTCTGCAGCATCTAGGCTTGCAATTGCTTGAGGACAAGCAATCTTGGGAAGGGCAGACTGTAATGTTCCGTTTTCTAGCTTGATCTTTTACAGTTGACCATTGGCCTATTCCGGAGACCCATAGGCTACTCGGAGGTTGAAATTAGGGTTTCATGTTTTGGTGGTTGCTTTTGTTCGTGGATTGTGGTTTAGTTGGCGGTTTCTTTTCGAGTTTGTTCTCCTTAGTCCCTATTGGTTACGGCTATTTTTAGTAAGTTCAGGATTGGCACCAGAATAGAATTTTGAGAGTGGGGTTGGATTCATCTTGTCAAGACCTTTCCAACGAGCTATAGATCATTGAATTCTGACATCATCTTGGCCTCCATTTTAAAGTCCGTAAATTAAACATTATTATTTAATATTAATGATGTTTTAAAAGAGGGGACTTTAAGGGTGAGGTTGAAAAAGAATTGAAGAGGATTATATTATTTTCCCTCTCATATTTTATCCCATATGCAAGAGGATTTTAGAGACTCCCAGTTGGAAAAGTATAAAAGGAGGAAGAGTGCTCTCATTTGGGGATCCGAAATCTTGATAATGTTATGCTGCCGTAATGGTTTTGGGACTACTTCGAGGAATGAATGTCTCCTAGCCTGGGCTCACTTCATGCTTGAGAGATGGCACCTAAGGAGAGGTTTGCTGATAGTAGTGATTTTGTAGTGAGGTTTGCATTGTAGCTTGAGTTCTGTTTGTAGTTCAGTTATTTGCATTTTATGTCATTTTTTTGGAGTTGCTGAAAACAGGGCTAAATCTGTAGTTTCATTCATAAATCTGAAAATAAAAAGGCATTTGTTCTAGGTATTTCATATTTCCCTTTGTCTATGTTGGGCGCCCCATTGTGCCAATTTGCAGAATTTATTATGAAGAATCTGATTTTCTAGAAGGAAATCGCCCTTCTTGCTAGGTCGCCCCTCTTTGGAGTGCATTAGAAAGCATGCTAAATAAATACTTGGGTTTAAGAGTGGTCTCTAGTGTGTAGCTTGGTTTCCATTGTCATAGGAGTGAATTGCATCAGATTTGAGGTCATTTGGTTGAGAAATGAGTGAGGTGTGAGCATTTTTGTAGGGTTTTATGTTGTTGGTTTGGTTTTTCAAAGTTGCTGATCTGTCATTTCAGTTTGCTAACTTCTATCATTTGAGTTGGGTTGGAAGTCTCTAATTATTGTAAGCTGAACAGTAGTACTGTCAGCACTTCATACTTCTTCTCATATTTGCTTTATAGTACTTTGCATCTCCGTCATATGGTAGCTCCAATTCCACTTCAGGTTGGAAAGCACATTCTTGACGTCAAGTTATTTCAGCATAATAGTTGGTAGGGATCCTTTGACCATATGCTCATCATCATCAGGCACATTCTTGGTTAGAGTTCTTTATATCAGCATTGCATCAAGACCCTCTGACCATATGCTCGTCGACATCCGGTGCATTCTTGGTTAGAGTTCCTTTATCAGCATTGCATAGAGATCCTCTGACCATATGATCACACCATCCTGGTGTACATTCTTGGTTAGAGTTGAATTCCGCATCATTTGGTTTAATTGCTAACTTGAACGATTGTGTATTGCTCTGTTTGTTGTAAATGGAAAAGTGAAATTTTTTTTGGCTTGGTATATTTCACACTAAATCTGATCTTAACTCTCTCTCCATTACCATCCATCTAAATGAATAGAGCCAAAGGGGAAGGCCCCAAAATGATTAGAACTAAGTGCAATGTGAAATTTTATCCACCAAATAAAAGCAATAGAAACATGGTGATATACATGAAGTACAGTGATCTGGTGAATATTTTGTTTTAGCACCATTACTATAATGATCTAACCATGCCCATGATCTCAACAAAATGGATTAATAAAATCATTTAAAATAACATATTTGCAACCACATAAAGATGGCAATGAAACCTCATCAAAACACCGACAACCAATATATAAATATATATATATATATATATATATATATATATATATATATATATATATAGCCACAATATAAGATCAACAGAAACCATGACAAAAAAGCCTCAACAAACCACACAGGCAAACTACACTTGACCATATTAGCAATCCGGACATTACCGTCAAGTAACCAGATGGTAAGACAACTACACGAGAATACTGTCCTAACTGGGTGCAATGGGCTAGGATAAAGTATAGGACCTATGACTATCTCCAGTAACCACCATTGGGGATAATAAGAGTATGCTCAGGACTACAAATCTAGGTGGAGTCAATACTTAGTACCTGCAACACTCTAAGCACACATCAAGGAACCTGTGCATATACATATATCATATAGCTGAAGCAACATAAATCATGTAAGCATGATATCCATCATATGTAATAATCATGTCACATCATAATAGTATTGAGATTGCATATCACTGGTGCCAATATAAAATAGTAACATGACGCATATTCCAATACAAGGTATATAGTCATCGAAATCCATCAAGTAAAAGCAAAAGTATAAAGCAAACATGGGGGTTGTTACATCTCCCCTTAAGAAGAAACAAGTCAACTAAACGATGTAGAAGCCACTCCATGTCTAGCTAAAAGGAGGAGGAAGGAAGTCTCCAAATAGAAATCTTTGAAGACTAGGGAGGAGTCTCTATGCTCGAATAAGACACAATATAAGCATGATCAAACTCAACCAAGAAATGTGACAAACCAAGCATGAAAGAGGAAACTCATCAATGTCAATCTTCAAAGACAATGTAGATGAATCAATAGTCATGTTGAAACTGTCATCCAAGAGGAGAGAAATCCCCTCAAGTATGTCTCCCAAATTTGCAAGATGAGACTCTACAAATGAGTTTGAAATGTTTGCTAAATACTCATCCCACAAAGAAAGGTCTAGAACACTATGATCAACCTGCTCAAGAGAAGAACTCAAACATGAAGAAGCAGGAGGTGAAGGAGGAGGAAGCTTAACACTAGTCTCAAGAACATGAAGATTCAAGTGACCAAACTTCTCCTCATAAACATGATTCACCCTTGATGGAAGAGTGTGAACATCAATCAAAGAAACATCATCATTAGGAATAAAATGAGAAAATGAATACAAGCGGGATACATGATCCAACACCCTGGTAGCAATGATATCTCTAGTCTCTATGTCCTGAATGTATACATGATTAGGAGTGAACTCAATTATTTTACCTTGTGCACCATGAGTAATTTGATAAATTGAAAGGATATTAGTGGTCAAGGAGGGTACATAATTAACATCATAAAAATATCCCTCACCCATATCAATAGAACCTTTCCCACAAACCTTCATGTAAGTATTGTTACCCATAAAAATGTTAGGTGAACTACAAGGCTCAAAAGAAGAGAACATATCGATAGAAGTTACCATATGATGAGATGCACCTGAACCAAGAACCCATCTCCCATTTTTAGGAATAGTGGAAGCGAAGAGTGCTTTACCTTTCATTCCATTAGCAAATCTTGCATTCCCTGACTATGTAAATGAAGATGCTATCAGTTGTGATGTGGAAGAAGGAGAAGAAGAAGATAATGATGAGGGTAGCGAGATGTTGTTCTTCTGAAGAAGGTGAGTAAGCTCATCAATCTTCTTAATATAACACATATGCTCATAATGTCTGAATTTCTTACAATAAGCACATTTTATCTTCTTTTTGTGATGGTTCCTCTTTAGAAGAGTGTTAGTACAAGAATTTATCTTATATTACTTATTCTAAGTAATATATTCAGCACGTCTTTAAGCCACCTTAGGTGGAAGGTGTGGACTTGGAGAGTTTTTTCAAACTCCCCAAGCTATGTGTCGACACTCATTCAATACCTGGTGAGTAGAGTGTTGAAGTTGACTCCTAAGTTGACTCAACCTCCTCACTCCTCAACACCTATGTGTACTTGTCTTTTTGACTAATCAAACCACTCAAATTTTGATACTTGCATTTTGCTTATGAATTTTGGATCCTTAGATGGTATCAGAGCCATTCTAAGCTCATTGCTTGTTCATTGTTCAGGCCGCAATCCATATTGAAGGGAAAAACTGTAGGCTTCTTACAGTTTGGGCACCAATGTGGTGAGCATGGACTCTCTTTGCAAAGTTTTTCTTTCTATGGCATAGAGACAATGTTCCCATGATTTTCTTGAGGCCCACGTCTGAGAAAATCAGCCTATGGAGAGGCTCAATTGTGGGTTGTGTGTCCCATTTGTCACTGGGAAACGGTGTTGGAAGGTGTCCTAGTCAAAACCCAAGTATGTAGAATTGAATGTCCATGGACCAAAAGCATTTGGAGGCTAATAGAGGCCCGATTAGAACCCTCGGATGTGTCCTTGTTTCTATGTGAGCAACAGAGATCTATGAAGAGCGTTGAGAAGGTTTCTTTTTGGATGTTTTAGATAGGCATTGACTAGTTTTGCCCTTGCTGGGTGTGATTTCCTTGGTTAGGCGCTTGGATTTACTGTCCCCTTCTTGGCGGGGAGTCATTGCTCTCTACACAATGTCATTCCCCTGATCTCTCTGCTCAAAACCAATATCTCCCTCCATCACTTGACTACTCCTACCCCTATAAGTAGAAAATGCCACAAAGGAGGTACAATCACCACTGAATACCTCTATTTTTTACAGTATGCGTGGAAAATTTACCTGAAGGTCAACATTTTTCTGTAAAATGTGTGTGAAAATCGGCCTGAAGGAGGACATTTTTTCTAAAGAAGGCATAATAGAGGCATGAGGAGGTAGAAACAAGCCTGCCTGTGATCACCATTTCCCCTGTTTTCCCTATTTTTTTATTTCCTCTTCACATATTGTTGGGTTTTCTGCCCTAAATTCACCCCTGCCCTAATTTTTAGGCTTTGTAATTTTGGGCATCCAATTTTTTTGTCTATTTTTTAATTTTTGCCAAGGCTTTTTGAAGTTAGCTAAAAGTAAAACTATAAAGAAGGGGGTAATTGAATCTGGGGAAATTTTGATTTAACATTTTTTTTAAAATGTTGGTGTTAGAATAGACATTTTAATTGTCTAAAAAGCACTAAGAAATTTATAAAGTATCACAAATTGAGGGGGAATCATGCAAAGGGGGTAGACAAGCACTCAACTTATAAAGTGCCACTTAAATCTAGAGGTTATACCTAGGTTTTTGTATTCTTTGAACTAACATAAAGTTCAAATAGGGATCACATTATTAATTTGGGGCACATAATCTTCAAGGGGGTAAATAGCTTAACCTATGGCATCTTCAAACAAATCTGAAGTTAACAAATGAGTTATTAGCACCTATGCGATTGATCACATGTCTCCTTACTCTGAGGTTTTTGTGTCGATCAATCCTTCCAACACCTTCAAAATCCTGATTGACCATATTTATTATATTGTTTCTGGTCGAGGCATAGTACAACTAGGTAATGGGTATATCCACAATGTTCTATTCATTCCTGAGTTGTAAAGCAATTTCCTTTTTGTGTACCAACTCACCTATTCCAATAGGATAGTTAAGATCACAGCCACTACAACTTTAATTTGAGACTCTCAAAATTGAGATATTGTTGTAGTAGCGAAGATTTGTCACTTTGACTACAACTTCATATTTTCACACTTCACATTAGGTGAGGATGATGCTCAACTTGTGACTTCAAAGCTGAGTGTCACTTCTTGGCACACCTCTGTTCATTCTGTCTACTAGGATCTTTGAACTCAATAGCAAATAAAGCTTGTAAATGCACTCACATAAAGTGCTGCAAAATTGAATGTGTGTTCCACATGGAGGGAATTTGGGAAATTTGTACTGACACTGAATTATAAAGTATAATGGGGGGTTGTACCAATCACAACATTGGATTTTCGTGATTCTCATCTTATTCATGTGTGCCTTGATGCACACCCTTTTTCAGGTTCCTATACATTTTTATGGACCTACATCTTGGTCTACATTCCTTACACACTTAAGATTTCAATTGCTTTGCTCATATCTCTCAGCATTAAGGGGGGACTATGATGTGTTACATGCTAATACTTATTTAAATTAAGTAGTGGAGGAATCTTTTTTGAAGGTCCTAAATACTTCATTTTTTTAATCTCTCGCATGAGGGATTATTTTAGTGGATCATTTTTTGATATTCTAGTACTCCTAATCACAATACTATCTATATTTTCAACTTCATAAAGTTTTATTGACTTTGTGTACATCGTTGAGTAGTGTTTGAGTGTTCACTCATGCAATATTTTGTATCTCTTATCTTGATCTACATTTCTTGAAGATTCGTTAATTCTAGCATACACTAGTTCATCATCGACATAGTTTACATCATCTACATGCTTTAGGAGTTCTTCATCATGATGTGCCTATCATCAAGGGTTATTTTTTCAGAAGGTCTTCAATCCATCTTTTTTTCTCTCTTTTTGGAGGATAGTTTTTTCCCATTGGCTTTTCTCTCTTGCTCTAGTTTTCGAGAGATTGCATTGTATATGGGTACTTCACCAGGCTAGTAGCCAGGACCCATCTCTTCTTGTACCCACCTAAGTTGTGCTTAAGGGGGAGTTGTTAGTTCTAAACTTTATCTTATATTACTTATTTTACGTAATATATTTAGCACATGGATTTAAGCCACCTTAGGTGCAAGGTGTCGACTTGGAGAGTTGTTTGAAACCCTTGAAACTATGTGTCGACACACATTCGACACTTGGTGAGTAGAGTATTGAAGTCGACTCCTATGTCAACTCAACCTCCTCACTCCTCAACACCTTTATGTACTTGTTTTTTTTACTAATGAAACCACTCAAATTTTGATACTTGCATTTGGCTTATGAATTCTAGATTCTTAGAAAGAGGTCTTAGTCTTAGGAGTAAGTTGTGAAGGAGAGTCCTTAACTTTCTCTTTAGATTTAGAATCCTCATTCTATTTCTTTTTCTTTCCACTTGAAGCCTTAGGATCTTTTGCAAGAAGTGCTTGAGAGCTCATAGGCATCAATGTGCCCATTTGTGCCACCTTTGCTTGTTCCCTTGTGAGTTGCACTACAAAACCATCAAGAGAAGGCATTTTGTGTGCACTACATAGAGCATCCATGGTAGCATAAAACACATAAAAAATATAAAATCATTAGGACCTAACTTAGAGAGAGTAGATAGAATCAACTTATCATCATTTTTTTTAACCCCACATTTAGACAACTGCAATCTGAGAGAATTAAGCTCGGTGAAGAAGTCCTGGATATTGTCAAAATGTCTAGGATCAAGATTCATTAGTTCAATATCCAAATAAAATTTACTCATCTTATTTGGCTTATCAAAAAGATTTTCTAAGGTAGTCCAAATATCATTAGGATGCTTACAAGATAACACATGATATCTCAAGTTAGGATAAATTGACATAATGAGAGTACTAAGAGCTTCATCTATTTGATCAAACCATTTCCTCTTTTCTACAACACTTGTGGGTTCAGGATCTTGGTCATATGCAATCCTTTGCAACTTCAGCTTCAACAACAAAATCTCAATATCGGATTTCCACTTAAGATAATTTGTTAGAGTTAGAATTTCTCCTTTAGGCAAATCCATGATGAAACAAGAGAATGCAACAAATATCCCTCACAATGTAAACAATCAACATCTTACGTTCATAAGAAATGAGGCAAAACCAAGATCTGACCGTGATGGCTAAAAAAGAGCATCAAATAGAAAAACAACTGAAAATACCTATACCACTACACATTTGGTGAAATAATCTTTCCAATGATATATGGAACTCAAAATTCTGACTTTGTATGCCCAAGATATCCTCTGTGGGAAACAAAAACCTATATGGAGCCCACTGAATAAAAAAGGGGGCTCGATTAAGCCCTAGGGAAGATTGACCCTTGGTCACCCATGTGACCACCTGTAGCCAATGAGCAAAAAAAATGAAGCAACTTGATTTGTTGCAAAAAATGTAGGGCCCACTGATTCGGGTAGGTGATAGCCTATGTGTTGGCGGGTCAGCCATGCCAACCAATCCATGGCACAAGGCATGAATCACCACTAAGACTTGCACGAGCATGAGCCTTTACAAGTGCTTACAATAAGGAAGAGAAGTGTTGGGCTATATAAAGCCCAAATAACACCACTGCTCATTCAATGTGGGACTAAAGTCCCAAACCCATGCCCAAAAGGAGTTGTAGATGGGTCCACTGAGTTTTCTTTGCGCAAGACAAACCTTAATATTTTCTTGAAACTTTATAATGCTTACACCAAGTATTCAGGCCGCACCACATTGGACCATTAGTGCCTTGTGGAAGGTTTTAACACTACCAAAGGAGTATCACTGCCTCAGAATAGGACAAAGCAATTACTAGTTCACAGTAAGCAAAAAAACATTGTCTTTTCCACCACAAAATTAGTATCTGGCAATGGTATCTTCCTACAATCTAATGTGCACTAGATTTCAGATCAATTTGCACCATATGGATAAAATCAGCTAGGAACAACATCCATGAGAGATGCCAAAATAGAGGCCAAATGGACTGATAAACCAGTATCGATGCCTGGCTTTGATGCTCTTTGAGGTTTTGGGCCTCTAAGAATCAACCAATGAACCCAATAAATATGCATCAGCTAGGAACAACATGCATGAGAGATGCCAAAACAGAGGCCAAATGGACCAATAAACCAGTATCGATGCCTGGCTTTGATGCTCTTTGAGGTTTTGGGCCTCTAAGAATCAACCAATGAACCCAATAAATATGGCATCACAAAGTATTATATCAAACTCTAATAGTTTTGATGAAAAGTGGCCTCGAACAAAATAAAACAATTGCTTTCCCTTCTAAAAACCTACGAAACTACCAGTCCAACAAGCCTTAAATAGACAACATAATAAAGATGATCCAATCAATGTGCTAGGGAAATGATAAAAATTTGAATAGATGTTTTCAATGCGGGCAAATATCGGACCAAAGAAAAAGGTGATTCAAGAAAATTGAAATTTTTTTAAAAGACTGCTAATATTGTTCCACCTAGAATTCATGAAGGTACAGATTGATGCCTCTCTGAGCAGTTGTAGGCTAAAATAACGAGATCTGAAAGCCTTTGATGAAAACTCTCAAGATCGGAAGGAGATGTAGGAAGACTTCTTTGATACCATGTTGGTGTTAACCACATCCCAGGAGCACAATCTATGAACAACCACCTTCACAATACGAGAGAAGCGAAAACTATTTCACCAAAATGCTAATAAAAAGAAATTGAGATACTAAATAATGTACATATGCCTTGCTTATGAAGGAAAGGAGGGGGAGCCAGTAGATAACCGACAACAACTACCAAATAATTAAATGCATTGACATTATTAAATATTGTGCACCTAGTAACTAATTGTCATGTCTCAAACTTTCATGCTATCTGCGGTTGCATTATGTGAAAACAATCTATGGACAATTATGTGTGTTAGATAGATAATTTATTATTTTGAAGGATGCATGATTATTTTTAATATGGAAAGATGAAAATGAAATGAATATTATATTATGTAGTAGTGCTTCGGCTATGCTTTAGCTATTGGTTACTAACCTATTAATGGAAAATTGGAGTTTATTCTAAATTGCAGGTTGTTGAAGACAAGAGTGTGGTTGAGGTAAAGGAGATTAGCATCCTGGCAGGGTTAAGATGGAGGGATATCATTCACACACTTCACGTAGTATCATGTAGCTACATATGATGCATATTGAATGATTTAATAGTTTAATTGAAATTGCATTTTTATTTTATTTAAAATTATATGATTTTAGTGCATAGTTAGTTAATGGTGATTTAATTAGTTTATTAATTCATTATTATTTAAATATCATGTGTGTTTAGAAAATAGAATAATTGATTTAGTTATTTAATTTGTTTTTATTTAGAAAACAATCATATTCTATTTAATTATTAGTTTTATAGATACATTGTGATAAATATGTAAATTATTTTAATAATATTTTAAAATTAGAAAGAGAATAAAACATGATTTTGAAACAAAGAAATGATTTAGGAAAAGAAAAGTTCTAGAAAATGAAACACTTGAGGAAGAGGAAACAATAAAAGAAGAGTTACAATTCTTTTCTTGGGCACAAAACTTCTATTTAACATCTTGCATTCTCAAAAAGAGGGAGCTTTTTGTCTCTAAAATTGCATTCAAAACAAACAGAAATTGTTTTTTTTTTTAAATAGAAAAAGGTGACGGAGCACCCATAAATTAAAAGAGAAGAGTTTATACATAAATGCAGCATTCGTAATGCAAAAAGATAATCATAAATTACATATCAAGGCCCAGACCAGACCAGATAAAACATGATATAGGAAAACATAAAAAATAGTAGAAAGAACTACCATCAAACACGCCAGGCCCCGACATCCAACCACCTCCAAAATACCAAACCAGCACCACTGAGCAAGACAGAACCAGAAAAAAAAAACCAGCCAAGCACCCCACCAACACCAAGAAACCCACGAGCCCGCCACCCCTCAGACAAATCTTAAGCCGCTGGTGGAGCAGCCAGCAAAGCCCTTTCGTCCAGGTCCACTGTAGCCGTGGACTAATCACCCTCCTCCAAATCTACCAAAGCATAAAAGGACATCCCCAGGGCTAGGTCAGACGCATGAATTCTGAGGAACCGAATGGCTGTGAAAATGTCCTTGATTCGCTCAGATCTTTTCTTGGAGAATAGATATTGTTGAAGCATTTTTTTGGGGCACAAGGAGGGAATAGTTCAGATCAAGAAACCTCTATAAAACAAAACTGTGAAAGTCAAGCATTCAATTGGAATAGGGAGCGAATTCCAGGTTCTTATTTAATCTTAGTTCGTTTGTGGCTGCTTGTGTGTTTGAATTTTTTCTTATCTGCAAAATATCATGATCTTCTGTCTGAAAATTTTATAAAATATAAGCATCTGGTTGTAGTATTATAAAAGAATTGTTTATTTATATATATATATATATATATATAATGATCCATACATATTTTATTATATTGAATAGATTGAATTCTACCGACTATATTTTATTGAACTAATTGTATTTTATATTTATCAATTGTATTCACATTGAAACTTTTCTATGCATCTTGAATCAATTGTATTACTTTATGAATTGACTGCATTTATATAGGGATTGTGACCCCTTTTGGGGACGGCATCCTTCTTGTCTATGTTTAAATTCCTTTCAAATGTTTGCAATTTCTTCACAAACAAATATGAAATTCCTTGATTACATATAATATTTAGCATCACAATGATAATACTGCTCTTGCTATGTCTATATGATAATAGTCTGTTAGTCATTTGTGATATATATATATATATATATATATATATATATATATATATATATATATATATATATATATATATATATATATATATATATATATATATCAAAAGGTTTATGACTGTAATCACATATATCAATTTATAACATGTAGATAATTTGTCTGTAATTCTTATTGTCTGAAAAATACAATGACTATATATATATATATATATATATATATATATATATATATTGATTGTGTTTATTGGAAATGTATATGATAGAATAGAACTACAATGCTAATTGGGTTTAATTGTCAAATTGAATTATATGAGTGTGTATATATATATATATGAAATTGAATTCATTGTTCTGTAGAAAAAGAAATATTCTTTTTATTTTATATATTTGCACTAATGAGAAAGACTTGTAGGAACCTTTGAATTATTGAGTTCTTGATAAATGTTGTTTTTACATTTCAATTGGAAAAACTAGTAGTATATCAAAGTTCTTGATTTATGAAAGAAATGCATTATGTTTAATTGATAGATCATCACATAGATAAGATAAAATAAGGGAAAAATAGTAAACTTTTTCAATAAGCAAACCAGTGAAATCATTTGATCAATGGAAATAATGTTTGTATTTTTGAAATATAGATATTTATGATTATGGAAAACTAAACATAGGAAAACTATGTTGTATGTAACTTGGTAAAGTACAAACTTTCAAAAGAAGATGCCAAATGTGGGCTTCCAGAGACGATAGTTTTACTTTTTCTAAAACTATCTTTTTATTAATTGCTTGGCCAAGCAATTGTACCATTGAAATAGATGGATTTGTTTAAAAGCCTAGAACTATGTATGTCTCTGCCACATCCTGTTGCAAGATTTTATGTCATTCTAGGATTAGGATGCATATAGGAAATAGGCATGCATCGATTTTTCCCTCCCACTTACATCATTCCAGGTTGCTAGGCTCCCTGTGTAGGGTCGATGCTTTCTTCAAGTTAGGAAGAATCCTAGGGAAGTTCAGTACTTCGTGATTGGGTGGAAAAAGCACCTCAACCACTCTCTTGGTCTTGGTTTGTAGATGATCAGAGGATCAAGGTAATTGAGATTAGATATAATTATTGATATGGATATTTGATTTATATATATTATTTTGTATGGCTTCATTGCCAAGTTGCAATTGTAATATGATTCATGGATATCTTGATGATAGTCCTTCCTTGTGTAACATTGAAACAGATGTATTGTAACACCAAATTGGGTTTATGTAAACTATTTTGTAATCCATTCTGGTATATGGATCATTATTCTTATTCATGGATTCTTGCCATTTTATGTTATTATGATTGGAAACTATTATTGGTTGATTATCTTACTTATGGAATATGCTTCTCATTTCGGGTACTATTTTCTGCATCTTACACTAATATCTAATAATACATTATGTTGTATGCCTAAGTAAACTTAAGCATAGGTAAATGGTAAAGACTCATTTACACCAACACTTCCTTAGGAGTTCAAGGATCTTCACCATTCTAAGGGTTCATCACATAGGTGACATCATTGTTTGTTTATTGTAATTTGGATCATCATATTATCATTGTTTCAACCTCTGCCCCCATGAGGGAACACACTCTTTATCAATCAATGGTGTTGGGAAGCTTGAATGCTATCCTGAGATTTGATTAAAGTAAGTCCCTAAACACCATAACCCCCAAACCACTTCTTATCTTCTATGTGTTGGTTATAAGAGTGAGATCTTGAAAATATAGAGCTACAGAAAGACTGGGTACAAAATAGGGTTTTGGGATCTAAATACTATTACATAATATTCCCTCACCAAGGACTTGGGTAGTATCGCCTATGTCCCTCTGCCTTTTCTTAGTTTAGATCTGACATCAAAACAATATTTGCAGCAACTTTCCAGTTCACACCTTCAGCTAATTCTTCCAATCAGGACCTCGGTGGTACCACCGAGGTCTTCCAACACCTATTCTTTCTAGAGATAGGTTATATCATTCCCTTGATTATCCCTGTGCAATTGGTTTTTGGGTTTCTATCATTTTTTCTTCATTATAAGCATATCATTGTAGAAATTTGGTTTCATGCATTGTTAACTAAGGGTTTGATAAAAAGGCTAAATTAAATGTTATCCATCTATAATGCATAGAATCACAAGGTCAGTAGATGAGTCCTCCTTCATTTGGTAGTGATTTGGCTTGGCCTTGTCCTTGAACATTATATGGAAAAGGGTTTGATCTAGTTTGCATTCTAGTGGTTATCATTCTTCTTTTTCATACTAAACAATATAAAAAAACATGAAATATGCAATGACATAAGTAAATAATCACTTACCGCTGCTCGATAATACTCCTCAATCATCCACTTCTCATCTTCATCCACTTGAGAGGTAGGTGCATGGACTAGAGTTGTGATAGCTTGTGAAAAGCATGAAGAAGTAAATTAGACTAAAGATAAATATAATTTATTTGCATTAAAATGATGTGAGATAAAATAAGAAATGCAGGTATTTACATTATTGGCTCATACCTTTGTTGAAGACATTCAAGACATAATTGTTACAACAATGCCCACCTCTATTGTACCATGAATATTAAGAGTTTGAAATGATGTAATCAACTAAAAATAAAACAATATTATTTGACCAAAATTTACATATATAATGATTAAAAGTTTAAAAAAAATACCTTAGTGAAAATTGATATATGACTACTCCCACAAACTTCTCATGATGTTGGAGGTCTAACATCCATTTTTTCATCATCAAATTTTTATTTTAAGATTAGGTACATTGATGTATGACAAAAAAAACATGTAGTATATTTACTATTTTGTTACAAATTACATACATGTGGACTCAACATGGTTGCATAGCCATGTGCTAGAGGGCAGACAAATGTAGGATGAATACTTTGACATTATAATTTCATAATACATACAACTCTTTACAATAATTTTTAGTCATAATAGATTAATATATTAATTATAGATTTCAAAAAGAAATATAATAAATTGTAGAACCTTATTGAAAATTACCTATTGGTTAAGACAAAGGTCATATCTAACAACTCATCCATCATTACCATATTATTTAATATAGATGTGTCTACTCCTAACCCTATGTAGCATACTCCTCAAACTATGGAGCATCCTCTCCTATGTGTGTATCATAAACACCCTCAAACCCATAATGATAATTAGATCCATAGTCATAATAATTACGTTGTGGTCCCATTAACATCTAGGAGGCTTACCCTGTGAAAGGTGATACTATGTTGTAATAAGGTCTATGTGAGGGAACTAATTGACTATAGGGTATCCATCTCAACACTCTCCTTCATAATGGAAGGAATTGTGACATGTTGAATGTTGAACATCAAAAATACTAAGAAGGGGGGGTGAATCGGTATTCTTTTAAACCATTCAAACATTGAACATCAAATCCTTTTAGCATAATTACTTGTAGTAAATGAAATGAAATATAAACCATGTAACAACCACACATAACACATGAACACTAGGATTTTTACATGGAAAACCCAAAATAGGAAAAACTACGGTGAGGATTAGCTCACAATATATTATGATAAAGCAACTAGTTAATGTTGATACAATTGGTGGACTCATTGCCCAAGAATGTTCACTGCAAGTGGCTTACTTACCAAAGAACTCAGTGTCTTGAATGAAAGAGATCGAAGAAGTGGCTCACTGTTATTATTTGAATTTTTATAATTGCATCTAACATATGCATGGAGTACAATTCCAATGAAGCTCAAGTTACTAAACAATACTTAGCACACTATTCTAAAATATCACACTATTATGTTCTTTATTTGCTCATCCACAATCTTGTCGCACTGCTCTGCATTTACTCAATTCACATCCATAGGCACTTGTTGCATCATTCAAATCAAAAACATATCATCCATACTTTAAACACTGAAAATAGTCCTTCATATATATTCCCTTCTTTCATAAAATCAATTAGGTTGGCCTTATTAAGTGTAACGGGAAAAATATCAAAATATAACTTATCAGCCTCAAATCTTTACACACACACTCCATACCAAGATTTGAACTTTGAAACAAATTGAGATAGGTCTGTATGGACCTAAAATAGCTCCCAATTAACTCAGAAAAGCTTCTTTACCTTCCACATAACTTCACACTTAATAAGTTAGCTCCATTGAAGACCTAATACAAAAATCCTTCAACTGTAGATCCATATACTAACTCATACATCTCCAATCAACATGAATACTAGAAGTCACACTCTATTCACATATGTTAACATTCCCTTAAAATGACAAAGTCAGAAACCAATCCGTAGAGGAATGCAGACTCTTTTACACACTTGCTCTAGACAGAAAATAATTGTATTCTATCAATCTAAACTTCTATCACCCATAACTTTCACACCGTATGTTAAAAACATACAAAATTATTGATTTAGAAGCATCTAACAATAAAAAAACATATACTAGAACCGTAGATCAAAATCTTTGAAATTATAGACCAATGCAGACCAAATTACGGGATGCTCTGTAACGCATCAATTTCTTAGCCAAATTTCATAATAGGTTTCTTACCGGATCAAACCTTCTTACAAATTAGTCTTCTTACAGATGATCAAAATTTCTTGCAAAATTATCATTTATTTGAAAATTATCTGCACCTTAACAAAGTGTAATGCTGAACAATGTTGACATCAATGACAACACTACAATGTATGACTATATGGTTATGTTTAATCGCATCAATGAAATCTCCTCATTCTTCCAACAATCTCCCCCTTTGTCATTGATGGAAACATGCCAAACCATTACACCAAAATACTCTCCCCCTTCGACATCAAGAGCAAAGGACGTATATAGCAGTCTTTATTCACACCAAATCTCCCGCTATCAAGTATACTCATGTGTGTGTAAACTGAAAGTTTGAACTAACTCCCCTTAAGAATATATGTATAGATTGAATTAACTCCCCCTTATATATGTATTAGAGCTAGAACGAAAAAGAGTTGTATTGGAAATTGCTCTATATATTCTACATATATACAAGAAGTCTGAAACTAAAAATTGTAAATGCATAAAGAAAGTAAAATGTATTATCACCCAGATGAAGTAGGTGCCTGTAACTTCTACACTTGAGTCTACCATTCTTGTTTTCCATCATTCCAAACCTTCTTGGCTTCTTCAAGTATTTTGCATTAAGAGTTTCAATGTCCATTAGGAACTCTTCTCCTTCTTCCAGAGTGTAGGGTATAGGATTTATTTGTGAAACTTTTGTTGCACTCAAAAAAGATTTTGAAATAATCATGAATTTGGGATTAGCAAATCCCTTATTTCTCCAAATTGTAAAATAATGTTCTCTTTTTGGGCTTACAATTGAAAATATTCCTTATGTAGATCTTCAATGGCATTCCTTGTGTTCCCATCAAGATCTAGTGTGGGATCATAGGCACCAAAGGCATTATTGATCTGGGACTCAATTGAATCCATCTCTTTTTTTATGCTTTGAGTGGCTCCGGGCCACTTTAGGCCAAACCGGAAAAGGGCCTTTGCCTCACCTACACAGTCTTGAGCATCTTTCAGTTTTTCCTAAAACCTTTTATGTGCAATGGCACATTTCTCAGTAAGCTCATTCATTCTCTTTTCATAGTTTCTTTTCAACCCCATCTTCAATTTGTTCCTTGAGTCTGGAGGCATATTCTTTAAAAGAATCAATTAAAGATTTCAAATTCTCTATACTTGAAAGTGGTGTATCAATATCTGTACCAGGTATGACATCTTGTGATGCCTTCACTACTTCATCAATCAGATCTCTACATTTTTTATGTGTTTGTATTACTTCTTTTCTAGCAGATGCAAGGAATAAGTCTCCTAGTTATAGCTTTTTGAGAGGAGAGATCTTATCCATGTCTATTTTTCCCTATTGTATTGGTAAATGGAGTACTTGTGATGAAACAACAAGTTGGAAGTCAAGCTATATGCTTAATAGATTCTTTAGAGAGTCTCTGGAAGAACCAGAGAAATTACTAGAAGTCTTTGCCAAATCCTTTTCTTTATCATCACCGGAGCCTTTAATATTTTCTTCCTTCATATCTGAATCTCCAAGAACATTTTTGTCCTTATCTTCATCTTCTTTATTAATTTCTTGTTCCTCTTTTTCTTTTTCCTTGTACTTTTCTACTTCATATTTTTTGCATTTTCTGCCTCTTAGGTTTTCACAATATTGTCTGAAGGAGAAGTGATTGTATCTTCTTCAGTTCCTTGCTCATTTATGACTTTGTTAACATTATCCGTAGGAGAAGAAAACTTAGTTACCAAAGGAGGAGAGGATACATCTTCCTTTTCATCATCCTTACCCATAGCAGTCTTTTCTTCAATGTTCTCTTCTGCTTCCTTTAGGTATGAGCAATTTCTTCCAATACCAGAGCAACATTGTCCAAATTTTATGCACTGTCTATTTCGTGCTCATGTTGAGCATCAATGTTTTGGACTTCTTCTTTAGTAACAACATTTGGAAGACTGCTCTCTAAGAACATTCTATATTTCTAAGCTATGTCAAAAATTTAATAAATAGTCTCTTTTTGCAACTTCTCAAAGTCATGCCTATCTCTACTCATTAGAGTAGTTACTCTCTACTTCACTTTGAGCTGAGTTGAATACAGTTGAGCTAATGTATCTCTGTCCTCAGCAGATAATGAAGTACCAACCTTTTGCAGAGCATATTCTTTTATTTTTCCTTATTCTAGGATGGTTGCTTGTCTCCTTTTCAACAAAATATCCTAAAGTTTCAGAAGAATTTGATCTTCTATATTTTTCATGTCTACTTCTAAAATAATAATATACTTGATTCTAGCCTCTACTATGGTGGCTTTATCCAACTCACTAGCTCCACTGTACAAAGAAGCAGTTTCTCCCAGGGCATCATGCTATACAATACTATTAAATAACAAATCTAAATTTGTAGGAGTACTTGGTCTTACCAGTTCTGATTTGCTTTGTACTGTGTCTTCATCTGGAGACCTTTGTTTGGTTGTCTTTGTCTTCTTCTTCTTAGGTGCCACATTCTTGGTAGCCTCTTTCTTCTTTTCTCGCATATGGATAAATTTTTTTTCTTCTCTTACTCTAGATCTTCTTCACTTTTAGATTCTACAATCTGAATTTTCCTTCTCTTTCCACTTGCTTCATAGTGTGAAGCATCTTTTGTCCTTTTCTAGACCAGTTTAGGTTCTTCTTCTTCTTCTTCTTCTTCTTCTTCAAATTTTTTTCTTCTCTTACTCTAGATCTTCTTCACTTTCAGATTCTACAATCTAAATTTTCCTTCTCTTTCCACTTGCTTCATATTGTGAAGCATCTTTTGTCCTTTTCTAGACCAGTTTAGCTGCTTCTTCTTCTTCTTCTTCTTCTTCTTCTTCTTCTTCTTCTTCTTCTATACTTGTGCTTGCATCCCTCTTTCTAGCTACCTTTGTCTTTACTCTTTTCTTGTCATGGGCAGTAGGAGCAACTTCTGTGGATGTTTTCTTCTTCTTAGCCTTAGAAACTTGAACTACCAAATGAGTTTTCTCCTTTACCATAGGACTAGTAGTAGCTTTTCTCTTCTCACCTACCATAGGCATAGTCCAGAGGACTTCTGGAGGGTAGGAGGGGTGGTATCAATTCTACCGGATCTTCTTGATCTTGTTGAGCTCTTTGCAGCACTGGTTTCACCATTAGCTCATGCTCTTAGCTTTTTGCACTTGCTCTCTGGAAAACCCCATTCTTTCTGCACAATCATCCATCATTATTTCAACTTTCTTCTTTATTTCAAGTTTTTTGTGCTCTAAGTGCACTTCTATAGATTTCTCCTCAAAAGTGCCAAATCTTTCTTTGGTGGTATCCTTAGGGATATTCAACAATACATCAGTCAAACCATTAATTTCATGCTCATAAATTTCATATCCCATAGCAAGGATCCATACAGTCCTTGGCTCAATAGCTTCTAACATGCATTCATCAGTGGAAACCAAAAATGTAATATCATTTTGATAATTCTCAACTATTTTCATTGGAATTCTTTCTCATGCTTACATCTTTTTTTGAAATACTACAAAGAATGCAGTAAAGGCATTATCTTGTACTTTGGGGTCACCAAGAATTCCTATGAAATCTACACTTTGATGCACGACAGGCCTTCCTTGCATTCATCTCACATTCTAGGTTCTGAGAAGCTCTTGCAAAAAATAGGAAAGTATGCAAATTACAAGAGTTCCAAACTTGAAAGGATACTTCTTCTCTTTTATTTGCTTCATTTTTTTCTAAAAATTGCTCTCTCAACAGCTCACAAAGATCATAATTGGAACCCTTTTTTACTATCTCATAAGCCACATCGATGGTGGTGGAAGAAACTGAATTTTCTCTATTGGTAAAGTAAATCTTATAACCTATCACCATATACACATATCTTACCATTGGATTCTGGATAGGATTCACTATGAGGGCTCTCTTGTTAAAGGTAACACTTTTTAACTCCATTACTACCTCATTCTTGATTGATTTCAGTACTTGAATAGGTTTGGTGGACTACAGACTTGTAACTTCCCTTATCACTTCCTTTGTTATCATTCTTGGCATATCCAACCATACAAATTTGTCATCAAATCTGCTTATAGCTACCCTAACCCATTTGTCATCAAAACAAAAATTAGGGAACCACTTCCATACATCAAGTTTCTTTTCCACAAGGTTTTAGTATTCAAGTTTTAGGGAAAAATAATCTCCTATAAGTTATTTTACCCAGATATCTCCTAACTTCCTGTGACCAAATTCTTCGATTTTGTCATGAATGTAAATCCTTATGCTTTTAGTCGGTAAAACCCAATGTGGAATAGATGAAAGTGCTCCAAATAGATCATCCTTAATACATTTGGCAAGAAATTTCTTAAATTTAGGTTGAGGTTTCTCTATTACAAAAATAACCCTTGGAGTTTCCATTGAAAATACTAATGAATACTTTAAAACAAGATCTTTGTGAAATTAGGGCTAACCAAAAATAAAAAAATACCTTTTCTTCATTTTGTTGAACTGGGGTTTGGATGTAATGTATCTCTAAATCACCTTCATCTCTTCTTCTACCCTCAACTCCCTTCAAATGCTTTTGTGAATGATTTTACTAAGTAAAATCCCTTTGATAACCTTTTAGATTTGACCTAATTCACATTAAATTCCTCAAACAATAAATCTATCAAACCTTTCTTTGTTTACACAGTCACCTTCAAGTACTCTGCAAATTTCCACATTATGAGATTTTCTACCAGAATTTTCTCCAATAGTTCAAGCATAGTATCCCACATAATATATCCTTATGCTAAAGCATCAACATCTTTTCTTTAGTAGGGGATGATATATTTTCATTAAAGCTCCCCCTGAGCCAAAGCTCTCAACTTAGTTTCCAAAGGAAACTTCTGCACTAGATGTAACTTCATATACATCCTTAACCTTTATTTCTTCCTTCTCCAGATATTTTCCATTTCCTTCTTTGTTTCTATAGGATCAATCTTTTGTACTAGTTCATTCCTCTAAACTGGTTTATCCTTCTACATGTTTCTACTTCTACAAAACTTAGAAATGTGGCTAGGCTTATTACAATTGTAGTATATAACATTCTTCAGACTAGTATTCCTTTCATTCATTCTAGATCTACATTGATTAGATTTATGCCCAAATCCATTGCATGTATAATAGTATCCTTTGAAAGATTGAACCATTCTACCACTGTTATAGCCATCCATCATTCAAGACTTCTACATTCCCTAGATTTATGACCAAATCTCTTGCATGTAAAACATTGACCAAAGAAAGATGGAACATTCTAATTCGTTCTTCTTCTACATTATATTGCCTTATGTCCAAATTTATAGAATGAAAAAAACCATTGAAATATGGGTACCTTTGTGCATTTGGCCATCTAATTGGTGGTCTTCTAGTTTTATTTCTTTGATTCTAGAGTTGTTTGCCATTGTTCTTATTTTTAGCATTTGATGTCTGACTTGAGTTTGAACTTTCACCCTTTTCAAATCCTTAAACCTCTTTATCATTAGGACCTTTCTAATTTGCAATCATTTCATCAAGCTTTGCAATATTCATCCTCAATTTGTATTCATGACTCCATGCTTTCTCAAGATCAAATTTCAGATTCACAACCTCTTGTTCAAGCCTTCTACATTCTTCAAATTTTATTTTCACAAGTGCATTAAGATATTCCTTAATTCTCTTCTTTTCTTCAATTTGTACTTTTAGATTGGTGATGGTTTCATTTTCTTACCCCAATTGTTCATTGACCTCCCTATGCTTTTCTCTGAACTTCTTGATTTGCTCTTTCAATTTCTTGATGTACTCATTTTCTTTGACATTTTCTTTCAGATCTCTATTTTTTATTTTTAATTCTTTCAAGATCCTAAAGGACAACATTGAGTTCTCTTATATTGTCAAGAATACCATCTTCTTAAGTGAAATTAATAGCAAGAATCCTTTCTAGAGGAATATGCAATCTTCTAGCAGCCATGTGTTCAATCTCCAAGATCATTCTTGAGTGGTTAGGCTTCTTCCAAAGGACTTAGCTCTGATTAGAATTCTTGAACACTTAGAATACTTAGAGGGGGTGAATTAGTATTCTTTTAAACCATTCAAACATTAAAAATCTAATCCTTTTAGCATAATTACTTGTAGTAAATGAAATGAAACATAAAACCTGTAACAACCACACATAAAACATGAACACTAGGATTTTTACGTGGAAAACCCAAAATGGGAAAAACCATGGTGAGGATTATCTCACGATATATTATGATAAATCAATCAGTTAATGTTGATACAATTGGTGGACTCGTTTTCCAAGAATTCTTACTGTAGGTGGCTAACTGCCAAAGGACTCACTATCCTGAATGAAAGAGATAGAAGAAGTGGCTCACTACCAGAATTTGAACTATTATAATTGCATCTAACATATGCATGGAGTATAGGTCCAATGAAGCTCAAGTTACAAAATAATACTCAACACAATGTTCTAAAATACTGCACTACTCTACTCAATATTTGCTCATCCACAATGTTATTACACTACTGTGCATTTACTCATTTCATATCCATAGGAACTTGTCACATCATTTAGATTAAAAACATACAATCAATACTTTAAAAAACCAAAAATAATCCTTCATATATATCTACTTCTTTCACAAAATCAATTAGCTCGGCCTTATTGAGTGTAATAGGCAAAATATCAAAATATAACTTGTTGGCCACAAATCTTTACACTAATGCTCGCACCAAGATTTAGACTTTGAAAAAAATTGAGATAGGTCTGCATGGACCTAAAATAGCTCTCACTTAACTTTGTAAAGCTTATTTACCTTCTACATAACTTCACACTTAATAGGTCAGCTCTGTTGAAGACCTAATACAAAACTGTTCAATTGTAGATCCATATACTGATTCATACATTTCCAATCAACATGAAAAATTGAAGTCACACTCTATTCACATCTATTTACAATCCCATAAAAACTGCAAAGTTAGAAACCAATCCGCAGAGGAATGCAAATTCTCTTACACACCTACTCTGGACTAGAAATAACTATATTTTGTCAAGCCTAACTTCTTTCACCCATAACATTCACACCATATGTCAAAAATAGACAAAATTCTAGATTGAGAAGCATCTAACAATCAAGAAACATATACTAGAACCATAGATCAAAAACTTCAATTTGCAGACCAATGCAGACCAAATTACCGGATGCTCTGTAATGCAAAAATACCAGAGTTGATTCTTAGCCAAATTTCATAATAGGTTCCTTACCAAATCAAACCTTCTTGCAAATTAGTCTTCTTATAGATGATCTAACCCTCTTGCAGAATTATCAATTATTTGAAAATGATCTACACCTTAGCAAAGTGCAATGTTGAACAATATTGACATCAGTGATAACACTGCAAAGTATGATTGTATGCTCATGTTGCCAATAGCAACACCAATGACATCTCATCATTCTTCCAACATTGAATAGATAGCTTGGCTAGGGGTCTCATTCGGGGGTCTTGGGCATGATGTTCCCTCTTCCTATCCTATGCAGAGTGTTTGCCTCTACCTTATAAATCACTAATATCAAATTAATTTAGAATATCATTGAGGACAAACTCACAATAGAGTTTACTCAAGAAATATTGGGGCACCTCATTATTGTTGCATGGGGATCGTCAAAATCCATCCACCACCTATCTCACAAATTATCTCTTATTCCTGGATGTTGGCACCAATGAATATGAAATCTTTTGCAGCTTCCATGCATGGGCTAATTTATTTTTGGATCAATAAATAGGGCACATAATTTAGATTTCAATATTTTCTTATCTATGACTTGTTTATATGATATTTTATATATAATGGGTATATAACGATTATATATAAAGTCATTTAAAAATCTATATGATTCAGCCACCAAATACTTTCAAATTGTAATGTATTTAATAGATTATGTTCTTTAAAAAAGGCCTAGGATCATGAATTTCTATGAGGGTCAAATGTGAACCTTTAATCCAAATATTTTAAGTATTATTCCTTGTGAATTCTTATTCATTCTTTTTAAAATGAGGACATTAGTAAGGAGTGATGCCTCTTCTTAGTGTTGGTCATGATCCTTCATGTAATGGTCGCAAGCCTTTCATTCATCTTTTTTTTTCTAATAATTTAATGGTTTAGTTAGTGGAAGTGATCTGTTAAACTTCTTTTTCTTCGGCCCTACAAGATTGTAGAAATCTTGGCTTAAATAATATGAAATCAAGAAAAATATAACATGTTTTAAGACACATAAAAAGTGTTAGGATATAGTACCATGGAAATTGAAAGTGGGGATGGGAAAATCTGCATAAATATAAAAGTATGCCACTTATCCAAACCTAAATCAAAGGCTTGAAAATTTTATATTAACTCGTGTCACTGAAAATTCAATGTTGGAATAAATGAGAATTTAAGTATATATTATCTCCTTGGAAAAACCTAGGATGAGACTAAATTTCCTCTAGAAGCCTTCTCAGTAATCTTAGACCTCAATATCTACTTCCAAAGTATATCATAATAATCTATTCCAAAAAAAATTAATAATTTTACTATACTAAATTCTATCCTTTACTATGCGCAACACATTATTATATAAAGAGGGAAGGTTGAAATATTCATTGAAATATTTTATCTATAAATTTTATGCCACATATCACCAGATCCTAACTTTAAAATTACTTTTTTCCTTAAAAGAGGTTCTTTGAACATTAACCATTCTGAGTTTTCATAAGACAATGATAAATGGTCAGTCCAAATTTAGGACATACCCTACTGCAATTTCATGTCTTGTTATCTTTCTTTAGCTCTAGGTACCTTGTTGTATTTCATACCATTCAATGATTAAAAAATCTAAGATAAACAAAAATTATGAAGGCTTTAAATCATGCAATCCAATTAAAATTGCATGTGAAATCCTTAACTCAAACGCATGTTTTGGTGGTCATTGGGTTAATCCTACATTCGTACAAATTGTGAGATAAGGGTGATCTATAAATATTTAAATGTTCTGAAAGCTTTTCCAATAGGAAAATATGCTAGAGTGTGAAAATCCCAAAGTAGTGAATTACATTCACAATTCCTCCTTTCTAACAAATCCTACAATTGTACCATAAGATTGAGAAGTTCCATAACTATTATATAGTAAGTTTTTCTATTCGAGCTTCAATTCTAAGTATAAGGTCAATAGAAAAATCAAACTTCCTTTTGAATGAAAGTCCTCAGAACTCTTCTCAAAACAATCTCTAAAACACCAAATCAAGGTGAAATGGCATCTAGAATGTGGGACCCTCCATTGGCATATGGACAATAACTAAATAATCTCAATTATCAATAGTCATGATTTACCACATTTTGAATTAAATTATTTTCAACTTCTTTGATCATTCAAAACTAGGCTTTTCCTTAATTTTTTGATCCTTTTAAGATACATATAATAAGGGTGAACCATGTGTGTAGATATATATTGAGTATGTACCATACATAGATTAACAAATGTAACAAGCTAAGGTTGATCTTGGTGGTGTTCCCATACAATAGTAATTTCTTTCTTTGGAATGACACTATATATGAGACATTATAAGATACTATTGAGTAGAAAGAACCTTCAAAATAAATTTGTTGGATTAAACATGATTTAGAATATGAAGTAAGTGGTGTGAATTAGAGTGCATTTCAATGAAGCACAAAAGCTATCATAAGAGTTATGTTAATTCTCAAAAATTAATACAATATTTTTCGATTGATGATATCATTTTGAGAGTTAGACTTGTTGGATTACTAAAAATATTCAATGTTGATGAATTTATCAAAAAATATTTAAAATTTTTAAAATCTTCAAGACAATAGAGCCAGTTGCATATAAACATTCTTTATTATCCATCCTATTTAAGATGCATGATGTATCTTGTGTTTATGTTTTAAGGAGGTGCATCTCCAATCCATCTAATTTATTCGATCTAGTGGATTTGAATGTAGCTCATCCAAGTGTCTGAAATCTCAAAGTATTGATCAAATTGTCCTAACAACATTTAATTGACAAGTATTAAGATTAGGGTTGGATAATTTGTTTAGGAGAACTCAAATAAGGTGTAGCCTTTATATCCATACCATTTAAGCTATTTATAGTTCCTTACAAGCTGCTCTAATTTTGTGCTATTATAGTCACGTATAATCAAACATTGTTTTACATTTCCATTCTTATTGACGTGTCTTCAACTTTTACAACATTATTTCAATGAAACACACAGGTTGTTTTTACAACCATCTAAGGAGATCAACATTGCTCTCAAAGAATTTTCATTCCTGCTATAATAAAATAGATAAAAACAATCCATCCCCTTTTACAAAACATAATAATGACAAGTTGAATCAAAAGATAAGGGGAAAGGATACCAAACTATTACACATCCATAGATAAAGTGGAATTGCATAAAATTTCAAAGCATCTTTGGCTGCTATATTTCCTATTTCTGTCTTGGGTGTTACTTTTATTGAGATTCAAGTATTCTCTAAAAACTCTAAATTTCTTGGGTATAAATCACCTACTTGTAATGGGTGGCTATCACCCTAATAAATTGTCTACGGAGTAGGCCTGGAAAGAATAGATCACCCATTGCTTTAAGTTTTTTTTGAATTACTACTATATGTTTAGTAGGATGACTATTGTTTCCTTAAAAAAAACATGACAAATTATACATAATTATGTTCATGAAAATCATGTATGATCTTCATTGTAATGATCATTAGATCATCTTCATTCAATTTGTCTATATTGTAGGATCAATTACAAGTATCTCAAAACAAGTGTGCATTTAAGAAATGTAATATGATCAAACTAGTTGTTATACCTATTAAAGCCAACATGTAATAAAATAAAATAAAAACCTATCATATAAAAAGACCAAACTTCCCTTGTAATAAGTTGATTTACCTTACCATATTTAGACTAGATATTTGACCTAGATTTCTATGGAATACTATATGATCATTGGAAAATGACAAATGTATAGCAAAATTAATAATTAATCATGGTATTTATTTTTTATTATATAAGGTAGCTAAAACAAGGGGCCGAACCCTTACAAAACAGTAAAAAGAACCCCTAGAGGCATCAATACAAAAGAGCCTCGAAACAGTCACAACATAACCCACTTAACTAGCATAAACAACATAGATAGCAACACCAATCTAAAGACAATATATATGAAATAGCAGAGTAGCAACAACATAAAAGAAACTAGAACTAAGGAGAAAGATTCTCCCATCTTTTAGCCATGGTTTCAATAAATTCATCCAACTTTTTAAAGTTCTCATCTTTGTCAACAGTAGCAGTAGCCCCAAGATCCTGCAACATAGAAAGATTAACTAAAACAATACGCCTGAGCATAGTGGAAAAGGACTGCTCCATCTTCTCAACATGACCCCTCAGGACAGCAATGTCATTCCTGTAACTAGCATCTTCCTCCATTTCATCAGCAGCTTCCTCCACAAACATCTTTCCCCCTTCATCAGCATTATCCTCAGAATCACCAACAGCACCACCAGAAGCCTCCATCGGTTTATTTGCATTCTTACCCCCAGCATCCTCGAAAATCTCCTGAACTTCCATAACCTTGGCCACATCACCTTGAGTGGACTCTTTAGACGCACTCTCAGAATAATCTATAAGTTTAGCTTTTGGCACAGGTTTTCCAGCAATCCTCCCCAACCTCCTAACCCCAGAGGAAAAGCCCTCCTTCGTATCCTTAGCAAAAAAATTAGATTTACTGCCCGGTCCCATAGGGGTACTACAAATATTTTTAGGGGTCCCCATAGCAACCCCCACAGTATCCTCTTCCATCCCTCTTATTTTCCTCTTCTTGTTCTTCACACTATCTTTAGAGACCGAAGTGTTGGTAGCGGTCACCATGGGAATCTCCTCATTAGATAGAGAGAATGAAACCCCTTTCAACTTAGAAGAAACAGGGGAAGGGCATGGCTCTTCAGAAATAGCAGTATCATCTAGGTTGGCAGACATTTCCCCACTATGAGTCTGGATAGTGTTGTGATGTTCACAACACGCCCCATTTTGCTCCTCAGCAAAATGAGGACCCCTGCTGTTGCTTTGCTTTTTTTGCTTCTGCTTGTGTTTGTTCTATCTAGTGGTAAAGGGAAAAGAGAGTCAAATTTGTAAACCTTGTTAAAAATATAGAAAATTGCATTTTCAGTACCATTGCATAATATGGTTAGATTCCTTGTAAAAAATGAGCCAGGGTTGCTTTTTGAACCATCTTAAAATTCATCATATTTTGCAAGTTATGATCATTTAGGTAAAATGTACTATCAGGTTTTGCATGATAAATAGTCAGTTGTTTGCCTTTTTCTTGTTGGCATTCATTTTAAATTTCAAAAAATTTCATACTTAGTGGTTCCGGGTCGTGGGCAATTTTGTCTGGGTTCCACTCTATATGTTACATTTGATTGTTGTGCAGAAAATACATCAATTCACTTTAATCACCATTACTTATTCATTGGAAGTGTTTTTATAGGTTTGAACTTGTGCGTTGAACCGTCCGATTGAACCTTTTTTGGTTCAATGGTTCAGGGTTCAATTGGTTCAGCATGTTCAAAAATGTCTAAAAGGGGTGGGCTGTTATTTCGTATTACAATGTTGAACCGCCGCATTGAACTGCTGCGTTGAACCTTATGGTGGGGTTCAATGGTTCAATAGTTCAATAAACGAGAAGGATCAATAGGAGTCATGCTGATAGTGGTAGGGTTCGATGATTCGGGTTCAAAGGCTTTGGTAAGCCTATGGCCGAGGTAGTCATCGGCGTAACATAGTGCTCGGCTGAGTTTGAATTCATCGTGCTGAAGGATATGGTCTCGCCGATAGCCAAGGGCTATCGGCATAGTAGTAGTTGTCGGCCAAGTCTTTGGGGCCTTTGCCGATGGACAGGCGTCAGGCTGATGGAAGAAAGGGAGAGAAGACTTAGCCGAAATGCGAAGGAAGGGAAGACATCGGCGGGACTCTCGCCGATATAAGAGCATCGGCCGAGGAAAGGGCAATCGGGAGAGGGCATTTGTGAGTCGCTGATGGTGAGTCTCACACCAATGGAGAGCAATGAAGGGTTTGTCGGTAGGAGTCAGGCTGGCAAAGAGAGACATCGATGCAACAAAAAGGTATCAGATAGCGAATGGCAATCGGTGAAGTTTTAAGTAGCTTCACCGATATCGTTGGTCACGCCAATAGATGAGGGAGGGCTTAGGTTTAGGGGCCATTTCGGCCAGACAGCGGTAGTCGGAGTAAGGTTTAGGACCTTTGCCGATGGGCAAGGTCAGGGCGATGAGCAAGTAAGCTGGGCCATCGGTGAAACAAAAGGCATCGGTAGAAAGAATATGGAGTTCGCCGATGGCGAATCTCTCACCGATGGAACAAAGCAAAGATGATCAGCGGAAAGAATATGGAGTTCGCCGATGGCGAAACTCTCGCCGATGGAACAAAGCAAAGAGGCATCGGTGGAAGGAATATAGAGTTCACCGATGGTGAATCTCTCGCCGATGAGGAGGAAATAAAGAGAAAAGACCATCGGCCCATGTATTTTGAGACATGTCGATGGGCAATATCAGCCCAATGAACATAAGGAAAAAGCAAAAGAGAAAAGGGCCATCAGCCTAACAATGAGGATCAGCGAAGAAGATTTAGAGTTCGCTGATGGCGAATCTCTCACCAATAAGAAGGAAACGCAAGCCAATAAGGCTATTGGTGTAACAAAAGGTATCGGTCAGGAAATTCATGTCCTCACCGATAAAGGGATCTCACGTTGATGGAAAGAAACATGGAGGACGAAATAACGAGTAAGGCCATCGGCCAAATAGCGATGATCGGCTAGGGTATTTTTGGGCTCGCCGATGGTGATTCTCACGCCGATGGGCGGGAAATGGGGTGGTGGGAATTTTAAACCATTTTTTTGGCACCCGTTGTATTTTTTTGGTCAGCGATAGTTGACCCGATTGGTTTTGAGTAGTCTGTATACATTTTGAACGCGTTTTGAGGGTTTTTTGAGCTGAATTTCCACATTTTTTGCACAGTCACCCTGATTTAAATAGATATTTTAAGTTTCTCACTATTCATTTGATAAATATGGTACTTATTGCTTGTCTTGTATTGCAGGCTTGGCTTGCAGTTGAGGAAGCAGCTGGAAATTCAACATAGTGACATCATGGAGGAAGGAAATCCAATCTCAGGAGTAGGAAGATAAAGATGAGGTGCGAAGAAGTCAAGGCCAACCAAATGAGGAACAGGGTTGCAGCTGAAGGTATTACTACAATAAACAAATAGAAGTTATTGCTGAGCTGCCAAAACTTCTCAGAAGGGGCAATATTTCACCCAGATTTGACACTGCTCAGAGATATTTTTGAAGAACTGGTTCACCTATATTTATTGCTATAACCAGGGGTTTAGTTAGTTTTTTTTGCTGTAGTGAGTACAATCAGAAAGTCTTTATATGGTGCCTCTCTACACTGTAATATTTTACAACAGGGATTTTTAGAAACACACAGCAAGTTAGCTTAGTTTAGTTTAGAGGTAGAAGAAGGAGGTCGCATGTTTGTCTACAGTAAGGTGTGTGTGGAATGTCTGGCTTCCTTACTGTATCTGTAAAGCTTGTAAGTTCTTTGTAGTTTGATCAATGAAACTAAGAGTCATTCCTACATTGTAAATCATGTATGACTATTTGTTTCTAATACAATAGAATCTGGAGTTCTGCATCTATCTTCTGAGTGTTCTCCTGCTCTTCTTTGTGTTTTGAAATATTATCTTTGAGAGCTTGCAATTTTAAATGTATGTTTGTGAAAATGCTCAGGACTTGCATTTAAGGTTTTCACTGTGGATTTGATCAAATTACTGTAGTATTTACATAGTGCATAACAGAACAATTAGATCCTTCGATAGAGTAAATGAGGTATAGATTAGATCTTTCTAACTTTTCCCAACCCATCTGAAATATTTAGCTATAAACGTAGAAATCAAAAGGAAGTTGTCTCAAATTTGAAGAGGTATGCATAACAGAGTTTAAGGTAGACAGTTTTCATAAATGTATGAAGGAGAAAGCTGCAATAATTTAAGAAAACAATCTAAAACTTGCAGCACAGTAACACTTTTATGCAAAGGAATGAAAAGCATTGACATATCTCATGATCTTTTGCATAATCTTAGTCCAGTAAACCACAAAGAAACTCTAAACTACATAAGGCCCCTTGAACATTACAGCTTCACATTAACCAACTAAACTTGACCAACCGAACCATTGTAGACTTGGGATTAGTTGAATCTTAAATGATTCCTTCTTATCTTTCAAGTATAGTTTCAGTTCATTATATGTGAATTTTAACTTATTGTTATGATTGCATCAAAACAATCATCAACAGTTTTCTGGCGCTAGAAGGAGGGCTAGAAGGCTGTATATTGCAATCACCAATAGTTTTCTAGCGCTAGAAGGAGGGCCTTTCTGAGTTAGAGTTTGTTTCAAACTGGCTAATAACAGTAATAGAGTGACTAGGTCTAGATCTAGTTCAGGGGATATATTTGTGCAACTACCTGATATTAGGCGAGGTAGGAACCCTTTAATTTGGAATCTAAATATATCACAAGCAGGAAGTTCATCTGGAACTCCACCTGGGTCACCTTTTAACATCTGTAGTATTGTGAGTCCTGACAGATCACTGTTTAGATCTTTAAATCTTGATTCAGGCACTCCTGGAGGTCTCAGTCCTCCTATAAATCCTAATCCACCAATCAATCCAGGTATTCCTACAAGTTCAAGTCAAGCTCAAACACCTGTAATGGCTTATTTCGATGTCAATTCTCCCATATTCTTCAATGATTATCATGAGATGCCCAAAAATTTGGAAAAGATATGTCCCAAATACCAGTTGCATCAGGACCCAGAAGACCATATTAGAATATTCAAGGAAGCATGTTTTAGAGCTAGGTTAGAGCATGAGGATGTGGTGTGTAGATTGTTTCCCTACACCTTTAATGAACAAGCCTCTAGCTGGTATGTAAACTTACCCAACGGTTACATTTCTTCCTGGCCGCTTATGGAAGAAGCATTTCTGTCAAGATTTAGGGGACCCATTGACCCTTGCGCTTTGTATCATAAACTAGCTGCTATAAAACGAGGTGAGGGAGAGCTGATTGATAATTTCAATGACAGATTTCAAAAGGCCTATTCTAGGCTGGTAGCCCCTTATACCATAGATGATGATCCCTTGTTGGCTATGTACTATGCTGCCTTGGATCCTTTAACTGTTATGTTTGTCAAAAGAAAACCTGACATAGATTCAATATCCAAAGCCTATAAAGAGGCAGCCTTGGTGAACCAAGAGATGAGACATACAACTTATAACCCATTTGTTAATGGAGGAAGTTTTGGGGTGCAGAATCAGGCACAACCATGGAATGGAACCTCTATGCAACACACTACACTATTAAATCCGGTTCCTTCTTAAAAACCTGTGTATAGTCCTACCCTAATCCAAGCTATAACTCCTTACACGGCTAGCACTTCCAATAACAGTCAAAATAATGGTCAGCCTTTCTTCCAACCTCCTAGGGATACAACTGTGGCAAAAGCACAAGAGGATAGGGAATAAATCAAAGAGATCACTGCACATTTGAAAAGATTAACAACCGAAGTGACGCAACTAAGAAATGAGAACCTCTATGGAAGAGGCAACCAAAACTACAATCAACATCAAAATCACAACCAAGGCCAAAATCAGAACTATAGTTTCAATCAAAATCAGCAGAACAATCAGAACCAAAACTATAATCAGCATCAAGGCCCCAGCCAGGGGCAACCAATGCAAAATAGGGGGCCAGTGATAGATAATAGGACCTGGGGCAATAATAACAAAAATCAGAATCAACCTAGGCCACCCAAGACATGGAACACTGGGCCCAACAACGGTACTCTAGCTTCTCCTTTTGAGAATATAGATAATCATGATGCAAAACAAACGACTAGCATACAAATGGCCAGTACAGCACCCAAAAATTGGTGCAAATTTCACAATACAAATGCCCATGCTGAGCACGACTGTCCACAGTTTCACTTGGCAGCTAGCATTTTTAACATAGATGTGCAGCCTCCTACCTCTGAATTTCTCATTCCCAAGGGTAATGAGGTAGTACCCTCAGGATATAACACAGCATTAGTCTTAGAAACGTTTACCTTTGCAACTGCAGAAGAGAAAGAGGATGAATTGCTAGAAGATGAACCATACTGTTGTGAGAATCTTTATCCTGAATCGGCCTTTGTGTTAAATGCTTTTCAGTTTCCCTTTGAATCTGAAAACGAGATATTAAATGAAACAGAGGAGGTGCAGGCCTTTCAACAGACAAATAAAAGCCACACTTACAATTTGAGGAACAACCCTAGGCCAGGAGGGCCTTTTAACACTTCCATTCCTCCGAATAACATCAATACACCCCCAGATCAGAATGCTAGCAACAATCCTGCCACACTTAAAGCTAATCAGCACACAGATAATGGAACAGCAATACAAAAGGATCAAACAAGTAAAACTGAAGCAATAGAGACAACAAGATTAATGAGTTACTTGTCAGAGGAAATAAAGAAAATTAAGGTTAGTATACCTCTAAATGAATTATTGAAGACCCCAGGGATCAGAAATACTTTTATAAAATCCCTGGATACATCCATGATAGACGAGGTGTCTGCTGATATAACTGTTCCTAATAGAGATTCACCACCTAAAGAGAGGAATAGGAAAGTTGAGCAGCCTTCCAATACAAATGTAGTAATACATGCGGATAAGAGGGATACCCCCCTTTCTTGTTAACTGTTAGATTGTGTGGGAAGAATATACACAATCGCATGGTAGACTCTAGTGCCTCAGCTAATGTAATGCCCTTAGGAATATGTAAAACTCTCGGGCTGACTCCCACCAAATCTGCCAAGGTTGTCACTCAACTAGATAAGACTGAGGTTAGCGTGATAGGAGAACTCATGAACATTCAAATGCAATTAGCCTCAGACCCTAGGGTAAGCCAGATCATTGATATTCAAGTAGTGGATATACCCGTAAATTATGGAATATTGTTAAATAGGGATTGGTCCAAGACATTAAACAGATATATGGCCACTGACTTTTCACACATGTGGTTACCTTGGAGAGGCATCCCAAACCAGATCAAAATAGAGGCAGAGCCCAGAATGAAACATATAATAATAGAGTATAATCGAACTAATGAAATATTATATGCTGCTGTTGAACCAGGTGTCTATAGAATTACCAACAATGGGGTACAAATTGAAGAGATCATGATGTTAAACATTAGAAAGAAATGTGTCAGCAATAGGACAGCATTATTCATTGAGTCTGATGGAAGTTCTTCAGATGAAGAAAACAATGCAATAGACAAATTTGGTCATGCCATTAGACTGGAGGTGGAAGAGTGCATTAAACACAATCTGCCGGTCCAATATAAATTGTACAAAAATAGGTGTAGAGTCCATGATAGGCGACATTCTGAGGAAAGTTGTGAAATATGCAAGGACATCATTGAATATGAATACAAAAAATGTATAGAGAGGGTAGAGTTACAAGAGGAAAATGAGAATCCTTATCCAACACAGAAATATGTTCAAGATAATATAGATGCCTTGATTCTAGATTTAGGAAAAGAAATAAGAGACAAGAGTAGTTGTCTTTCTGAGTTGCAAACTAAAAACACACATATGCAAGTTAACCAAACAGAAAAACCCATGAATAAACAGGACAACACCCCACAGGCAATAAAGGAGACCATGCATGCTACGATAAAAGGTTAGAAAAGTAAAGAGGGCATGTGGACGTTAAAATGTGATGGGTCTAAATCAAAACAGGGTGCAGGTGCAGGTGTTGAACTCATAGATCCTCAAGGTAAATCACATCTGGCAGCATATAGATTACAATTTTCCTGCACTAACAATATTGCTGAATATGAGGCCCTAATTTTAGGACTTGTCATGGCCATCAAGAAAAGGGTGAAAACCATCAGAGTATTTTTAGACTCTGAATTAGTAGTCAGACAAGTAAGGAAACTATATGCCTGCAATTACAAGAAAATGATTAGTTACAGACATAGAGTATGGGGTTTAACAGATTCGTTTGATGCTTTTATCATAGAGCACATCCCCAGAGAACTGAACCATAGGTCGGATGCGCTAACAGTTGTTGCTAGTACATTAGAACCATTGACACTATTAGGATTGAGATGATTTGCTGTTGAGCTAGTTAACATACCCAGTATACCAGACAACGTTACACACTTTCAGGTATTTGGAGGGGATCAACAAATTATTGATTTTTTGACTTGTAATGAGGCATTTGAGGCTCAAATCATTGATGAGCAGGAAAGGCCTGAAGTAACATGGGACGAAGAGGATATAATCAACTTGAAAAGCAACTTCTTACCAAAAGGAGTAATTGAATTAGAACATATCTTTGATTTCGATGGAGTAATGAGATAAAAGGACTTGCCCAAAACAGAAGGGGCAAGTGTGATTTACATAACTTAGGGACTGAGCAAAGTCCACAAAATGTACTAATTGGGAAAGCTTGCTCTGAAAAAATTAGAAAAGAGGTTTTAGACGTTCTGAAAGAATATAAACATGTCATATCATGGACTTATGAAGACTTGAAAACATTTGATGAGTCCATCATAACTCACGTAATACCTTTGAGAAAAGAAGTCAAACCATTTAGGCAAAAACAGAGGCCTGTGAATGCGATTCTAGAGCCTCTAATTTTCGAAGAAGTTAAAAAATTGCTGTCTGCTGGAATAATTTTTCCAGTCAGACATTCTGTCTAGGTGGCTAACTTAGTACCAGTAAGGAAGAAAAACGGAGACATCAGGTTATGCATAGACTTTAGAAATTTAAACAAAGCATCTGAAAAGGATAATTATCCTCTACCCCCAATAGACGAAGTGCTGCAAGCAGTAAATGGCGTAAGAATGATGTCTTTTTTAGATGGTTTTTCAAGTTATAACGAGGTCTTAATTGACAGAGAAGATAGATTAAAAACCACTTTCACATGTAAATGGGGAAATTATGCTTATAGAAGAATGCCTTTTGGTCTGATCAATGCAGGTGCCACTTTTCAGAGAGCCATGGACATTGCATTCTGTGGATTATCAGGTAAGTGCATTGTTGTGTATATGGATGATTTAACTGTGTATTCCAAGGATGCATCCACTCACGCTGAAGACCTCAGGAAAATACTCAAGCGATGTGAAAGGTATGGGATTTCCCTTAATCCTAAGAAATGTATATTTGGCGTAACTGAAGGTAAATTATTAGGCCATGTCATTTCTAAAGGTGGAATTTCAATTGATCTGGATAGAATAGAATCCATGAAAAGTTTGCAAATACCAAATAGTAGGAAAGAGTTGAAATCATTTTTTGGCAAAATTAACTTTGTTCAGAAGTTTATAACAGGTTTTGCAGAGATCATGCAGCCGTTAAATGCCATGTTGAAGAAAGATGCACAGATGGAATGGACGCCAGTGGCCAGAGCTGCGTTTGAAGATATTAAGGAGGCAATTTCTGATGCCCCTGTATTGGCAAGTCTAGACTACACAAGCCCATTTTACATCTACTCCTTTGCATCTTCTCATTCAGTTGCGGCTGCCTTGACACAGAAAGGTGAAAACAATGAAGAGAGGCCCATAGCATTTATGGGCGCGCCTCTGAATGATGCACAGCTGAGGTATCTAGACACTGAGAGGTAGGCATTCGCATTAGTGAAGGCTGTTAAAAAATTTAGACACTACATTCTGCGCAGCCAGGTCAAAGCCATAGTGCCAGATGCAGCAGTAAAGATGTTGCTAATGCGGAACGAGCCTGGAGAAAAAAGAGCCAAGTGGATCACCACGCTGCAAGAATTTGACATAGAAATCATACCCATGAAGCTGGTCAGAGGGCAGGTGTTAGTGCAGACGATAGCAAATACAGATCCTGATTTGATAAAACAGCAATATGTACTGAATTCCTAGAGCACATCAGGCTGGTATGATTATCTAAACACCTTCTTGATAGCTGGAAAGTACCCAAATAGAATGAAGGCTTCTCAAAGGAGAGCTTTGAGGATTAAGGCACAAAATTATATGGTGCAAGGAGGTCTTCTATTCAGGAAGAACCATGATGGAATTTATCTGAGATGCATAAACAGAGCTGAAGCTAATAAAGTGTTGACAGAACTACATGACAAGTACGGAACCGGCCATGGTTCCCATCTAGCTACAACACACAAAATACTGAGGGTAGGCTATTACTGGCCCACAATGTTCAAAGACACTAAGAGTCACATCAGAAGTTGCCACATCTATCAGACTGCAGCAGATAAAGGGAGAAATCAAGCCAATCCACTACAACCTGTGATTGAATCCAGACCGTTTGCATAGTGGGGCTTGGATTTTATTGGAGTCATCAATCCCCCATCTTTTGCAAGACACAAATTTATACTGATGGTAACAGATTATTGTACAAGGTGGACTGAGGCCACCTGCTGCAAATTTTTCACGACTGAGGTAGTTATCAAGTTTCTTGAAGAAAACATCATCACCAGGTTTGGAACTCCCTATTCATTGGTATGTGATAATGGCCCTGCTTTCTCTTCTTTAAAGTTTTCTAAATGGGCATTTGAATACGAGATCATTTTAAGGTTTTCTTTGAATTATTACCCTCAGGGTAATGGGTTGGCTAAATCAACGAATAAAATTTTATTAGACATAATCAAGAAGTTAATTGCAAAAAATCCTAGAGAGTGGAATACCCTGTTAAGATATGCATTATGGGTAGATAGGACCAAGTTTAAAACAGCTTTAGGTAGCATGCCTTATCATTTAGTTTATGGGACTGATCCCATACTTCCAGTAAATCTGAGAATACCAACCTGGAAGTTTGTTAATGAGTATCTAGGCTTTAATAACCATAGGGAAGCCAAAATAGTGCAAATGCTACAACTAGATGAGAAAAGGGGTCAAGCCATCGAGAAGTTTGCCAAACACCAAGTGGTTGTTAAGAGGTGGTTTGATAAAAGGGCAAAAGTCAAAACATTTAGGATATCAGACTTAGTGCTGTGCTGGGACAAAGCACATGAAAAGAAAGGAAGCCATGGAAAATTTGATAAATTATGGCTGGGTCCCTTACAAGTCTCAGAAATAATAGGAGATAACACATTCAGACTTAAGACCTTGACTAGAGAAGATGTGCCATTACTAGTTAATGGCCAGCATTTGAAACACTACTTCCAGGCCTGAGGCAAAGGGCAGACCATTTGGGTGTAAAGTGTTGTAAGTAATGTATAGTTCTTTTTTTGCTGTTTTCTTTTTGGTTGGTTGTTTGTGTAGTTTGTCTTCTGTTTGTTGCTATTTTATGTTTCTTGTTGTTTGTTTTGTTTTGTTTGTACAGTTTTTCTGCTATTTTTTGCTTTTTGTACAGCCTGTTTGTTTGGTTTGTTGGTTGTCTCCTCAGCAGGGATCCTTTTTATTTACTTTAGAGTATTAAGGAGCAAAACTAGCAGCCATTCAAAACAATATAAAATTTAGGATATTCAAGTTAATCATTTGCAATTTACACATAACTTGTCATTGTCATGAATGTAGAGAGTTATTTGTCTTCTAAAGTTTTGTATTCAATAAATGTGATTGAGAATTCGAAGCAAGTTTCTCACAATGACACCCTTAAAATCTTTGGGTTTGTTGAACCTACCAGTGTAGATATTAGGTGAAAAATCAAAGGTTACCCTTGCTATTATTACAATTCTCAGCTTAATTTCAGCAAGTGTCCACTCCTTGCATCGTGAAGTTACAAATTGCTATATCTTGTGAAATTTTTCAAAATTAGAAAAAATAAATAAATAAATAAAACATATTATACTGAAAATCTAGATTAAGCCATCTAAGTAACTCTACCGGGGCTATAGACGCTCGCTGGCAGTGGGGCTCTACTTAGAAGAATTGTAACGATAACCTTGCCAGGGCTATGAACGCTCGCTGGCAGCAAGGCTCTATCCGGTCGGCTATGAGGGAATATCCTCACCTACGTAGGCTAATGTTAGTCACTGGTTTGTTCAACAGATCTTCAAGATGAGGATAATTAATCACATGCACACAATTAAACTGAAAATTGAAATTCATGCACCCTTATTGAATACCTTAAGTCTCAAGCTGAATAGTAATTTACAAGAATGATAGTTGGAGGTTATGAGTTCATTTCATCTAGTTTTCTTGAACACTCTAAATTTAGTTGTTTTGTTTGGTTGTTAGTTGTTGTGATGTTCACAACACACCCCATTTTGCTCCTCAGCAAAATGAGGACCCCTGCTGTTGCTTTGCTTTTTTTGCTTCTGCTTGTGTTTGTTTTGTCTGGTGGTAAAGGGAAAAGAGAGTCAGATTTGCAAACCTTGTTAAAAATATAGAAAATTGTATTTTCAGTAGCATTGCATAATATGGTTGGATTCCTTGTAAAAAATGAGCCAGGGTTGCTTTTTGAACCATCTTAAACTTCATCATATTTTGCAAGTTATGATCATTTAGGTAAAATGTACTATTAGGTTTTGCATGATAAACAGTCAGTTGTTTGCCTTTTTTCTTGTTGGCATTCATTTTAAATTTCAAAAAATTTCATACTTAGTTGTGTTGGCAAGAGACACTATATGGATTCATGGTTGTTGTCATTGATGGCAACAAAGGTCATCCCACATATCCGCAAGTCATGATATGTCTCTACCGGAAGTCAGATTAAAGATTGTTGTGGTCCGGTGAACAAGAACAGAGCATGTGGCAAGGTCCGACAGATTGGTCCGGATCTCTCAGAGGAAGTGTCTTGGTGCAGTGCGGATCTGGGGAAGTCAAGAGGACTATCTTGAGTGGTATATTCCAAGGATTTAGCCTCCGGAGATGGACAAGGAAAAAGATATGAATAGTTGAGTACCGTTCCTGAGAGACAGTGAAAACAGAGGAAGAACTGACTGACAGAGTATCAGACTACTTTCCGGATGTGTTACAAATGATGATAAAGGTTGTGGAGGCATGAATCATGTTTGGCCGACATAATTGATGATATCTACAAGTATATGCTTGATCCGCATTGCTTGGTGAGCAAGGATTCAGCCGACAGAACTAAGTTTGTAAGAAACTAGACTGTTCCGGATGCCGACTAGAAAGGTGATGAAATTACTTGTGCGGATATATATAGAGGATGGATTTAGTTGTGAAGGGTGTGAAAATGTGTGAAGGGATATGCGAACAAGTCCAGAGCAGAGCAGAAGTAGCAAGAAAGATCCGGTATGTGAAAGGATAGCAGACTAAAGAACAGAGGAAAGATGAAGTGCAGCAGATCAGTGTACTGAACCTAACCGGAACTGAACTCCAGCATATGCAGATGCTTCCAATCAGTTCAAGACTGTGATTCTTATCACTTTGTAAGACAGTGTGTCTTCTTGTAGGCAGTGAGCCTCTTGTGAGCAGTGTGCTCGGGCAGTGAGCCCTAATTGGCAAGTGCCATTTTGTAACTTTCTATTCTTCTAACAGAGAATAATTTTTGGGTTAATCACCCCGTGGTTTTCTCCCTTAACAGGGTTTCCACGTCAAAAATACTGTGTCATGTGTTTCTTATTTCATGGTTATGTTTTTATGTTTGATTCAATGCTGCATTAATCATAAGGAAGTTCAGATAGAGAAATAATTAGGATAACTGATTCACCCCCCCCTCTCAGTTATCAACAATTGGTATCAGAGCTAAGTTCCTCCTAATAGAGCCTAACAGCTTGAGGAAGATCTGGGATTTCAAATGGATGCATATGGTTTAAGGGAGCAACTCAAGACTGCCCTTGAGGATCTTGAACAGTCAAATTCTGAAGTCAGTGAATTAAAAGAAAGACTCAAACAGGCTGATGAATTCATGAGGGAATTAAAAGACAAATTAAGTCTCTCTATAAAAAAGAGAAAGGAGCTGCTCCAACAGTTGGCAAGACAAAGTGAAGAAAGCAATACAAATGAAGAATTGACTGAGCAAACCAAGTTATGTGAAAAGTTATCAAAAGAAGTTATTATGTTAAGACATGAAATGGAATCAGGAACTATAAAGTTCACTCAAGAGATTGAAGAAAAAAGAAAGGCTGAAGACAATCTAAGACAATCTCTTAAGGAAAAATTAGAAGAATGCCACCAGATGGACAGGATTATCAGACATCTTGAATCTGATCTTGAAGATGCCAAAGATAATGAAGAAAAACTTGAGGATCAAATTACCTCTCTCAAAAGAGACCTTCAAACAGCAAATGAATATAAAGAGAAATTCAAGATAAGTTCTGCTCAACTTGAAGTTCTTCTTGGAAGTCAAAAGAGGACTGATGACAAGTATGGTTTGGGATATGAGAAAGGAGAAAGCTCCGGATCCGGTCAGAGGAATCTTGGATCAGAAAATCCAAGGAGCAGGCCTAGAAGACCTCCGGTAAGACAGCCAAATGCTCAAAAATATCCATCCTTCAATGGATACTGCCACAGCTGCAACCATTTTGGTCACAAAGCTAATCAGTGCAGAATGAGAATGAATCAGATTAATTCATCCTTCTCCGGACAGTGCTTCAACTGCAAAAGGTATGGACACAAATCCCATGAATGCAGAATTATGCAAGTAAACAAATCATTCAAAGGTAGATGCTTTACATGCAATAGAGTAGGTCATATGGCTAATCAATGCAGATCAAGGGGATATCAGTCAAATATGCAAAGAAATGTTATTTGTCAAATCTGCAATAGGTCCGGTCATAATGCTAAAGTCTGCAGAAACAAGAATCAGGACAAAAGAGGTCCGGTTTATAATCAGAATCAAGACAAGGGTAAACAAAAGATGAATGCGGATGAGGTTAGGAATCAGATGAGCAAGATTTGGGTGAAGAAAAGTTTAGAGAATGTAGAGGTTGGATCCGCACCAGACTCTGGTGCTGATATTTCTTCCGGAAATTAAAAGGTGAGCTCAGGCTCAGGGGGAGACTCAAAGAAAATCTTGTTCCCCCAGCCAAACAAGTGGTGCCGGTTGTGGCACAAGATGCGGATCAAAGGGTTTGTAGATATGAGTCTTGAGATACTTCAGTCAAGTTTTCAGAGGTCCGCATGGAGTTATGAAGAAGCTGTGATCGATCAAATAAGACCTGTTCAGGGAGATGCTCCGGTATGATAAAGGATTACAAAAAGGGTCCGGAGAGATCCGGAAGTGCACGATCTTGTTTTGCGGATTGGACAGAGTGCTTGGGATGTTCTTGTAATATGTTACCTCGATTTATTCATGATTTAAAGATCCAGATGATATTCAGTGATCAGGACTAATCCGGGATACTCCAAGCTGTCCAGACATGGCAAACCGGAATAATGCAGGTGAAGCATTTATTGCAGACAGACATTAGGGTTTGCGGAGCAATATAAGGGATTTCTCAAAAGTCATTGGCTCATTCTGCACTCAAGAAGAAGCGAAAAGTGGAGCTCTGCAACAAAATTCATCAAGCACGCCAAGGATCTCCTGCCGAAGCTATTGCATAAAGAAATCAATCCAACCACTCCGTGCAAACCGAAGGCGCATAAGGTATTCTCCGTTTTTCATTACCTCACTGCAAATCTTTGAAGAATGGCTACTCCAAACATAGTTAAGATCTCTGATAGACCTCGCCCCTCATTCAAGAAACATCCCTACAAATCATTGGAGGTAGATCCACTAGGAGCCTTCTCTAGTGTTCCCCACGGAGTTTTACATACCGAAGACATTAGGGTTTACATACATGCAAGCATTGAAGAATTTGGGGAATTCAAATTAAGAGACCTCTATCACAAGCAACTGATAGACAATGCTTTTGAGCTTAAACCAGAGTATAAGGGTATCCAGAAGAAACAATTTGAGCAATTTATTCATTTCCCTAGCTTTGAAGAAGATGAATGGGTCCGGTATGTACTGAGCAGGATGCATGACAACTTTCTATGGTTAGATAGACCCTGCAAGATCACAAAAGAGGCAATTAGAGCAGTAACTGGTCTATACTCTTCCGGAGGGGTACCTATCCTCAAATCTGTCAAGAACAACGTTGTAACTGAGGCCACCGGATCAAAATTTGACAAGAGGGCAATGACCATTGAAGATATTTCAGATCCGGATATCAAATATGCATCAATGATAATAGGATACAAGATCTATCACTCCAGCAGGGAGAATTCTGTATCCGGAACTGCAATATACACTGCTTATGAAATGCTAAGAAAGAATGCAGAATATGATCTCTGCGAACTACTGCTAAGCCAATTAATGGAAAACATACAGAAAATCAAGAAGGATAAGAAGAATTCCTTTAAGTATGGTACTCTTATTGTATGCCTATTCTTCTACTTCATGAATGAGCTACCCGGAACAAGTGGATGGGTATGGCAGAATGACAAACCTGTTGCAGTCCAGATAAGAGACTATTTGCATGGACTTGGGGATGCAAAAGTGAGAAATACAGCTCTATGGGGATACTTCAAAAACTTTCAGAGCATGATGCAAGCAAGAGAGAGAATTCCCCAGTCTCTCATTGAGAAATACAAGGACTCAGTGTGCTTTATGGTTGACACTGATCAGTGCCTAATGGAGGCAGTGGAGCCAAGGACTGTCTGGATCATGCCCATGGGGTATGAAGTTGATGAACAGATAGTGGAGCTGCATGTTCAACACATGCTAAGTCAGCCCAAAGATCCCAAGGCAGAAAGGTTTGGAACCTTTGAGGAGCTGAGTGTGAAAATACATGTAGAACTCAGGGAACCTGAGATTAAGAGAAAAGTGAGAAAAGAAGTAGAGCACATTGCTCAAGGCCTAGGCATCTCAAAAGAGGCACTTGATGCCAGCCGGGAAAAGAGGAGAAAGGCTGAGGAAGAAGAGAAAAGCAAAGAAAGTGCTCCGGTTGAAGCTCCCACCCGGACCAGATCATCAAAGAGATCTGCACCTTCCACAACCAAAAGCTCAAAACCGGAAGTCCAGGCATCCGGTAAAAGATCCAAGACAAAAGCATCAAGGGCTTATGAAAGCCAAAAGGATGAAGAGGAAACAGAGTCAGATGAGGGTGTAAAAGAAATAAAGAAGCAGAAGAAGAAAGGATCCGGTAAACCCTCCACAGGCCAAGACAAGGATGAAATGGCAGAGGTATCTGTTGAAAAGCCCACTCTGTCTCTAGATAATGTAATCAAGTCAGTCACGGTGGATGGAAACCTTCAACCAATGACTGAATCTTATGATGACTTCAGTGAGGCTGACCAAAAGACTCTGCAGGAAGCCACCATCAAATATCTGAACATATATAATAAGGCTTTCATTGAGATCATATCTCTTATTCCTAAAAGCCTGGAAAAGGAATTGGAAGTAAGAAAGAACAATGCTCATGCAAAAGATCTTGAGATCCGGGAGCAGATAGCTATTCAGCTATATCCTCAAATTGATCCCAAGACAATGAACATGATCTTCAAGGACTGCAAAGATGAGTTCAGAAGTAAAGCCAGGATGAATCAGCTCATGCTTGGTGAGACTGACAAAGTGGCACAAGAGACAGAAGAGATCCTCCGGAAGGCCTTCAAAAGGTTCAATCTTCCTGTTGTAGAGGATTTAGGTACAGAAACAGCTGAGGACTTGGGACCCTCTGCTCCAGAAGAAGTGGCCCATGAACAAGCTAGCATCTCTCCTCCGGTATCCCCTACAGTCTCCGGATCCAAAGAAGAAGAGCAATTACAGGAGAAGGAAGCAGTGGTGAAAGACAAAGAGGTTGACAGTTCTAAGACTGCAGAAGAAAAGAAACATCTGTCTCCGGCAAGAGACACTGCACAAACTGTTCAACAATTTTTGAGCAAAGAAACTCTAGAGATTGATGAACCGGAGCTTCTAAAAGGTCCATTTGATTTTGACTCTCTCTCTCCGGTACAAACAATGAAGATAGCTTCATTTGCAAATGCCAAGGCAAATGAAAAGCTCCTGAAGTCTCATATGGAAGACTGTGAGTTGATAGAGGCTGCTTCCGGAGTACTTGTAAAGATCATGCCATCAATCCAGATAGATCCGACAGCCTCCTCTTCCGGTAATCTAAAAACCTTAGTCAGCAGTGTTGATACACATTTTGATTCTCTAGAGAAATCAGCTGAAGAAAAGGTCCGGAAGGAATTTTTGGATAAGAGATTTTCTGAAATATTAGAACTAATCTCTAAAGATAGGAAGATTGTAAGCATTGGAATAAAGAGCTTAGAGAATGCTCTTAAGGATGGCGGTGACATCTACAAATTTTGTATATCTTGGTCAAAGGCAACAGCAGCAATTGACAAGAAAATAAAAGAGGAACAGGACAAGCTTCAAAGCTTATCTCAAAGTTTTGATCCTCTCTCTTCCTCTATAATAAATCAAGAATGTCAGACTATTGCAGTCTTGAATGAAATAAAGAATCTTGAGAAGGAGAGGAAGAACATCACCAACCAGATGGGAGAACTTAGAAGGATTATAATCCCTAAGTTGGAAACTATGCATGAGGCCATCAGTGATGCCCAGACCACCGCCCAAACAAAAGATCCAACAGATCTCAGGCGGGCAGAAGCCTTTGCATTTTTGTTGAGTGGTCACATTTCAATTTTGGACAGAATGAAGCTAAGTTGGGCTACTAAAATGATTCAACTGCAGACATCCTTTGCAGACATTCTGCAGTATATGTGAGTATGTAAATATGCGGCTATATATAGAAAATTTTTGAAAATTTTGGTGTGCGGATCCTACCCTTTGCCATTGATGTCAAAGGGGGAGTGAGGAGCAGTGAAAAATGAGGAATCCAACTCAGGGGGAGTTCTGGAAATTGTATATAAAGACAGAGCATCAGCAAAGGGGGAGCATAGTGTAAACACTTAGTCATTTTTCACTAAGTGTTCAATGCCAAAGGGGGAGATTGTTGGCAAGAGACACTATATGGATTCATGGTTGTTGTCATTGATGGCAACAAAGGTCATCCCACATATCTGCAAGTCATGATATGTCTCTACCGGAAGTCAGATTAAAGATTGTTGTGGTCCGGTGAACAAGAACAGAGCATGTGGCAAGGTCCGACAGATTGGTCCGGATCTCTCAGAGGAAGTGTCTTGGTGCAGTGCGGATCTGGGGAAGTCAAGAGGACTATCTTGAGTGGTATATTCCAAGGATTTAGCCTCCGGAGATGGACAAGGAAAAAGATATGAATAGTTGAGTACCGGATTCCTGAGAGACAGTGAAAACAGAGGAAGAATTGACTGACAGAGTATCAGACTACTTTCCGGATGTGTTACAAATGATGATAAAGGTTGTGGAGGCATGAATCATGTTTGGCCGACATAATTGATGATATCTACAAGTATATGCTTGATCCGCATTGCTTGGTGAGCAAGGATTCAGCCGACAGAACTAAGTTTGTAAGAAACTAGACTGTTCCGGATGCCGACTAGAAAGGTGATGAAATTACTTGTGCGGATATATATAGAGGATGGATTTAGTTGTGAAGGGTGTGAAAATGTGTGAAGGGATATGCGAACAAGTCCAGAGCAGAGCAGAAGTAGCAAGAAAGATCCGGTATGTGAAAGGATAGCAGACTAAAGAACAGAGGAAAGATGAAGTGCAGCAGATCAGTGTACTGAACCTAACCGGAACTGAACTCCAGCATATGCAGATGCTTCCAATCAGTTCAAGACTGTGATTCTTATCACTTTGTAAGACAGTGTGTCTTCTTGTAGGCAGTGAGCCTCTTGTGAGCAGTGTGCTCGGGCAGTGAGCCCTAATTGGCAAGTGCCATTTTATAACTTTCTATTCTTCTAACAGAGAATAATTTTTGGGTTAATCACCCCGTGGTTTTCTCCCTTAACAGGGTTTCCACGTCAAAAATACTGTGTCATGTGTTTCTTATTTCATGGTTATGTTTTTATGTTTGATTCAATGCTGCATTAATCATAAGGAAGTTCAGATAGAGAAATAATTAGGATAACTGATTCACCCCCCCCTCTCAGTTATCAACAAGTTGTTCCGAGTCATGGGCAATTTTGTCTGGGTTCCACTCTGTATGTTACATTTGATTGTTTTGCAGAAAATACATCAATTCACTTTAATCGCCATTACTTATTCATTGGAAGTGTTTTTACAGGTTTGAACCTGCGCGTTGAAGCATCCGATTGAACCTTTTTTAGTTCAATGGTTCGGGGTTCAATTGGTTCGGCATATTCAAAAATGTCTAAAAGGGGTGGGCTATTATTTCGTATTACAATGTTGAACCACCGCATTGAACAGCCGCATTGAACCTTATGGTGGGGTTCAATGGTTCAATAGTTCAATAAACGAGAAGGATCGGTAGCAGTCATGCCGATAGTGGCAGAGTTCGATGATTCGGGTTCAAAGGCTTTGGTAAGCCTGTGGCTGAGGTAGCCATCAGCGTAACATAGTGCTCGGCTAGGTTTGAGTTCATCGTGCCGAAGGATATGGTCTCGCCGATAGCCAAGGGCTATCGGCATAGTAGTAGTTGTCGGCCAAGTCTTTGGGGCCTTTGCCGACGGACAGGCGTCAGGCCGATGGAAGAAAGGGAGAGAAGACTTAGCCAAAATACGAAGGAAGGGAAGACATTGGCGGGACTCTCGCCGATATAAGAGCATCAGCTGAGGAAAGGGCCATCGGGAGAGGGCATTTGTGAGTCGCCGATGGTGAGTCTCACGCCAATGGAGAGCAATGAAGGGTTTGTCGGTAGGAGTCAGGCCGGTGAAGAGAGACATCGATGCAACAAAAAGGTATCAGCTAGGGAATGGCGATCGGTGAAGTTTTAAGTAGCTTCACTGATATCGTTGGTCACGCCAATAGATGAGGGAGGGCTTAGGTTTAGGTCAGGGCAATGAGCAAGTAAGCTAGGCCATCGATGAAATAAAAGGCATCGGTAGAAAGAATATGGAGTTCACCGATGGAACAAAGCAAAGATGATCGGAAGAAAGAATATGGAGTTCGCCGATGGCGAAACTCTCGCCGATGGAACAAAGCAAAGAGGCATCGGTGGAAGTAATATAGAGTTCGCCGATGGCGAATCTCTCGCCGATGAGGAGGAAATAAAGAGAAAAGACCATCGGCCCATGTATTTTGAGACACACCGATGGGCAATATCAGCCTGATGAACATAAGGAAAAAGCAAAAAAGAAAAGGGCCATCGGCCTAACAATGAGGATCGGCGAAGAAGATTTAGAGTTCGCTGATGGCGAATCTCTCACCAATAAGAAGGAAACGCAAGCCAATAAGGCTATCGGTGTAACAAAAGGTATCGGTCGGGGAATTCATGTCCTCGCCAATAAAGGGATCTCACGCCGATGGAAAGAAACATGGAGGAGGAAATAACGAGTACGGCCATCGGCCAAATAGCGATGATCGGCTAGGGTATTTTTGGGCTCGCTGATGGCAATTCTCACACCGATGGGCGGGAAATGGGGCGGTGGGAATTTTAAACCATTTTTTTTGGCACCCGTTGTATTTTTCTGGTCAACGATAGTTGACCCGATTGGTTTTGAGCAGTCTGTATACATTTTGAATGCGTTTTGAGGGTTTTTTGAGCCAGATTTCCACATTTTTTACATAGTCACCATGATTTAAATAGATATTTTAGGTTTCTCACTGTTCATTTGATAAATATGGTACTTATTGCTTGTCTTGTCTTGCAGGCTTGGCTTGCAGTTGAGGAAGCAGCTAGAAATTCAACACAGTGACATCATGGAGGAAGGAAATCCAATATCAGGAGCAGGAAGATAAAGATAAGGTGCGAAGAAGTCAAGGCCAACCAAATGAGGAATAGGGTTGCAGCTGAAGGTATTACTACAACAAACAAACAGAAGTTATTGCTGAGCTGCCAAAACTTCTCAGAAGGGGCAATATTTCGCCCAGATTTGACACTGCTCAAAGATATTTTTTAAGAACTGGTTCACCTATATTTATTGCTATAACCAGGGGTTTAGTTAGTTTTTTTTGCTGTAGTGAGGACAATCAGAAAGTCTTTATATGGTGCCTCTCTACACTGTAATATTTTACAACAGGGATTTTTAGAAACACACAGGAAGTTAGCTTAGTTTAGTTTAGAGGTAGAAGAAGGAGGTCACCTGCTTGTCTGCAGTAAGGTGTGTGTGGAATGTCTGGCTTCCTTACTGTATCTGTAAAGCTTGTAAGTTCTCTATAGTTTGATCAATGAAACTAAGAGTCATTCCTACATTGTAAATCATGTATGACTATTTGTTTCTAATACAATAGAATCTGGAGTTCTACATCTATCTTCTGAGTGTTCTCCTGCTCTTCTTTGTGTTTTGAAATATTATCTTTGAGAGCTTGCAATTTTAAATGTATGTTTGTGAAAATGCTCAGGACTTGCATTTAAGGTTTTCACTATGGATTTGATCAAATTGCTGTAGTATTTACATAGTGCATAATAGAACAATTAGATCCTTCGGTAGAGTAAATGAGGTATAGATTAGATCTTTCTAACTTTTCCCAACCCATCTAAAATATTTATCTATAAACGTAGAAATCAAAAGGAAGTTGTCTCAAATTTGAAGAGGTATGCATAACAGAGTTTAAGGTAGATAGTTTTCATAAATGTATGAAGGAGAAAGCTACAATAATTCAAGAAAACCATCTAAAACTTGCAGCACAGTAACACTTTTATGCAAAGGAATGAAAAGCATTGACATATCTCATGATCTTTTGCATAATCTTAGTCCAGTAAGCCACAAAGAAACTCTAAACTATGTAAGGCCCCTTGAACATTACAGCTTCACATTAACCAACTGAACTTGACCAACCGAACCATTATAGACTTGGGATTAGTTGAATCTTAAACGATTCCTTCTTATCTTTCAAGTATAGTTTCAGTTCATTATATGTGAATTTTAACTTATTGTTATGATTGCATCAAAACAATCATCAACAGTTTTCTGGCGCTAGAATTGGGCTAGAAGGCTATATATTGCAATCACCAACAGATAGGCTTAGGTAGCTCCAAGGCAAGGTGGAAATTATATAAGCAAAGGATGAGACCCTGGTGCTGGGGAATGGGTTTCTTGGAAGGTTTCTTAGCCAACTTAGCTCTAACCCTAAAAACTGAGTGCTCAAGGGAGGACAGTAAATAAAATGGGAAACTAATATGAGCATTACGTCTAAAGTGATTCAGAAGAGGAAGATGATAATTGTAGAACCTGGTAAAATGCCCCTCCAGAGTGAAGTACTTCATTAGGAGGAAACACATCCCATCCCACGGCTCTGGTAGCTTAGCTCATTCGAACCCTCCTTGATAAGGAACAAGTTCTTCACCTTCCCCAAGGAATAACTTCTGGTTAGAACGGTCCACCACTTTAGCTTTCCTTTACAGTTTGGTCCCCTTAGTTGACAGTCTGAACACCATAGCGATAACATTCTCATAAATCTCAAGCCCAATTCCCCCCACAGTGACTCGACGGTTTTGCCAGGACCTAGCAGATTGTTTAGACAGACTTTTATCATAACCATTAAGTCATTCCAAATAAGGGCTGATACTGTCTTCCTTACAGTAGTGCCAGACCACAACATTGTCTTTAAACTCACAATAGGAAACGGGCTCCATTGGGATCCTATTGCCACCCATTTTAGCCTTCCAGATAAAAGCACAGAATCCCCAAAACTTCACCGAGTTAGTCTGCAAGGTAACATTAACCACTTGACCAGGGATTATGATAATGACAATAAATCTACATGCATTATCATTAATGAGAACTACCTTATGAAATTGATGCCTACTCTTCCCATGCTTGAACATAATTTTTTGGCATTCGCTATAATTAGTAGATAAGTAACTCACCTTACCAGAAGGGAGTAATAAGGTAGAAATGACGTTAAGCAGAGAAGTACAAAAAAGCACATACTTCAAGATACACATCGGCATCTTCCAACAAAGCCAATGGAAAGAACTGTCTTTCCTAGTATACTGACTCATCCTTCACACATCATCTCCTTTTGAATTAAGTCCCTTATGATTAAAGGGATGTGATTAACTTGGTGCCAACAACGCCAATTTGAAAATTGTTGGCCAAGGTCAGCAAGAGCATCCGCAACCCCATTGCCCTCTCTCTATATATGAGAGATATCCACTCTAGGAATCCGCTGTAGAAGGATCTGGATATCCACTATAATATCTTTCAGTTTCCAACCACAAGTCGACACATTATTAACAACATCGATAACCAGTTTGGAATCCCTCTGAACATACAATTGCCTAATATCAAGAGAAATAGCCAATTTCATCCCCCATAGAAGAGCAGAGGCTTCTGCATAATTATTGCTTTGAAAGCCTATCCCACCAGCATAAGCAGCAACCATCCACCCTTTGTCATCCCTTATAATCCTGCCACCACTAGCCTTACCATCCGCCTTAGATGCCCCATCAAAGTTTAGTTTGAGCCAATAGGGCCTCGGGGGAATCCATCTAGTATTTAATCTTTGGAACTGTTTGGAATTATTATGAGCCAGAATTTGGTTTAGAATCTTCCAATTAGCTATAATTTGCTCCTCTTCGTGAGAAAGAGGTTTCTCTGCAATTTTGGTGTGGGAATTGGTCACACTTTCCATGAGGATCTTAGCAAAGGAATCAAGAACTTGAGAAGTATCCCTAGCAGCATCCCTAAATATACGATTATTGCATTCTTTCCATAAAGTCCAACCAAGACATGGTAGAGTTTAGTTCTAAATCTCAACAAGCCATGGATGAGAGAAGGTAGGACACCAATTGGCAATGACTTCCCTAATATCAGAATTACAAACCCACTGAATGCCAAAATTCCTTAAAATAATATTCCAGACTTCCCTGGCAAAATCACAGTGGATAATTAAATGAGAAACTGTTTCCTCCTTCTCTAAGCACATAAAACACCTATTGACCAAAGTGAATCCCCTCCTCTGTAAGTTATCTTGAGTTAGAATTTTGTTATGAACAGCAACCCACCAAAACATGTTGATTTTAGGTATAAGTTTATGATTCCAAACTTTCCTCCAAATCTCATTTTTATGCAACTCAGGGACCAGCAGATGGTAAGCAGACTTAATAGAAAAATGACCTTTCTTATCTGGCCACCAATACAGCTCATCTTCCCTAAGGAAGAGAGGAATTCCGACCCCCTGCATCAAATGTTGAACAGACCGCATCCTAGGAGTGAGTTCAGGGCGATGAGTACAACAATCCAATAGGTTTTTCCAGCTTCTAATACCATTATTATTATACATATAATGGCAAACTTTATCCCCAAAAAACTGTGTAGCAATGCCAGCAAAAATTCCATAATCCCCTTGAGTAATAAGGGCCTTATCATTCATCCAAATATCTTCCCAGAAGTTAATAGAATTTCCATTCCCCAATTTCCATCTAAGCCCATGTTTGAGAAGGCTTCTCGACTTTAGAATTTTGTTCCAGATAACAGATCCTTGGGGGATCCCTTCCTGTTGGAGAAAATTGAAGTGATCAGTTCCATGAAGATACTTGGCTTGCATAATGTCCCCCCATTCTTTATGGTTATGGATCAAATTCCAGTTTATTTTGGAAAGGAGGGCTTTATTCATATTCCTGACAGATTTGATGTTAAGACCACCATGAGATTTGGGAAGAGAAACTTTCTCCCAACTAACCAAAGACATTCTTTGTTTGTCTTCCACCCCAGTCCATAAGAATTTTCTTTGAATCTACTCCAATTTGTCAGCAAAAAACCTAGGTATCTTAAAAAGGGACAGGAAGTAAGTAGGAATACCTTGCAAAGAAGCATGTAAAAGCTATAATTTATCTGCACTACTGAGTAATTTCCCCTTCCAACCAACCAGCTTCTTCTGAGTTCTTTCCAGAATTCCATTCCAAAATCCTTGAGACATCTCTTTGACCATAAGAGGGAGGCCAAGATAAATAGAAGGAAGATCAGCTTCAGCATAGCCAATAATATTAATGATTTTTTGCCAGAGATCATTTGGAGTATTAAAAAAGTACACATTGCTCTTTTGAAAGTTTATGCTTTGACCAAAAGCTTTGGCATAGTCATTTAACAAAGAATCAACTTTAATTTATTATTGTGTTACTGACTATTTTGGTGATTCTATTAATAATAAATCTACCTTAGGATATATATTCAAAACATGGTGCAAGTTCCAACACATGGATGGAGTAATATTTAAATAGCTATCTTCTATATCACTTTAATCAAAAGCTAACTACAAAAGTAGCTACAAAAGAATCAATGTGGCTTCGAAGATTACTTGAAGAATTTTTCATCTAGGTACTATTACAAGCCCCACCTTATTATATGATAACCAAAGTTATTTACTCATACCAAAGACTTTTTTTTCCAAAAATAAAGCACATTTTAATTTCATGGGCACTTCATCCAAGGGAAAATATTTCTATACTAATATTATTGTCTAGTTCTACTAGATTGATTATTAGATGGAAAATATACTATGATCAAGAAGAACTAGGCAAGGCTCCCAGTAATCACAAAAGAAATCATATAGTAGTATAGCATCAAACCTATGTGTAATATGAAATTCTCCAAACTCAAATCAATGATTGGTCGTAAGGAGTTTCCATTTAGGGGGACTATGCATGACAATGGCACCTCAAAATGTAAGACCTAAAAGACATAACATAAGACCTCTAGGCATTATATATAACCCCTCTAAATGTAAGACCTAAAAGGCATAAAATAAGACCTCTAGGCATTATATGTAATCCCTATGAGCATGTTGAGAGTTCTTCTATCTATAAATCCTTCACTTGTAAAAGAATTGCATTATGTAAGACCTATAGGAAATATGTAATGAATTTGGGGGAGTCTAATTTGAGGAGTTTTGGAATCCAATAAAAACATTATAAGACCTCAGTTAAGCATTATTTTTTAAAACACTAAGATTGTAAATTATGACAAGATGGATTTCATGTAGTCCATAATACATGATATTTATTTTTGTGTAAATTAGTGTCCCTATTTACCACTATCAAAGAAGACCTATGTTACTGTGGCACTTCATTTCTTTTTATAGAAATTGAAACGCGATGCTCCTATTAACATTAAGGGGAAGTGTTAGAACATAATGTTATTAGGGGTCATACCATTATGACATTTATGTATTATTCTAATATAATTCTATAAAACTTTATGTTTATTATATGCTTTATAAAGTATATACCATTTAATAATTAATAATCTAATAACTATTAGATTATTAATTATTTACAAATGGTTTAGTTGAGTATGTGTGACTAAAACCCCTTTAGTAATATTTGACTAACTCTTTTCCTACATTTAAGGAGGTTCTACCTTATTACGAGGTAGAGAAATTTGGAGATTTATATTGAATTCTATCACTATGCACATGAGCTATTAATAGCCATATGCAAGTAAATAGAGGAGTGCTAGTAGGTTAAGTCTATTTTTTAAAAAAAAGGTTCGAGGCACTCATACGAGATGCATTAAAACCATAAAGAGAATGTACAAGAGGGGTCCATATTGAGCAATAAAGTCTGTGACAACCAACAAAAGGATGCCAAAAATGGAAAAACCAAATGGAAACAATGCAGTCAAACCAGAACTAGCAAGATAGGACAACATTTGATAACCAACTTGCAAAGAGGAGAAAGAACAAAAATTATGAAAGGCGATATGCATATAAAATGATGCACCTAAAAATCTATGTGGATTACCTAGAATGGCTATCAAATCATACAAATAGCCATATAAGATTTTAATGCTAAAACATTAAAAGAGTACCTCCAAACGAGGACTACCAATGGACATTGGCCAAACTTGCACGCTAGAGATCTTCCCATTGTGGGGATAGAAAGGACATTCAAATGTCACCGATGACTGTCCTAAAATCTGTATAAACCTGGCACCATGAATGCCAAGATTTGAAATCACCTATGAGTCAAGAAACTCCCACATCTAATACTCCTCAAGGACCATACTAGCAGCCACATCTAGCTACCCAAGACCACAAACATCGCTCAGCCCAAGCCCACCAGTGGAAATAGTCACTAAGACCGCTATCCCTAAAAACATCACTGAAGCAACTATAACCAGTGCTATCCCACCACCAATAACCATCACTAAACTTGCAATCTCTAACCAAATCACCACCACTATACTTGCACATGAAAGTGCAAGCACAAGATAGACTATGTCTTGGAAGGTGAAAAATCCACTGTGTTAGTACAAAAAAAAAATTGCCTCCACAAATTCATAACTACAACAAAATTTTGGGTGACACAAATCAATTTGAGGCCTCTATTTATTGCACCCAACAATCATCAAAGGCCATCCTTACTAGCACCCCTAAGGATAACTCCATCAAGGCCATCGCTCTCCATTAAACTGCTTGTATAATCCAATTATTCTCCTCATTCACCCATACAATAGTGCCTCCACCAAGACCACCATCCACCCACCTTGAGCCTCTCCAACAGTGCCTCCACTAGACACCACCAACACTATGTCCATGTTTAGGTCCCCCACCAAAAAATTTTGGTTTAGAGACTTAAACTCACATGAGACTATCACTAGTCCCTTCAATAGTGCCTCCTCCTAAAATCAATTACTGCACACAAACCCCAAGCCCATGGCTATCTCTGATCTACCATCATCACTCCTATAGAGAGTGTCACTAAGGCCACCACCACTGGTACCATCATTAGACCACCACCAACACCATATCCATGTTTAGTGCCACCACAAATTCTGTCAAAAACCCCATCATTTCCTCCAAGTCCCCTATCAAATATAGCATTTAGAGTACCGTCCAAGCCTCCACCAAGGCCTCTATCTCTATCCAATCTTCCACCAATTAGGATCCATTCTACTTCTAGTTATGCAGCCATTGAGACATCACCATCTCAAACATCCTCGGTACTTGCATCTACGAAGCTCTGAATCTACCTCCTCAACTCACCACCATGAGATGGTGAATGAACCAAGTGAGATCCTTCTTGAACGTAAGTAAAGCCATGAAGGAGAAAGAAATAATGGAGCTCAACACCACTACACTGAGTTTGGACCCCCTTCTAGATTACTAAGGAGTTTAAGCTCCTCACCTTACCTTAAACTCCACGCTACCACCATCACCAAGTCTACAACCATAAACACAGTCATCAGTCCACAATTTGCCACATAAAACCACTTCCACCCCCTAAAGCACCACTAGGACCGCTTCCAACACCCAAACCTCTACCAAGGCCACTCTCACTCCCTAATCCACCGCAAAGGCCCTATCTAATACATCCTCTAGTATCTCCGCACAAAAAAGCATCGGTAGCACCACTTCCAAACAAAGAAACTCCATTGAAACCACCATCGGCACCTTTCACCATCTAGGTCTTCCTCATCTAGCTCATTACCATCTCCATCATCCTCATTATTCAGTCTATTTTTCAATAGACTATATTTTGTAAGTGTTTTAAAATAAAATGATGCTTTCTGGGATTTTTACCTAGAAGGGTTTTCCCCATGTATATATTGTGTAATGTGTTAAATATATGCTTCTATAATTCTTAGTTTATTTATTTTATATTCTATTTGTAATGATCAGTATCCTAAGATCTGAATTTCTAATAGTTTCATAGTGTATATTATGAAGTCTAAAAATTATGTATAAAAATTTCTATATTAATATAATGAAGTTCAATTTTGAGAGGTGAATCTTGAAAGCTATGTATTGGCAACAAAAACCTCTAGAATTAGCTAAGAGACATTAGATTGAGTTAGATCAATGATCAACATTTGAGATTTTAATAATTATCTATGTAAGTTTTACTTTTACATATTAATATTATTAAAAGAACACTAAAAAATAATTGATATTTGAACTTGATGGGTCCTACTTCTAAATCTTTCCACTATTCAATAGACGAGGATAAATGACTATAGTTGAATTTTGAAAGGTGAATTTCGAAAGCTACATATTGGCAACAAAACCTCTAGAATGAGCCATGAGACATTAGATTGAGTTAGATCATTGGTTGACATTCAAGATTTTAATAATTATGTATGTAAGTTTTACTTTTACATATCAATATTGTTAACAAAATATTCAAAACATATTATGATTTGAAATTGATGGGCCCCACTTCTAAATATTTCCACCATACAATGAATGGGGATGGGTGAATATAGTTGAATTTCAGAAGGTAAACCTCAAACGATATGTATTGACAACAAAAATCTCTGGAATTAGCACTTGGACACCATACGATTGGGGCATAAGTCCTCTTAGGTCTGGGCTCAACTATAAACAATGAAAAATAAAAGGGGCCTTACATTGATGATGTAAGAAAGATAAGGTAGCAGAAAAACTTCCTACACTAATCTTGAGAAGAGGGATATGCAAAAAATTTCAGATCTTTACAAAAGTAACATAAATAAACACAAATAGCAATCATACCAAAACACAATAATTACATGAGGAAACGCTTTCGAGTGAGAAACCCCACACCTCCAAAACTGCTAAATATATTATTCAGGAATCAAGAAGATTACAATATAATTGCAAAGAAAGATTTCATAGGAGTATAACCATCCAATGATCCGAAGGAAACTCAACATCTATAAGACTCTTACACACAACCTCCATCTCAAGCGCCTGATATATAGCAGATACAATACAGTGAATCGTCAATGTTAATTACAAAACCATGAGCCAAAACCACAAAAAGTGGTGCCCAAATTATCTCCAATAAAAGATACCTCATGATGTGCCAAATCACACACCAACATGTGTAACTCTCCCTTTTATAGCTCTTCTAAGTGTCCAACATGTTTTCACATTTCCCAAAAAGGGAGACCCAACTCCCAGAACCCATTACTTTTGATCTGGGTGTCTGATTGGCGAAATGTTTGATGCCTCAAAATGCTCATGAAGAGATCTATCAAGCTATAACTAGCTTTTCCATTTACAAAATTTTTTGGGGTATTTAGGGACCTCTAAGTGCCTCAAATCTAAGTTTGAAACTTTTCCACAATTTTCAAAATACAAAAAACATTAATATCTTGCAATCCAGGTATGATCTTGAGTAGAAACTCACCCAAGATGTTTACTTGGTAGTTCCGCACCTTTTTGGAAAATTTTAGGTCCATCCGTGCTCAAATACAGAGTTACTAAAAATAGTAAGCCCTATCACTTTTAGCCCCTTTTGGAATGTGTGAAAGTTTAAACCATTCTTCAAGATAAAAGGTATTCAAAAAGACCAAAATTGGGAAAAATCAAACCTTTTGTAGTTGCAAGGTTGAGACAGCTTTCCTAACATTCTCCCACTTATTGAACACGTTGCAAGAGCAAAGGGAGTATCAACACCATGATTTAGTTACTGGAGACTAAGAGACTCATTGACTCTGAACACCATTTGAACTTCTCTATGCTCACAGGCTTAGTTAATGAATCTATAATATTCATCAAAGTATCTACCTTAAATAGTTTCACCCTACAATCCTTAACCACATCTCTAACAAAATTATATTATATATCAATGTGCTTGGTCCTGGCATTAAATGTTGGGTTCTTAGCTAGGTAGATCGCACTTTAACTGTCACAATAAGTCGTCACTACACCTTGTTTTATTATGATATCTGAACATGGTCTCTTAAACCAAATGGCTTCTTTACAAGCATGAGTATCTGCCATATACATATCTTTAGTAGTGGACAAAACAACCATTGCCTATTGCTTGCTCATTCAACTAATTGCACCACCATATAAAGTAAACACATAAGCACTAGTGGATCATCTACTATCAACATCATTTGTCTAGTCTAAATCTACATAACCATGAATATCAATGGAATGCATTTCTTCTATCAAATTACCATGATAACACAAGGAATACTCTGAGGTACCCTACAAATATCTGTAGACTCTTTTAACTGCATCCCAATGAGCTCTACTAGGACTAGACATATATCTGGAAAGAACTCCCACTATTTGGGCAATGTCTGGTCTACTACAGACCATACCATACATCAAACTTCCAATAGCACTCTAATAAGGCACTCTAATCATATCTTCCATCTCTGATGGGGATGATGGACATTGTGAAGTAGATAACTTCATTCCAACTATAAAAGGAACACATAATGGCCTATAATCTTGCATGTTAAACATCTATAAAACTGTATTGACATACTTACTCTAGCCAAGCCATAGTTTTCTAGTCACTCTATCTCTTCTTATTTCCATCCTAAGAATGTGTTTAGTTGCACCAAGATCTTTCATTTCAAATTTAGCTCCAAGTTGAGACTTTAGTTCTAAAATCATTCATTTCCCTTTACCAATAAATAACATATTATCAACATATAATGGAATAAATAGGAAATGATCACCATCAGATTTATAATAAACACAACAATAAGATTTAGAATGACCAAATCCCAAACTCAACACATATGTATCAAATTTTTGGTACCACATCCTAGGATTTTGTTTGAGGCCATACAAAGATTTCTTAAATTTACAAACCAAATTACTTTTACCATTCACCTTGTAGTGCTCTAGTTGTGTCATATAAATATCCTCCTCCAAATCACCATGAATGAATGTCATTTTCATATCTATTTTCTCAAACTCTAGATCATAAGCAACAACAATAGAAAGCAAGAATCTAATAGACATCATTTTTGCAATAGGTGAAAATATCTCACCATAATTAAAACCCTCAACTTAAGAGTAACCTTTTGCAACCAACCATGCTATATACTTCTCAATACTTCCATCTGAACCAATCTTTTTCATGAACACCCTTTTGTAAGCAATAGGTTTTCATCCTTCAAGCAATGACACTAGGTCCCATGTATCATTCTTTTTCAAAGCTACTATTTCTTCATACATAGCAATCTTCCAAGACTTCACATCATTCATATCTAATGCCTCTTCTACAGATCTAGGTTCATCTATGCTAGTATTCAAAGCAAAAATATATTGCTAGTCATTAGGTGAATACCTTTTAGGTAGTTGTCTATGCCTTGTAGACCTTCAAACAAGTTGAGTTGGAGATTCTTCCTCCTCTTCTAAATATTCAGATCTAGATGATCTCTCCTCAACTTCGTGCCTATCTAGGGGCCTCGAATGAACTTTCTTAGGCCTAGAAGGGAGTTGAATCACATCTATCTATTCACTTTGTTCTAGCTGCAATGTAGTAGAAGAATGCTTAGTTTCTCTAAAAATAGCACTTCTACTATTTACTACCTTTTGTGTAACAGGGTTGCAAAGCTTGTATCCATTCACACCATAACTATACCTGATGAAGATATATTTCACATCCTTATTCTTCAACTTTGTTTAGTTTTTCTTTGGCACGTGTGCATATGCCTTGCAACCAAAAACTCTAAGATGTCTCAATGAAGGCTTGTGCTAGATGACCATGCCTCCATAGACATTTTATCAACAAGAATTGATGTAGGAGACATGTTAATCAAGTAGCAAGCAGTAGCAATGGCTTTATCCTAAAACGTTTGTTCTAGACTAGCACCACTAAGCATACTCCTAGCCTTCTCCATCAATGTCCTATTCATTCTTTTTGCAACTCCATTCTCTTGTGGAGAATACAAAGTTGTCTTTTGTCTCTGAATGTCACAATCTTTATAGAATTTATCAAAATCATTGAAGAAAAATTCACTACCAATGTTAGTCCTCAAACATTTTATTTTCTTTCTAGTCTACAACTCAACCATTGCTAAATAAATTCTTTAAATCAACTGAAAACTTTAGATTTATTCATTATAAAATATACCCATGTCCTTTTGATATAATCACCAATAAATGAAACATAATATGTGGGTTTCACAATGGAAGGAACATCTACAGGACCAAACACATCATAATGAATAAGATCCAATACACCACAAGATTTATGAAAACTTAAGTAAAATTGAACGTGTTTTTGTTTACCATAAATACAATGCTCATAGAAACCAAAATCAAGATTACAATAGGTCAACCCTTCAATTAGGTTTTTAGTTTTCAAGTTCCTTAGACCCTTTACTCATATATGGCGTAAGCTCTAGTGCCATAACATAGTTGTATTTGCAGGTAGATTCAGAAGAAAGAGCACCCTTTGGTACCCAGAAACCACGACCATCCACTTAAAATGAAACCCTCTACTTTCCCAATGAAGTAGTAATAGATTTGCTTTTTGCAGAAGTACTATTGTACTCAACAGTTAATGCATCAAGCTTATACAATGTGCCAAATCTGACACCTCTAGAAATCACCATAACACCTCTTACCATCTTGCATCATGAATAAAAAAATACTTCCTACACACCCACATCTATTAGTTTGTGTTAAACCGCAAAAAATGCACGGTATCACACCTCAGGAATCAGAATCCAAATCCTCTCTTGAAAGGAGATCGAGTGATCTCCCCAAGGTCTTAGGGGTACCAGGTATCAATAAATCAGGACAGCATCAGTTGTGGAATGTATGCTATTTGACAAGGGGCTCGATGTAATGGTGGAGAAATAGTTTTTGTGTGATCAAGATCACTGTGATGGGTTTGCAAATTATCTCCGTGAAATAAAACAAACTTATGTTTAATGATTTTAATTCACTTCTTTTTTTATGAAGACCATATTATAGATATTAACTTGCCTAGAATGATTTATCCTTTAGATATACAAGTAATTTTTATATTTCATTGTAAGATCTAAACAACTAAACTACACTAAACTAAAATCTATTCTAAACAACTTTAAATAAAAAGAAAAAGACTGAAGGGTAGAAAGAAGGAAATGGACAACAAGAACCAAAAGAGTGGAGAAGAGAGAGTTTGTCTTTTACATAACAACCATTAATATAAGAAATAGCATTCCATGTAAAACATTTAAAACCAATTTTAAATCTTTGCAAGCATTAACTCAACATTAGATTCAAATAGGGATATCTTCTAAGGAAAATTAAGATGAGAGATTAGGAAAATTAAGATGAGAGATTGTATTTGAAATCATAAACATATTATAACAACCACCATAAAATGATGAGTAGGATGTAATTATGAAAACCATCTCAAATGCACATTAAATTCAATTCAAGTTTACATGTTTACATAGAATGATAAATTTAATATAATGGCTACAAATATAAATACACATACACAGAGACTGAGACAAAGACCTCCTCCACCATATTGCGTGCGCTAAGGGAAGTAGTTTCATCTTTCTACTATTGTAGCTCTCCTCATTTCTCAACTCCTTCACACCTCCAGCTAGATAGAGAAAAGGAGAAACAAAACTTCTACCATTGCCGTTGCTTAGAAGAAAAATCAGAGTCTTCTTTTATTTTCCATGCTCTTCCTGGTAGTCACTGGTGAAAGAGGAAAGAAAGAAAATCTCCCAAAGCCAAACTGCCCCTCTTTTGTCACTGCTCTCGTTGTTGCATTTTTAAATGATTTTTACTATTCCAAACTATGGTACAACTCCCTACGGGCATGGGCAGTTCCTACAGAGGTAGGTGACCTCTATGGACACCTAGGTGCCTCTATTTCTTCATATTCAAGTTACATTCTAGTCTTTTGAACATAAATATGGCTGATAGCATACACAAGCGCCCACATATTCATCCCCGCGACTTCATTTCTTGTACTCTCTTTGCATTTTTTTTAGTAAATTTCTTTTTTATAGTTCCTAGCTATCATCATAGGCATAAAATGTACAGATTTTCTCCTTTACTATGCATTTAGTCATCCCTCAAGGATGGGCGACCCTATAGAAGCTAGGTGATCTCTATGCTTTAGTCTTCTAAATGTTGCATCCATTCCTTGTCTCTCACGCCTTATATATATATATATATATAATCAATTCTTTCTCTTATATATATATTAAATCAATTCTTTCTCTTTTAGGAAGATGTTCGTATGCCCATCTCTACAAAGGTGCATGTTGTTTACTTCATCTCCACATCTCTTGTATCCTTGCTAGGGGAGAGGACCTAGTTGTGCACCCTAACTTCACGCCTCTCAAAATCATACGTGGCAATTTTGAATCACTCCAAAATTTTCACAGTAGCTTACTTGGCAATGCCCCTGCTTGTAACTAAGGTTTCAGGGCCACATCATCAAATATGATGCCACATCAACATGCTTTTTGTTGAGGTGTCAAATAGTGCCTCCAAAAAAAAGGTGGACCAATAAGTGTGAATTAAAACCTCCTTTGATGGTGCGCTGATTTGGCATCACATGATTGGTTGCTTTTTAAATCTAAAGGGAATATTTCATTCAATTATTAGTACTTATAGTAACACTAACAACCTTAAAGTCACAACTACTAGTGCTAAACTTCAAAAAATATTGAGCCTTAAAGTCACAGCTACCATCTCAACCATTGGAACTATCTCACCTATTGGGTCTTTTCCCCTAAATGCTACCATAACATATTGAATGCAGGTGCCGCAATCTTGCCTTCAGAGGTGACCCCTAGTGGAGGCTTGAGTTCTCTAAAAGAGGTGACTCCTTTTTAGATGATAGGTGCCTCCTATAATGCTAGGCGGCCCCTATGTCTTAGGCCTCTATGATAGATTTAATTCATTTGAGTGATAATCTATTAAATGTTGCAAGTCTTAAGTCTTTTTCAAGACTTAAATATCCTTCTGTACACCTCCCTCATACAAGACTCCTACGATTTCCTTCATCCTCACTCCTAGCTGCAACAAGGCATTCCATTCCTCATAAATGCTCTTGTCTCCCTTAGTCCTATGGCAACCATGAAATCCTAATGACATTTTATTTTCACGATCTCAATCCATTTGTACATAAACATGATGAGTTAGATTCTTTTAAAATTTTAAAATGAAATTAAAATTAAATAGACATTTGATATAATCTAATTATTATCATTTCCAAATTAATAGATTGTGAAATTCATAATTCTAGATATCAAGTCCAATGTGATGAATTTGGCATTATATGGGTGCCATGGGTTGATACGTCATCGTACTCGACATCACTTTAAACTCCACCAGACTCAAGCATTCGAACCTATCGTTAGTCGGTCACAACCTTAGATTTACATTTGTCAATGCACAATTTGTCTCAAGTTGATGAGAGGTCTAAGATGGGTCACAAAACATGTCAAGTCTTGAAAACTAGCATCGAGGGTTTCAATCAAGTGACATAGGAATATAAGGGTCGATGTGGTGTTGTAAGAGATGGGCAGAGACCAGCTATACGACTTACAAATGAATAGTGATAATTCCCAAGTCAAGATAGATATCTCAAATTGATTATTGGCATTTACATGTGAATCAACACTGCAATCAATGAGGATGTGCACATTAAATCATAAAGCTCAAGGATGACCATGCATGGCATATACCACTAGTGGATATAGAGTAGGACAAAAGTGTAGCATAGAGAGATCAAGGGGAATAAACCACGCTGCAAAGTGCAAACCATAGAGTGCCAAGGTGCAAAAACAAATGACACAACAAATAAAGACATGAAGGCTGAAAGAAAGAAAGACACGCAAGGAACAAAACAAGACAACAACACAAGTCTCTAGGGTCCATGATTTCTCTTGAAATCATGGGGACGTTGCGCAAGCGGAAACAACTTTCTCATAGATAATAAGTTCCATGTTCATCCATGCATATGCAACACACTAGTAATCCTTCTTATTTTGTGATCCCACAATATTGTGTCCCACTTTTATGTCAAAGTGGGACATTGAAATCGGCATTTTTAACCAAATTTTCACTTTCTAACACCTATAGTAACTAAACTATTAATAATTTGAAAATGATGTGAACTAGTGATTTTTGAGATTTCATATGTAGATTCTAAATGTATATTTTTTTTAATTTTATGAAATAATTTGTGATTTTTTTAGCGTAACTTTTAATAACTTTTTTTTATATAGTTAATAGTATTTTTAAACAGTGACACTCATATCATACAATATAACCTTTTTATAGAAAGGATAAAATTATAAATTTTTAAACATAGATTTGTAACACCAATATTTAATGCATAGATATTATTCCATAATTTTTTTTTGTATATATTTTTTTTTATTAAATTTTGAAGTGACATCAATTATAATCCAAACATAGGTTTATACCATACAACATAAATTTTTCTATATGTATCAAAATTGACTTCTTCTTTTTTTGTTGAAACAAGGACATCAACACCTAGTGCACAAATTATTTTTTAAAAAAGCATTCTCTATTTTTTCCTGCATGTGGATTAGAGACCTTGATGTTTGGTGAAAAACCTATGTTCACTAGAAAATAGAAAATAAATATAATAATCAAATGAAATATATTCGAAATCATACTTTTTCAAAAGATTATACTAAGGGCTACATAATTACAAAAGAGAATTTCTAAATGACTCTATTTGATCCTCCAAAAGGTGAAGCAAATTTTCTTTTTTTCAGCATTTTGATAGGTGCGAAGGAGACTCTATTAAGGGTTTGATTTAAGACTATGAGGGTTCTTTCCAAGGGGATTTGATCAAAGGGGGGTTTATCTAACCCCTTTAAATTAAACCCCTTTAGATGGAACCCTCAAGGCTTCAATCATTACTTTTTCTAAAAAATATGTGATTTCAAACAAAAATCAGGATGTCTCATAAGTGGGACACACTATTGTGGTAGCATGAGAATTAGGAAATCTAATTTTAACTTTACCATGGCCGACAATATTTAAATGAGAATCATCACCCAAGTACACCTTACCTCCATCAAATTCTTCATATTCAGAAAACCAATCTCTATTAGGGATAATATGGAAAGATGTACCTAAATCAATTAACCATGCATCATCACGTACATGAGTGGCCAAAGATACAATGAAAGCATCACCATATTACTTTTCAAACTTAGAATCAGAATCAAATTTATTCTTTTTATTCTTCTTTTCTTTTCTACACTCCTTACGGAAGTGTCTAGGCTTACCACAATTCCAACAAATCACTTTGGACTTTCTTGGAGATTTGGATCTCCCTTTGCATTTGTCATGCTTCTCGCTCTTCTTGCATTTTTCTTTGGGCATTCCATGAACAATTGGGGCTTCATTGGCAATTATGGATACCCTCATCCTCATTTCTTTAGAAAGAAAAGAACCCACAATATCTTCAACTTTCAAGACAATAGAAGCACTCCTAATCACCATAATAAGAGAATAGACCATGAATCAGTATAAAAACAAAGCAAGATCTGACATCTCTCCTCATCCATTTTTACATCAACTAATGCCAATTGAGCCACCAATATATTGAATTCTTCCTGGTGGACTGCAATTTGTCCACCCTCTTCCATTTTCATGGAATACAATTTCTTCCTAAAGAAAATCTTGTTCACTAAAGATTTGGCTTGAAATATCTCACTGAGTTTCTTCCATAGTTTCTTTGCAGAGAGATCTTCATGGACATTGATTAGAAAAAAGTCTATCAAACACAATTTGATTAGAGCCTTGGCTTTACAGTCTATAACATCATATTCAACAGCCAAAGTAGCATCTATGGGCCTTGAAACATCCTCATCAATAGAATTCCACAGATCTTGACCAATTAACAGATCCTCTATCTTCAACTTCCACATCTCAACATTGTTAAGAGAATTTTTTTACTTCTATTCTCCCTGATGTGCTCGCCATATAAAAATTCCTGCAACAAGATCACAAAGTATCATCTACACAAGCTCCCACTCAAAACTAGATTAGTTCATAAAACCCAACCCACAAGTGAAGACAAAGGTGATCAAGCTTTGATACCACTTGTAAGGAAGGAAAGGTAGTGGAACAACTCCTTACAATAATATTGAGGGGAGGGATATACATAAATTTTTATATCTTTACAATAGTTATAGAAATAAACACAAATAGCAATCATATCACAACATTAATTACATGGGGAAACCCTTTTAGGAGAAAAACCCCACGCTCCAAAGCTACATAATATATTATTCAGGAATCAAGAGTATTAGAATATAATTGCAGAGCAAGCTTTCACATGAGTATAACCAACTAGAGAGATCTAGAGGCAACTCAACATCTATAAGACTTTTACACACAACCTCCATCTCAAGCTCTTGATATATAGGAGATACAATACAATAAATAGTCAATGGTAATTACAAAACCATGAGCCAAAACCACTTAAAAGTGGCACCCAAAGTATCTCCAATCAAAGATGCCTACAATGTGCCAAATCACACACCAACATGTGTATCTCTCCCCTTTACAACTCTTTTAAGTGTCCAACATGTTTTCACATTTACTAAAATGGGAGACGCAACTTCCAAAGGCCATAAATTTTGATTCAAGTGTCCAATTGATGAATTGTTTAATGATTCAAAAAGATCATGAAGAGGTCTATCAATTCATAACTAGATTCACCACTTATGACAACTTTTGAGGCATTTAGGGACCTTTAAGTGCCTCAAATCTAAGTTTGAAACTTTTCTGAGAGTTTCAAAAAATAAAAACATTAATATCTTGCAATCCATGTATGATCTTGAATCAAAACTCACCCAAGATGTTTACTTGGTAGTTCCACACCTTTTGGAAATATTTTGGATCCATCCATGGTCAAATGTAGAGTTACTAAAAATAGTAAGCAATGCCACTTTAGCCCCTTTCAAAAACTTTTAAAGTTCTAAACCATTCTTCAAGATAAAGGGTATTCAAAAAGACCAAAATTGGGAAGAATAGAAACCTTTTGTAGTTGCAAGGTTGAGACACCTTTCCTAACATATGAGACTTAAGGGATCAACCAGTGACCTTTAAGTGAAATATCCTAGACAACTAGTCAACACAGAAAAAGAACCCTGTGAAGAATAAACCCTAGGAAACCAACACACCATTAGATTGAGTAAGATCAATAGCTAACATTAGAGAACTTATATTAAAGGAACTTATTGTGCTTTTATGATTCAATGATTTCTTCTCTATTTTCTATTAACTTTGTCATGCAAAATCTTTAGAAATTAAGTATGGAGTACATCTATGGTGGATTAGCTAATTGACAATGACACACTATTCATGATGAGGATAAGTGTGAGATTTATATGGGATCAGTTACCATATGTCTTTCATTAGTTTCTAATTTTGTTGAGAGTCAAGTGCATAATTAGTGAAAAACCCTTCTCTGAACCCTAGTTTCCATTTTGTGAAAAATCTCTTGAAATTGTTAGTTTTTGTTAATTTTCTCTATTGTATTGTGTCTATTTAGTCATTTAGATTGGACTTAGATTTTTGTTTGTCAAAATTTGCTATTCAAATTGAGGGTTTTAGAGAATTTTTTAGCATATGGGTAGGAAAATAGGGTCGCTCCTTTTGCCAGTATAGGCCACCCGGGGGAGATCTGGTTGTGTAATAGGGTCGCCCAGTGGAGATCTACCTAATGAGTCTAGATTATGACTCAATTTTGTTAAACTTTATTATCCACTTGCTGTAGTTATCTTAGACTTTGGTACTTTGATCCTGATCTTTGGATGACATTTCCTCAAAACTATAAGATGTTGGGCATAGGTTATTTCTTATAATCTTTTATGACAATGACATGCTATATGAACTATCTATGTTAATTTTACATATGGTTAATGAATGTTACTCTAAGGTAGTTACAAATGTGCAATTATTGTGTGTACTAGTATTGTTATGCATATATAATTAGCAACCATAAAGTCAAGGAAGATTCTGCTGGTTGGTTACTCGCCATAAAAGTCAAACATGGTGATCATTCAAATGTCAAATGGAGGGAAGATAACTACCTTGTAACTGGTCTTAATTACTTGTTGAGCAAATTTAGGAGTTACTGTTGTACTAGATCTGCATTGAAGCAACTTGTTTGACTAGATTCCACGCATGTGTAACCTCCTCTCCACTTTCTATGCTTTACCTAAAGTGGCGTCCTCCTATTCTGTTGGAGTTGACCGCCTTGATAGGTAGTTAGTTTTGTAGTTTTCCTTCTATAAATAAGATTCTGATGCTCTTTCTGAGGGGTTTATTAATCAAAGATTGTATTTGTATTAACCATTTTTTAGTAATATAGTTATGATTTTAATTTGTATTCATGTTTTCTAATGAATAAAATGAAGTTATAAGTTCGCATTTTTGAGTTTACATTTGTCTTAGGGAATACTCGTCCAAGGGGGCCCACTTGGTGAGCATTCCATCCTTTAGTTTAGTTGTATTTTATGTTAAGCAATTAGTTAAATCTGGCATTGAATGTTCCTGCAGCCACTAGAATTCTATTATGTGTCTATTCTTGTAGCCACTAGAATTCTATTATGTGTCTATTCCTGCAGCCAAAGCAGACAGAGTAGTTTCCTATTTGTTTGCCTAGACTTTTATTTTCTATCATGTACTTGAGCTTAGAATAGCTATTGGTTGATGTTCAACATTCATGTTATTTCTTTCCTAGCAGTTTATTTTCAACATTATGGCTTTCTTAGCTATAGAGTGAATGTGGCTACTTTGGAAGTTCTTAGTGCACATATTGTGCTGACCCATTTCAAGATCACGTCTCTGGGTTGACAAGTGAAATGCATTTCCATAGTGATTAAGATAGCCATTCAGGTTACATGTCCAATCTCTGAGTCACAACTTTATGAGCTTAGTTGTTAAATCATTGTAGGAGACTAACATTTTTGGCGCCATTGCCAGGAATGGTGTCAAACTAGGAAGATCTTTGGAGTCATCTTTAGTATTATTTCTTGCAGTTTTTTTTCCCTTAAAATATGTTTTTAATCATGAAGTAACCATCTACAACCCATTCACAACATTTTTTGTGAGAAGTGGTTGATACTGAGTATAATGCATGCATTATGGTAGGAGAAGAGATGCTTTAGGGAGATTCCTTCTTAATGAGTCAACTTACCTAGCAAAAGAAGTAGAAGTGAATCCTTTTCTTGATGCATTCCCTGATTTAAATAGTTCTAAAACATCATCTGAAGAACAAGTTACCCCAAACCTTGTTGAAAATCCATTTGCCTTGATAATAGGTCAAGCAGTTATGGCTACCCAAAATTTACCCAATCAACCAACCTTTCCATTTCTGATTGCTCATCAAAATGAAGTGGATAATCTCAAAAATATCCTTGCTTCAGCTCTCCCCAAGTTCTATGGACTTGCAACAGAGGACCCAGACACCTTCTTGTTCAAATTTGATGTCCTCTATAGAAGCTATGACTACACTACTGATGTTCATAAGCTTAATCTATTTCCTACTACAATGAAAGATACTGCATTACAGTGGTTTATGAGTCTAGGTAGTGATATTGTCAATACCTAGGATGAAATGAAAGACAAATTTCTTGAGAAGTATATAGACTACTGTAGGAGTGGAGATATGAGAGGATATGATATTTTTAGAATGCAGCAGAAAGAAGATGAATGTTTGGAGGATTACATCTCAAGTTTTCTATTTTGTTTACAAAAGTCTCCCCATCATGCACTTAATGAGGAGTCTCAGAAACTGCTCTTCCTCAAGGGAATAAGTGAGCATTGCACAGATGCCTTGGATTTAATGGAAGGACGAGATATTACCCAAGTGTCTTGGGAGGATATTAAGAAGTTGTGTCAGAATTATTCTAGAGTAGCCATGAAGAAAGGAAGACGTTACCATTCCCTTATGGGCAAAACCTCTACCAATGGAGTTTCAAGGATGGAGATAAGTCACTTGCTATCTTATTTTAAGCAAGATATTATAAATAATATGGCCACCTAGTTGGACACACTTCAGGCAAAGAAGAAGCATGAAGAGGCCGAGGCAATGTTGGCAGAATATTGTCCTCAGTGCAGACAAAAGAATAGGGACTGCAGATGCAAAATGGTAGCTAAGATTGATAGTAAGCAGATTCCACTTGAGTTCAAGCCAATACAAGTTGAAGAAGATCAAGTCTTCTATGTTGCAAAAGGAGGCCATGGGCTCCAAGACAAGGTATGTCACTAGATCCATTATCATTTACTGGACCATATTTTAATACTTATGCATCTGGTAACCAATGGCAAAAGCCATTTCCATCCAGTTATGGAGGATATCCACCTCAGCCTTGGAATAACCCTCAAAATACTTGGAAAAATTACCAAAACCCTGCACCTCAGTGGCAATAGCCTCAGAGGAATTGGAAGTCACCCCCAGGAAACTGGCAATCACCCACAGGAAACTGGCAGCAAGCATCGCAATGGAGAGGAGGATAGCAATGGCCAAATCAAACCACTAATTACATACAGTCACCTTCTCAGCCCCAATAGCCTGCTATAATACCTCCACCTGCTAGCTCCAATTCAAATACACCTAAACCTACTTAGTTACCAGCTCAACCCTCACCTAACCCAAATAATAGACCACATCAATAGCCAGTATATTCTGCTGATCCAAATCAATTCCCTACATATGTTGTGAATGTAAGTGATATCCACCGGCATTCAGGAACTACCTTGGCAGCTCCTTCAAGGCCCATTGTTACTGAGCTTTCTGAGGAAGGAGAGGAACCTATCAAAACCCCCATTCAATCAAATGCACCTAGAAATCCTAAACTAGTGCTAGTCAAGCAAACTGCCCAAGAACCACCATTTCCACAAAGGTTAGAAACTGTGAAACAAAAGGTAGAAGAAGAGGAACCCACCTTTGACATTCTAGAGCAGTTGAAACATGTATGTGTTAAGATCCCTCTATTTCAAGCCATAAAAGATGTTCCTATAGATGGAAAAGCAATCAAAGAAGCATGCCTTAAGAAGCCAGGCAGAAAAAAGGAAAGACCCCACTATGGTTCATGTGGTGGGACAGTTGGCTGACATCATGCTTGGGAAAGTGATTGTTCCCAAATATAATGATCCAAGAAGTCCTGTGGTAGGAGTTGTTATAAATGGGATACAAATCAGAAATGCTCTGATTGATATAAGAGCAGCCATAAATGTAATGACCAAGGATATCCTGCAACAACTGAATGATGCAACAATGCGACCTACTCCTACTGTCCTGCAGCTTGCTAATAGTTCTACTGTTAAACCTGATGGGATAGTCGAGGACCTTGTGGTATCCTTGGACTCATGGGAATATCCAGCTGATTTCATGATACTTTCTCCTAAAACTACATTGGGAGGATACCCAATTATTCTGGGAAGGTCGTGGTTAGCCATAGAAGATGCTTATATTGGATGTCGATCAGGAGACATGACCATCTCTAATGGGAGAAGCACTAAAACACTTGTTCTTTACCCACCTACACAACCATCTCATGATATGGATAATCCTGTTTGGCCTCATATTGGTGAAGAGGTGGATGAAGCTGATTTGGTGGAGTAGCTTATGATGTTAGGTAGAAGTTCTTTCCTGCAGCTTCAAGGAGAGGAGGAGGTGTTGTCTAACATATTTCAAAATCATTGTGAAGTAGAGGAAGCATCATCCTCTCATCCTGTTGATCCAATGAAGATACTTATTCCCATTTTTCCTTCAACATCAGGTATGTTACACACATTACTTCCACAAGAAATCAAGGTACCAAGCATTAATGAAGTAACTATGGTAGACTTAAAAACTCAAGTGAAAATTTTAGAAGGAAGATATCTAAATATTAATAGTAAATTAACTATAGAGAATTAAACTTTGCCACCAAAAATGATCATTTTCCCATGGTGCTGTTCAACTTTCGACCATTGACCCTATTAGATTTAAGCTATTAGTCAATGGTCATCACCTCAGGTTGTATCACAAGCCAACTTCAAAAGAAGAATTCCTACAACAATTCACTTAGCATGCAAGTCCTCAACTTCCTATAGCCAAAGGTAGTGGACCTGGTGTCCCTCCTAGTTAACTAAGGTATGACACTTGTCATAATAAAGACTTTCACATTTGTTGGAGTCCACTTCTTCACCCATTCATCCATCCACCTACCCATCTCCATGATTCTCTCTTCCATCACATGTATTGATTACAGTTCATCCCACCTTGCTTTCTTCCACTCCACTTTTATTCATTTCTTAATAAATTCTTAAACACTAACCGGTACTTTCTCCATAATTTTTGCAACTAATTTTCCACACAGCAAGGTACCAACACTTTAATAATTCTCTCTTAATTATCTTTTGGTACATTCATTTAATTATTGTACATTAATATCGATATTCTCCATAGCATTCCATTATTCCCTTCCTTGTCCTATCATGCATCACCATTCCACATGTGTGCACACATGCTCAGATTTAGCTTGGTGAGGGAGTGTTAATATGATGCCCACGTGTCAGTCCATATGCTTTATGCCAGCATGTCAGCAAAGTTTAAAATTGAATGATTTGAATTTTGAGTGAGATGATGGCTTGCAAGTGTGAGATGATAGCCTTCATCGATTATTCATTACTGCCTGTACTACCCTTGTCTTAATCTTGTGTTCCCAAAAAGCCAAAAAAGGAAAATTTAGATATCATGAGTTATTGAAAATGTAACAAGGTTGCAGGAAGGTGAAGTTAGTTTTCAAATTTTTTGCAGAAAAAAAAAAACTTTGCAGTGCAATTGTTTTCAGATAGCTAAGTCAATGGGAGGTGGATTGATTCAGAATGAACCCACAGTTCATGATGTATTATTGTAGGATGCACATAGCCATGCGATGTTTAGAAATTGTTGGTGGATAGCCTATTTCTTGAAGCTGAATGGTTTTGATGAAAATGTTGCGTTAAAATTTGCCCAGACATTGTTAAAAGGTAAAGTCATGGTAAGAGGGTTGGAGGTGTTGGCTACTGAAGAAAGAATTGCAGAAGTTACAAGTCTTCCTATCGATGGCAAGAATTACTTTGTTTCCAGAGATGCCAAGCTAGCTAGGGCTGAATTTACAAAACCTGGTGATCCTCTATTGACTATAGACAAATAGGGAACCAAAATAACCTCTATGCCCGAGCCATAAAAACACATAGTTGTTCATGTGGTGAAGTACATTACTTCTGAATGTCATCTGTCGAATCTTCATTCTGTTCATTTAAAACTACTAAATCATATGAGGCATGGGAGAAGAATGAATGTGCCAAATGTGCTATACCACCTTCTCTCAATCATGGCCGCTGAAACCCAAAAAGGTAGGGATAATTTTGTTTCCCACTATTGTTTGATGAAATTGCTAGTTGAAAAGTCTCTGCATGATGTGTTTGATATGACTTGGGAGGAATTTCTAAATATTGATCAAATAAGACCAAGCCATTTGTGACCTATGGTTGTGTCGAAACCTCATAGAACTAGGAGAAGAGTGTGTTTTGTTGAAGCCACTTCGTGAACCTCAACTTCTAGTACAAACGCTCTTGCAACAAAATAAGCTATTGAGATTAGTTCTTCTGAAGCAGAGCATGTAGGAAAAGAAAGTTCTTTAGATTTCGATGATGATGATGTTCCTCTTAGCAATTTAATTCAAACTACGGCACAGAGGAGAAGGGTAGAAATAAAGAAGGGTAAAATTAAAAAGCAAACCGCAGGAAGGAAGGTGTTGCGCTCTAGGAAACGGAAGGCTGACACTGTTCTTCTTGCAGCCGAAGAGAAATATGAGACTCCTTCTAGTAAATTAAGACCTGCTGAGCTAGCCTCCGGTGCGCCTCCACAGACAAGCCCTAGGGTTGAAGAAATGACAGTTGAGGATACAAATGCCCCAATGGGGCATGTGAATGTTGAAGAAATAGACATAATTGAGGAAGCATCAAATGTGACTCTGGCAGACCTTGTTGTCATTGCTGAACATATTGAGAGATAGGAACATGAAGATAAATAGGAGTTCCTGCAGCAAGATGCCTTGCAGCTGGAATTGGTTGAACAACCAGAAACCTTGTATCTTGTGCTATATGAAGGTCAACCATTTGTGCCAAGAAAGCCTTTGGTAGGAATACATAAACCTCCTAATTTTTTGATGCATATGGTAGCCATGAATTTGTGGAATGAGATGTAGAGGAGAGAAGAAGAATAGAAGAAGGAGAAATGCAGATTGAAGGATGAAATTTAAAACAAGGATGAAGATATTAAAGACAAGAATGCACAAATTGTGACTTTAAAAGAGAGAGTGGATAATATGGCAACTTTAGTACCTCATGTATTAGAATGCAGGACTCCCCCAAGAGACTATGCTCTACATTTAAAGGAAAGGTACCTCTCTTTTAAGTTAGAAAGGATTGTTTCTAGTTTAAACCCTTCCATTGAATCTCCTCTTGAATTTTTCAATGCTTATAGGATTGCTCCTCCTAAAATAAAGAATTTGTTGTGTCAATTCTATTTACATAATTATGCTGTGTCCCAAGACCATGAGTGGAACCGCTTCTTGTATGTTGGGGATGTTAAATTGAGGCCATTTATGTCCTGGATGCAAAATGAGATTAGTTGAGGACAACAGTATAGTGCTTATAAGCAATTAGAATTCAGTACTCCCTTGCCCATTAGAGCTGAATTTGGAAATCCAGGAAGCATTTTCAATGATTGGCACATAATCCTTTATAGGGCAAGCTATGGTAACAAAATCCTACCTGAGAGAGAAGTAGGTTACAGAGAATATGAGAAGATTGCAAACACTATTGGAAAATCTATGAAGGGACATTTGACACAAAGGTGGAACAATTTGTCTGATGAGCTAAAACATGCAAAGCCTCACTCTCTGTAGAACTATACTACAGCATGTAAAAGAGTGGATAGATATATACAGATTGGGAGGACAAAGGGGTAATTCTGGCTTCCCTTAATCTTTCAACCACCTATCCTGTTGTGGCCTCTGCTAAATTATAGATTTTACCAGTATGATATTGCTGAAGAGAAGTAGAGATGGAACAGATTGGATAGGCAGCAAGGGTTCTATTGGGATCCTAACTCACACACCAGAGAAACTGATATAGGACACTTGGCAGTTGCTAACTTCAAGGTATTAACCAAACAAAAGAACAACCCTTCCTCTACTGGAGGACTAGCAAAGTCTTAGGTTGGGGAGAGTGATGAGTTTAGTTTATGACTCAATTTTGTTAAACTTTATTATCCACTTGCTGTAGTTATCTTAGACTTTTGTACTTTGATCGTGATCTTTTGATGACATTTCCTCAAAACTATAAGATGTTGGGCATAGATTATTTCTTATAATCTTTTATGACAATGACATGCTATATGAACTATCTATATTAATTTTAAACATGGTTAATGAATGTTACTCTAAGATAGTTATAGATGTGCAATTATTGTGTGTACTAATATTGTTATGGAGATATAATTAGCAACCATAAAGTCGAGGAAGATTCTACTAGTTGGTTACTTGCCATAAAAGTCAAACATGGTGATCGTTCAAATGTCAAATGGAGGGAAGATAACCACCTTGTAACTAGTCTTAATTACTTGTTGAGCAAATTTAGGAGTTAATGTTGTGCTAGATCTACATTGAAGCAACTTGCTTGATCAAATTCCATGCATGTGTAACCTTCTCTCCACTTTCTATGCTTTGCCTAAAGTGGCATCCTCCTATTCTATTGGAGTTGACCGCCTTGCTAGGTAGTTAGTTTTGTAGTTTTCCTTCTATAAATAAGACTCTGATGCTCCTTCTGAGGGGTTGATTAATTAGAGATTGTATTTGCATTATCCAGTTTTTAGTAATACAGTTATGATGTTCATTTGTAGTCATGTTTTCCAATGAATAAAATGAAGTTATAAATTCACATTTCTAAGTTTACATTTGTCTTAGGGAATACTCATCCAAGGGGGCCCACTTGGTGAGCATTCCATCCTTTAGTTTAGTTATATTTTTTGTTAAGCAATTAGTTAAATCTGGCATTGAATGTTCCTGTAGCCAAAGCAGATAGAGTAGTTTCCTATTTGTTTTCCTAGACTTTTATTTTCCGTCATGTGCTTGAGCTTAGAATAGCTGTTGGTTGATGTTTAGCATTCATGTTATTTCTTTGCTAGCAGTTTATTTTCAGCATTATGTCCTCCTTAGCTATAGAGTGAATGTGGCTACTTTGTAAGTTCTTAGTGCACATACCGTGCTAACCCATTTCAAGTTCACGTCCCTGGGTTGACAAGTGAAATGCATCTCCATAGTGATTAAGACAGCTATTCAGGTTAGATGTCTAATCTTTGACTCACAATGTTATGAGCTTATTTGCTAAATCATTGTAGGAGACCAACACTACCTATGCAACAAGATTGTCTGGTGGAGATATGCCTTTGCAACAGGGTTACTTGCAGGAGATCTTGTTGAACATATGGGTCACCTGGGGGAGATCTAGTCTCATGAAAGGGGCAACCCTAATAGATTAATTTTGACTAAAATTTGATGTTTTCTGATGTTTACTTCACTCTATTTTAGTCTAATTTGAACACTAAATTCATCAATTTATTGCAATTTTGAAGGTTTATATGTTTTTTTGTGAAATTTTCATAAACTGTGTATACGATTTTTAGGGATTTTCTTGAGTTGATGGGATCTAATTGAAAGTTCTTTTCTAATTGGCAAGATATGCGTATTCATTGGAATGCCAATCGCAGGTAATTATGTCTCTACAAGATGTACGATTGACTATCTCCTAATGATCTTGTTATCCTAAAAAGGGAAGGCTTGGCTAAGATTTGTCATGTACCAGTTGTTCATCTTGTTTCACGCATCTACTATGACATTTTTACCTATTGGTATGCCGATAGGAACACTTTTAGATTTTCATAGGTTTCAAGGGAGTGGACCATTACTCTGTATGATGTGTATCGCATTCTTGGGGTTCCTATGAGAGGGAATACTCTTATTTTACCTTCTAGTGAGTCCTTTGAGAATAAGGTATCTTGGGCTTAGATCATGGGGGTGAGCTATCTTGAGGACTAGACTAACATTTAGCTTACTTCAATACCACGGCTTCTCATTCCTCTCTTAAGGAAGTTCTTGATCGATTTGATTGCTTCGAGGTTGTCAGGTGATAAGGCCTCTGCTCATCTGTGCTAGTGTTAGGCACCCATTTTTGAGGCAGTGAGTATGGTATTATTTTCGCATGGGGTCTAGACATTCTTGCGATGGTTTATAGAGATTTTTATAGAATTGCTCAGTGTGGGGCTCTTGCATTTAGCCACTCCTCTTTGATCATGACCTAGATTTTTTAGCATATCAAACCATATCAAAAGGAGATTCCTCTTCCTGATTGTAGACTACCGAGAGCCACAAGATGGGCTCATGTGGGCCACTTTGATACTTCTTTGTGCATTGTGGCCACTCTCACTGATGCATATATGATTTCTAACCCTTATGTGGATATGGAGGGTGTATGGTCGCATAACAAGTAGATTAAATATTACTACTGCAATGTATTAGAGGTTTTAGGCCATAGTGCTCTCATCGAGGCTCAGCACATTGAGTGAGTTCTATAGTAGTTTGGTGATGACTTTCTTGAGGAGTTACCCCCAGTTCCTACATGCTATCGATTTGTCTAGGAGATGGGCGAGGTTGGATGGAGACCTAATGTTTGGTCTCCTTTGACTCTTGGTGTTTTGATTACCAAAACCTCTAGGACCTTGAGCGGGGGAGAGAGGAGACAAAGAGGAGTTCATTCCTAAGGATTCATTATCGTGGATGATTCAAATTCTACCAATAAGGACTATGTCCCAGATGGAGATAATTTGTCAGACGAGGGAGTAGCAAGAGATGCATAGGAGCTTGATTCTGATGAGGGGGAGATACCAGAGGGCTCCTCTTTAGGGTCCAAACCTCGTCATTCTAATGAGGTAATGTGGAGCTTTGATCCTTCCTAGCATCTTGACAATCCTCATAAGTCTACTTTTGTTTTCTAATTTTGCATTATCCTTCTTTACTTAATGTTATGAATCGTCACTTCTTTTATCCTTTACTTTCTAGGTAGCATTGAGGAGTGGAGGGGTTTCACTCATGAGGTTAATATTTATTTGATGAGTCCCTTCACTAGTCTGACATGAGAGAGGCTTCTAGTTGATCCTGATGTGCCTCCTAGAGCTGGCCAACAAACTAACATTTTCACGCCTTCCTACCATGGGGTGTTAGGAGAATGCTTCATTGAGGTTTGAGGTTCTCATCCTTAGGGGTGAGAATCTCATTCTTCGTGAGATAGCCCACCTTGGGATTTAGCATCCAGAGTCTAACACTGTAGGTCCTTACCACTCTCGATCTCAGAGAGTGAGTCTTGATGGTTCTATTAGAGGGAATCACCCCTGAGGTTGTTTGTCTACTTGTTTTTAAATCATACCCCCTTGCATGGGGAGCTTTACTTTCCTTTGAGAGCATTTTGTTCTAGCTCTTGTACTCTTCTAAAACTCAAACTTTTTAATATATCTATGAAAATGCTTCTCTTTATGGTTGTGTTTATCATATGAGTACTCATCTCTTGTGCACTTTGGAAGTTTTAGAACTTTTTGATGATGTTTAGACCTTCAACTCTAAGAATGTAAGTATGATAATGATGACATGTTTTCAACTCTAAGTGTGGGATCAAGAATTGGAGGATTTGGGATGCTTGGATGATGATTAGGAAGGGGAGTGGATGTTTTGACATGCTTTGGACTAGGCTCTTGACATAACTAGATTTAAGTCGATGGTGTGATGGGGGAGGAGCATGTAGTTTCAATTTTCATTTGAATCGGCTTCTTGGATGGGTTGGATGGAGGAGAGGGTGATACTTTGGATAAGACTTTGGATAGGATGGAGGAAGATGGTGATTTGGTTTTGATGGGGGTGAGGTTGGTGACAAGGTCATCAATGACATATTGAGGTGTTTGGGGAGGAGTGGAATGGCATGATTCCATAAGTTTGTTTTCATGAGTTTTCTCGATATGCTTAGTGAGCAATCCTTGTAGGAATGATGGTTTGAATTTGGGAGAGGATTTGGGTGATGGATAAGATGGTGGATTGGATGATGACATAGATGGTGAAGTTGAATGATAAGGAGATGGTGGATAGGGATATGATGGATTTAGATGAGGAGAGGATGAATTTGGATAAGTCAAATAAGGATAAGAAGAATGTGGATAGAGGTGGAGGTGACAACAATTTCATGCAAGAATGGATGATGTGATGTGGATGAGGGATATAATGGATTTTCCTTGTCAAGAGTAGCATAAGGATGACCATAGGGTAAATAATTACGTGTGGGGGCATAGCTTGTGCTAGCCAATGCATGGTCATAAGGTGCTTGCATATGCATGGATGGGTGAGGATGGCTTATGGAAATATTGCTTGCAATGGTTTTATCAAGGATTTCAAGTTTAGCTTGGTCAACAACATCATCATCAAGATGATATGAAGTCATTATTGGATTAGGGTTTAGGATGATGTGACATAAGATGACTTGATGAAATTGATTTAGAAATTGGATTAGAGGGTATTTGATTGATTTGGATTAATTGGGATTGACTAATCAAGGTCAACAATATATGACACTTAATGCTAGGATAGATTTGATTAGTCAATGTCAATGATATATGACACTTGATCAAATTTGGTTGTTGGGAAAGATTTAGATTAGGCCAAGGGCCCTTTGATGGTTAGATTAGATTGGATTTCATTAAGGATTAGGTCAAGGGTCCTTTGGATGGTGGTTTGAATGATGATTTGGATGATGATTATGATTAGGATTAGATGAAATTAGATGGGTTATGATTAGGATTTGGAGAGGGTTAAAGGGGCTTAACTCCTTAACCAAATTTTGATTTTCAAATGATGATTTTTTTTGGATTAAGGATTAGAATTGGATTTTTATTAGGGATGGTTAGAGGAATAAAGGATGGTGGATTTTAGATAAGGGATGAATGAATTAAGTTAGGACTAAAGTGAATATGATTGGATAATATAATGGATTATGATGTGGATTATGGGTGACTTGACTAAGCTCAATAATGGGATTTGGATTATTAAGGTGATTAATGGATGAAAAGATAATGAATAATTGATGGGATTGGGTTAGAATGGATGATAGGTTTGATTAGGGGGATGGATTGGATTAAAATTAGGAATAGAATGGATTAGGGTTGGATGATAAAGATGGATTATGATTAAGGATGAAGAGGATTTAGGTGAATGGATTATGATGTGGATTATGGGTAACTTGACTAAGCTCAAATTAAGGGACTGAATTAAGCTCAAGTGATGGGGAATGATTAAGATAAGGATGATGTTTGGGAAATGGATGAGGTGCATAATGGAGTAGGATTAGGACCTTTTATTGACTTGGAAATTTGATTTGGATTAGGGTCCAATGATGATGGATTGGGGATAGATTACGAATGGGGGTTAATAATGGCCTTAATGGGAGGTGTGGGGCTTGCCCCTCCCACTACTAGCTTGCAAAATTGATGGTTTTGATGGAGGATTTGATGAAATTAGATAGGTAATACAGATCCATCAAAACACAGAGCGTATCCACTAAAACTAGGGTGGAATCACTGAAATGGAGTTAGATAGATTTTGGAAGATGGTTGATGTGAGAATGAATCGATTGAAAAGCAGAATGAAACTGTTGAAATGGATACAGATTCATTGGATTGGAGTTGGGAAGATTCTGGGCTTTGGTTGGGTCAAACGTATCTGTTGAAACTTGTGATAGATACAATAAACAGAGATGGATACGCTGAATTGGGTGCAATTTGGGTGATTTGGAGGAAGATTGGATAATTTTGATTTAGATTTGGATGAAGATGGATGACTAAGAGGTGATTAGTGATGACTTGACGGATGCTTGACCTTAGGAAACTTGAGAGCAATAAATCATACAATACATGCACAAGATGCAAAGGATTTGAATTTGATTTGGATTAAGGGGATTCATGGGTTTCAATGATGATGACATGCCAAACACACCAACACCCTAGATTATTCAAGTAGGAGTGTATAAGATCATAAGCCCACCTCACTGGCTTTATTTAGGTATAACATGCAAGTCCCATGATGAGGATAACTAACTACTTCTGATCACCCAAGATCACTCTATGATGCAAGGGGAGAGCATACATGACATGCATGCCCATTTCTAGAGAGCACTTACATTTAGCAATAGAGTCGATGTGTATTGTGCAGTGAGTAACTTCTCAGGCCTAACTGGTATCTAGTGCATCACAATCTTATACAACCAAAGGGTCTTAATCTAGGATGTAAGGGCTTCTAGGGTATATCCTTGATACACACAAGGTGTGTGAGGCCTATGTCTATGAGATGAGTGGTATGTCTAATGGCATGGTGCAAGAGGGTAACCCACTATCCTCTAGTTTGCAAGGTATAAAGTTTTTTCAAGATTCACCCAAACGACAAATGTCCCCAATAGAAGAGTCTTTTGATTCTCTAATAGATTTGTATACCCACTAGAACATGAGGGTTGAGGTCATCCCCTTAGTGATGAAATCCATGGCAGGCCCCCTAGAGGAAAGAATCCAAGGTGTTTTGGATCTACAAGATCATCAAATGGTATGAGGAGAGAGCATACACACCAAGGACCTTGGGATAAACAAATATATAAGATTAGATCAAATCAAGGTTTTTGATCCCCCAAGATCACACAAAGTCCAAGGGAAGAGAAAGCAAACAATGTTCTTTTTAACCCCAAAAAGAAATGTTCCTAGATTTAGTGTAAAAAGATGAGTCCTTTGACTTGTGTGCTACAAAACCACAAGATTAGTAGTTGATTAAAGAGTTTTGGACTAACGATTTCTACATAAAATGATGTTAGATGACAAGGAACATGCATAATTTTGTAGGATTCAAGGGTTAGAATGGATGGATTTGAAGAAAATTGAAGAAAAATGATGACAAATCTGATCCACCAAAACACAGAATAGATCTACTAATTTGTGGAAAACATAGAAAATGGTATTTGAGATGGATCTACTAAAAAATAGGATAGATTTGTTGATTTAGAATGCATTCTTTGATTTGTAGTTTCTACACAGAAAATGGATTCTGGTTAGATGAAAATGATTTAGGATGGTTTAAGATGAAATTTTGACAGCATATCCCCCTACAAGACTGATTTCTTACAGAAAATAGAGAGCAAAGATTAATGAAAATGATGAAAAATTCATTTAAAATAGAAAACAAAATGTGAGGTTAAAACAAAATGCATCCACTAAAAATTAGAACACATCTGCTGAAATAAAATAGATCCGTTAATTTGTGGAAGTCAACTGAAAAATACAACGTATCTACCATTCTAGGTTGGATATGCTAAATCAAAACCTTCAACCTGGAAACAAGCTTAAACAAGCAAGAGGAGGTTAGATAAGATCCCCTAGGGAGTCCCACCAAGTGCCAAAATGTATAACATAGAAAATGAGCCTAGGAAACACATTAAAATAATAATAACCTATTTCACTAAAAATCTAAGCTACCTCTGATAGAGCATAAAAGGAATGCATAACAAGAAAGGGAAGTTCAACAAAATCAACTACTATGCAAACATTGCTTAAGTGGATGTGGTCTTGATGTGTGCCAAAATGTATGCAAGTGAAAATGAACTTAAACGAAATAGACTAAAACAAGATTAACCTTCTTCATTCACCTTCAATTACACCTAAGATTGAGCAAATAAAGGATGCAAACAATGAAAGGAAACTAAACAATGCAAGTTACCATGCAACCTTTATTGAAGTGAATGTGCATTTTGATGATTTGATGTAGGTGGATCCTTCAAATAGTAGCATAACTTTATGTTTCATGGAGTCTTGAAAATGCTTGGGATGAGGGTCTATTTATAGACTTTTTGGATTGTGGATGGATGGTCAAGATTGATTTGAAGGATCAAGGGTGGAGGATTGTCAAGAGATCTCAAGCAAGGAGAGATTTCCAAGTGGCATGATGAGATTGGTGGATGGGAGATGTCCTTGGATTGAGGAAAAATCAATGGTTGAAAAGCAAGTTAGATAAAGTGAAGGGTGAGGATCAAGTGAGGACAAGAAGGACCCTTTATACAAAGGACTTACCTATCACTTTGTAAGAAGGCCATGTGGGCTTGTACCTATTGTACATTTGGGAGGATGGGGGGATTTGACTAGGATTAGGTTAGGGTAATGGAATGTGCAAGTGGGGGATTGGGTATTTAATTAGGTTTAGGTCACCTAATCAAAAGTGTAAAAATAGGGAATTAAATAAATGTAAATATTTATTTAATTAACGGGATGAGAAAAGATGATAATAGATAAATTAAATTTATCTAATGTTTGGACTATAGAGGAAGGGGATAAAAAAATCATTTAGGCTACTGATAAGTACCAATGCATGCACTGATATGGGTACAGATGAATAGTGAATAGTATGTGGACAGTTATTTTGACAATAAAATATTGTAAAATCACGGATTGAAGGGGATTCGATCAATTAATTGTCTAAACATGCATTTATTCAATCAATTGTGGAAAAAATGTGATTTAGGGATGTTTAGGGATGGTTTGATTGTAGACGAATAGTGACAAGATGATGAGTGGACAATTTTAGGTGTCTACACATGTCAACACTTGCAAGTGTGAGAAAGGAATCATTCACAAAGTGCTCATTGATAACCTGGTGGGATGTGGAGGGAAGATAAATTCACTTCATCAAAGGTCCTACGATGTTGTATTGATAACAAGCTAACCGAAGCCTTTTGCAACTAACACATAAGGTGATATGGAAAATAGATAACCTTTCTTGATGGATTTGAAGAGCCCAAATCTGTTAGATATTTTTTTATTAATGGATGGGTAGGTCAAAACATTAGAGAAAAAGGTTTGCAAAATAGATAGAAAGAAACCCTCAAAACTAATAGCTTTTAGCATAACCAAGATACAAGGCCATTATATGTGATCATATGCTTTCTCAATGTCCAACTTGAGCAAAAGAATGGGTTGTCAAGATGCTCAAGGCCATTCCATGCCTTCCCAAATAACAATGGTGTTATCTAAAATATAAAAAACTCTTGATGAATCTCATCTATTTTAGATACACAATGGATGATAAAAGTTGGCACATGGGTAAAGCTAAGGATTTGGCCAAAATCTTGTAATAAACATTAACCATTGTGAAAGGTCACATTAGTTGGAGATAGTCTCTTGATCTTCAACTTTGGGGATGAATTTGGTGTTACTTCAATTGATGATGTTTCTCAAGTGCTTATTACAAAGAGCCCCTGGGTGGACTTGAAGAAGATTTGGCTAGTGAAGTGCCACATAACCTTGAAAAAATCATAAGGAAAGACATCAAGGCTAGGAAATTTCTCATTATCCATCTACATAAGAGTTGAGTGGAGCTCATTTAAGTTGGTGATGAGTCATAAGCATCTTAAGTAGAGTGGTTCAACTTAGTAGGAACAATATCTTAGATTGTGATAAATCTTGAACTAGCACAATGACCTCTTTCTATGCTTGAAAAACTAACTTGTAATGTCCAAAAAAATTCTTGCATATTTTTGAGAGAGCCATAATTCTCCCATGAGATGATTCAATAGCTTGATTTGGGTTCTATCTTGTTTGATGCATATAACTTTAAAATTCTTTAGAAACTCTATCCCCAACTTTGAGCCAATGAAGGAAAACTTTAATTTCAATGTCTTTGGGTGCATGGCATTCAATAATCCTATGCTTGCACTTTAGCTAACCAAATTTTGTATTTTTACACCTACTTTTGGTATTAATGCAAATAGAGTGTTAAAATGCTAAATTTGTCCTATTTTTTGCCTAAGTTGGTCCCTTAACCTTGCACCCTTGACTCTAAATAGCCTTATCCTCACTATATATAATATAACCAATCTGAATCTTTATGGATCATACCCTCTTGGACTAGACTATGAGTGTATATATTTCCTCAAGACTAATTCAAATTCACAATTTGCATATTCTTTTGAATTTGATAAGTATAGAACTAGTAGACATGATTTTTCCACAATCCCTGAAGAGTTATGTAGAGAGCTTTTGGATTCAACTATGTATTTTTTTGTATCAATGTTTTGGATCACACTCTGTGATCCATCATTAAAAGGAGGAACAAAAAGTATAAATCTAGCTCTATAATCTTGATTCCAATTGTTGAATGCAACATACAACCAAAAAAATCTTTTCAACTATAACAAAGTGATGGGAAAACAAACGGTAACTAAGCTCTTACATACGTGGCATTTAGCGTGTAATGTTCAGCTTGTCAGTGTGAACCAACAAATTTTGTTGACCACGGCGTGTCGGTATAACGTTAAGTCTTTTGCGTGGGCAATAAGACTTCCTTTAAGATTCTTTTTTTCCTCGAAAGATTTCCATTTTCCAACACGTCCTAACGACCGACTGGCCATGCCTTCTCTTGTAGACTATCGGGCCTTGTTATTCCTTGGAGATTATTTTATTTGTTAATAAGTATCTTCGCAGCACCTTGTTACCATTTTCACTGCACCAGCTAAATTATATTGAAGTTTTAAATGTACACGATTTATGCTCTTTCATTGGGAATACTTGAAAAGTTCCTAGAAAGAGGCCTTTCTTTTCCCGTTAGTTTAATCGTATCATCCCTAATTTATATGCCTAAGACTGCAATTGCTATATATATATATATATTTTTTTTCCCAGAAAAAGGTGTAGACACACCCATAAATTAGAGATATTAAAAAAATTACAGTTTAAAAGTCTTAACCAAGTTCCAGAAGGAAAGACAGCAAAAAACGATCCTTAACAGATCTGATAAGCACAGAAATTTAAAACAAGAGATCCATCCCCATAAAACGTGGGAATGCATATACCCGAAACCGTCACCAACGAACACGAAGCCAGCACTGCTGATCAAAACAGAACCAGAGACGGACAAAACAGCAATCACACCGCCAGCGCCACCCTGGACATGCCTTAAGCTGCTAGCGGAGCAGCCGGCAAGGCCCTTTCGTTCAGGTCCACTGTGGCCGCTGACTGATCCCCTTCCTCCAAATCTGCCAAAGCATAGAAGGGCATCCCCGGGGCCATGTTAGACGTGTGGACTCTGAGGAAACGGATAGCTATGAAAACATCCCTTATCCGCGTGCTTCTTTTCTTAGAGAGAAGAAAACAGTAAGCCCGAAGGGCATCATCTAAGTCCTCACTGCAAAGGGATTTAATACTAGACTGCAAAACTCTATATATGACCTACTGTGGAGGGGAATTTCGAAGGGTTGTGAGATTAAAGAGCCCGCCGATGAGAGCGTCACCTTCCTCCATGCGGTAATTAAACACTGCCGCCTCCCAACGTTCCACAGTGTATATGTCCCTGAAGAACAAGCCTGCCACAAGGGAGTGCACATATTCACCATCCATTACAAGATCCATAATGTTGGAAAGAAGCTGGGAGACAATATCTGAATAGTTTAACACTCATCCCTCGAAACCTCTGATCCAGGCATGCCCGACTATATTCCGGACTGCAAACTGAGATAGAGTGCAGTTAGAGTCGATAAGGGTCATGAGGTCAATCGCCTTCACTCGCCCCCGTATCACCAGTTCCCATTCAAGGGCGGGGAAGAAAAGCCTCTGGTTCAGCCGCATATCTGCCATTGCCAACTGTAATAAGAAGTGAGGCAAGTGAGAAAGAGAGCACAGCACGGAGAGGATAGGGAAACAGTAGATCAAGGAGATCAAGAAGCACAGAGCCTTTAGAAACTCAATTTTGAGAAGAGCTCAAATACAACGGGAAGGAAGGCAAAAGGGAATTAAGAGCTGGCGGAGAAGTAATGACGCTTGCGTCGACCGCACAGATGGAGTACTCTTTCATTTCATAAGAGAGCAATTAGGGATGCCTACATGTCCAATGCAGGTAGGAGGAGGCAGGAGAAATAAGCCGTTACGCCGTCAAAGGACAACGAAGACCCAGCTAGTCCTTGCACGGCATTATCTATTAATGAACATGAGGTGAAAAGAGATACACAATCCTCCCCTTGCAGGTGGGACATTTTGACACTATCCCAATTGTCTTAATACATTCATCTCATTAAGGCCTTGGAACTACGCTCCTACAGAATGTCAGAAGGCCTTCAAAAGGAATAAATGTAGGTATAAATGAGACAGCATCGTAACCCACAATGAATCCATTAGAAAAATAAAATGGCTGTGCTTGATACGTGGCGACAGCTTGGTAGTTGATAAGAGACATAGATTACTCATTGCCATGTCAGCTGACAGGAGGGTGATCAAAAGAGAAGGCAGTTGAAGTTCGTCATGTGGGAAGACTACAGTGTCTTTATCACTGTCAATTGTTACATTGGCTAGGAAGTCCGCCACCCTGTTGCCTTCCCGAAACGTGTGGGAAATTAAAAAATTGTCTAGTCTTCGTAGAAGCGCTTTGGCCTGAGAGAGGATATAGGTCAGCCTCCAATTGTCTAAACCTTTCCCTTTAATGGCATTTATTACTAGAAAAGAATCTCCCTCAATCCACACGTTCCTTAAGCCTTTTTCTAGCACCAGATTGAGTCCATGCACCAGAGCCTAAGCTTCTGCCTCATTGTTAGTGCCTGAAGGTAGTTTGGATGCCTTAGCTGCGATCAACACTCCGTTTTTATCCCTGATGACACATCCCATTCTAGAGAGACCAGGATTACCTCGGCATGCTTCGTCGATATTAAGCTTATAGAAAGGAGAAGAAGGTGGAGTCCATTTGACTTTATCTCTGATTGTGGAGAGCTTAGGAGTTCCTGTAGTTAAGCCAATCCCTAATCGTCTAACTGAGGGCCAGAGTGAGATGACTTCCTCATCCCATTTTGTCCAACTCAACTTGGAGGAGTTGAATGATTGAACAAAAGCCACTGCCTGATCCGCTAAAGTAGCTTCAAGTTTATCGCAAACCTGAAACACTGATCGAGCTTCCTTCCTGAAGATACGTAGGTTTCTTTCCCACTAGATGTGCCAGACGAGCATAGAAGGACCCAATTCCCAAAGGCAGGCTAATGTTGAATTGCCAAACGAAAGGGGCCAGTTTTTTAACATAAGATATAAAGATTTGGAGAATGGGCTTGTCCACTTTATCTTCCTGAAAAACTAGGTCCAACATGCTCTACTAAAGGGGCATTGAAGCAAAATGTGATCTAAAGACTCTTCCTCATGTCCACAAAGCACATAGAGGAAATTTGATCCCAATCCTAGTCTTTTGATGCGATCACCTGTGAGGATTTTATTATGTAAAGCACACCAAACGAAAGCTCCAGCTCTAGGGAGAACTGACATGCCTCAGCACAACTTTGAGGGCCAACTTGACAGTGCTTTTTGCACTCCTAGATTGTATCCATCTTTAACTGAGTAGCGTCCTGAAGAAGCCGCAGTCTAGACCACCTCATCCTCCATGTTGGAAACAAGCACTGACCTCTTTCCTAGGAGACGACTGAGAAGAGCTTTTTGGGAGTTAGGAAAAATGCAGTCTTGAAATCCTTTCTAGGCAACTGTAGCTGATGTTCCCTTCCTAACCACCTGCCAGTAATCTTTAACTTTGTGGCCCCAATTTGTTTGAAGGAAGGAACATGCCTCAGAGAGCTTAGAAAACGTAGACAACGGCACTTCCCCGCCCCAAGAGTCAAGCCAGAAATCTGCCTTTTCCCCGTTATGTATGATCCATGTGAGGTTGGGCTGAAGGAGATCTCTACTTCTTATTAGAAAGTTCCAGATAGCAAACCCCTTAGGAGGGTTTTGCACTGTGAAGATCCTCTCATTATCCCGCGAGTCAAGATACTTGGCTTTCATTAGTTTTACCCACAAGGCGTTGGGTTTAGAATACATGTTCCACGCCAGTTTGGCCTCGAGTGCTTGATTTTGAGCTTGGATGTTCAGAATTCCTGACCCTCCTTCCGCCTTGGGTTTGCACACTTTATCCCAAGCCAATAGATGTATCTTCTTTTCTTCAAGAGATCCTTGCCAGAGAAATTTCCTACAGAGACCATCAATTTTGGCAATGATTCCTTTTGGGATGTGGAAAGCCGACATCATGTAGACTGGAACTGCAGACAAAACTGATTTAATCAAAACAATTCGCCCTGCTAATGAAAGATGATGACCTTTCCATTTAGCTAGTTTTGTATTCAAGTTCTGTATTACCTTGCCCCATAAATTGTTCTTATATCTGCCCGTGAATAAGGGTAGGCCGAGATAACTTCCTGGGAGAACCTGAGATTCTAGATTTAGGGTGACTTGAATCAGCTTTTGGAGAAGCAATGGGACATTTTGGAAAAAGACCATAGATTTACTAAAATTCACTTCTTTCCCTGAGACACAACAATATGTGTTGACTGTGTTCATCATTGATCTGGCTTCCTGGACTGACGCTTGACCAAAAAGCAAGGTATCATCAGCAAACAAAGCATGAGTGAAGGGCTCTTGTATACCTTTTATTTTGATACCTTGCCATTCTGACCTTCTCTTTGCTTCCTTTATGGACCATGTCTGTCATAGGCCTTGGACATATCTAATTTCACAACCATAGCTTTCTTCTTATCCTTGTTTACTGAATGCAAGATCTCATGTGTAAGGATGGTGCCCTCCATGGTCTCTTTCCCTAGAACAAAACCCCCCTGTTCACTAGAAATCAACTCCTTCAGCAGGGGTGTCAATCTGAGCACTATAGCCTTTGAAATTATCTTATAAATGAAGTTACATAAAGAAATAGGCCTGAAGTCTTCGAAAGTTTGGGGGAATTTAGTTTTGGGAATAAGCATTAGATAGGTCGACTTAAATTCCTTTAGCACGTTTTTAGTTTTTCGGGATTCTTCTACAGCCAAAAAGACATCCCTCCCAACCGTATCCCAGCACTTCTGAAAGAAGATACCTGTCCATCCATCTGGGCTGGGCGCTTTCTCTCCCGCCAATGAGAACACCGCAGTCTTCACTTCTTCTAATGTGAATGACTTCAAAATTTCCTTATTATGATGCTCAGTAATTAACTTAGGAATGAGATTACACACCTGTAATCCTTTATCCTACTGGTAGGGCGGACTGGAAAGAAGGTCTCCAAAGAAACTTTGGGCTGCGGCGAGAATCTCTGATTGCTCAGTACACATCTGACCATTTCCTAGGCAAATGGATTTAATTGAGCTGGCGCTCGCTCTCACCTTGGCTGACAAATGAAAAAAGGAGGTGTTTTTATCGCCATCTTTCAACCATAGCTCCTTGGAACGCTGCCTCCAAAATATTTCTTCCCTTTTCAAAATCTCTTCCAGTTCTGATCTCAGTTGTTTCTCCTTCTGAAAAGAGGATGAGTCCATGCCTCTATTAATTATGAGGTCAGCGAGTGTTTTCAAATCTTGCTGTATTCTAGCTTTCTCAGCAAAGACATTTCGGAAGTGGTTCTTGTTCCATTCCATTACCCTGTGCCTTAGAAATTTTAATTTGCTTGCTAATTGAAACATTCTAGATCCTTCCACGAAAGGGATAGTTTCCCACCAGAGCTGAATATTATCCACAAATGTCAGATCTCTGAACCACATAGACTGAAACCTGAACCTCTTCTTGCTGGGAATATTTTGTCCTCCTAACGAGATCCTGACTAGAAAGTGATCTGAACCTGTCAAGGGCTGAATTTCAGCTTCAAACCTGGATGGAAAATTAAAGCATTTTGGAGACAAAAGGAGTCTGTCCAGTCGTTCTGCTATTTGTAGAAATCCTTTTCTTCTATTCGTCTAGGTAAAGGTGCCATTATTAGGAATGCAGTCTAACAGGAGATTACTATTCACAAAATCCTTAAAATCCTTCTGGGATCTAGGCGGGTGCGTGATACCCCCTGCCTTTTCCTTATCATCTAATATGGAGTTAAAATCACCCCCTAAAAGAAAGGGGCTCCATTTCAGCTTTCTCAGCCAAATAGACAGGTTATCCCAAACTAATTTCTTCTGTGAAATATCTACAGGTGCATAAACATTCACAATCCATAAATCAATTCCCTTGAAGAGTGCAGGAAACTTACCTATTAGGAAATTATCATTCTTCACCACCACCTCTAGGGCTTGGATATGATTCCTCCAACCTATAGCTAGGCCTCCAGCAGCTCCGTGAGCATCCACCTTCTCAAAACTCCAACCCCTCCAACTTTTAGAGTATAAATAAAAAAACTCTGAGGCCAATTTGGTTTCCTGAAGCATGATTATCTCTACTCGTTCCTCATCAATTTGAAATTTGATGAGGTTCCTTTTGTTAGGGGCATTAAGTCCCCTAACATTCCACGTGAGGATCCTCATTCCTCCTGGGGAGAGTAGCTAACTCTCCTCCTGCTATTTGGACTTTGGGATACTTGAGAAAGAAGGCCGCTTGACATATCTTTGTTGTGCCTCAGCTGCTTCTATCTGGAGCTTTTCCTGATGGGGGTAGGAGTGCCTTTAGTCAGAGGGCTATTCATACATGTACAAAGTAGACTGAGTGGCCTGGTCTCATCCTTCTCTAGGTCTTCCTGAAGAACCTCATCTGCAATATCTTCCATGACATTTAAAGCCACTTTTGTCACCACCTGATCTAAATTCCATGACTGCAATTTCTATATTCATAATAAATTCAACTCCAAATCATGGCCTCATTCTCTTTATCTATGCAAAAATGTGAAATGGAGGAGAATGCCTTCCATGGTATGGCACCTGAGCCTGCCTCTCCTCCTCTTGCTAGTGATGATCCAATTTTTCATCGCTATGATGTGTTTATTTAATTTTATTTGTTCAAGCATTTAACTTAAAGGGAATGGTCCCTAAGGCCAAAATTTATCTACAAAAAATGTAATTCTAATTCTAATGCGAATGCAAATGAGGTAGTAGTTGTAGGCTTATCAAATTGCACTATGGATTCTATTTAACTCACAAGGGGTTAGATCAAGTCATCTTCCATCTAAGGTAGCTTTCATCTTACTTTCTTTGATCAGTATGGTTTCCATCTAACCCATGTGGGAGTTAGATCATCAAATAAAATATTCACATAACATCTCTAGTCTCAAAAGCTCAAAATAAAGCTCTAATTATATCAAATATTAGAAATTTGACACAAGTACCAACCCTTGACAAGTTAAAATTAGTACTAATTATAAGAAACCTTATTAAATTAATCAAACTAATACTTACAAGATAAAATAGAATCAAAGCATTCTAGTAGACAAATAAACACAACACAAATATACTTTAGAAAATTTCTTTCAAAAAAATTGAGCATCCAAAACATTGCCCAATATTTTATTAGCAACAAATCTAGTTACAATACAATATCAGAGCATCAATACTGTATGATGGGTAATAGAAGATCAAATCTTCTGCCTTCAACACATGTTCTCTAATTTGTGAACAATCCAACATCATATCAGTACATCCATAGCTATACTACAATGTCATATCAAATTGCAATAAGAGATCAATGCTCTTGAACCATAAAGGAAATTCGATAGCATAACGCTGCATTCCAGTTGTTCACTCTTTATCCCATCTCAAGAACTCTATATGTAGACAATGATAATGAAGAAAACCAAGTCTTATAATCAATGTACACAATTGACATTTTATAGATGGACACCTAAGTTTATTGTTCGATGCAAGAGTCATTACCACATCTAAGGAGGCAAAACCTATATGACCCTTAATTTAATTCTTGAGTTTAAGATGATGTATCTTCATGTGACCTCCCAACATACACTAAATACATTTCCTCACTGTTATGTATAACCTCCTACAAAAATATTATTATCACTAAAATATAACATTATATTTCAAAATGGATCACAAATTAAAAATCTAAAACACATTTCCTAATGTATCAACCACCTTCTACCTATGATAGCTTTAATATTAGCAAATTTGATTACTTAGATCAAACCCACTTATGAGGCAGCCCTCTGAAAACATTTCCCCTCCTCTCACATGTTGCAATTTTAGACCTTAATACAAAATTAAGAAAATTATCTTTGCTCTTAATATTTCATAATGAAAAATGTAGCACACCATTAAACTTTCACCCTATTGCAAATTTCACTAGGAGCGAAATCCTTTTTTATAAAATTATCCCTTACATTGAGGAAAGGGATCCAAGACTAGATAAAAAAGCTAGAGATCTAGTTAATGCCATTGCGAATGGAACGGATGTGTTGGCCCAACACTTTGAGGGTCGAAGGTAGTCCCGCTGAAGCTTCTATGAAGTCCTTCACCATATTCTCAAATCCGTTTACTAGATAAGACTGGCCGAATGCATACCAGCAGAAGAGCTCTCTTACGTTCTTTGTTTCCAGACGTTTTACTTTATAGATTTTGGAGATCCCAGAGGATTGGAGAATGCTTATATCACGTGAAGTGACAATCATTAAAGCTCTGTATTTGAGGAATTCATTCACTGCAAGCGTTTGCAGTTGTTCCACATGGTTAATTCCATCTAGAACAATAAAGGGCTCTGAATACCAACTCTCCAGTTGAGATTTGATCATATCTGCCCCCAAACTTCCCTTCACACGGCTGGAAGTAAAAGAAGCTGTTGAAAATTGCACTGCAATCCTTAGATCAGACACAAGTTTGTTCTGCAGGTTGAACATTGTTTTAATTGCGTGTGTTTGGCTTATGTCAGATAGAAAACTTGATCTAGGAAACAAAGAATGCTTGCGGTTGTAAAATTCTTTGACCAGGGTTGTTTTCCCCACTCCTTGGCATCCCCCAATAATGTTACCCTTTACTAAAATGCTGTTCTGTAAATCCTTTGATATTACCCTCTCAAGTCTTTCAACAGATTCATCAAGTGCGACTGAATATTCTGCAACCTGTAACTTGTAGCTGTCTTTAACTTTTTTTAGTTCCATTAATACTGTATCCACAACATTTTTGCATAGAATGCCCAAATCACTAGCAAGAAAAACCAGAAAAATGTGATCACAGAAACCATGTTACAATAAAAAATTTATGTTCAATAATTTTTTATATTCACTACTCAATTCCTTAAATATAAATTACATTTTTTTTCTGAGTTCAAAGTGAAACAATAGTTAAAATAAGGTGGAGGAATAAGAATGCACTGTACTACTATGGTTTTATTGCATTTCTATTTATTTCCAATTGTATCAATTAATGGCGATAAGGATACTTCAATAACGTGAAAACATTACGTTGAAAAAAAAAACGCAGAGGTACTCATCTGTTTTGAAATCTATGCCAGCAATGAATGAGACTTTCTTTAGTGCTTCTTTCCATTGTTGAAGTTTATCAATATATTTCCCCTCCTTTTCATATTTGAGAAATGCATCCGCATAAATTCCCTTGTTGATGTAGCGAAGGTCAGATTAGCAAACATTGTAAAAAATGGGAACAATCTTGGCCTTAATTTGACACGAGAGCAAGTTCGGCCAAACACCAAGGTGAATAAGCATAGTTTTGGGAGAGAATCGCTATATGAATAGGAGACGTTCTAACCGCTTGTTCTATGTCCAGAGAAAATAAGTTTCCCAATAACACTTGTGACGAAGCCATAAAGACCCTCAATCCCAAATGTTGGATATAATGAAAAAGGACACTTCCAATAGAGTTTCTGACATCAGGGCCTCTATAGTTGATAAATACGTCGTAGCTTCTAGAAGATAAATCCCGACTGGGAAGAGATGGAGAAGCAGATGAAAAAGAGGGTCCAATTCCCGCAAAGCTATTCTCCTCCTCTGGTTCGCCATCAAATGAAAGAGAGGATTTCTGCAACTCTGTCATGGAAACAAGGACTCTCGAAGTGTAGCAGTTACGTACCGATTGGTAAGAGACCAAACGGTACTAAATAAACTCAGGGGGTTAACATTTTCCGGTCGTCTCTTTAGCAAACCGAACTTTCCCAAGAATTGTCCTCGACGATGCATCTATCCAGCGCGGAACCTCCTAGTTTAATTCTTGTAAATTGTCTCCATGCTTGATCGATGCCTTCAACAGTGATGTATGCCGAATTGAAAAGTAAAATGACAGATGGGCATATTAAATGTGGTATTGACTTTGGAGTGTCGATTGATTTGGAGAGGCCTATTAAAGTTGGAAATCTCTGCCCTACAATTTGATTTTATGAAAGAATTGCTGCCCTTTCTCTATCAGTAGTCAACGATATATAGCTTTCGCCTAGTGTATTGCAGATGTGTAATGATGATATTAGTATATACCTGTCTTTTTTTATTTAGTTTTGTATTCAGTTAAGGGAAATGTTCATGTTTTAATATAAATAATGTTAACAATGTAAACTATATTTAATCATACCATTTCTCGTATAGAGTCATGTTTCATGTAAGAGACACACCTGTCCGTTTATAACATATATTTAAGGGTCTTTGGATCCATATTTTTAATATATAGAATATATATATTCAAGCTGTCCAATTTTGACATTAATTGGTGGACTATGAAGGATTAGCATTAACATACAAAGGATGTTGTTAAATATGAAAAAGGGGATGAAGGAGACAAGCATGCACACCAAAATCAAACCTTCTTCCACAATAACATTGGAGGACAAGACCGAGCTAAAATCACAACCAAAGAGAGGTGGACTTAGCTACAAATCTTGTTCTCTTGTTTGCTATAGAAAGATGCAATTTAACCAAGTTTTTTAATTCAAACCCTAGGTTAAGTATAAGTAAAACCCTAGTTATAAGATAATAAGCTTGTAATAGATAGACGACAATAGAAACCTAGAATCTGAAAGCACAAAGATTATCAGAGATATGTCAGAACCCGTTCCATGGATGCTGAAGAGTCAGAGGACTCCGGGGTGGGCAACCAAGTCTTGAGAGTCAAAATCTTCCAAAACTCAAAACTGGAGAAATGTTGCAGAGAGTGTCCAAATGTTGGATTCAATGTTTGTTTTAGTAGGAGGATGTAGGGGTGGGTGCCCAAGCCTTTTACAAAGGAATTTCTACAAAAAAACTTTCAGATCTTGAAACCCTTTCCCTTACACAACTTTCATGTACCTTCACTTCTTCATACTTCGCACCTGTAACCTACACATAAGAAGAAAAGGGGTTTGGGGGTTGTGGTGTTTAGGGATTTGCCTCAATCAAACCCCCAGATAGCATTCAAGCTTCCCAACACTATTGTTAGAGAGAGTGTGTGCTCTAGTAGGACAGAGGCTAAAGATAAACTAAATGATGAAATGATTCAAACAATAATGACGTCACCTCAGAGGTAAAGCCCTTAGGAGAATGAAGATCCTTCAACTCATAAGGATAATGAATGCTTTGAATACTCTTTGCTCCAAGATCATAAGTTTGTTATATCCATCTAGGTTACAAATGAATTCATAATCACACTTATATATGCTTTCCCACAAACATTCATGAAATTCAATGAAAGAGCTGACAAGGAGAGACCCATTTAAACATCCTATGCCAACATGTTTTGAAATCTACCCCAACCAGTTAGGGAGGACTTGGGTGTGCCTGTCCAAGTCCCTAGGTGCCTTTTTGGTCCATGGTAAGGCATAAAATGGGCCCCTAGTTCATATGGGACATGGGTTTTAGGGGATTTCTCATCGGGATGAATATTTTGTATATATAATGTTAACACGAGAACCTAGGAGCTAAACTAGGAGGTAAAAGAGCATGTGTATACTTTTTACTCCATAACATTTAGCCCCCGCTTTAATGTGTGTACAATCTTACGATGCAATTCATGCATTAAACTACGGTCGAAGCACATCAAACACATCAAACACTATAATGAAGACACACCCTAAGTTTGAAGCACTATTTCTAGCCCCCTAGCCTAGGAAAACATAAGAAAACACTTTACAGTCATGCAAGACACAACAAATATAGTAAAGAAGCACGCAATACATGGAGAAGATAGTGAAAGCATGCAATACATGGACAAGACATGAATACAATCACAGAAGACATAGAGAAGACATGATAATTTAAACAATTATATAAATAATTCTAACACTAAACACATAGCGTGGGGGAGCTCATTGCTACATGTCTTTATACCACACAAAAACATGCAAAACATATAGCATGGGGGCAGCTCATCACTACACGTCTTTAGACCATGCCAAAACACACAAAACACATAAAGAAGACACATAAAGCATATCGAAGACACATGGAATACATGAGAGCCGTTTAGTATGTCGTCGACACACTATATATCTTATACACAACAAACACTGGCGATAAGGAGGAGCTAATCACTACACTCCACTACCTAAGACATGCCAAACACACCTGACAGTTGAGCTGTGCTACCACAACCTCCAAAGACATGCTTAAGGGTGAATAACTCAAGATTCAACCCCACCTCATAATGAGGACTTTGTTAAAAGGATGTGCAACTAGCTCAAGAGTTACACCATCCTGCCTTCCACAGAAGGGATTTTAAAATGCAACTCCACCTGTATTTGCAGATGCCTTAAAATGAAAAGGAAGCATGTGCTCAAAGTATACAACCCCATCTACATCATGGAGATGCCTAACAGTGAAAAGGAGGTATACATAAAACAATGTACACAACCCCATCCACATCATGAAGATGCCTTATGGTGAAAAGGAAGTGTACACAAACACGCTTTTATAAATGTCTAAAATAATCAAGCAGTTACCATGATATATATTTCCCCACCTTAAAGTGGTGGATCCTACTCGTCGGTATCAAGCACGTTTAAGGTAAAGTGAAAACACACAAGGAAATAAGAGATTTTGTAAAGCTCATGCCCCCAAAGTTGACATGTGCTTGCAATCACCAAATATTCCCACAAATACACCATTATCATTTGCTAACATAATCAACAACATATAAGCTTTTTTTAGAAAATCTATTCTAAGATAACAATCAAATCAATTCATGAAAGTTACACATAAATCATTTATCATATCACATAATAGACTAAGGCTACACTTGCAGGTTCAGAACTGAGTATAGCCATGAGGTTGTATTTTAGGTATCTCAGAACCAAGTGTAGCTACAAGGTGAGATATAAAACAATCCAAAGTGCATAGTGTTACGTCAGAAAATGTCTCCCTAGGACTTTTTCCCTTCTATGTTTAGCTCTCAAGTCCTTTAGAAAGCATTTTTATCATCTTGCATATTTATGTTGACTCCCGATGAGAAAACCTTAAATTTTTATGACAAATAGGACCTAGGGGTGCTATTAAGATGAATTCTAACCTAAATAGGGAGGCAGGACTTGGGCACCTGCGCCCTAGTCTTGCCCTATTTTAGGTAGGACCTAAATTCAAGTTTCGGTTATGTGACTATTAATTAGGTCCTATGCCGACACCTTAAGTTTGAATTATGAAATTCATAGAAAGAATGTGTTTAGTTGCACATATAAGCGTGTTTAGGGATTCATTTGTAAAGAAGAAGATGATTATGAACTTTTGGCGTACTTGTGATTTTAGAGCATTCAAAGTATTCATTGTTGCAGAGCAAACTTGTCTTGTTATTGTGGTTGTTATGTAGATTTGGCTTCATCTTCTCATGATGTGAAAGATTTTCATCTATATGCGAGCTACACCTCTGAGGTGACATTTATTTGTGTTTATATCATTTATCATTTGGTTTTTGCCTCTATCCCATAGGGATATGCACTTTCTATCTAAAAATGATGTTCAAAAGACTTAAGTGTCTCTTTGGGGCTTGACTGAGGCAAGCCTCTAAACACTACAACCCCCAACCCCCTTTTCTGTGATTGCAGGTTATAGGTTGCATAAGTGGAAGGACTAGAGTTGCAAGGAGACATAGTAGTGTCAAAAGTGCAGAGAAAAGTAGAAAAGTAGGACCTAGACTTGGGCACCCCCTCATTAGTCATTTGGATTTCGAAACACATAAATCCTTGGAACAGTAGAAATAGGTTGCAGACAATCTTTAGAGATCCCTACAGAAATTGGTATCTTGGACTAAATCACCCACTCATTATTCCTTGACTTTTTTAGATACAAAATCTTAAAATCTGGTATGCATCTAATTGTCATTTGATATCTCTGTGTGTGATCATTTGTCGTGATTCATCCCTTTATTTACAATTTTATGAAATTAGGGTTTTAAGCATAATTAGACTTTAATTGATAAATAAATTAGGAAATTCCAAGTTTCCTCTTCATTCTAAGGGACACTAAATTATAGCAGAGCCCTCTTGCAAAAGATTGTGGCTTGACTCGAATTATGTCCTTGAATGTTGTGGTGAAAGGAGGATTTAACCTTGAAATTGAAACCCCTCTTTTTTCCATGAAACATTTTGGTGAACCCGTGTTTATTCTAATTTTGTACCTTTCTATGTGTTTTACTTCAGATTTACATTCACTTCATTCATCATATTCTTATTGCATTTGAAAATTTACAAAAATAAAAATTAAAAATTTGAAATTTTTTTTAAAAATGGCATTTTAGGCTTGCATTTTCAAATAATTTGAATTAATTTGCATTTAATTTCTTTTATTTTCATTAGATTTGATTTAAATTATAGAAATTCATCATTTATTATTCATTTACATTGCATTTTCATGTCTAACTTGTTAAGAATTACTTGAGATTGTGCATTTTTCATAAAAACCTAGTTATGCATTAGCTAGGGTTTGTAGTAAAAATCTTGTTTCAGATTTTACTACTATTTTAAACACTCATTTAGGACTGATTTCTAACTATAGTGTTTCATCATAGTGCATTTTTCAATTTAGATTTCATGCCTAGGGTTTAAAATCTTGCATTTTCACTAGATTTTGACTTATTTTTCATATAGATTTGAATTAAAGGTGTGTTGTGAAGGATATTGCCACATTATTGGACTGATATTAGGGTTACTATTTTCTGCCCCTCATCAATTTCCTTACAACACCTCTTCTTTTACTCATTTGCATTGAAAAAAGTTGGGAAATCAAGTATTTTAAGTCATATTCATACATAGTTTTACATTCGTTTTCCTACATATACCATGGATTCTCCTCGTCATTCATCTTTGGAAGATTTATTTGAGTACATTGTAAATATTGATAATTTTGGTAAATTCACTGATAAATACCCTCAACTCTTGCACCAAATAGCATACGTCTGTAATATTGACTTGTCCACTAGCTCTACTTGTGATGTGCTTCGTTCTATAACATATTTTGAGAGCTTTGTTACTATTGTGGGTATTTTCCCTTCAATCTTGGAAAACCTTACTAGTTTAATTTCAACAAATAACCAAGAGGAGAGTAGTGGTGAAAATGACCTTCCTTCTCTTCCTACATTTCATGATGATATCATGCATATCCTTTCTGAGACATATGAGGCTGACATAGCTCAAGAAAATACATGTAGTAATTTGAATCCCCCTCACAACATAACCTTACTTGGTGAGGATATTTTGGCACAAGAAAATGAAATCCTTGAGACATTCCTTAACACTATTCTACCATCCCTTCCTTCTCTCCCTGGCCACGATAAAGCATTGGATGATGTAGATTCCCTTTGTGAACATTTACTTCAACTTGTCAACACTGAAAATTTACCAATTGATCTTCAAGCACTTCTCAACTACATCCTAAACAAAGAAACAGATGACGCACCCTTACTTGAAAATTCACACACCTTGGATACTACTCAAAATTTGGAAAACACTAATAAGCATATTATACGGACTGAAATGGGTATTTTTTGGGTTCCTTCACAACCTCACTCGATTGGAATGGGTATCTTTAAAGCTCCTACATCACCCTGTTTGGTTGATATAGAAAGCCGTGAGATTCCTTCTACATTATCATTAATGGATACCTGTCCTACAATGGTCCCCTTACAAGCTCATGAAAATATGGAAGACGCAGAGATAAAGCATTAACCATTAAAGTAAAGATCAAGATCTAGGACAACCACTAGTTCAATTGTATGTTCAAGTAAGCATTTCTAACCCTTTACATCTATGTTGTGTTTCCCCTGTGATGTGTTATGTATATTTTAGGCCTCCTAGGATGACCCCTGATACTCTTGTAAGGTCAAGGATACTGGGAGACCGTCTCTATTGTGACCCTTCTTCTATTTGTATCATCATTCTTCTATATTGCCTCTCCTCTATTTTTCATTGTTGTGTGTTGTGTCTTAGGGGCATAGCATTATGGTTGGTGACCTGTGGACACCTTTGTACATGATGACCCTAAGGCGCTTGTTGTCCTCTCTTAATTTATTGTACCTTCCTCTATTGGTTCTATCTAGCTAGCAGATGATGAAAAACAAATAAGACTGATACGGACCACATGTCCCTTCAGTGAGTAAGCAAAAATGGACCTAGTCTATACATGATGACAGGGTTGATATATATTATCTGATGTTTGGCTAGTGGAATCACTCCATGTGATATCCTAATGTTTTCTTATCATACTAACAAACCATAACAATACATCTACTCCATGCACTTTGTTTATCTTTGAATCTTGCCTTGGTTACACTCAGTTTTGAGATTTCTGCGGTATAGCCCCACGGTTATACTCGATCTCTGAATCCATAGTATAACCTCGGCTCTTGATGTGATTATGTTTATGCATTGCTTTTATCATGTGATGTGGTTATTATCTTATAGAAAGATTTCTAACCTCTCTTCTACTAGGAAATTGTGTGTTTGTGGGAACATTTGGCGATTATAAAGTACATGTCACCTCTAGGGGCATGGGCTTTGCAAGAGCTCTTGTTCCTTTGTTTGTTTTCTTCCTCCCTTAATGTGCTTAATATTGGTACATTATATCAACCAGCTTAAGGTGGGGGCATATATAAGGTAAGTTGTCTAATGATTTTGATATTGATAAAGCATGTTTGCATACATTGATCTATGGCGTATACTTCCTTTTCACTATAAGGCATCTCCATGACGCAGGTGGGGTTGTATACTTTTGGCACATGCTTCCTTTTCATTGTAAGGAATCTCCATAATGCGAGTGGGGTTTCATTTTGAAAGCCCTCTGTGGAGGCGGGGATGGTGTATTTCTTGAGCTAGTGCACATCCTTTTTATTCTAAAAGTCCTCTGAGTAGGCGGGGTTGGTGTATCCTCCCTTAAGCATGTGTTTGGTAGTTGTTGTGGCATAAGCCCAACCAATAGGTGTTCTTGTAATGTGCTTGAGATGGTGGTGAACCTAGCAATAGGCTCCTTCCATCACTTGTTTGCCATGTTTTAGACGTACAATATGTCTTTGTCATGCTATATGGTGCTCGTGTCTTCTGTGTGTGTTTTGTGTGTTTTCTCTTTTGTATGGCATATTTGTTTTCAAGTATAGTCCAAAGAGTGTGAAAAAATGCCCCTCCTATGCTTTGGGATTTGTATGTCATGTTTATTCTCAAGTGTAGTCTAAAGAGTGTGGCAAAATGCCCCTCCTACATTTTGAGATTTGTATTGCATGTCTGTTGCTCCATGTGTAGTCCAAAGAATGTGGAAAAATCCCCAACTACATTTTGGATGGTGTGTTGCATTTTTAATTTCCATGTACTTGCATTTTCATTTATATATATGAAAATGAAAAAGATATAATCAATGCATTCACTGTATTCACTGTGTTTATGTGTCTTCAATACTATCTTCTCCATGTTTTGTGTGACTGTTATTGTCTTCTCCATGTTTTGTGTGACTGCTATTTTCTTCTCCATGTTTTGTGTGCTTGTTACTATCTTCATTGTGTTTGGCATGTCTGCAACGTCTTTTCTATAATGTCTACCTAAGTCTGGGGGCTAGAAATAGTTCTCAATCTTTGTGTATGCATTAGTTCTAAGTGCCTGGCATGTTTGTTGTTTTGTTGACCATACTTTAATGCATGTATGGGTCTTGCGTTTATACATAAATTAAAGTTGGGGCTACATTTTACAAAGAAAATGTCTCCCTAGGACTCTTTTCCTCCTATGTTTAGCTCCCAGGTCCTTTAGAAAGCATTTTTATTGATCTTACATATTCATGTTAACTCCCGATGAGAAAAGCTCAAAGTTTTATGACAAATAAGACCTGGGAGGTGCTATTAAGATGAATCCTGACCTAAATAGGGAGGGAGGACTTTGGTGCCCGTACCCTAGTCCTACCCTATTTTAGGTAGGATGTAAATTCAAGTGTTGGTTGTGTGACCGTTAATTAGGTCCTATGCCGAAACCTTAATTTTGAATTATGAAATTCTTAGTGGGAATGTGTTTAGTTGCATATATAAGCATGTTTAGGGATTCATTTGTAAAGAAGAAGATGATTATGAACTTTTGGTGCAATTGTGATTTTAGAGCATTCAAAGAATTCATTGTTGCAGAGTAGACTTGTCTTGTTACTATGTTTGTTATGCATATTTGGCTTCATCTTCTCATGATGTGAAATATTTTCATCTATATGCGAGCTACACCTCTGAAGTGACATTTATTTGTGTTTTCAATCATTTATCATTTGGTTTTTGTGTCTATCCCATAGGGATACACTCTCTTTATCTAACAACTATGTTTGGAAGACTTGAATGTCTCTCTGAGGCTTGGCTGAGGCAAGCCTCTAAACACCACAACCCCCAACCCCCTTTTCTGTGATTGCGGGTTATAGGTTACATAAGTAGGATTGGAGTTGTAGGGAGACATAATAGAGTGTCAGAAGTGCAGAGCAAAGTAGAAAAGTAGGACCTGGACTTGGGCATTCTCTCATTAGTCCTCTAGATCCTGAAACATAGAAATGTCTGTAACAACAGAAATAGGTTGTAGATAATCTTCGAAGATCTCGATAGAAACTAGTACCTTGGACTAAATCTCTCGTCATTAGTCCCTAACCTTTTTTAATACAGAATCTCAAAATATGATATGTATCTATTTGTCATTTGATATCTCTGTGTGAGCATTTGTCGTGATTCATCTGTTTATTTACAATTTTATGAAATTAGGGTTTTAAGCATAATTGGACTTTAATTGATCAATAAATTAGCAAATTCCAAGTTTCCTCTTCGTTCTAAGGGACACTAAATCTATAGCAGATCCCTCTTACAAAATATTGTGGCTTGACTCGATTTATGTCCTTGAATGTTGTGGTGAAAGAAGGATTTAACCTTGAAATTGAAACCCCTCTTTTCCCATGAAACACATAGCAACAGATTCAGAGTATTGCAAAGGTTTGTTACAACAATTTTCACAATACGAACCACAAAAATAGAGTGATTCTACTAGTCAAGCATCAATATTATATCAATCCCATCTTCATATATGGACTGGGTCCATTTTTTCTTTTTTGCTAAAGGGACACATGGTCTTTATTAGTATTTATTTGTTTTCATTATCTGCCGACTAGTAGAGCCACTGAAGAATCGAAATAGTAAAAATAAGAGAGAAGAAAAAAGTGACTTCAGTTCACAACATGGGAAGATGCCCCCAAGACATCCTCCACAACATTATGCCTCCAAGGCACCACACACAAGAATTACAATAAGATAAAGGAAAGTGGAAGAATAGAGAAATAAATAGAAGAATGGTTAGAACAGAGGTGGTCTCATCGTATCCTTGACCTTACAAGAGTATCAAGGGTCATCCAAAGAGTCCTAAACAACAAATAACACAACATAGGGGAACACAACACAACACATAAATATATTTATCTAAGAGGAAGCCAAACTTGGAAGCATCTTAGAGAGGTTCTCTATCAAGTGGGGTAAGATGTGTGAATAAATCATACCTATTTGATGTTTATTTCTGAGACAGTCACACAGTACATGTTTTTCAAGGCCATGTATGTTTTAAATCTTTTGAATCTTGTGGGGAGGAGAATCATTACCTTTTCTCACAGATGATTTGTATGCTTGGTTCTTTTTCTTTCTTATTATTCTTTGCTTGATTAATGAGTCTTTCATGATGAAATGTGATGCTTCTCATTGTCACCACTTTCTCTTGCTTCAAGTGATTACATACAGGCTGTTCCAACTACATATCTTGTGTATTTTGGTTATCTCCCAATCCATAGAGGGATAATGGAGGAGGAACCTAAGTGTAGATACCTTTTCCTCATGGGTGAGGTAGATCTTCATTTACCATCTTATCGACTTCTATCATGCCAATTATTTTATCATAGTCAAGATAATCATCTTCATCCTCTATTGTATTTTGCTCCACCATGTTGTTAACTCTATCTTTAGGAAAAGGATCAGTGAAGATTTGTAATTTTTGATTCAAGGGGGTTGTTGACTTATTTCCATTTTCATTCACAACAGTAACGTGTATCATGTCAGAATTGATGAGGTCTTGAATTTCATGTTTCAGATGCATACATCTTTTTGTATCATGTCTCGGTGAGTGGTGATAATGACAATAAGCATTAGCATCAAATGAAGGTCCTTGTATCTTACTACTATTGAATGGATGAGTAGGAGGAAGCTTCAAAAGATTGTTGTTCACTGCCTAAGTCATTATCAAATGGAAAGAATTTGATAATGGAGTGGATTGTCTCTGTTATTCTCAAAATTGACGTGGTGTCCAATTAGGCTTTGTAATAGCAGATACTTGTGATTGAAAGTTGTTCAAATTTTTCCCATTGATCTTAATGAAATTCATGTTGTTCTTCTTAAATGAATTTTGAGATGTTCCAATTGCAGATTGACTAACAAGAGCTGATGAGCTATGATTCTCATATTGACTAGCCAAAAGTTGGTAATCTGAGAGAGCTATGCATAGATGTTGGAAAGAACTATACTTTATCAAAAGTATCTTATCACGTATGTTCAGTTGTAGATTCATATTGAATACTTTCTAAACATCCTCATCTTTAATCAGATATTGAATTTGTGCAATGAGAGCTTGATATCGACTAATGAATTTGATTAATTTCTCTTTTGGACCTTGTTTACAATGGACCAAATCAATCAATGAGATAGGAGGACCAATGTTTTCTTGGAAATATTGTAAGAACTGATCAACTAGTTGTGAGAAGGATTGTATGGAATTAGGAGGTAAAGAGCAAAACCATTCCAAAGTGGTATCTTTGAGAGACCAAGGAAAAAGTTGTTCTAACAAGTCCTCATCAAAGAAGAAATCACTAGACATCGTTGTGAATACTACCACATGAGTATTAGGATCACCTTTACCAATGTACTTTTCAAAGTGAGCAGTCTCAAATTTGTCAGGGATTTGAGCTATTAGAATTGAATAAGATAAAGGATTGCGAGCATGATATGTTGGTAAAGTAGGTTGAGAGGAAGCATTAGTCAAGTTTTTTACTTTCTATTGCAAGGATGACATACTCTACAAAAGATGGTTTCTAAGAGAACATCATAGAATGATGTGGCTTGTGGATTTGAGACAATAGTGTTAGATGCTACAGTCGTGAAATTGAGAGTTGGATGGTAATAAGTGGAGGTGAAGGGTGGTTGAGAATAATTATGCATGGGTATGGATATTGGATGTGCCAAATTTTGATAATTAAATGTAATAGCATTGTAATTGTTTTTGATAGATGTTCCCATGGTAGTGGTAGCATTACTACAAGTTTGTGGATTAGTGGTGAGAATTGATGGTGTAAAAGTGGACACTCCAGTAATCGATATGGGTACCAATATCTGTGAGTTTATATACTTTGGTTGTGACACATTTTCAATGTTATTCATGTGGCTAGCCACATGCATAATGTTATGTTCCACTATGTGGGCTAATCCATGGAGCATGTCAACACCTTCTTATCCTTCTTGTAAGAATCCTCTTAATACCCTCAACAATAGGTAACACTTCTTGAGCTAGATGTGCATGTTCTACAATTTGTTGAAAGTTTAGCTAATTGTTTGTCCAATTTCTTGAGATTATGATTCAGTACATGTATAATTGTGTTACCTATATCTTCAAAATTGAGAATAATTTGTTCTTTTGAGTTTTCATTTATGATATCATGCAAAGGTGTTGACTCACCTTTCATAAAGTAGTTGTGTAATGGATTTTCCAATGTTTGCACACTGTTGCTATTAACAACATTAGAACCCATTAGTCTACAACTTCTTCTTACTAAGATGTTTGTTTTAGGGCAGTAGGTTATACAACTCATGCCAAGTCCTATAACACTTGATGCACTAACCACTAATATGATCAATAAGATTAAGGTAGTTATGGTTGTTGAAATACACAATGTGTAATTGCAAACATTAAAAGTTTGAAAGAGAGGATGCCAAATAATGTAACATTACAATGTAAAATTAAATTTTCATGAATGTTTATGAGAGTAGAAAAATCTAAAATAAGATTTTGACTACAAACCCTAGCTTTGCAAATGATTAGGTTCTAGAAAAAAATGAAAGTTTTCAACAAAACCCTAGCAAATGAGATCTTCAAATGCAAGATGTGATATCATGAAATGATTAACTTCTGTGATACAAATCAGATCTGATGCAAATATCAGAAAATAAAATGTTTCAATGATATGCAATGAAAATAACACAAAATTATGCCTTTATGCAAGCCTAGAATGCTTATTTTTTCACTTATTTCAAATTTATACAAGAGTTTTCAATGATTGATGACAAGTATGATATGAGTGTGATGCAAGAACATCCTAGGTTATAGAGAAATCTTGTGTCAACCAAAAAACCATTTGCATTCTTTATTTTCTTTCATTTTTAGTTCAATTTAGTCACAAATGCAATTTTAGCATTTTGTACCACATTTTACCACATCTTCATATCATAGCTCATAAAGCATGACTTCGTATATAGATATCATCATCTACATCATATTCAAATTTTAGATCATTTGAATTTTTTTGCTAAGAGTTATTCCTATCAGCAGATCATCAGTTCTCATACAGTAGAGCATACAAATAATCAGCTGAAGGAGAAGGTTTGCAGAGCACTTTCGTGACATGTGAAGCCTAAAGAAACATAATAAATGACAATTTTTAGATAGGCCTTCCTTGACGTCCACACCATGATTCATACATTTACGAAGCATTACCAGAAGTTCTAGGCTGACCTACTTGTTTCTACACATTACATTCCTTCATTGGAGTTTGTAACCTGTTGTGGCCAACATGGAGGATTCTAGAAGCTTGAAGATGATATATATAGATCTCTAAGATGTATTAGGAAAGGAGCTAGTTAGTGATCTTGGTAGTTTAGAATAGATTTAGTTATGAAAAGGCACTTTAAAGCCATATCTTGCATATCTATTATAACTAGAAATCAAGCCCATGAGCCCTTTGATTGTAGCCTGCATGTTACTGGCATGTAAGTATTGTATTTATATGTTATTCTGAATATATGAATCTTCCATTGCAGTATACAACTGATTTGTTTCCATTGTGTTTACTCTAGTTACACGGGTTGGACAATTCATTCTATGAGCCCTCCGACCATGACTACACCAAGTGGTATCAGAGTGAAGTTTTGAATTCTTTAGGAAGTGAAGGCATTCTATAAGATCTTGTTGTGAATAGATGGATGACCCGAGGTAGTCTACTTGTATTTGTCAACCAAGCACCAATTGGGAGGCAATTGCTACCTTGTAGTCAGATCAACAAATTGAGGTAGTTGAAGATCCTAGGAAGAGATGCCACTGAGAAGGATGCTTTCTATGGGTAATGTTACTAGAAGAATGGAAGAAATGATCAAGGTGATAAGGACAATGAAAGTTAGTTTGGATACTGTAGAAGAAGATAAAAGAAGAGGACTAAACCCTAGACATGATGCTGAAAGTGATGATGAGGAATTTCAATCTATAGATCAAAATGAAGAAGCCCTAGAAGAAGAAGAATTAGATCAAGAAAAGATGTTGAAAGCTATTTCTAAGATTGGTAAGAGACCTAGAGTGGAAGTACCAAACTATAATGGAATTTGAATCTAGAGGAATTGATTGACTAGATAAATGATTTGGAAGAATATTTTGAAGATGATGAAATTGAAGATCTAGAGAAAGTAAGATTTGCAAAGACTAAGTTGAAAGGACATGTTGCTATTTGGTGGAAAGAAGTTCAATTGGATAGAAATAGGAGAGGAAAAGAAAAGATCATAAAGTTGGATAGGGTGGTGACCAAGTTGAAGAATCAATTTTTACCTGTTGACTATGAGTTGGAGTTGTTGAAGAGATTGTAGAACTTGAGGCAAAAGGAGAAATATGTGAAGGAGTATACTAAGGAATTTTATAAGATGATCATAAGGACTAGACATAGCGAAGCAAGCAAGGAGAAAGTGGCAAGATGCATAAATGGATTGAGAATGAACATTCAAGAAGAACTTAGTTTGGTAAGGATGACGACAATAGAAGAAGAATATCAATTTGCCCTAAAAGTTGAAGACAAGTTGAATAAGAAGCATGAACAAAGATGCAAAGGAAGAGGAGGTAAATTTTAAAGAGGTGTTGTCATGAAGAATTGCACCCTGAATGCTAAGCCTTTACAAGCTTGGCAATCTCGTGCAACATGGGAATGTTGTCAGATGTGGGTTTGTCTATTTCAAGAATGAACCTCCAAAAGAGTTAGCTCCCTTTAAAAAAAAGCCCCTTTTATCTGTGACTTGATGGAGAAAAGAGATAGAAGAAAATTTAATAAAACTAAAAACTGCACTACAAAATCTATCCTAGAGGGGGTGATGCACCAATACTTTGATTTAAAAATGCAATATAACTCACAAACATTCTCAATAAACCTGCTCTTACAACCCAATATGATCAGATTCACCACATAAGAATTTCACAGAAAGGCATGAATAATCTTGCTCAAGCTTGTGACCTGTAATAAACTCAAATTTGGATGCTAGCATCTAATAAATGAGACAAAGAATCCAAAAGTTTTGAAATAAAACACAAAAAACTCTTATCAAATCACTCATAAAATAAGTAAGACACTTGAATTTGGATAGAAGAACCCTTGATTGTATTAGAAAATGGAAGGAATCTCTACAAAACATAACAATAAACTACTAGAAATAATGAACTGTTGCTACTGTAAAGCTGTAAAAAATGGCTGAGTTACAAGACAATCTCCTCTCTACAATATGCAAAGGAAAAAAAAGAAAGAACTGAGGAAAAAAAAAGTTTTTTTTTATACAAAATTGTCCCCAAAAGTGAATGGGCAGTCAACTCCAGCTCAACTGAACTAAAAAATATGCATGAAATGAGTTTGAAAAAGTAATTCCAAGTTGATGGGTGAGTACAAGTGAAAAGCCTAAAATTTAAGCTCCAAAACTCCTCCAGATGAGAAAACAACGCTTGGAACTCGAAGTCTCAAAGTCATTGACCAAGAAACTACCAAAAATAGTCATGTCAAAAATAGAACTCCAAATATCTCTCCCTACATGACCCTGCAGTTTAGTTTGACTCCTCTCCTATTTTTGTGTGCCTTGAAAGACTTCTGATAAAGTCCAGAATGGTATTTTTGGGAAAATATCAAAAAAATATTATTATTTTTTATATTTTCTACATCTTAGTAAATTGCATTTTCGGAGACCTTCGGAGTGAAATCAGGACAATCCACCGCCAAGTAGCATTGTTGTTAGGTTTAGCAACCTGGAACTTGAGCTAGATTATTGGTTTATCTTTCTAAAGAGTCCAAAAACTTTGAATTCTGATAAAGTAACGAGGAGTTATGACCCTGCCAAATTTTTTTTTTTTAAATTTTGGATATATGGTCTTCAGGTACCTATATCTACACAGTGAACAAACATGTTAGATAAAATGTAGACTCTAAAGCCTCTCGCTTGACTATCTTGATCTGATATTCTCTTCCTTCCTACTTCATTTGAAGTCACTTGCTTCCTGAATGCATTAGAAAATAATTCTTACAACCTAGACTAATTGGGCTACCAATCACAATTTGGTAATAAGAGGTAGAACATATTCCAGAGGAGAAAGATCATATGTAGAGCAGAACAAAGAAAGTACCCGTTACAAGAAGGAAGATAGAGATAATAATTCATACCAAAGAGATTGTAGAAATTTCTATTGCAAAGGGTATCATAATTCTTACTGCAATGAAGGATATCAGAGAGATGAGAGAGGGTTTGATAAGAGAACATTCAGAGGAACTTGTTTCAAGTGTGGAGGTGAAGGACATAGACATTTGAATGTGATTAGGGAAGTATAAGCAAGAAGATAGAAAATAGTGCAAGAGTAGCTTATGTGGAAGAAGAACTTGTTGGATCACCTAGTTTAGTTGGCAAACTAGAGAAGGGAGAATCATTAGTCATGAGGAGAGCACTATTTAAATTAGAGACAATTGAGGAACCATTACAGAGGAAAAGTTTATTCCAGACGAGATGCAAATCAGGAGGTAAATGTTGTAAGGTTATAATAGATAGTGGTAGTACTAATAATTTCGTTTCAGAAGAGATGGTGATTAAGCTAAATCTGGAGAGATTGAAACACCCTAAGACCTACAAGCTAACATGGATTTAGAATGAACATAAGGTATTGGTAAGTGAACAATGTTTGGTGAAATTTTATATTGGATCTTATAATGATGAAGCGTTGTATGATGTTATGCCGATAGATGTATGTCATATATTGTTGGGTAGACCATGGTAGTATGATAGAAAAGCTATACATGATGGGAGAAAGAATACTTACACTATAACATCAAATGGGAAGAAAAATATCTTGATACCTTTGGAAGATGAGCCTAAAAGTGAAGTATATGGGAATGCTAAAATCTGTTTGGTAGATGGGAGAAAAATTCTAGATGGATTGGGACATGAGAATATGTGTTTTTCTTTAATTCCTAAGAAGTGCAGAACCCTAAATATAGAGACTAAAGAATCATAGCCAGAGGAGACAACTGAATTGTTGACAGAGTATGAAGACATCATATCAGATAATGTACCTAAAGGATTGCCACCAATCCAAAGTATCAGTTATCATATGGACCTTATACATGGAGCTAGTTTGCCTAACAAAATAGCACACCAGATGACACCAGTAGAGAATGCAGAGCTAAATAGACAGATATAGGAACTGTTGAGAAAATGATTAATTAGAGAAAGTTTAAGCCCATGTGTGGTACCTACAATACTAGCACTGAAGAAATATGGAGAATAGAGGATGTGTACAGACTCTAGAGAAATCAATAAATTCATAGTTAAGTATAGATTTCCATTGCCAAGGATGGATGACATTATGGACTATTTGAGTGGAGCAAAATATTTCACAAAGATAGACTTGAAGAGTGGATACCATTAGATCAAGATCAGAGAAGGAGATGAGTGGAAGATTGAATTCAAGACAAATGAAGGATTGTATGAATGGTTAGTGATGCCTTTTGGATTGACTAATGCACTAAGTACTTTCATGAGCTTGATGAATGAGGTTTTAAAGAAATTCTTGGGCAAGTTTGTTATTGTATACTTGGATAATATCCTAAATTTTAGTAAGACAAAGGAAGAACATTTGGTGCATATTAGACAAGTGTTGTGGAGGTTGAGAGAAGAGAAATTGTTGATAAACATCAAGAAATATAGTTTCATGAAGGAATAATTGGACATTTGGGATTTGTGATTTTTGCAGAAGGATTGAAGATGGACCCTAAGAAGGTTAAAGCAATTGTTGAATGGCCAACACCTGAAAACATTAGAGAGATAAGATCATTTCATGGATTATCTAGTTTCTACCAAAAGTCATCAGAAATTTTAGTTTAGTATGCACACTAATGATAGAGACAATGAAAGGTGATATAAAGGATTTTAAGTAGACATCAGGAGGAAATAAAAGTTTTGAATTATTGAAGCAGGAAATGATAGAGCAACTAGTGATAGCATTACTAGATTTCAACCAAGTATTTCAAGTAGATTGTGATGCTAGTGGAAATGCAATAGGAGCAGTGTTAAGTCCAGAAGGTAGGCTAGTAGCATATTTCAATGAGAAGTTGAACGATGCAAGGAGAAGATATTTAGTTTATGATTAGGAGTTCTATGCCATAATTCAAGCCATAAAGAAGTTGCGACATTACTTGTTGCCTAAGGAATTTGTATTGTACATGGATCATCAAGCTTTACAAAATCTAAATAGTAAAGGAAAGTTGAATTAGAGACATATGAAATGGGTAGAGTTCATGAAGAGTTACACATTTGTATTGAAGCATAGGAATGGGAAGTCAAACAAAGTTGCAGATGTATTGAGTAGAAGAAAAATTTGCTGACAGAAATGAGAGTGGAAGTATTAGGTTTTGAAGAACTAAAGCACATGTATGAAGAAGATCTTGATTTTGTAGAACCATGGAAAGCATGTAAGGAACTTGTTGTGATAGACAGAAGTAAGTGGTTGGATTATTTCATTTAGGAAGATATGTTGTTCAAAGGAAATTAGTTGTGTATACCTAGGAGTTCAATGAGAGACAATTTCATAAAGGAGAAGCACAGTGGTGGAATGTTATGACATTTTGGAATTGATAAGAGAATGGATTTGCTAAGTGAATATTATTTTTGGCCTCAGATATATAAGAATGTAAGGAAGATTGTGCAGAATTGTAGAATATGTCAAGTTGCAAAGGAGAGTAGTTAGAATACTAGTTTGTACAAATCTTTGATAGTACTAGAGAGACCTTGGGAAGATATAAGCATGGATTTCATATTAGGATTGCTGAAGACACAGAGAGGACATGATTCTATATTTGTAGTGGTGGAAATTTTTTTCAAAGATGACACATTTCATTCCTTGTAAGAAGACAAATGATGTAGTGCATGTTGCTAACCTATTTTTCAAAGAGATTATGAGATTAGATTACCCAATAGTATAATTCCAAATAGGGATACAATATTCATTGGATACTTTTGGAGAACATTATGGAAGAAGATGAAAATAGACCTAAAGTTCAGTTCAACATTTCATCCACAGACAGATGGACAAATAGAAGTGGTAATTAGGATTTTGGGAAACTTGTTGAGTGTTTAATTGGAGACAAGGCATGAAATTGGGATCTAATTCTATTGCAAGAAGAGTTTGCATATAGTAATTCAGTAAATAGAAGCATAGGGAAGACATTATTTGAAGTTGTGATAGGAGTGAAACCTAGAGGAGTTATAGAATTGAGAGATATCAATATGGAGAATAAGAGAAGTGTAGAGGAAAAATAATTTGCAACATATATGGAAACTCTACATAATTAGGTTAGAAAGCATTTGGAGGAGATGAACAATAAGTATAAGGAGCAAGCAGATGAGAAGAGGAGACCCAAAGAATTTTTAGTTGGAGATGAAGTGATGTTATATCTAAGAAAAGAGAGATTTTTGATGGGGACATACCACAACCTGAAGATGAAGAAGTTTGGACCATGTAAGATTCTTAGGAAGTTTGATTTAGGAAATGCATATGAAGTGGAGCTATCAGAGACATTTGGTATATTGCCTATAATCAACATTAAAGACCTATATCAATATCATGAAGGGGAATCAAGTGACAGCATCGAAAATGATTTAAAGAATCAGTTACCACATCAACAACTGGAGCAGATAGAGGACATCTTGGACAATAGAGTTGGATGTAGCACTAGAGGCAAGTAGTATAAAGAGTATTTGGTTAAGTGGAAAGGAAGACCAGAAGAAGATTCATCATGGATTTATCACCCTGAGGTGGACCACCTTGGTTTTCCTCTAGCCCTAGCAAAGTGAGGAACTCACTTTTTCAGCAACCCCAGGTGTATGATGCAGTAGCATCGTAGGTTGCAGAGCAATCTTGCATAAACCAAAAAATATTTGTATTCTATCTTTTCTTTCATTTTCGGTTTAGTTCTGTCATTTGTAGTTTCAGCATTTTGTACCACATTTTACTGCATCTTCATATCAAAGCTCGCGGAGCAAGACTTAGCATCTAGATATCATTATCTACATCATATTCAAATTTTAGGTCATTTGGATTTGTCTACTAAGAGTTATCACTATTAGAAGATCATTAGTTCTCACAAAGTAGAGTATATAGACAATCAACTGAAGGTGAAGGTTTGCAGAGCACTTTCATGATTTGCAAATCCTAAGGAAACATCATACATGGCACATATGGCTCAAATAGACTTTCCTTGAGGTCTACACCATGATTCATGCATTTGCGGAGCATTACCAGATGTTGTAGGCCGACCTACTTGTTTCTACATGTTACATTCCTTCATTAGAGTTTGTAACATGATGTGGCTGACATAGAGGATTCTAAGAGCTTGAAGATGATATATATAGATCTCTAAGATGTATTAGTAAAGGAGCTAGTTAGTGATCATGGTAGTTTATAATATCTTTAGTTCTAGAAAGGTACTTTAAATCCATACTTACATATCTGTTGTAACTAGAAATTAGGCATGTGAGCCCTTTGATTGTAGTCTGCATGTTGTTGGCATATAAGAATTGTATTTCTTTGTCATTCTAAATATATGAATCTTCCATTGCATTCTACAATTGAGTCCTTTCCATTGTGTTTACTCTAGCTGCACGGGATGGATAATTCATTCTGTGAGCCCTCTAACCGTGATTGCACCAGAGTGAATACAAGATTTGAATTCAACACTCAACAAGATGCAAATGCTCAATGCTAGAGGTTCACTAAAATGTGATAGGAGTGAAACCTAGAGGAGTTATAGAATTGAGAGATATCAATATGGAGAATAAGAGAAGTGTAGAGGAAAAATAATTTGCAACATATATGGAAACTCTACATAATTAGGTTAGAAAGCATTTGGAGGAGATGAACAATAAGTATAAGGAGCAAGCAGATGAGAAGAGGAGACCCAAAGAATTGTTAGTTGGAGATGAAGTGATGTTATATCTAAGAAAAGAGAGATTTTCGATGGGGACATACCACAACCTGAAGATGAAGAAGTTTGGACCATGTAAGATTCTTAGGAAGTTTGATTTAGGAAATGCATATGAAGTGGAGCTATCAGAGACATTTGGTATATCGCCTATAATCAACATTAAAGACATATATCAATATCATAAAGGGGAATCAAGTGACAGCATCGAAAATGATTTAAAGAATCAGTTACCACATCAACAACTGGAGCAGATAGAGGACATCTTGGACAATAGAGTTGGATGTAGCACTAGAGGCAAGTAGTATAAAGAGTATTTGGTTAAGTGGAAAGGAAGACCAGAAGAAGATTCATCATGGATTTATCACGCTGAGGTGGACCACCTTGGTTTTCCTCTAGCCCTAGCAATGTGAGGAACTCACTTTTTCAGCAACCCCAGGTGTATGATGTAGTAGCATCCTAGGTTGCAGAGCAATCTTGCATAAACCAAAAAATATTTGTATTCTTTCTTTTCTTTCATTTTCGGTTTAGTTCTGTCATTTGTAGTTTCAGCATTTTGTACCACATTTTACTGCATCTTCATATCAAAGCTCGCGGAGCAAGACTTAGCATCTAGATATCATTATCTACATCATATTCAAATTTTAGGTCATTTGGATTTGTCTACTAAGAGTTATCACTATTAGAAGATCATTAGTTCTCACAAAGTAGAGTATATAGACAATCAACTGAAGGTGAAGGTTTGCAGAGCACTTTCATGATTTGCAAATCCTAAGGAAACATCATACATGGCACATATGGCTCAAATAGACTTTCCTTGAGGTCTACACCATGATTCATGCATTTGCGGAGCATTACCAGATGTTGTAGGCCGACCTACTTGTTTCTACATGTTACATTCCTTCATTAGAGTTTGTAACATGCTGTGGCTGACACAGAGGATTCTAAGAGCTTGAAGATGATATATATAGATCTCTAAGATGTATTAGTAAAGGAGCTAGTTAGTGATCATGGTAGTTTATAATATCTTTAGTTCTAGAAAGGTACTTTAAATCCATATCTTACATATCTGTTGTAACTAGAAATTAGGCATGTGAGCCCTTTGATTGTAGTCTGCATGTTGTTGGCATATAAGAATTGTATTTCTTTGTCATTCTAAATATATGAATCTTCCATTGCATTCTACAATTGAGTTCTTTCCATTGTGTTTACTCTAGTTGCACGGGATGGATAATTCATTCTGTGAGCCCTCTAACCGTGATTGCACCAGAGTGAATACAAGATTTGAATTCAACACTCAACAAGATGCAAATGCTCAATGCTAGAGGTTCACTAAAATGTGATAGGAGTGAAACCTAGAGGAGTTATAGAATTGAGAGATATCAATATGGAGAATAAGAGAAGTGTAGAGGGAAAATAATTTGCAACATATATGGAAACTCTACATAATTAGGTTAGAAAGCATTTGGAGGAGATGAACAATAAGTATAAGGAGCAAGCAGATGAGAAGAGGAGACCCAAAGAATTTTTAGTTGGAGATGAAGTGATGTTATATCTAAGAAAAGAGAGATTTTCGATGGGGACATACCACAACCTGAAGATGAAGAAGTTTGGACCATGTAAGATTCTTAGGAAGTTTGATTTAGGAAATGCATATGAAGTGGAGCTATCAGAGACATTTGGTATATCACCTATAATCAACTCTAAAGACCTATATCAATATCATGAATGGGAATCAAGTGACAGCATCAAAAATGATTTAAAGAATCAGTTACCACATCAACAACTGGAGCAGATAGAGGACATCTTGGACAATAGAGTTGGATGTAGCACTAGAGGCAAGTAGTATAAAGAGTATTTGGTTAAGTGGAAAGGAAGACCAGAAGAAGATTCATCATGGATTTATCATGCTGAGGTGGACCACCTTGGTTTTCCTCTAGCCCTAGCAAAGTGAGGAACTCACTTTTTCAGCAACCCCAGGTGTATGATGCAGTAGCATCCTAGGTTGCAGAGCAATCTTGTATAAACCAAAAAATATTTGTATTCTTTCTTTTCTTTCAATTTCGGTTTAGTTCTGTCATTTGTAGTTTCAGCATTTTGTACCACATTTTACTGCATCTTCATATCAAAGCTCGCGGAGCAAGACTTAGCATCTAGATATCATTATCTACATCATATTCAAATTTTAGGTCATTTGGATTTGTCTACTAAGAGTTATCACTATTAGAAGATCATTAGTTCTCACAAAGCAGAGTATATAGACAATCAACTGAAGGTGAAGGTTTGCAGAGCACTTTCATGATTTGCAAATCCTAAGGAAACATCATACATGGCACATATGGCTCAAATAGACTTTCCTTGAGGTCTACACCATGATTCATGCATTTGCAGAGCATTACCAGATGTTGTAGGCCGACCTACTTGTTTCTACATGTTACATTCCTTCATTAGAGTTTGTAACATGCTGTGGCTGACACAGAGGATTCTAAGAGCTTGAAGATGATATATATAGATCTCTAAGATGTATTAGTAAAGGAGCTAGTTAGTGATCATGGTAGTTTATAATATCTTTAGTTCTAGAAAGGTACTTTAAATCCATATCTTACATATCTGTTGTAACTAGAAATTAGGCATGTGAGCCCTTTGATTGTAGTCTGCATGTTGTTGGCATATAAGAATTGTATTTCTTTGTCATTCTAAATATATGAATCTTCCATTGCATTCTACAATTGAGTTCTTTCCATTGTGTTTACTCTAGCTGCACGGGATGGATAATTCATTCTGTGAGCCCTCTAACCGTGATTGCACCAGAGTGAATACAAGATTTGAATTCAACACTCAACAAGATGCAAATGCTCAATGCTACAGGTTCACTAAAATGTTAAATATGAAAAGGGGGATGAAAGAGACAAGCATGCCCACCAAAATCAAACCCTCTTCCACAATAACATTCAAGGAAAAGACCGAGCTAAAATCACAACCAAAGAGAGGTGAACTCGGCTATAGATCTTGTGCTCTTGTTTGCTATGGAAAGATGTAATTTATCCAAGCTTTATTATCAAACCCTAGGTTAAGTATGAGTAAAACCCTAGTTATAAGATAATCAACTTGTAACAGATAGATGACAACAAAAACCTAGAACCTGAAAGCACAAAGATGATCAAAGAGATGTCAGAACTTGTGCCATAGAAGCTGAAGATTCAGAGGACTCCAAGATGGGTGCCCAAGTCCTAAGAGTCAAAATCTTCCAAAACCTAAAACTGGAGAAATTTGACAAAGTGTCTAGATGTCAGATTTAGTAATTGTTTTAGCAGGACAATGCCAGGGCGGGCACCCAAGTCTTCTACAGAAGAATTTCTTCAAACAACTTTTGGCTCTTGAAACCCTTTCCATTACACAACCTTCTTGTACCTTCACTTCCTCATACCTCATACCTATCACTTACACACAAGAAGAAAAGGGGTTTGAGGGTTGTGGTGTTTAGGGATTTGCCTCAGTCAAATCCTAGGGTATCATTCAAGCTTCCCAACACTATTGTTATAGAGAGTGCATGCCCTAGCAGGGCAGAGGCTAAAAATAAACCAAATGATGAAATGATTCAAACAATAATGGTGTCACCTCAGAGGTAAAGTCCTTATGAGAATGAAGATCCTTCAACTCATAAGGAGATAGATGATGATTCTAAATCTGCAATAGCACACACAATATAAACACAAATTTGCAACAATAACATAATGAATACTTTGAATGCTCTTTTCTCCAAGATCATAAGTTAGCTATATCCATATAGCTTACAAATGAATTCAAAATCATGTTGGAAACAAGGTAGATAAATGAGAGGGGGGGTGAATCAGTTGTCTCAAATATCTTAACTTTCTTTTCTCCTTTAACAATTAGTACAACATCAAAACATATAAGCATACATAATCATGAGAGTAGAAATAAAATCAACACACATAACACAAGGATTTTTATGTGGAAAACCCTATTAAGGGAAAAACCACGGGGTGACTAACCCAAGATTGTATTCTCTATTAAAAGAATAGGAAGAACAAAATGGCACTTGCCAATTAGGGCTCACCGCCCAAGCACACTGCTCACAAGAGGCACACTGCCTACAAGAGACTCACTATCTACAAAGTTAATAGAAGGTAACCAAGTGTTTGAACTAATGAGAGCCATCCATAAATGCTGAAGTTCATTTCTGGTTAGGCTCAATATACTAATCTAATGCACTTCATTCTTCCTCTGCTCTAGTGTTGTTGCTCTGTTACATACCAGACTTGTATTGCTACTTCCACACTTATCTTTGCCTTTCTTCGCACCTTATTTCATCACATCTACAAACACACACCTTCATACTGAAATCCATCTAGTATATATATCTGCACCAAGGATTTCAACAACTTTCTAGTCGGCAACTGGAATACTCAAGATATCTACAAAATACTGATCTATCAGCTAAACCCATGCTTGATATGTGATGCATATCAAAATCATAGACATTGAAGTCATCAATCATGCCGGCCAATATTGTATGATCCCTCAAATAGCTTGATCACCATCAATTTCTCATCCAGATTGAAGTCTGATACTCTGCCGGTCAGTTCTTCCTTAGTTTTCTCTGCCTGTCAGGAACCCAACACTCAGATGCTCATATCTTTTCCATGTTTTATCACCGGAGGATCAATCTCTGGAATCTAGTAGTCATGATACTCCTCTTGACTTGTCCAAGTCTGCAAATTGCTGAGTTACACCATCTGAGAGATCCGGACTTGAATGTTAGACCTTGTTGCATGCTCTATTCTTGTTCACCGGACCAAACCACTCTTCACTCTGACTTCTGGTATAGGCATACTATGTGCTGCAGATGTGTGGGATAGAAGTTTTTGCCATCAATGACAACACTCATGAAGGCACATAGTGTCTCTTGCCAACAATCTCCCCCTTTGGCATTGATGGCAACACTTAGTGAAAAATGACTATGTGTCGCAGCAAACTCCCCCTTGGTTGATGCTTTATCTTGTGCACTATTATACCGGAACTCCCCCTTATCTAGATTCCACATTTTTCACTACTCCTAACTCCCCCTTTGACATCAATGGCAAAGGGTGGAATCCACACACCAAAATTTGCAAAAATTAACCTATACATAGCCGCATAAGTATATAGACAAGTTTATACTTACATATACTTAAGTATATCTGCAAAGGTGGTCTTCAACTGTACAAATTTTGTTGCCCAGCTCTACTTCATCTTGTCCAAAATAGAGATGTGACCACTCAACAAAAATGCATAAGCTTTTGCCCTTCTTAAGTTTGCCAGATCACTGGCTCGGGCTATGGTCTAAGCATCAGTTAAGGCCTCATGCATTGCCTCTAGCTTAGGAATAAATATCCCTCTAAGTTCACTCATCTTGCTTATTATATTCTTCTTCTCCTTGTCCAGCCTCTTTATTTCATTTATAATGGCAATAGCCTAGCATTCTTGATTCATTATGGATGTGGTGAGGGGATCAAAATTCTACAATAAATTTTACAGTTTACCTTCTTGTTCTTTCACCTTCTTTTCAATATCCTCTGTCACTTTAGACCAGGATAGACAAAATTTGTACATGTCCCCACCGTATTTAAGAGCATTTTCTAGGCTCTTTATCCCAATATCTAGGGTCCTCCTATCATTATTAATGAATCCCTATACTTCAATGAACCTTTTTCCCAAAAACTCTTTCCGGACCTTTTCTTCTGCTGATTTCTCTAAAGAATCAAAATGAGTGTTGACAGAGTTTACCAGAGATTTCAAATTACCGGATGGAGAGGCCGAAGGATCCTTTTGAAAGGATGGCATTATCTTCTCCAGCATATCGGATGCAATCTCTAATAGCTCGTAGTCTTCCATGTGAGACTTCAGAAGTTTTTCTTTTGCCTTGGCTTGAGCAAAAGATGCTATCTTCATTGTCTAGACCAGAGAGGGAAACAAAATTTAGTGGTCCTTGGAATAGTTCTGGTTCATCTATCTCCATCATCTCTTTGTTCAAGAAATTCTTCAGTCCCTCTACAGTGTCTCTTGCCAAAGGTTGAGTCTTCTTTTCTTTTGGAATCTCTGAACTGTCATCAAAGATCTTTTCTGTTTGTTCTTCTTCTCTTCCCTTTTTCTCCTCTTCTTGACTCACTTTCTCCTCTTTTCTTCCTTCTCCTTCAGTTCCTAAATCTGCAGTGGGATCTGGAGGAGAGATGTTAACTTCTTCATGAACTTCCTCTTCCAGAATAGAGGAATCCAAGTCCTTAGACATCTCCTCATCCATCTCTTTTGGCCCTTCTACATTTTTCTCAGTAGATTCTTCTTTTGATGCATTTAATCCTTCGACATCCATGGTAGAAGGTTCTTCATCTATTTCCTCTATAATAGGAGGATTGAATCTTTTGAAGGCATTCTAAAGGATGTCTTCTGTTTCTCTTGCTACTTGATCAGTCTCTCCAAGCATTAGTTTGTTCATTCTTTCTTTGCTCTAGAATTCATCCTTGCAGTCTTTAAAGATCATGTTCATTTGCTTTGGAGTAATGGAAGGATAGAGCTGAATAGCAATCTGTTCTTAGATCTCTATGTCCTTTGCCTTAGCATTCTCCTTTCTCAGTTCAAGTACCTTCTCTAGACTTTTGGGAATTAATGAAATGATTTCAATAAATGCTTTATTATTAATATTCAGGTACCTTATTGTAGCTTCTTCCAAGATCCACTTGTTAGTATCACTATAATCATCATAAAATTCTATTACTGGTTGCAGATTCCCATCCACTATGACTGCCTTGATGATATCATCAATAGAAAGAGTGGGCTCTTCAACAAATTCTTCTGCCTCTTCTTCTTTGTTTCTACTGGCAGAGGATTCTCTGAATGTTTTCTTCTTCTTCATTTTCTTAACTTCCTCATCAAACTTTGTTTCTTCATCATCCTTTTGGCTTATGTAAGATCTTCTGGCTTTTGTTTTCGTTCTCTTTTCTCCCTTTCTAAATGTCTTGGCTTCTGGTTTTGAGGCTCTTGAGCTCTTAGGGGTGGCAGGGGCAGAACTCTTGGAGGATCTAGTCCAGTAGGAGGCTTGTACCAGAACAATTCCTTTTTCTGCTTCTTGTTTCTCTTTCTCAGCTCTTTCTATTTTCTCTCTGTTTGCATCAACTGCCTCTTTTGATATGCCATATCTTTTGGCAATTTCCTCTACTTCCCTTCTAACTTTTCTTTTTATCTCTGGTTGTCTCATTCAACATGTATCTTTACACTTAATTCTTCAAAGGTTCCAAACCTTTCTGCCTCAGGGTCCTTAGGTTGACTCAACAAGTGTTGGATATGCGGCTCCAAGATTTTCTCATCAACCTCATATCCCATTGGCATAATCCAAACTATTCTGGGCTCAACTGCCTCCATTAGGCATTGATCAGTGTCTACCATAAAACACATTGTATCCTTGTATTTTTCAGCTATGGATTGAGGAATTCTTTCCCTGGCCTGCATCATACTTTGGAAGTTTTTAAAGTATCCCTAGAGTGTTGTGCTTTGTGTCTTAGCATCACCAAATCCATACATATAGTCTATGATCTGTATAGCAACTAGTCTATCATTTTGCCATACCCAACCACTTGATCTGGGTAGCTCATTCATACAGTAAAAGAATAGACACAGTATTAAACAACCATACATGAATGAGTTCTTCTTATCCTTCTTAATTTTTGACAAGTTTTCTAATAGAAGGTTTAGAAGAATATCACATAGATCATAATCAACATTTTCCTTTAACATCTGATATGCTGTATATATTGTAGTCCCAGACACAGAATTCTTCCTACTCGAATGATAGATTTTATAACCAATTATCATAGAGGCAAATTTGATATTCGGATCTATGATGCCTTCTATGGTCATAGCTCTCTTGTTGAACTTAGATCTGGTAGCTTCACTTACTATCTAGTTCTTGACAGATTTGAGTGCAGGTAACCCACTGAATGAGTGCAATCTAATTACTACCCTAATGGCATCTTTTGTTATCTTGAAGGGCTTTATCAACCACATGAAATTGTCATGTATCCTATCAAGAACATACTAGACCCATTCATCTTTTGCAAAATAGGGAAAGTGGATGTAATGTCCAAAGTGCTTATCTCGGAGGGCCTTGTATTGAGGTTTGAGTTCAAAAGTTTCATCTATTAATTGTTTATGGTAGATGTCCATCAACTTAGATTCTCCAAATTCCTCAATATTAGTGTGGATGTAAACCCTAACATCGTATACATGTAGAACCCCATGCGGAATGCTAGAAAATGTGCCTAAGGGATCAACTTCTAGGGACTTATAAGGGTGTTTCTTAAACTTTGGGCTTGGCCTATCAGTGATCTTAACAACCATTGGAATATCCATTTTTGCATAAGATTTAGAGAGAGATATTCAAAATGGAAGTAGCTTTTTACGCTCCAGGGTTTGGAAAAAAGAGCTGGAACAAATCACTGGTTGAATCAGATTCTGTGGTTGATCTTTGAGAAAGTTGTAAAAGCTTGATGCAGAGCTCTTCTTTTCTTCTTCTTGAATGTAAATGTGCAAATTATGAGTAAAACAACCCTTTTATCTCTGTGCAAACCCTAATTTCCTTTTGCAATAAATGCATAACTTAAGTCATCCAGTTGCCTTGTTTTGAGAGAGATCTTTCTAAATTACTGAGATACACTTAGAATCATTTTTAGTGAAAATTGACAATGTATCTTCTTTCCTGCAATCATGCCATGAATCTGCAGATCAAGATATCTCAACTTTGAATCACACTAGATCTGTTTATGAAAATCCTATTTTTACTAGATGGCTATCAGACCGGATCAATCACAGATGATTAAACTCTTGCAAAAGAAACTCTATGTGGATCATTCATATTTTCACGGAGGGTTATATAGATAATTTTTTGAGAACCGTTTAATCTGCAACATTTCATGTGCCAAATTTAGGCACCAATTGATTGGCTAGGGGTTTCTATTTTCCTTTGTGACTGTCCTTGAGCCAGAGCTCATTTGTTTAGTTTTCGGAGGGAATATTAGCACTAGATTCTAGTGCAGATCCATTACCAACATTTTCTGTACTCTTCTTTACCCAAATCTTGCTCATCTCCCTTTGAACTTTATCTGCATTCACTTTGCCTTTTCCTTTATCTTGATTTTGATTATGATGCACTAGACCCTTTTTATCCTAATTCTTACTTCTGCAGAATTTGGCAATATGACTGGATCTATTGCAATTGTAGAAAACAACATATCTTTGCATATTTGACTAATATCCTCTTGATTTGCATTGATTAGCCATATGTCTGATTCTATTGCATGCAAAGCATCTACCATTGAATGAATTGTTTATTTGCATATTTCTACATTCATGAGATTTGTGACCATACCTTTTTCAGTTGAAACACTATTCGGAGAAGGATGGATTAGTCTGATTCATTCTTCTTCTACACTGAGTTGCTTTATGACCGAAGTTGTTGCAATTGTAATAGTATCCATTGAACGATGGATATATTTGAGCATTTGGTTGCCTTACTAGAGGTCTTCTAGGCTTGTTTCTTTGATTTCCCGATCCAAAATTCTTCTGACCGGATCCGGAGCTTTCACCTTTCTCATATCTCAAGCCACGCTTGTCATCTACCCTCTTTTGGCTTTCAAGAAGAACTTCAAGTTGAGTTGAGCTTATCTTGAATTTCTCTTTGTATTCATTTGTTGTTTGAAAATCTTGTTTAAGAGTGTCTATCTGATTCTCAAGTTGTTCTTCATTATCTCTAGCTTCTTCAGGATCAGATTCAAGATGCCTGATTATTTTGTCCATTTTGTGGTAGTCCTCTATTTTCTCCTTGGGGGATTGTTTTAGATTATCTTCAGTTTTCCTTTTCTCTTCAATTTCTTGGGTGAATCTAATAACCCCTGATTCCATCTCATTTGATACCATAATGACTTCTTTTGATAGCTTCTCACATAGCTTATTTTTCTCATTCAGATCTTCATTAGTATCATTGGCTTCACTCTGACTTGCTAATTTTTGAAGTAGTTCCTTTCTCTTTTTCATAGAGATAATCAGTTTTTCTTTTAGCTCATTTATGAAATCATCATCTTGTTTGAGTCTTTCTCTCAAGTTATTGACTTCAGAGTGAGATTGCTCAAGATCATCTAGGGCAGACTGAAGTTGTTCCTTCATACCATACATATCCATTGAGATTCCCAGATCTTCCTCAACCTATTAGGCTTTGTTTAGAGGAACTTAGCTCTGATACCAATTTTTGGAAACAAGGCAAATAACTAAGAGGGGGGTGAATCCATTATCTCAAATATCTTAACTTTCTTTTATCCTTTAACAATTAGTGTATCATCAAAACATATAAGCATACATAATCATGAGAGCAAAAATAAAATCACCACACATAACACAAGGATTTTTACGTGGAAAACCCTATTAAGGGAAAAACCATGGGGTGATTAATCCAAGATTGTATTCTCTGTTAAAAGAATAAGAAGTACAAAATGGTACTGCCTAAGCACATTTCTCATAAGAGGCACACTACCTACAAGAGACTCACTATCTACAAAGTTTATAGAAGGTAACCAGGTGTTTGAACTGATGAGAGGCATCCACAAATGCTGAAGTTTAGTTCTGGTTAGGCTCAATATACTGATCTAATACACTTCATTCTTCCTCTGCTCTAGTGCTGCTACTCTGTTACATACCAGACTTGTATTGCTGCTTCCACACTTATCTCTACCTTTCTTTGCACCTTATTTCATCACATCTACACACACACACACACCTTCATACCAAAATCCATCTAGTATATATATCCACACCAAGGATTTCAACAACTTTCTAGTCGGCAACCAGAATATTCAAGATATCTACAAAATACTAATTTATCAGCTGAACCCATGCTTGATATGTGATGTGTATCAAAATCATAGACATTGAAGTCATTAATCATGTCAGACAATATTGTATGATCCCTCAAATAGCTTGATCAACATCAATTTCTCATCCGGATTGAAGTCTGATACTCTGTCGGTCAGTTCTTCCTTAGTTTGGTCTACCTGTCAGGAACCCAACACTCAGATGCTCATATCTTTTCCATGTTTTATCACCGGAGGCTCAATCTCTAGAATGTAGTAGTCATGAGACTCTTCTTAACTTGTCCAAGTCTGTAACTTTCTGAGTTACACCATCTGAGAGATCCGGACCTGAATGTCACACCTTGCTACATGCTCTGTTCTTGTTCACCAGACCAAACCACTCTTCACTCTGACTTTCGGTATAGGCATACTATGTGCTGCGGATGTGTGGGATAGACTTTGTTGCCATCAATGACAACACTCATGAAGGCACATAGTATCTCTTGCAAACAAAACATAATTATATATGCTTTCCCACTAACATTTGTGAAATTAATTGAAAGAGTCGATAAGGAGAGACCCATTTAAAGGTCCTATGCCAACATGCTTTGAAATCTACCCAAACCAATCAAGGAGGATTTGGGTGTGGGTACCCAAATCCCTAGGTACATTTTTGGTATGAGGAAATGTATAAAATGGGCCCCTAGTTCCCATTTGGCATGGGTTTTAGGGGATTTCTCATCGGGTGAATATTTTGTATGTATAATATTAACACGGGGACTTAGGAGATAAACTAGGCGGTAAAAAAATCATGTGTCCACTTTTTACTTCATAACAAATTTTATGATACACGAGATAAGGGAAATGACTACTCAAAACTTTCACTTTCAACTAGAAAAGCAAAACCTATGAAGGTAGCAATTGGTGAAAAGGTACATATTTGATTCATTAACATATTTTTCATGTTGAAGGGAAGGATGTTGCTCCTGTCAAGTTTCATTTTCTGAAGTCCCTTGACTCTCCTCAAAGAGTCAGGATTCCTAATAGGATTGTGTCTCTTTCCCCCAAAAACTTGAAATGGGAATTGATCATAATAAGGAGGATTTTTTGTAGGCGTCTCCCACACAATGTCATATATTTGAGACCAAAAGTATTTCATAGGAAATTACTAATGATTGAACAATAATCAAGAGGAAAAAGAAGACAATAAATAAAGGAGGAAATAGTTAGTGTAAGATGACCCTACAATTCCTTGTTAAGATTAAAAATAGGGATCTAAAAAATTATTTTTATATTTTACGAGGTCTATTCTTTGGCACTCTTAATAAGCTTATTTTGGATGTAGTTCCTTCCCACTTGGACATGGGTTGAGTTTTGTTGTTACTTATTTGCACTCCTATTCATATGGTTGTTGCACAAACTTAATTTTGTTTGTTCAAGCATTATTTTAAAAGGAGTGATCTATAAGGCCAAAATTTATCTACAAAAAATGCAATTCTAAATTTAGTGCATATGCAAATGAGGTAGCAGTTGTAGGCTTATAAAATTACACTATGGATTCCATTTAACCCACAGGGGTTAGATCAAAGCATCTTCCATGTAAGGTAGCTTTGATCTTAGCCGCTTTGATCACTATGGTTTCAATCTAAGCCATGGGGGAATTAGAACATCAGAGAAATTAATCACATAACATCTCTAGTCTCAAAAGCTCAAAATAAAGCTCTTATATCAAATGTTAGAAATTTGACTCAAGTACAAACCCTTGACAAGTTAAAATTAGTACTAATTATAAGAAACCATATTAAATTAATCAAAATAATACTTAAAAGATAAAATAGAATCAAAGCATTCTAGTAGACAAATAAATTCAACACAAATATACTTAAGAAAATTCCTTTAAAAAAATCTAGCCTCCAAAACATTGCCCAATATATTATTAGCAACAAATCTAGTTACAATACAATATTAGAGCATCAACACTATATGACGAGTAATAGAAGATCAAATTTTCCACCTTCAACACATGCTCTCTAATTTGTGAACAATCCAACATCATATCAATACATCCATAGCTATACAACAATGTCATATCAAAGTGCAATAAGAGATCAATGCTCTTGAGCCATAGAGGAAATTTAATAGCATAACACTTTTCATTATAAGGAAACACTTTTCATTTCTTAAAGAGAGATTGTGATCTATACATATTTTCAATACCTTCTCCAAGTTGTGTAGGGATTAATCATATGTGTCACCATATGTGGTGAAGTCATCCATAAAAATCTCCATATTGTCATGTGCAAAATTAGAGAAAATGCTTAAAACTACTCTATGAAAAGTAGATGGAGCATTTCACAAGCCAAAGGGCAAGACAAAGTATGCATATGTCCCCCAAGGGTAGGTAAATGTTGCCTTCTTGATCTTCTAGAGAAATTTTAATCTGATTAGAGCCACTAAAACCATCAAGGAAAGAAAAATATTTCTTGCCTGCTAGTGAATCAAGAACCTAGTCAAAGAAGGGTAGTGGAAAGTACTCTTTTTTGGTAGCAGTGTTCAATTCTCTGTAGTCAACACAAACCCTACACTTTCCTCCTTTCTTTGGAACTATAACCAATGGTGATAGCCATTCACTGTCTGAAATGGGGTATATGAAGCCTGCATCCAAAAGTTTCTGTAGCTCAGTTTTGACAATTTCCCCGAGGGCTCGATTCATGCACCTTTGCTGCTACTAGATGGGCCTGTATCCATCATCTATGTATATCTTATGCATGCATAAGGAAGGATCAATGCCTTTCATATCATTATAATCCCATGCAAATGCTTTTGAGTGTGACTGTAAAACTCTATGCAAGGAGTGTTCTTGTTCATCAATCAAGGCATTATTAATATTTAACATCTTTCCTGGCCTAACTTCTAGTTGCTTAGATAGTTCTTCAACATAGGACAAATCAAGGTTGAGTAACACAAGTAAGCATTGCTAAGGTAATAAATCATGAAATATTTGAGACACCTCTTCTAATGAACTGGTCGGTATTGTGGTGCTCAAAGGGTCTTGTAAGCAAGATTGACAATCTTGTTGCTGCGAATGCCTTCCATAGTCATTATGGAGGACATGAGCAATTAGTTCATCTTCATAGTCATTAGTGTTTGCAAGGAGTAGGTATCCTCTTCTTCCTGGAAAGTTCAAATGGTCTGCTCAAGTTCATGGTATGGTTAAGCTAGAGGATACAACACTAGTTTATTGGTCACTGTCCCATTAGAGATGATCATATTACCAGACCTCCAACCTATAAATGCATCAATAGTGGCAAGCCATGGTCTACCTAGTATAAGAGGATAACCAACAAGATTAACTTTGGGCTGCAAAACTATGAAATCAGCTGGATACTCCCAAGAATCTAATGTAATGACCAAATCCTCTATGAATCCCTCAGGTTTGACTGTGGACCTATCAGCCAATTGAAGAACTATCTCGGTAAGCCTAAGATTATTCAGTCGGAGTATTTACATTGTTTCCTTGGTCATTACATTAATAGCAACACCTAAATCTATCAAAGTGTTCTTAATCAGAATCTCGTTGATCTTGACATCCACCACTGGACTCCCTGGGTCTGTATATTTTAGGATAGTTATATTACCCAACATGATGTCTGCAATATTACCTAACACATGCACTGTCTAGGGGTCTATTCTTTTCCTTCCTGGCTTCTTTATACAAATATCTCTAATAGTCTTGGTATAGATGGGAATATCCTTTATAGATTAGATTAGGGGAATCTTGATGCTGATATCCTTTAGCTATCTAAGAAGGGTAGTATCAACTTGAGCTAGTTACTTTTGCATGGTCAAATGTGCAGGGAAAAGAGGAGACTTCTGTTGTAGGGTAGGTTGGGCATCTTGGTTTGAGTCAGGTTCCAAGGGTTGTTTATCTGGGGTCTCTTCGGTGGGCTATTCATCTTCAAGCTCAATGATTTAGGGAGATGAAGGTCCTGCTAGTTGTTTCCCTGGTCTAAGATGAACATTACTCACTTCCACTCCATAGGTGGGATATTGCATTACCTCATTAGTATAAGCTTGCTAAATAGGCTTGTTGTTAGTGTTAGGTACAGGTTGGGCAGGGATTTGGGTAGGTCTAGGAGATGGATTTTGAGGTGGGTTTTGAGGTGGTGGCATGATGGCTAGCTATTGTGGCTGAGATGGAATCATAGGTTACTGAAATTGTGCATTTTGCTTCCATTATTGGCCCTTGTTCCACTGAGGCTACCATTGTTGCTATTGATTAGGCCACTGGGAATTATAGTTAGGTCCTTGGAAATTTTGTTGTGGCCATGGGTTAGGTTGTTGTAGGTTCCAACCAGCTTGTGGAGAAGGCCATTGGGGATTTTTCCATTGTGGGTTTTGCCATGCATTTGGGTTACCAGACCATTGTTGAGCATTCCAGGTAGAGAAGTTCTAATTTGCAGCAAGAAAGGGAGGATTAAAATTAATTGGATCGGGAGGTATACCTTGTCTTTGTTGCCATGGCCTTCTTTGAGCAATGAAGAATAATTGCCCGTCCTCTCCTTCAAATTGCTGTAACTCTGGTACTGGATACTGGCCACCCTCTTACATTTGCAATTGGTTTTCCTTTTTCTGTAGCTGGGGTAGTATTCAGTGAGGATTGCATCTGCCTCTTCTTGTTTCTTCTTAATGTGAAGAGTGCCCAACTGTGTAGCCATGTGGCTAATGATATCTTCTTTCATATTGGTTAGCAAGTTACTAATTTCCACTCGAGAAACTCCATTAGCTACCTTGCCTGTAATGGCTAATCTTTCTTCTCTGGGCTTTTTGGAAAAAGTCCTAGAGTAGTTCCTGCAAGCTATACAAATATCTTCAAAGGGTAGTTGGGAGATATCCCTTGTTCCAATGAGATTTAGGGAATCCATGCAATCATCATTAACTCCTCTTAAAAAGACCAGCTTCAATGATTCTTCGGACAACCTATTCTGAGGGTTTTTCTTCAAGGCAAGTTAGAATCTCTCCACATAGTCCTCTAATGTCTCATCCTCCTTATGTGACATCCTAAAGATGTCATCTTTCCTCCTATCATGTCCTCCGCAGTAGTCTTTGTATTTTGTTAGGAATTTTGTCTTCATGGTATCCCAGTTTGGAATGTCATCTTTCCCTAGTCCCATTAACCATCTTAAAGCAGCATCTTTTAGGGTAGCAGGGAACAGCTTGAGTCTATAAGGATCAATGGTATATTCATAAATCCTACACAGAACATCAAACTCAAATAGGAAAGTGTCAGGATCTTCAGTCACCAAACCATAGAAAACAGGCAATGTAGATGGTTGTATATTTTTCAAAATAGCTTCCTATGCTAGGTCTGGTATAGGGAATTCAAATGTAGCTTGTCCTGGAGGGTCCTCTACTACATCTACCATGGTTTTGAAAGTTCCCTCTATGGAAGTAGAGGAAGTTGATGGAGATGTAGGGGGTGTTAATGAAGATGTAAAAGGAAACTCTCCTTCAGCACTTCCTATTGTGTAGTTGTTGAAATCAGTTGTACCCTCATTCTTCTAAGAAGTTGATGGGAGGAATCTACCTTGAGTATCTCTTTGCCTCTGCATACAGTAAATTGAGCTTTATGTTTTAGCAGCCCTGCACAATGTTAGTAGAATGTCTAGTGTTCCTTGAAAAATGAATTTACGTAATCTAATACAAAAATCAAGATTTAACTATAAAAGCATGTGAAACCTAACAAATGAAATTATGAAGATAGCACCATCCTTGGAAACAATGCCAAAAATGTAGAGGAAAAACTAATGTGTTGTAAACTTAAATAAAATTTAGGGTTTAACCTAATTGAACAGTCCACTATCATTGCATTCCTACATTGAATTATCAACAGAGGAGCGTAAGATTGTGATGATGCTTGCACTATCTATGCCTTTAAGACTCATTTCTAATCTAAGTTAATCTTGTCTTATCTAGTCCTACTTACTAGAATGCACATAAATGTAAAATAATAAACAGAAATGGAAAACAGAAAAACAATCTAAATTTCCAGTGGCTACAGGTACCTTCAGCAGAAGCTGAAGATAACTATATTTAACAGAAAATCATAGTTTTAATCTAACAACTCAGAAATGATGAAAAGGCTAACGCTAACCTCTGGAGGATTAAAAATGTGCACTTTACTCATGAATCACAACTACTAGAAAATGTTAATCAATAGTTCTTACTTGTTTACAATATAACACAGAAGATGGAATGAAACAGATTAACTAAGAATGCATGAATAAATATGAAAACATGCAAAGTGAGAGTTTGTACCTTGAGTGGCCACCTCAGGGAACTATCTCACTTTTCCTGGAGATTAAATATACTTCAGATCTTTACACATCCCATAACATATAGTTGAATTCAAATCATATCTAAGATAGACTCTTCTTTAGATCTTATTCAAAATTATAACATGTCTGGAATAACTAATAACTCTAACACAGTAACTGCTATTTTAAAGTAAAACATAACAACCAACATCAGCAAACTCATCCCCTAACTTATATAAAGATGGGAGAGTCTTGTGCAACCTTCTAACTAACTGCAATCATCAATTCATTCTTGGACATTAGGATATTGTTTTTGGGATCAACTTATTAACTAGAACAAAGGAAACAGAGTCCTATCCAAACATAAATTCTAACCATAACAGCTCATAAATAAATATCATAAACTTCGGTGAAATTCCTAGAATGAGTCTTTTTTCTCCCATGTGCTTATTCTCCCATGTGTTTATTCTCCCATGATGACCACGTTTGTCTCCACCAATCGCTATGTCTGCCACTTGGACCACATTCTCATTGATTCCTTTGTTCTACATCCTGTTGTAATTACTTCTCCTTGGATTCTTTATCTAGCTAGAAAGGGTTAATCATTCCAACATATATATACAAAACAACCTCTCATCATAAACTTACGAAATCCTATCTATATTTCTTACATATTAATAATTGAAATCATCCATTTGATAATATAACCACCTGAGTTCATTTATCAGCATAGGGTCTAAGTCTTTGGAAATTATATATATGAAACAACATAAAATAGAGGTAATGTATATGAAGTCTTTGCAGAACCATATAGAAAAGGTCTTTAAAACATATGGAAATAGTATAAAAGGAGGAAAATATTTCAACCCAACATAAGGCATGAGAATGTTGCATATGTTTTTATTGACGTCAAAGTGTTATATGTTGTTATTCATGTCAAAGTGTTATGATTGATGATATGGAGTTAATATTGTTGCATATGTTTTCATTTGATTAAAAAGAGTTGCATAAGGTGTGAAGGAAATTATTTGAGAAGTTATCAAGTTATCAAGAATGTCAAAGGCATAAGAGATTGTACCACATTCTACTGTAGATAAAGTTATAACCTCGTGGTTTTAAGGATAACTAGAGATAGCTATGATTTATGTATGATCCAAATTTCAAAGCATATGAACTACCACAAAGATATCTAGAGTCATCAGAATGAAAATAATGTTGTTGCAGTGTAAGGTTATTAGATATGAAACAGAAAGCTACCACATTCCACCGCATCTACATATATAGTTTGGCAGATTGGAGAATATGTAAAGTAAAGAGGGAAGTATGACATATTCAAGTTTTAGAGGGTATAAATTGCTGCCAATGTATTTAATAGTGTTTTGAGTTGAGACTGTATGATTGGATTGTGTAAACGATATGGGTTTCAATGTTTGAATGCTTGTGCTAGAAAGTATAATCATGGACCAAAAATGAGAGTTTATGAGAAGGTTTTTTAGGTCCCATATTATTCATGGCATGAATCGCTTGATAATATTTTACTCCTACAGTACTGCATAGGGTCTGAAGCTAATGTATGGAAGGCTAAGTACTTGTGGAGCTAACATGGTGTATTTGAGTGCTTGTGCCATGTGTCTGGAAGTGTGCACCAACAAGAAAGTTTGGGAGGAAGGAAATTAGGTCCAGTAGATCATTTGGTGTGAACCACATACTATGATTTCACTCTTACATTATCACAGATGATTTGGGAGCTGACAAGTAAGGTTAGTTACATGTTTCATGATACACATTACCTTGAGGCCGACACATATGTTGTTCAGAAAGCTTGTGGAGGATATATATGAAGGATAAAGGATTGTTATATGCAAAGGAAGTGGAACTGATGAAACAATGAATGATCTGAAGATAGAACAATAACTCACTAAGATGTGATGTATAACTCATAATAGAGTTAGTATTATGGAGGTGATTGAACCATTAGAATAAGTCAAGGATGTCAAGGTGTTAATAGAGATGATGTTGCAAAGGTGATTCAACCATCAGAATCAGTCAAAAGTTTTAGAGCAGAGGTTGGTGCCTCATCTTGTAAGTGTTGTATCACATTAGGGAGTTGGTGCTTCCTTTGGCTTGGTGCCCATAAAATATTGTATCAAGGAGCTAATGCTTCCTTTAGGTTGGTGCCCATAAAACATTGTATCAGAGAGTTGGTGCTTCCTTTGAGTTAGTGCCCATAAAACATGGCATTGGTGTCTCATTTGGGTTGGTGCCTATAAAACAGATTTATACTTCATTTTTATTTGTGAGGCTAGATCTGGATAGTAGATCCAAGTAGCTGGCTCACCATTATTTTTTCCATATTGGGTTTCCACGTAAATCTGGTGTTATATGTGTGTGTTCTTATGCTTCATATGGTTCAAAAATTTATATTAAATTGAATGCATCTAAAGATCAAAGATTTGAATATTTACTGATTCACCCCCTCTTAGTATATATGTGTATTGAACAATTGGTATCAGAGCCAAGTTCCTTGATATAGTCTAACAGCTGGAGGTAGATCTTGGATTCGAACACATGGCAGGTCATGAAGGATCAATGTCAAATGAGGAACCAATTTTTGATGGATCAAACTATCCATTATGGAGTATAAGAATGGAATCTTATCTTACCTCATTAGCATTTGATGTTTGTCAATAAGTTATCATGGATGGGTACACCACTCTAGAATCTCCTCCAATAGATTAGGCTAACAAGAAAGCATGTGAGAATAATGCCAAGGCTAAGAATGCAATTTTGTGTGGACTGACAAATATTGAATTTGTTAAAGTGATGCACTGCAAGTCTATTAAGGACTTCTAGAATAAGCTTCATAACATTTATGAAGGAGATGACAAGGTAAAACAAGCTAAACTACAAACATATTGAGGAAAGTTTGAGAGTCTAAAGATGAAAGAAGAAGAAAGCATTGCTAACTATTTGTTCCAAGTGGATGAAGTTGTCAATTAAATCAGAGGGCTAAGAAAAGAAGTGAAAGACTAAGTGAGTGTGAGAAATTTTCTGATATCTCTCCTGCATATATTTGATTCAAAATTTTCTACTATTAAAGAAGCTAGAGATCTTAACAAACTCACCATGGATGATCTGTTTGGTTCTCTCACTACCTATGAGATGAGAAATGCAATCAAAGATACATCCAGAAAGGAAGTTGTTTTCAAATCTTCAAAGAAAGAAGGAACATTTGATCCATGTAGTGAGTTTGAGGAAGAAGAAGCAAACTTTGTGAGAAATCTAAAGAAGGGTTCAGACAAGTATATAGGTAAGATGCCCTTCAAATGTTTTAACTTTCATAAAATTGGTCATTACGCATCTAAATGTCCCTTTGGAGAAAATGAAAATAGAAACAAGGTCTTTAAAAGAAACAACTTCAAAAAGAATCTCATTTCTAAAGAAGACCACAACTCTTCAAAAGAAGCAGACCACTACTCATTAGATGATGAAAGAGAAGAAGCCCTATTCATGACTATGGAAGTTTTTGACAATTCATACAATGCTTATGATGATGAAGAAAACATGAAAATCATTGATGAAGAAGAATGTGAAGTTGATCTTGAAGATGAACTCATTTCTACTCTTGGAAACTTGAGATGTGTAAGGAAAGAGAACAAAGAACAAAGGGCAAAAGTTGAAGAAACTAAGGAACTGATTGCTAGTTTAAAAGTCAAAATTGAAGCCAAGACATATGAATGCTCAAAACTTGAGGAAGAGATTATTTCACCCAGGAAAGAATTGTAGAAATTCCATGATCAGTTGGATAAGAGTGTTAATTTTGGAAAAAGCCCTAAAAATTCTGATGACATGAAGGAGAGTAAGAGAAATTGAAGAAGATGATTTTATTCCTGTCATTTCTCAAAGAAGAAGATATAGAAGACCATTTCAAGCAAGGAATACCTTCATAAACAAGTTCAATCATGCATTTTTAGGTTATTGTTTTATCTTCAATAAGTATGGTCGCAAGGCTATTGAGTGCAAGTCTATGATGAATAAAATAAATTTGAGTAGGAATCATCTTGCTCCATTGGTTGATTTCAATTTGATATGTCATACCTGCAACAATTTTGGACACATAGAAAGATATTATAGAAGTAGATTGGCAAAGAAAGAAACTCAGATGACATGCATCATTAAGCAAGACAAGGAGAGTGACTCTTCCAAAAATAGGAAACAAATAATGAGGTTGAAAATTCAATGATTGTTTGAACAACATTTCATGCACAAGGGCAAACAAACCCTTGGGTGATAGACAGTGGATGTTCAAGCCACATGACATTCAACATGATAAGAGAAAATTCATCAGCCTTGTAAAGTGGAATGGTGGATCAGTCAAGTTTGGAGATAATACAATTGCAAGAATTTGTGGAAGGGGCACCATAAGTATTGATGGAAGGTCTAAAATAGAAGATGTTGAATATGTAAAAGGTCTCAAGTGTAATCTTCTCAGTGTAAGTCAAATGTGCAGCAAAGGATACAATCTTATATTTCATGCACAAGGATGTGAAATTAGAAGAGCAAATACTTGTAAACTAGTCGCAGAAGCTAGTAGGATAGAAAATAACTTGTACAACCTAAGTGATGCTAATGGAAGGAATTGTCTTCTAGGACAAACAAATGAATGTTGGTTGTGGCACAAAAGGATGGGACACATCATCTTTGATAGTCTTGTGAAAATCAGCTCCACACAGGCAATAAGAGACTTGCCAAAGATTGCCAGGTCTACAAGCACCTTATGTAAAGAATGCCAGTTTGGGATGCATATAAGGACAGGGTTCAAGACCAAGGAGTATTCTTCTACAAGGCCATTGGAACTAATTCATACTGATTTGTGTGGTCCTACCAAAACAAAGAGTCTTCAAGGTGAGAGGCTCATTGATGATTACTCTACCATGACATGGGTTACATTTTTTAAATAAAAATCATAAGCTTTCAGTAGGTTTAAGATTTTCAGCTCCATGGTTGAAAATGAAATGAATTCTAGAATCAAGTGCTTAAGGTCTAATAGAGGTGGTAAGTCGATATCAATTGAGTTTGAGGAATATTGTGAAGAACATGGAATAAGGAGACACTTCTCTACTACAAGAACCCCTCAACAAAATGGAGTTGTTGAAAGAAAAAATAGGAGAATGCAGGAGATGGCAAGAACTATGCTTAATGATGCAAAACTTCCTAACAAATATTGGAAAGAGGCAATTCACACCATAGTCTACATTCTCAATAGAGGAAACTAAGAGTAATCAACTCCAAGACACCTTATGAGTTGTGGAAAGGCAGACCTGCTTCAATCAAACATTTCAAGGTATTTGGAAGTAAGTGCTACATCAAGAGAGATGATGATAACCTAGGAAAATTTGATTCAAGATCAGAGGGTAGATGCATGAAGTTGTGTCCACATAAGGTGGAAGTTTTAGAGTTAGAAAAAAATCTGAAATCGGGTTAACTAAAACGGGATCCCACTTTTTATGAAACAAGATCCCATTTTGCTTCAGGCTCTCGAGCCAAAAGTGGGATCTCGTTTTCTAGAAACGGGATCCCGTTTTGAGTTTCATAAAAAGGTTAATATTTTAACCTTTATGAAATGAGATCCTGTTTCATAAAAGATTAAAATATTAACCTTTTATGAAACGGGATCCCGTTTCATAAAATTTGAATTTTTGATCCGCTTTTTGCTATGGGTTTTGGGTTGGAAAAAAGGCTTGGGAACCCAACCCTTGGCTTTGGACCTAGTTTGACCTACAAGTTGAAGGTCCTATCAATGTCACAAGAAAATAGTGACTTTGGGCATATGTCTGAAGGCCTTTTTTGCAGAATTTTTTAACAAAATTAAAACCTATTATAGATGAGATAGTGTAGATTCCAAATATGTAATTTTTTTTACAATTGGATTATTTTTTCTATTTTTCAATTAATTTCTGATGAAACAGGTCCATAAACTTGAATTATCAGAGTTTTTTAGTATTTTAATAACTTTTTATTAGAATAATTTTTTGAAAAAAAAAAGTACAAAAACGTACTTCAGACAATTCTTTTCAATTTGAAAAAAAAATTTTAAAAAATGATAAGTTTAGGTCATCTTATGCGTGATGTACACAACGATTTTTTAAAACACCAAAGATGGCCAATAAAAAATTAACAAAAAAAAATTCAATAAAAAATTACAAAAAAATATGGAAAATGTGCTTCAGTCAGTTACAAATCTTTTCCCAAAAGGATTTAGAAAAATACAATTATTTAGGTCAAAATATGGATGACGTACACATGCATGGTATAGTAAAAAAAAGTGACTTTTAAACAGTGGTTTTTAGAAACACCTAATAAAAATCAATTTGTATCATCTGGGTATTAAAAAAAATTACATATTTGGAAACTAGACTCCGAGTACTACATTTCATATTTAGTGACATTTTTCAAGATTCCACATTTAAGTGCTTCAAATTTTTAGGTCAAATGTGACAAATTCTAAAAATCAGGGAAAACACTTCCACTTTTTGGCCAATAAGTGGACACAACTTGCACACACCCCAGATGAAGGTGTCTTCCTTGGCTATTCATCTAGAAGGCATACAGGTGTTTCAACAATAGGCTACAAAAGGTTGTCGAAACTGCAAATGTGAGGGTTGATGAAGATCTACATCCATCCACATATGTTCAAGAAAAGCATTTCTGAGAGGGATCTGCTTGCATAGAAGAAGAGGATGAATTTGAAGAAAAAGAAGAAACACAAATTAAGGCTGGCATGAAGAATCTTGCTAAATATGTTCAGAAAAACCATCAGAAGATCAGATAATTGGAGACACGAATGAAAGAGTACAAACTAGAAGATTTGCAAGGATAAATGAACATGTAAAATTCTCCTTTTTGTCTAAGACAGAACCTAAAACTTTTGCTGATGCTAGCAAGGATGAAGGATGCATCAAGGCTATGGAAGAAGAACTCAATCAAATAGAGAAAAATCAGACTTGGGAATCAGTTTCAAGACCCAGAAACAACAATGTGATAGGCACAAAATGGGTGTTAAAAAATGATCTAAATGAAGAGGGACAAGTTGTTGGAAACAAAGAAAGATTTGTCTACAAGGGTTATACACAAGTAGAGGGTATTGATTTTGTAGAAACCTTTCCTCCTATAGCAAGGTTAGAAGCAATCAGGATGTTTCTTGCATTTGTAGTCCACAAAAATTTCAAGGTTTATCATATGGATGGAAAGTCACCTTTCTTGAATGGTGATTTAGAAGAAGTTTACATTGAGCAACTTGAGGGATTTCAGCTATCCAAAGATCAAAATTCGGTGTGCAAACTAAGGAAGGCACTATATGGTTTTAAGAAATCCCCTAGGTCTTGGTATGCAAGGTTGGATAAGTATTTACTTCAACAAGGCTTCAAGAAAGGTACAATGGATAGTAACTTATATATCAAAATAGAGAATGAGCACATGTTAATAGTGGTAGTATATGTTGATGATATTATCTTTCGTGGCAATGATGAAATGTGTAAGAAGTTTGTAGAAGACAGCAAAAGGAATTTGAAATGTCAATGATAGGTGAATTGTCATTCTTTCTTGGACTTCAAATCACTTAATCAGACAAAGGTATCTTTATCTCACAAGCAAAGTATGTCAAGGAGATGTTGAAAAAGTTTGGTATGGAAGACTGGAAACCAGTGGGTACACCTATGGTAATAGGTTATCATCTAAGTAAGGATGATGAGTCACCACAGGGTGATTAGACTATATATAAGTCTATGATTGGTGGCCTATTGTACTTAACAACATCAAGGCTTGATATTATGCAAGTTGTTTGTATGGCTTCAAGGTTTCAAGCTGACCCAAAAGAAACACATGTGAAGGCAACCAAAAGAATCTTTAGATACTTGAAGAGCACTCTAGATTATGGACTTTGGTATCAAAAAGGTGATGACATCTCCTTAATAGCATATACTGATGTAGATTGCGCTGACAACATTGATGATAAGACAAGAACCAGTGGTGGAGCCTTCTTTTTAGGTGACATATTGGTTTCATGGTTTAGTAAAATATAGGATTAAGTTTACTTGTCCATAGTAGAAGCAAAGTAAATAGATGCAGTATCTTGTTGTACTCAAGTGTTGTTGATGAAGAAAACATTGAAGGATATCAAGGTAATATATGATGAGCCTATTTTCATCTTATGTGATAATAAAAGTGCCATCAATATTTCAAAGAATACAATAATGCATTTAAATCCTTTTTAGATTGGAATCTTATAAAATTACACAGAATCTTGGAATCTTTAAGCTATTCAACTCCACCCTATTGTGATTGTAGAACACCTCTCGGCATAATTAAATACATAACTATAACAAATGTGATATACATGACTTCACGGCTTTGCCTTTATTTTATGTTATTTCATGACTGCATGGTTTAAAAATTTGGATTTATATATTATTACTTTTAATTTTTCCATCTTGAAAGTAAACAGTTTCTCCATTTTTCAAATGTGGAAATTTAAATAACTTGAAATAATTCATAATTCGATAGCTCTTAAATCTATAATTATAGTAGAATGTTGTAATTACATATTTTCTTCATGTATGATATACTCAAGGTTCACAATATTTTGTTCTATTCAATTAGACTCTTTGTAGTGTAATAACTTCCCAAGTTGAAGGTACCTCGGATATCTTTGTAACTAGAAAGTAAGTTGTATTAGGAGGTTTCTTGCTAAAAAAATGGCATTGCGAAGATAATATATAGAATTTTGTTCTTTCTATTCTCTATATATTTGTGTATATAGTATTATTTTCTCTTGTAGGTTCCTTGGACAACTATAAGCCAATATGGGCTCCAACATGCAATTTGTTTGACCAATCATTTTGTGACTCCCTAGCAAAAGTTAGACTAAAAATGCTAGTAAACCTTCCCACTTATGCCATCTCAACTACCTCATTCTACCTATGTGGGGATTCTCAAGTCACTAAGAAACAATGTAATGACCATGCAAGCTTGTTGCCATGGTTCTAGTGGTGAATAATCAGTCATAACAACAATAAAAACTTTTCACCTAAGTTAAGGGTAAGCATCCACAAGAAGTCGCCAATGAAATTGAAATAAAGTATAAAGATGAAGACCAAGGACCAAGGCATTATAAAAAATCATGATAACTATAACTTAGAAGCTTTCCAAAGGCACACAATATAGAAAATTAACATAGAGGGATAGGATTAACATAAAAAGGTACAATTGATATAGCTCAACAAAGATAGAGTAAATCCTCAACTTGAATTTTCTTGGATCATTTATTAATAAATGACGTTGCAGAACACTACAAAGAGTCATTTTTGGTGCATGCAAGAATATATGTCAACACTTACAAGTGTGAGTAAGGAATCATTCACAAAGTGCTCATTGATAACCTGGTGGGATGTGGAGGGAAGATAAATTCACTTTATCAAAGGTCCTATGATGTTGTATTGATAACAAGTTAACCAAAGGATTTTGCAACTAACACATAAGGTGATGTGGCACACAAATAACCTTTCTTTATGGATTTGAAGAGCCCAAATCTATTAGATAATTTTTATTAATGGATGGGTAGGTCAAAACATTAGAGAAAAGGGTTTGCACAATAGCCAAAAAAAATCCTCAAACCTAATAGCTTTAAGCATAACCAAGATAAAAGGACATTGTATGTGATCATATGCTTACTCAATGTCCAACTTGAGCAAAAGAATGGGTTGTCAAGATGCTCGGGCCCATTCCATGCCTTACCAAATAATAATGGTGTTATCTAAAATATAAAAAACTCTAGATGAATCTCATCTATTTTAGACACAATGGGTGACAAAAGCTAGCACATGGGTAAAGCAAAGGATTTGTCCAAAATCTTGTAAGAAACATTGAGAATTATGATAGGTGAAGTTAGTTGGTGATAATCTCTTGATCTTTAGCTTTGGGGATGAATTTGATGTTACTTCAATCAATGATGTTTCTCAAGTGCTTATTACAAGAGCCTCTAGGTGGACTTGAAGAAGATTTGGACTAGTGAAGTTCCACATAACCTTGAAAAAATCATAAGGAAAGACATCAAGGCTAGGAAATTTCTCATTATCCATATACATAAGAGTCGAGTGGAGCTCATCCAAGTTGGTGATGAGTCATAAGCAACTCAAGTAGAGTGGTTCAACTTAGTAGGAACAATATCTTAAGATTGTGATAAAGCTTGAACCAACTCAATGACCTCTTTCTATGCTTGAAAAAACTAACTTGTATTGTCCCAAAAAAGTCTTGCATATTTTTGAGAGAGCTATATTTCTCCCATGATAAAATTCGATAGATTGATTTGTGTTTTATCTTGTTTGATGCATATAACTTTAAAATGCTTTAGAAGCTCTATCCCCAACTTTGTGCCAATAAAGGCAAACTTTAATGTGAATGCATTTGGGTCCATGGCCTTCAAAAATCCTATGCTTGTGCTTTAGTTGAGTAGCCAATTTTTTTTTTAATACCTACTTTTGGTATTATTGCAAATAGAGTGTTATAATGATAAACTTGTCATTCTTTTTGCCTATGTTGGTCCCTTAACATTGCACCCATCACTCTAAATGGGCTTATCCTCACCATATATAATATGACTAATCTGAATCTTTATGGATCCTACCCTCTTGGACTAGACTATGAGTGCATATATTTCCTAAAGACTAATTCAAATTCACAATTTGCATATTCTTTTGAATTTGATAATTATAGAACTAGTAGACATGATTTTTCCACAATCCATGAAGATTTATGTAGAGAGCTTTTGGATTCAACTATGTATTAATCTTTTGTATCAACATTTCATATCATCATTAAAAGGAGGAACAAAAAGTATAAATCTAGCTCTATAATCATGATTCCAATTGTTGAACGCATCATACAACAAAAAAAATCTTTACAACTATAACAAATTGATGGAAAAACTAAACCCTTATGACCCTCTTCAATTTATCATTTACATTTAATATGTCAACTCTATAATCTTGATTCCAATTGTTGAACACATCATACAACAATTTTTGTTTTTCAACAATAGCAAATTGATGGAAACACTAAACCCTTACAATCATTTACATTTAATATGTCAATTCATAATTAATTTAGAAAGACATTGGATTCATGGGGGCCTCTTTCCAACCTTAGGGAAAGGCTTAGGCGCCCGGGAATGACTGTAACTAAGGTCTTACATACGCGGCATTTAGCGTGTAACGTTCGTCAGTGTGAACCAACAAATTTTGTTGACCACGGTGTGTCGGTGTAACGTTAAGCCCTTTGCGTGGGCAATGAGACTTCCTTTAAGATTCTTTTTTCCCTCAAAAGATTTCCAAACGACTAACTCGCCATGCATTCTCTCGTAGACTCCTTAAATATCGGGCCTTGTTATTTCTTGCAGATTATTTTATTTGTTAATAAGAATCTTCGGAGAACCGTGTTGCCATTTTCACTGCACCAGCTAAATTATATGGAAGTTTTGAATGTACACGATTTATGCTCTTTCTTTGGGAATACTTGAAAAGTTCCTAGAAAGAAGCCTTTATTTTCTGTTAGTTTAATCGTATCATCCAAAATTTATATGCCTAAGACGACAATTGCTATATTCACAATAAATTTGACTCTTAGTGGCCTCTTTCTCATCTATGTCACTCTATTTAAATATTGATTACAATAGTAATTTTACACTTGTTTACAATTTAAAATGTTAAATATTTGTCTTAGTTTTATTGGATAAAATTGACCTTTAACATTTGAAATGATATTTAAAAATAATCCATCTGTAGAAAATATGAAATAGAAGAGAATGCCATTCAAGAGATTGACACTGGAGCCTTCCTCTCCTCCTCGTGCTAATGATGATCCATCTTTTCATCACTAAGATGTGTTTATCAATCATCAAGGTCCAGATGTGAAAAAACCTCTGGCCAGTGTCCTCTACCGGTTTCTATAATATTCAAAATTAAAGTCACATCTTGAAGATATTTATTGTATATAACTAAAAGAAATTATTTCTTTCTTTTCAACGTCACTTTTCCTGTCCTCTTAAGGGCCCCAATGTTCACATATTTATCCTTAAATAAAATCCAATCTGACTTTTAGTGAGAGTAGGCGAGCTTTGTCTCTACACGTTTCCCATGTCTTTTTCCCTCCTTGTTTCCGCGAACGAACCTGCCTGCAACATCTATGACATTATAGATGTTCTCATTCTAATTTCCCTTTTCTATACAAATCAGGCTACCTCAACGCCATCTTAGATTTTAATTTCTGAGTCCCCTTCTTTCATCCATGGCATCTTTTCCCTCATCTCATAAACAAAATGAGGTGTATCATGCTTTCTCTTCAGTACTTAAACCAAGCATAATGAGGAAAGCAGATGAAGCTGTAAGATTATACGATGTGTTCATCAACAACAGAGGTCCAGATTGTGAAAAATAGAACATCAATAATAAACAGAGAGAAAACAGGGCAAACAAAGTTAGATAACTCAGAAATATATATTCATCTAACTTGCATTACATCCAAAATGCTATCTTCAACAGCACTCTCCAATCACATATATATAGCTACAGAAGCTTTGAAGCCTAGAAACTTCTGGCATTCTAGAAGACTCTAAAATCCTAGATTGTTCTTTTCTAGAACAGCTGGAAGTTTCTCTTAGAAAGTTCTTTTCTAGAATAGCTGGAACCTTCTTCCTTTCTAGATAACCTGGAATGTTCTTTGGAAGACTTCCAGAAATATTTTGTCTTTTTCTAGACAATCTTAACTATCCCTAACATCCCCCCTTAAGATTGGCTAGAATAATAAAAAAAAATACAATGGAGAGAGGAACATTATACTACTATCCCCCCTTAATGTTCACCTCTAACATACCAAGCATGCCTCTTAATTTTAAGAATTTGGCTTCAGTCATACTCTTAGTGAATATATCAGCTACTTGTTCTTCACTTGGACAAAATTGAAGATTAACAATAGAAGCTTGAACAAGATCTCAAATGTAATGAACATCAATCTCAATATGCTTTGTTTTAGCATGAAAGACTGGATTGTTGGAAACCTGTATGGTACTTTGATTGTCACAATACACAGTGCTGGCTGAACTTTGTAGAAAACCAATTTCAAATAGGAGATTCTGAATCCAAACTACTTCCTTGCTCGCTTCTTTTGCTGCCCTATATTCTGCTTCACATGAAAATAATGATGTAGTTGTTTGTTTCTTGTTGCTCCATGTAATAGGGCTTGATCTAAGATTGAAAACATAACCACCAGTAGATTTCCTATCATCTATATCACCACCCCAATCTGAATCAGTAAATCTAACCAAAGAAATTGAAGACTTATAGCCATAGTAGATTCCAAAGTGTATGGTTCCATGGATGTATTGTAAAATTCTCTTAGCAGCCAACCAATGACTTTGTTTAGGTGCCTGCATAAATCTAGATACAAGATTGACTGCAAAACAAATATCTGGTCTAGTATGAGTTAGATAAACCAAGCTACCAACAAGCTATCTATATAAAGTGGCACCTACACTCTTGGAAGTACATTCTTTAGTAAGTTTAACTCTAGATTGAAATGGGGTAGATGCTGGCTTGCATTCAAGCATGTTAAACTTTTCTAAAAAGTCTAAAGCATATTTTGATTGTGAGATGAACAATCCATCATGTAATCTACAAACTTGTAATCCAAGAAAATAGTTTAGTTCACCCAAATCACTCATATAAAATGCCCTCTTAAGATCTGATTTTAAATCATCAATCAACCTAATATTCAGACCAGCAATGAGCAAATCATCTACATAAATTACAACAAGAAGAATATCATCCTGAACTTTCTTCACATAAAGATTTGGATCTGACTCACATCTCTTAAATCCATGAAGCTGAAAATACCTGTCAATCTCCTCATTCCATGCTCGTGGTGCTTGTTTAAGACCATAAAGTGACTTCTTTAATTTGCAAACAAGATTAGGATGTTGCTGATCCACAAAACCTGGTGGTTGATCCATATATATTTCTTCATATAAATCTCCATTTAAGAAAGTATTTTTGACATCCATTTGATGAATATGCCACCCAAGACTTGTAGCCAAAGAAAGAATAATTCTAACTGTATTCATTTTAATGACAGCAGCAAATGTTTCTTCATAATCAACACCCTCTTTTTGATTGAACCCCTTAGCAACCAATCTAGCCTTGAATTTTTCTATAGCACCATCTGATTTAAATTTTGTTTTATAAACCCATTTGCAACCAATAACATTCTTACCTTGGGGGCGGGGTACAAGTTCCCAAGTGTTATTCTCTATCAATGCATCATATTCCTCTTTCATTGCTTGCTCCCATTCTTTTTTCCCTTTAGCTCGCTCATATGAGATTGGGTCATTTACTTGTAATACTTTGGCCATGAGAGCACTACCATTCCTTCCTTGGATCCTTGAGCCTTGTCTATATATTTCTTCAACACTCCGTGTCTTTTGTCTAGCGTAAATGTCACCTTCTTCATCATCACTACCTACAGAAAATGGCTGATTACAAGCATGAGTAGTTTCATTTTCAATAGTATTATCGTCATCAGTAGTGCTCACCTCATCCTCATCAATATTGGCCTCATTTCTTTCTAAAATATCTAAAAAATTAGAAACATTTGCTGTTGTAGACTGAGAGGAAGTGGCTGTAAGTTGTGAAAACTCATCAAACTTTACATCTCTACTAACAAAGACCTTTCTTGTTGTCAAATCATATAACCTGTAAGCCTTTAATTCTTCACTATAACCTAAAAACCAACACTTATGACTCTTTGGTTCTAACTTTTTCCTCTTTTCATCAAGAACATGTGTCCAAGCAATGCACCCAAATACTTTAAAATACCCAATGTGGGGCTTTCTACCACTCCAAGCTTCTTCAAGGGTGATATTTGGGAGGGCTTTAGTGGGAATTCTATTCACAATATATGCAGCACAAGAAACAGCCAAACCCCATAATTGATTATGCAAACTTTTAAAATGCAACATACAACGAGCCATTTCTAAAAGAGTTCTATTCATTTATTCAGCCACCCCATTTTGTTGAGTATAAGGAACTGTTCTTTACACCTTAATACCATAATTTTCACAAAATGACTCAAATGCATAATTGCAATATTCACCCCCATTATCCATCCTTAAACACTTAATTCTTTTTCCACTTTGATTTTCAACTAATGCCTTAAACTTTTGAAAAACTTCAAATAATTCACTTTTCCTTTCAAGAAAATAAACCCATACTCTACTGTTGTAATCATCAATAAAAGTTAGAAGGTAACTGGTACCTGAAAGTGAAGGATATCTTGGTTCACATAGATCACTATGAATGAGTTGCAATGGATAATTAGCTCTCCATGATTTGCCTGAATCAAAAGGATCTCAGTGATATTTTCCTAACACACATCCTTCACACACACCTTCAGAAGCTAAAATTTTTGTCAATCCACTAACCATATCCATTCTAACCATATCTTGTAATTTTCTATAATTTATATGTCCAAGTCTGGCATGCCAAAGTTTTGAGATATAATCAGCCTGAGCAATAAAAGCATGAGAGAGTGTGTATTCATCATCAACAAACCCCACAAATTCAAATAGACTTTCTTTATGATCAACTCTACCAATAGCAATTATATTGCCTGGGTCTTTTCTATCTCTAACAATAACTTGATCAGCAGTGACAACAAACTCATATCTAGCTTGAACAATTTTGTATACTGAAATAAGATTCACCCTTAATCCTTCAACTAGCAAAATACTTTTCAAAGACCCATTCATTACATTAACAGTCCCTGTTCCTAAAACTGGAAGTCTCATTTTATTGCCAATAGTAATTTCTTGATCTGAATTCTTCCCTTCATAAAAATCAATAAACAAAGATCTATCCCCAGTCATGTGATATGATGCCCCTGAATCTAAAATCCATTCTTTATTAGAATCTAAAGCAAAGTATCCCCCCTTAAGACTACTTCAGGTCTAGGAATTACCTCCTGATTTGATTTCTCTTGCCTTTTCAGAGAGATGGCTATGAAGCTATGCCTATCCTTCTTGCCATCCTTGAACCTTTCATTGTCCCTCTTCTCCAAACAAAATTCCTCCATGTGATTTTCACCTCCACAATACCTGCAAATAATTGATTTCCTTCCAACTTGCTTTTCTGCAGCATCATTTCTAGAAAAATGGTTAGAACCATCATTATTTTAAAATTTATAATTTCCTTTCCAATTCTTCTTTCCATCACATCTAAAAAATTTACTCTTGGCTGCATATGCATGATTCTTCTTAATATGCCCTTCTTTAATAAGCTGAACCTCTTCATCTAAAACAGACTTACAAAATTGATCAAAAGTTTGCTAGGGGGTATTGGGATTTAGTTGAAGAACCCTTTTCCTTGATTCCTTAAATACCTTGTATGGCTAGGGAAGCTTACTTTCAACCATTACAATCAACTGAAAATCTTTTTTTGCATATTCAACACCTATTTTCTTTAGCTGAGCATTTAAAAATGTAACTTCATTAAAGTAATCAGTCATTTTTTCAAAATCAGAAGGATCTAAATTCACCAAGTTTTCTTCTATGCTAAACATGTTAGCAATATCTGCATCTTTATAATCTTTTTCTAAACTTTCCCATAGCTCTATTGGATTATCAATATCAACAAATCTTCTATTGAGATTGGGACTTAAAGCTTTACCAATAATACCTCTAGCTTGTTCCAACTTGCATTTCCATAGCTCCTTTTCTTTTTCACTTTGGGGTTCTCCAATTTCCTTGTTCACTATCCTCCATAGAGCCTTTTCTCTTAGAGCATTCTTGACTACAATCTTCTAATCTGCAAAACCACTTCCATCAAATATTGGCAACACTTCATTTGTGGATCCCATGTTAGCCAAAAAATAAGAGCCCTACAGACAAATCACTTGCAACAATATATATGACATACAAACAAATCACTTTAGCATTATACTTCCAACTGAGCCTCTAACTGAATCTCTAGCTGAATCTGGAAAAAAAAATCTAGCTGAACCAGGCTCTGATACCATGTGAAAAATAGTCCCAAGACAATAAAAATAGAACAACAATAATAAACAGAGAGAAAATAGGGCAAACAGAGTTAGATAACTCAAAAATATATATTCATCTAACTTGCATTACATCCAAAATGCTATCTTCAGCAGCTCTCTCCAATCACATATATAGCTATAGAAGCTTTGAAGCCTGGAAACTTCTAGCATTCTAGAAGACTCTAAAATCCTAGAATGTTCTTTTCTAGAACAGCTGAAAGTTTCTCTTAGAAATTTTTTTTCTAGAACAGCTGGAACCTTCTTCCTTTCTAGATAACCTGGAATGTTATTTGGAAGACTTCCAGAAATATTTTGTCTTTTTCTAGACAATCTTAACTATCCCTAACATAGATCTCAGAGAAACTCTGGCCCTTGAGCTTTACGAATCTCTTAAGAAGTTGGGAATATGCTCATTTCTTTATTTCGAAGAGATAGAACTTGGGTTTTCGTTTCCATCTTGTATTGAGACCGCCATCAGATCTGCTAGTGTTCACATACCTATCTTCTCCAAAGGATATGTAGAGTCTATCTAGTGTTTGGAGGAACTGGCTCTCATGTTCCAGACTAAAGCCAAGATTATCCTCGTGTTTTATGGGGTCAAGCCTTCGGATTTATGGCACGTAGAAAAGGGAGTGTATGGCCAGACATTCATGAAATACGAAGAAAAGAGAAGGTACTTAGATAGGCTTATGGAGTGGAAGGAAGCCCTTCACGGAGTATCATGCATCTCAGGCTGGGAAATCAATGACTGGAGGTAAGTTTCTATGTATTTTTATTCTAATTACAATCATAATAGAGGTGGAGTTGAAGAGCTGAAAGATTCCAAGATTCTGTATGACATTTTACAATCACAACAGAGGTAGAGTTGAAGAGCTGAAAGATTCCAAAATTTGGTATAATTTTATAAGATTCCAATCTAAAAACCAAAAAAAGAATATTGGAAGATATATTTTTTAAATATAAATATACTAGTTGATACATCTACTCATATCTTTTCATACATCAAAATTTGTTAATTTTAGTGAGCAAAATTACAAACTTTTTAAATTATTATTAGTTTTTCTATTAATTAAATAATTAATTCTTATCATTTTCTTTTTAAATTAAACTTATTTTCTTAAAAGTAAATATGTAAATTTTTTAATTTGAAAATTGTATCAATATTTAGGATTAAATTTTGTAATCTTTCCTTATTTTAATACAATGTAATATTGATTATTTTCCTTATGTTCCATCCCAGTTTAGTGGGTGTTTAGAATATTGTCTTTTTCAATATAACAAATCAAAATGGTAAAGCTTAACTAGCCATTATAACTACGGCTGGTCAAAAATCTGATTGACTGAACATGTTGCAGTAAACCAATCGACAAATTAATTGATTAAATAGGTAGAAGGAATTGCAATGAAGATGTTGACTGCAAAAGTTGGCAGGAAAGGATGTCAAAAAAACCATAAGCAGTCAACACGACAATGTGTCAGTTGTTTACGTGGGTGAATCAAAATTATGTTACAATTTAGGAATTCAATTTTATATATTTAGTTGATTTTTAGTCAATTATGTTTAAAGAATTTATTATATATAAATATGAATGATTTAAATATTTGTAATTATATATTTTTCATATTGTTCAGGAAAATATTTTGTGTTTTTCATTTTCTCACAAATTTATCAATCATTTAAAAATGTATCAGACTTCAAATTTTATAGAATGTTGATCAAATAATGTTGATTAATTAAAGAAATTAATATTACTAAGTTATTAGCATTTTGTGATTTATAGTATTTACCTAATTTAAGATTAATTGACAAATTTAATTTCACAAATTAAATTTATCAAATTAATTTGTTATGTATGATAAAATTTAGATAAATTATTCATTTTGAGTGTAGTTAAACGATTCAAATTTCTAAATATATAATTTGCAAATTCAATCTAGAGAGCTTTGACAATTTCATATCTATTTTATTTTATGTTTAAAACTTCTACACAAAAATATTATATATATGTCAAATATTAAAAAAATAAAACAAATAAAATATTTAAAATTTAATGTTTAAAACTTCTACACAAAAATATTATATATATGTCAAATATTGGTAAAATAAAACAACTAAAATATTTAAAATTAAAAAAATTCTAACAAACAAAATAAAAAATGTTATAACATATTATTTCAATCTTTATTTATATTAAAATTTTATAATAAAAAATAAATTCTATTCTTACAATATTTATATAACTTATTTTAATTGATCCTTTCTACAAATTGCTTGGTTTTACTCAACAAAATTGATCTCTTAGCGAATTCTGTTTTCCCTTGAAAAGTGCGGCCGACTCCAAACAAATAGTGTTAACTGTGCAAAAGGAAATGCAAAAGATATATCCAGTGGAGCTCTCAAATTCAATGTCATCTTCTTCCACATCTCACACACCAATTGTGGAACACAGTGCTGTCTTTGGACTAGCCCCTCAGCCTTCCAGATTGTTTGATGTATTCATTAATCACAGAGGACCAGATGTCAAAGAAACTCTAGCTCTGCCGCTTTACAAATCACTTGAGAAGTTGGGATTAAGGGTGTTTCTTGATTCCGAAGAGATGGAACTTGGAGATTTCTTTCCATCTACTATTGCTACAGCCATCAGGTCTGCTAGAGTTCACATTGTTATCTTCTCCAAAAGATTTGCAGAGTCCCCTTGGTGTTTAGACGAGTTGGTTTTCATGTTGAGTACTGAAGCCATAATTATTCCCCTGTTTAACAAAGTGTCGCCTTCGAATCTCCGCTACATAGAAAAGGGAGTGTACGCCAAGGCATTCACCAAATACGAAGAAAGGGGAAGGTACTTAGGGAGGCTTGATGAGTGGAAGGAGGCTCAGCTTCATTAATCGCAGGCTGTGAAATCAACGACTTGAGGTAAGATTTCTATGTTTTCATTCTAATTGATACTTCTACGTACTTTATGTTTTCATACATCAAAATTTGTTGATTTTAGTCAGTAAAATTGATCTCTTATCAAATCCACTTTTCCCTTGCAAAGTGACTTTAACTGTGAACGAGTAGTGTCTGCTGTGCAAAAACAATTACGGAGGACAGAATTTTTGTATGTTGCCAAATATCCAGTGGGACTTTCCGAGCATGTAGAAAAACTTGAAAGTGGGTGCCTTCGTGAACGTCTACAAGATTTTGAAAGCCCGTTCGGGGTGAATGAAAAAGGCAAAGGGAAGGCTCAGATTGTTGGCATCTATGGAATGGGTGGAGCGGGGAAGACAACTCTCTCCAAAGAGTTGTTTAATAGATACCGTTCCAAATACAATCGAGCAAGCTTTTTGGTTGATGTGAGAGAAGCGTCTGCCAGAGGTGAATTACCTTCGCTGCAACCTAGGCTCCTCAAAGATCTCTTCGACGAAGATCATTCCAGCTTTACAAGTACAGATGAAGGAATAAGCTATCTAAGATATGCCTTTGGTCGAAGTAGAAGGGATTGGCGATTCCTTATTGTTTTAGATGACATTGATCGCGTGGAGCAGTTAGATGCTCTGTTGGATCTAGATAGCATGAATTCTGGATGTTTGGTAATTGTCACCACCCGTGATGTGCAAGTTCTACAAGACGCCAACATTGCTGATGGTTATGAGATGAAGGAAATGGGTGTAGGACATAGCAGAGAGCTCTTTTGTTGGCAAGCGTTCAGGCAAGCACATCCACCCATTGGTTACGAAGTTTTGGTTCACAGTTTTGTCGAAGAGAGTGGATTTTTACCTCTGTCTCTTCAACTCTTTGGCGGGCTTGTTCGTGATGAAGCTGATATAGGCAAGTGGCACTTTTATTTAGATAAAATTCGTAAGCAGCTGAGTCCAGGCATAAAAGATAGACTTCAAATTAGTGTTGATACGCTAACTGAAGAGGAGAGACAGATGTTTATGGATATTGCAAGTTTTTCCATCGACAAGCCTAAATCCATGGCCATTAGAATATGGGAGGGTTCCGGATGGAAAGCCCAACAGGCACTCCAGAAATTAGAACGCAAATGTCTCATGCATATAGCTGAAAAGTATTTGGCAGGATACGAATTCGACGACAAGCTTGTTTTAACAATGCATGACCTCATCCGTGATCTCGGAAGAGAAATGGCAGATGGTCAGAGTTTTCCTCGTCGAAACTGGCGTCCTCAATCTTTGGTATGCTTCTTCCTCTATATTTCTCCTAATATTGGTGATATTCAATTTTCGGAAAGCCTGAGCATTTCTCTCGCAGGAATCGAATGGATTGCAGAACATCCTCAGAGAAACCAGTGGCCCTAGTTCCAGGTGTCTCAATTCGTTTTTTGACAGTTCCATGACTTCTCAGATTACATACTTTTTAGGGAATTTAGATCAGAGACGAATTTCTTTGCTCTGGCTTGAACTAGATGGGTGTGAACAGCCAAGCTTGCCTTCTTGGATCCCCCTGCAAAATTTGCGGGGTCTAAGAATTTTCTCTGCACGTCTCAAGGAATTATGGCAGAACAATTCACAGGTACTGAGTTCATCCTTATTCAAAATGAAACACTGTTAAGCATTTTGTGATAGCATTTTTCTGGATTGTTTACCATTAGGAAACTACTGTTTTAAACAAATTATTTGTATCCCAGGCCCCTGTCAATTTGAAAGAGCTGGTGCTTCATGAATGCTCGTTGGCAGAGTGCACAAATTCAGTAGGAATGCTGACTAATTTGGAAAAGCTAGTCCTAACTGGAAGAAATGAAGAAATGCAAGTTGATGGGAGAGCTTTATCCAAATCCCTTAGAGGACTCAACAAGCTTCGAAGTTTGTTCTTGAGGTATTTTACATTAACTGGAGAACTCACTTTGAACGGGGAGTCAACTGATTTTTCAGCTTTGAGGTATTTTGCATGGATACGCACCATTTTGGGCATTTCTTTCAGGGCGTATTTTGGATCAAGTGGGGAAGCAGAATTAATAAAAAATGGAGAACCAATAATTTCTGATTCCGCCGTGGACAGATGCATGAGTAATCTGCAAACCATGGAGATGCGTGGCATAAAACATGTATCCAAGGTCTCAATTAGTGGAGAGTGTTGTCGCAACCTTGAGTCTCTCTATCTCGCTTCCATGCCAAATCTAATTCAAGTGGACTTAACACTCATGAGAACATTAACATGTCTTGAGTTAATGTTGTGTGAACAATTGAAAAGGGTGTCAGGGAACTTTGATCTGCCAAATCTTGTAACACTGAATATAGTTAAATGTGGGGAACTTGAAGAGTTGCCAAGCCTTGAGCTTCTAAAATGTTCGAAGAGGATTGCCATTGATGGATGTGAGAAGCTGCCGAAGATAACAGGTGTTGAAAAGTTGATGGCACTAAGATGTTTGCATCTTTCAGGAGGTCATATATGGCGTTGTATTTATATCTTAAAGGTATTATGCTAAACCTGAACACAGTTTTAATTTTCATTTACAAAATAAAAAAAATCGTTTTCCTTATCATTTTGAATGTAGTACTAAATAGGAAAGATTTTCTAGATTGCAAAGATTTGATCTAATCAGTATCTGATACGCTGTGTTAGAACTGAAACTGGTTGGTGTTTTTTTTTCCTTCTCAAAATCAGAAACTACCGTCAGTGGTTACGAGTGTAATTGGGAAAGCAAATAGTCAAGCCAAGGCAATTTTAGACACAAATCAATTTCGCCGTGTAATTGGTGCTGACACAAACAGAGCAATTGATATAAATGAAACAAGCATAATGCTGGAGGAACCACTCAACATGCCAGATTCCTTAAGTGCAATCATCATATGTGCTATGGTTCGCGGCTCCTATGCATCAGGAACTAATCCTATAAACATTTGTCTTCCTTCAGGCTTGATACAGAGCAATATCGGTGGAGGATTATGGATAGTTACTATTGTAATCACTGGGCAGAAAGACTTCAGAAACTATAAAGAACTTCCCACAGTTGGGGATGATGCTCAAATCAAGAACAGTTGGATAGTGACAATTCAAAAAGGCCAGGAAGGAAATCCTTTACATGTTTTAAGAAAAATTATTGAGGAACTGTATCAATAGCTCTACTACTAAATTATAGGTTTCATCGTCTATAGCATAACACTGTAAAAGCGTTGCATGGAAGTAACTGGTCATTGAGTGTAACCAGTATTCTCACCGAGTCAAGTGTGGTGCTTTCTTGTTCGTATGTATTCTGTAATTATTGTTATGCTTAATACAATAAAAACAAGGGCTCCACTGCAGCTGGAGTCCCACCCAAGGCTGCAAGAATAGAATACAGTAGCAGCATGTTATGTATGGTCAGAATAACTCAATTCATGTAAAGAAAATAGAAGTATGTTCTCCCACTTTCCAATCAAAAAAGTCATAAAAAATCTGCAAATGTTCACAGCAAGGGATATTGCTACTCTTTGGATTTCAAACAATCATCAAAATCTAGATCGAATGCATATTCCTGGTGGAATATTTCTATGCTGCTTATCTTTGAGGCGAGTTTCAGACTTTATATGATAATAAACTCAGTGTTGCATGCTCTAGTAGATATGGAAATAGTTTTTACTATGAAACAACTTTGAACTTCTTTATCATCATAATATAAAAGGACTTTCAAAATATTGTTACTCACACTATTTACTCGAGTCTTTTATTTTGTTGCCATTATATTGTATGCTTCTGAATTGGAATTATTTCATAATGTGGAGTGACAATGATAGGGCAAAGAGACTAAAGAAAAAGCAAACAAGAAACAAATGATTTCAAATTAAAATAAGAAAATAGAAAATGTCATCAACATAACAAGATTTATATGAAATTTAATAAACAAGAATGATTGTTATAAACAAATAGTGAACATTAAAAACAGAGGCACCTTCATCCCCTAATACTTCAATCTTTTTTTCGTATTAATCATAACAAATGTTTATGAAATTCTTGTAGCAGTCAAAGACGGGCAGTCACATACAACCACAGCTATCTAAAAGATAGACATACACAGCTGTAGAACAACAATAGAGTAGCATTAACCTTCTGTCAATGATTCCAGAATGCAGTCCAAAGGGTACTGCCATCTAACAAACAGTCCAAAACAACTTTCTAATAGACACAAAGAATAGTGACTGTCCCAAATTACAAAGGGCAACCAGTCGTACATATGAAATAGAACAGAAAGTAGCCACCAGCAGAGAGAAAGGTTATCATAAAATATGAGTTCATAACAATGAGAGATAGATGAAAGCAGATTATTTTCTTTGGTAAGCTGAGAGATCTGACGTTGGCCTTGATGCTTTCCTTCCAAGATCAGAAGCTAAGTTTGAAGGTAATGTATATGATGTTCAAGTTCTTTGTTCAACTTCAAACTGTTTCTTGAGAACTGAGGACAAATTAGTCATCTAGACTACCGAATTAGCACTAATCATTTGAAATTCAATTCCTAAAGGGAAAGATGTAGTTAATTCTAGCAACTTGTAAAGGTACTCTAATTCCTTGTTGATTTACACCACATCCATTGCCTACATAGTCACAATTTTTGTACAAAATTTGAAATCCACAACCATAGAGAGAGTCCATCTCTTTAGAGGATGACGAGGCCTCGTAGGTGTCATAATCTGTAGTATAAGTAAGAGTATTGTCTTTATTTTCTACCAAGGAGACTTTGGGTTTCTCAGGTGCTTCCAAAGATTGCTTAGATGAGATCAATGCGACCTTTGATGTGTTAGGATTAGAGTTATTAAGTTTATGTTCCTCCATGAAAGAGGGAGTAAAATCTAATGAACCCCAATCATCACCGAAAAGTGCATTTGATGGTTTAGAGTCTTGCACAACATTATCTATGGCAGGAGGTAAATTGATGAATCAACTCGTAAGTTGTTTAGGCTCTTATGATTGTTAACTTGTTTTTGCATTTCAATATGTAAACAACTATTCAGTTTAGGATCGGCTTCAATGGTGTAGAGCTTGTTTTGATAAATAAACTTTATTGATCGATGAAGGGTAGATGGAACCGCCCCCATGGCATGAATCTATGGTCTATCGAGAATCATATTATATGAAAGCGAAGCAGGCATGACATGAAAAAGGGTAGATAATGTCGAGGGTCCAACCTTTACAGGTAAAGTTATAGTATCCAGGGATTGTCTACCAACATTATCAAAGCCACGAATGTTAAGCCTATCCGGTTTGATTAAAGATGCATCGATCTTGATTTTGTGTAATAGGTCAATGCCAAAAACATTAAGAGCCAATCCATTGTCAATCATAAGTAACTTTATCAACTTTTTATCTATTGTGACAAAGATTATAAGTGGATCATATTAATCTTCAACTTTAATTGATGGTATTTCATGTTGTTGTTCAAAACATAATATTTGTTTTTGTCGCATGCATACAATCTAATAGAGCTGATACATCATTCAGCTTAATAGCAGGTGGTACAATCACCTTTTGTAAAGCTTCTTGGAGAATTCTGTGGTATGTAGGTGATGTTTATATTAAATTCTAGATAGAAATCTTAGCTGGAGTAGCGTGAATCTATTCAACAAGATCATATTCTTGACCACTTTTATGAGTAAGACAAGGTGGTGGAGGGAGCATAGGTTGAGAACATGGAAGAGAGATAGGCACATGTGGTGCTTGCTTACTTTGCTTGTTATTACGAGTGTTGTAGGTGTGAGCAATCATGGGATGCTGCGACACATTTTGAAAACCTTGACTTCTTTGAGTGATTTGTCTTGCATAATTTAGAATGTAATCTAGGGGTCGAGGTGGTTTTCAATCACCTTGAATCGTGATAACAAGTTTTAAGCAAGAAGGTTCATTAGGTGCCCCTCATACAATCATCTTAGAAACATTAGTATACTTATCCATTATCCCCTTAGTGGGTGGAATAAGTCTATTAATGAAGATTGAATTAACATTATTTTCCTCTCAATTATGCTCAACATCTATCCCTTGAGGATTTAATGTGCGAGACCTTTTCTCATCCACCGCTGCTTCTACTTTTGAAGGGAGAGCATCAAGGCTAAGGGAAGGTATAGTGTTGTTCAGAAGATTGGTGGTGATTGTATCATTAGTCATGTCTAAGGGACTTGAATTTACAACCAAAGTATAGCTATCCATGGTCTTCTCATCCAAGGTTCTTGAACATTTAGCTATAGGAGGAGTAGGATGACTTATGGAATCATCATCATCATCATCATATATTTTAGCTATTAGTTCCAAGGCATTAATAGAAGAAGACCTTTCACACTCATCATTCTCAAAAGTATTCATGGAAATATACTTTGTTAGATCTTCTATTACTGAAGGGTATGAATTCATGAGAGCTATGAAGTTGTCAAAATTAGATACATAATCAAGGATTCAAATGAAGAGCATTTAAATATATCCTTATAATACATAGCTTGTATATAAGTGAGAACATGAGGATTCATACTAAGAAATTTGTAAAAATTCTCAAACTTTTTTGTATATGCATGTAAAGATGCCAAAGAGCAATGAGATGAAGATGCCATAATGAAATGTATTGAAACATCAATGTCCAATAACATCTAGTAAGACAAGACTTGCAAAGTTTTATGATACTTAAGACACCCTAGATGTGAGACTATTTCGCACCCAAGCACTTGTTTGAGGGAAATGGGTACTAAAAGACACACAAAGTCCATAACAAATAGAGTGGATAGGAGGAAAGAGTACTACACAACAAGGCAAAGTTAATGGTCTTTAAAGGTTTTGATTAAAAAAAAAATGAAAAACATGTACTAACCACTTAGTGCTAAAATACACACTGTGTAATTAAGAATATGCCAATTTTCACACAATGATATGAAATTATGTCTTATTTTCAAATGATAATGAATATATGCTTGGATATGAATGCAAGATTTGAAATACAAGATATTTAGAATGAATGCAATGAAACAACACCAATTTTATGCTTGTTTTATGCACCTAAAATGTTCAATTTTTTCACTTTTATGAATGCAAATGCTGAAAATATGTAATGAAACAAAGAGGATGATGAGAGACAAAATTAAAACCTTTTAATCAGTCCAATAGTGCAGCAAAATTTATTACAACACACCAATCTTGCAATGCTAGATGAAATATTAGCCAAAATGTAGTAAAATGCAAGGATTTTTTAAACCCTAATAGTGAAATCAAGCCATGAAACTATGCAAAATGATGAATGAATCGAATATAATCAAATTTAATGTGTAAAATAAATTATATTAGATTTTAAAATGATGGCAAAATCTTACAATGCTCAATGCAAAGTGAAAATTAAGGGAAAATGAATGAATATGCTAATTTTTGTTGAGATGCACAATGTGTAAATGCAAATTTTGAAATGTAGATGCAAAAACACACAATGATGAAACACTATAGTCCAAATTAGATTTCAAAGAGTGTTTTAAATGAGTAGTAAAATCTGAAACAAGATTTTAACTACAAACCCTAACTTTTAGAATTACTAGGTTATGAGAAAAATGCAAAAGTTCAAGCAAACCCTAGAAAATAAAGCATGTAAATGCGAGGTATTATAAAATGATGAATTCATGTAATTTATCTTATATCTAATATAAATATCATAAATATAAATTATTTAGACGAATGGAATGAAAATAGTGCAAACTATGCCTTAATGCAAGCCTAGGATGCTTAATTTTTTTCAAATTTTTTAAATTTATGTAGGATTTTTGAATGTAGAATGATGAATGTGATGTGTATGAATGCAAATCTGATTTACAACACTCAAAAAGATGCAATTTTTAGAAAAATAAAGGTTTACCAAAATGTTATGTATGAAAATGGGAATGATGAAATTGTGTGTTAATTAGATTCAATCAAACCCTTCTTTCACACATACATTCAAGGACATAGATCAGGCTAAGTCACAACTGTGATAGAGGACTCAGCTATAGGTTCGGTGTCACTATGAGATGCTTGGAAAGATAGAATAGATTGATATTTTGTTAAAACCTTAATTTGATTAGGCCTAAAACCATAACTATGCAAAATTGTAAACAAACGGATGAAACTCGACAAATGCTTGCACAGAAAGGCACTAAATGCAAATTACAAACATATCAGGATTTAATTTTTGGGAAATAGAAAATTCAGGGATGAAGGAGAGGTTGAATGTGCCTAGTGTGATACTTTTTCTAAAGGCTAGGAACCAAAATATGTTGTAGACTATAACCTGCTCAGAGATTTCTAACAATGTCAAATTGGAGGATGAAAGAGGGATCACATATGTCTAATTAGGGATATTTTCTACTATTTTCTTTAGATCTAGAATCTTTATGCTCTGTGCTAATCTCCTAAAACTCCTCTCCACAAGATTTAACACTTTTTACCTGCAATCACAAGAGATGGGTTGGAGGTTTTGGTGTTTAGGAGCTTGCCTCAGTCATGTTGCAAGTATGTGCTAATCAGTGTTTTCATTGATGTCAACATGTTTGTGTTGTCATTAGTGTCAACTATGCTCTTGTTGTTTTACATGATTGTGATGAGTTAGTTTCTTTGTATTGTATTGTATAAGTTTTGAAGATGATAAGAATATGTTCTTGATATTGAGTTTCCAAGTGCTTTTGAGAAAATTTACTCTCTAAACGAAACAATGTGTTGTAGAGTATTTAGGCTTGCAAGATAATATCTGAGTTCTTTCTCCACATTTATTTTGTGTTGAAGAATGGAGTATGAGATTTGGATATATTTTAGAGAAGTGTTTGAAGATGCTAAATCTAGAATTTGGTGGTTCCAATCACTATGCAGTAGAAGTTATGTTCACCAGGTTGAAGATTGTATTTGATAGAGTTTCTGAGTTGTGCAAAGGTGTTTGGGAGAAAGTATTTTTCTCTACATTTCTCCACAAAGGGGTTTTAGGTGATACAGTTCTAGATATATGTTTATAAGCTCCTCATCTATCTTCATTCCAAAGGATTTGTGATTTGGTGCTCCAAAAAGCAAGTTATTGAGTAGCAAAACTTAGCCGTGTTAATTGTAAGTTGTCTTCAAGTGAAACTTGTTGTAGCTAGATTTGTTCGCTCCCATGTGATTTTATGTTGTTTGTGGATGTCTCTAGATTGTGTTGAAGGCTTGTGCTTAATCCACAATCTATGATTGAGTTCTTGGAAGCGTGCGCCTAAGTATTCTTGGTGTTTGCACTAATTTGGCCAACTTGGGTGCTAACACTCTTTGCGGATGTGTTTCATGGATTGTAGAAGCATGTTGGAGCATGTAAAGATGTATTTGGGTCTGTGCTAAGCCATGAAGTGTTCTTCTTTCATTTGTTTACTCTGCAAGTTTGTTTAAGTCTAGACCCAATTTGAATTATGCATGTTTACCGACCTTAGAGACTGTTCTAAAGGTTGTAGATTATATTTCTAACCTTATGTATGTTCCAAGGTTGATGATTGGTATAAATAAATGTAATAAATCTGTGTGTAGTAGGTGGGGATGTGAAGATGTGTAGATGAAAGTGTTGGTGTTGTGAGACAGCAAAGGTGATATGTATTGCACTTCATTGGAACTGAACTCAGGCATGTGGTAGATTCTATTATATCAGTTCATGGCAGCGAGCTAGCCCTCTTAGTAGTGAGCCACCCCTTGGTAGTAAACTGCCCATTTGACAGTGAGCCTTTTTTTAGTGAGCATTCTTTCAGGTAGTGAGCCCTTTGGTAGTGAGCCTCTTTTGTTATTCGGTATTGTTACTACATTATATTGTGAGCTAACACTCATTGTGGTTTTTCCCTTTAGGGGTATTCCACATAAAAATCTGGTGTTAATGTGTGTGTTGTGTTAATGTGTTTAAGTTATGTTTCTTCATTTCATGTTTAATCTTCATAACAAATTAAGGGGTTAAAGTAAGTGAATGTGAATGTGATTTTGTTTAAGAGTATTTAAAGTTTTTGATACAACTAATTCACTCACCCTCTCAGTTATCTAGTGCCTTCAACAATTGGTATTAGAGTGAGGGTTCCTTGGAGGAAAGCCTATCATCTCAAAGTATATATGGGATGATGCACAAGAAGGATGTTTCTCTACTTGTTTTTTAAGAAATGAGAATAGTAAACTATCTGATCTTTCTTGTATATGTTTTCTGGAACTCAGTTGTAACTACACTTAGAACTGATAAATCTAAAAAGATTGTTGAAATAGATCAAAAGATTACTGATAATATGGATGCTAATTTTGGGAGAAGAATAAAATTAGATACTAATATGCATAGGGATAAGTTGTCTATCAAGTGTTTCAAGTGTGGCAAGATTGGTCATTATGCATCAAGATGTCCAAAGGGTTTTTGAGAAGTAAGAAAAAGGAAAATGAAAGTAGAGCACCTAAGAAAATCTACTATGATGTTGAAGACAATGAAGATAATGATTGCTTGCTCACTAATTCAAAGGATGCCATTTATGGTACTGATCCTAAAGGATGTATGAAAGAAAATGATCCAGAGGTAAGTCCTGATAGTGAAGATACTTTTCAAGAAAAAAAATATTGAGTTATTGACAATAGTTTCTCAAATCATATGACCGGTGATAGAAGTAAGTTTATTAATTTTGAGAATGTGATGAAGGATCCGTTATATTTGGAGATAACTGTACTGCTAAGATATGTGGAAGAGGGTCAATTAGTCTTGATGGAAAACAACATACTAGTGATGTTCTTTATGTTAAATGTTTAAAATAAAATCTCTCGAGTGTTGGATAGTTGTGTAGAAAAGGATATTTCAGGATCATGTTTTTGAGATTAGAGAGAAATCTAGAATTGTGATAGCTGCTAGAAAGAGGATACAAGGAAACCTTTATCATCTCAAAGAAGGTGATAATCATTACTTTATGACTCAGATCAGCAAGAGTTGGCTCTGGCATATGAGATTGTGTCATATCAATCTTGATGATCTGGTAAGAATAAGTTCAACTCAAGTTGTGAAAGATCTACCAGAGATTACAAAACCTAATAGTATCGTCTACAAGGACTGTCAAGATGGAAAGAAAACAAGAGGAAGTTTACAAGATGAAGAAAAAAACTCTACCGAATTGTCCTACAAAAGTAAGAAGTTTCCATGATGACATGTATTTTATATTGTTCATTGATGATTATTCTAGACTTGGGTTACTTTTCTCAACAAAAAGTTAGAAGCCCTAGATGGGTTTAAAGCATTTAAAGCAATGGTTGAAAATGAGTTGGATATGAAGATTAAATGTTTGAGGTCTAACAAAGGAGAAGAGTTTACTTCTAATGAGTTTAATTTGTTCTATGAGAATCATTGGATAAGGAGGTAGCTTCCATAGTAGAATAGAGTGATGGGAATAAAGAACATGACTATTCAAGAAGCTACAAGGACAATGTTAAAGGAAGCAAATCTATCAGAAGTATTTTGGAGAGAAGCAATTCATATTGCTATCAACATACAAAACAAAGTACAGGTGAAAGCAAGTGATGCAATGACTCCCTATGAGCTATGGTATGGAAGGACTCCCACCACTAAAAAATTCAAAAATTTTGGAAGAAAAATTTTTATCAGAAGAAAGGAAAAAATAGGAAAGGATGATGCAAAGTATGATGAAGGTATTTTTCTTGGGTATTCAACTTGGAGCAAAGCTTACTAATTCTACAACAACAGACTAGGGAAGATTGTTGCAATTAACAATGTCAAGGGTAATAAAGACAAAAGTTTTTAGAAGTTAATAAATATGTATCAGATTTAGATGGGTTCCCTTGCAGAGAAAAAGAAATGCTACAAAAAGGGAAGTACAGATTGAAGAAAAGGAAATGCAAGATGAAGTACAAGAACAGTGTCAGATCATTAGTGATAAAATAAAATGTGAATTGATAGGATGCAGAGCTATTGAAGAACAAGTAGACTTGTATTTGATTTCTAAAGTTGAACCTAAAATAGTGATTGAGGCCTACAATGATATCAAATCTTTAGAAGAAGAATTTATGTCTGTTAACATTGAAGAAATCAAAATTGCTCTTGTAGACCTAGAAAGATTTGAAGAAGAAAACATGGACTTAAATGAGAAAATCAAAGAAGCAAATGAATACATCTGAAAGTTAAGAGAGCAAGTCAAGAAGCTTAAACAAAGACATAAAGAGGATAGTGAAAAATTGAGGTTAGCAAATGAAATCATGATTGATCTAAAAGTAAAAGTTGAAGAAAAAGGAAGAATTGAGGAATGTTTGAAAGATAAAATTGAAGACTGTACAAATCTTGAAAAATATGTTGTGAACCTAATGTTAGACTTGGGGAAGACAAAGAGCTATGAAGAAAAGTTCAAGGTAAGTTTTACAAAACTTGATGAGATGATTGACAGTTAGAAGAGCCTTGATGACAAAAAACCTTGGTATTTGAGAAAGGTGAATGCTCCAAATCAAGTCAAATAATGAATGTTGAGAATAAGGACAAAGACAAGAAAATCCATAATCAAAGGAATGTACCAAGAATACCACTATTCAAGTAACCAAATGCTCAAAGGTATCCATCTTTCAATGGTTATTGTCATTTATGAAATAAATTTGGTCATAAGGGTACTCAATGTAGGAGAAAAATAAATCAAAATGTTCCATCTTTCTCCATTCAGTGCTTTACATGCAAATGAATTAATCATAGAGCTAGTGAATGTAGAAGTCAGATAAGGAAGGGCTATAGTGATGGAAGGAATGCTCAATCCTTCAGTGGCAGTCACTTTACATGCAATAGATTTAGACACAAGGCTCACCAATGTAGGTCCAAAATGAATGGAAGGAACAACGGTCAAAGAAATGTTGTGTGCTATGAGTGCAATAGGCATAGACATATTGCAAAGTTTTGTAGAAGCAAGAACATGAAGAAGGATAACCCAATAGAAAAGGAGAAAATAGTGCAAAAGGATGATCCAATAGAAACCAAGAAGGAAATGAACAAGACATGGGTCAAAAGGAATGTCAATGAAGTCAAGAATGAGCCTATGCTAGCCTCTAGTACATATGTTTCCTCCAGGAACTGAGTTGGAGGCTACCTATCAGGAGGAGTACATAGTGACACTGAAGAGTGGTGCAGTCTGAAGGAAGCATTTAGAGCAGTTAAGAACAAGTGCAAGTATATGCAGTAAAAAGAGATATGTTGCTCTTTTCCATTGATGTCAAAAGAGCAGAGAGTTCATGTGAAAAACTTAGAGAAAAAGAAAGCATTCAATAATCAAAGAGATTTCAGATGTACAAAGAGAAAGGGGGAGTTTTGATGTAGAGCTATGTCTTGATGGTGGAACATGTTGTTTAGTTTTTCACATCATATGTTGCCATCAATGACAAAGGGAGAGATTGTTTCAAGTATGTGCTAATTGGTGTTGTCATTGATGTCAGCATGTTTGTGTTGTCATTAGTGTCAACTATGCTCTTGTTTTGTTACATGATTGTGATGAGTTAGTTGCTTTGTATTGTGTTGTATAAGTGTTAAAGATGATAAGAATATGTTCCTGATATTGAGTTTCCAAGTACTTTTGAAAAAAATTGTTCTCTAGAGGAAACAATGTGTTGCAGAGTATTCAAGCTTGCAAGATACTATCTGAGTTCTTGCTCCACATTTCTTCTATGTTGAAGACCAGAGTATGAGATTTGGATATGTTTTATAGAAGTGTTTAAAGATGATAAATCTAGAATTTGGTGGTCTAGATCACTGTGTAGTAGAAGTTATGTTCACCAGTTTGAAGATTGTATTTAATAGAGTTTCTAAGCTGTGCAGAGGTGTTTGGGAGAAAGTATTTTGCTCCGCATTTCTCTGCAGAGTAGTTTTAGGTGATGCAATTATGGAATATGTTTATAAGGTCCTCAACTATCTTCATTCCAAAGGATTTGTGATTTGGTGGATCCCATGTGATTTTATGTTGTTCATGGATGTCTCTAGATTGTGTTGAAGGCTTGTGCTTGATCCACAAGCTATGATTGAGTTCTTAGAAGCGTGTGCCTAAGTATTCTTGTTGTTTGCACTAGTTTGGCTGACTTGGATGCTAACACTCTTTGCGAGTGTGTTTTGTGGATTGTAGAAGCATGTGAAAATGTATTTGGGTCCAAGCTAAGCCGTGACGTGTTCTTCCTTCATTCATTTGTCTAGACCTAATTTGAATTATGTATGTTTGCCAACCTTGGAGACTGTTCCAAAGGTTGTAGATTGTATTTCTAACCTTGATGTATGTTTCAAGGTTGATGATTGGTATAAATAAATGTAATAAATCTGTGTAGTAGGTGGGGATGCGAATCTATACATAGATGAAAGTGTCAGTGTTGTGAGGCAACACAGGTGATATGTATTGGGCTTCATTGGAACTAAAGTCAGGCATGTGGTAGATTCTATTATATAAGTTCATGGTAGTGAACTACCCCTCTTGGTAGTGAGCCACCCCTTAGCAGTGAGTCTTTTTGTGGTGAGCATTCTTTCAGACAGTGAGCTTCTTTTGTTATTCGATATTGTTACTACATTATATTGTGAGCTAATGCTCACCATGGTTTTTCCCTTTTAAGGTTTTCCACATAAAAATCTGGTGTTCATGTGTGTATGGTGTTGATGTGTTTAAGTTATGTTTCTACATTTCATGTTTAATCTTCATAACAGATTAAGGGGTTAATATAAGTGAATGTAAAGGTGATTTTTATTAAGAGAATTTAAAATTTTTGATACAACTAATTCACCCCCCCTCTCAATTGTCTTGTGCCTTCAACAAGTCAAGCCACAAAATTGCATTCATCCTTCCAGCACCATTGTTAGATAGAGAGTTCATGTCCTTGGTGAATAGAGGATAAAGAAAATGATATGATAAATTTGTTGAAACACAAGGTAGATGACACCTCGAAGGTGGAGCTCTCATGGGGAGATGAAGATCTTTCATGCCATGAGGAGATGGATTGATGAAGACAAATCTGCAACAAATAAGTACAAACACAACACAATACTACTATGCAACACAATAAAATCCTTGAGTATCCTTAGCATAAGATCACAAGTTTGCATTATCCATTTAGGTTTAAAATGAAGTTCTAAACATGATTATATATGCATTTCCACTAAACTTTCATAATTCAAAATTGAGATACCGACAATGGAAACCTTTTTAACGGTCATAAGCTAAAATCCAAAATTTGGGTCCTAACAAAATAGGTCTAGACTAGGGCCTAGGTGCCTACATCTAGGGGCCTATTTTGGGACCTAATTAAGATTTAGGATACACCCCTAGGCCTCATTTGACATGGGTTTCAGGGATTTTTCTCTGAGATTCATTTTTAACATGCATGATTAAATCTAAGGGACTCGGGAGCTAAACTTAAGAGGTAAAAGTCCTAGGGGGACAATTTATGACATAACAGTAACTTACCTCTATATTTGCCTATACCTTTCTTTAAAGTTCTTACAAAGTTTCCTTCTACTTCTCTAAAGTCATCATCTTGATCAGCTACTTCATCTCCTGTCTTCTTACTTGCTTTGAATGTTGCTTCCTTCATTGGAGATCCTTTGTCAAATTCTCTCATTTCAAAAGATATGAAAGAGCCAAACAATTAATCTATTGTGTATTTACTCAAATCCTGAGATTCGTCAATGGAAGACACCTTATGAATGTAAGATTTAGGAAGAGATCTCAAAATCTTCTTCACAATTTCATCTTCTTTCACTTCCCCACCAAGACCTTTGATGCCATTAACGATTTCATCCACCCAGAGAATATAACTAGCAATGTCTTCATCTTCTGTAATCCTCAAGGTTTCAAATTTTCTCTTGAAAATTTGCATCTTGGCTTGCTTCACTTTACTATCTCTTTCATAAATACTTTCAAGTTTGTTCCAAACACCATGAGCAGATGTACAACCCATTATCTTTAAAAGTTTTGAATTAGGTAGTCCACTCATGATATCACTCTTTCCTATGCCATTGTTCTCATACAACTTAATCTCATCTACATCTTTAGGATCACTACTAGGAATAGTGTAGCCCTTCTTGACTAATTACTAGATGCCATACCCTAGAGAGGTCAGATGGTTTTCCATTCTTAGCTTCCAAAAGGAATACTTTGTCCCACCAAACATGGGTACATTGAGAGAACCATTTAGATCCATCTTGGACCTTCCTCAAGTGGTTAATCTTCTTCTGAGTAACTTGTCTCTAATACCAATTGTTGAACACACCAAGATATTGAGAGGGGGGTGAATCAGTATCTAATCAAACTTCAAGTTCTCCAGAATAGATTAAAACTTAGACATCACAACATCAACATAAACATGAAAGATTAACACAATGCACATCAACACATAACACCAAATGTAATTGGAAAACCCAAGAAGGGAAAAACCATGGTGAGGATTAACTCACAATATATGAAGCTCAAAATTACAACATTTTTTTAGGGCTACAACCCAAGGAAGCTACTAGTCCCTAAAAACTTTGATTTAGGGTCACTCCCATGAAAGCTACAACTCCTTGTAGACTTTGTTTTAAGGTCACTCCCAAAGAAGCAACTACTCGCTAAACTGAGAACAAACTCTGAAAAGATTACAGTATGATAGTCCTTCTACTACCTAAAAACTAACATTGAAGCTCACACCTTTGATGATTACAATATTGCCTCTTCTGATGATTGGATCAATTAGATACACTCTTCACTTCCCTCCTACCACATAAATGTCTTCAAGATGAATTAGGACAGCTTCTAACACATCTTCTCTTTCTCCTTTAGTCGGACATCACAATGCATATGTTTTTCATGTTCTGCTCTTCACTCTTTCATATTTTCATCTTCATAATCATACATCACCTAGACCAAGTAGGTTTACAATATATACATGAAATTACATTAATTTCATTACAAGTTGGTCATTACAATAAGAATATTACATTTTACAAGTCATCTAGGGATCACGACACATGAAACATGCATAGGGCAACCCCTATCATGAAAAACACGCTAATATAGAAGGAAACACATGCCTTTGTAGATCCCAATACATGCTTAATCTAGTCCTAAACATCCTTCACAACACCATTCTTCAAGGAATCACCTCTAAACACATTGCTCATTTGAAATAGGATTACCTTAAGTAGGAAGACATGAAATTTGAAGTATAACAGTCACCACCACTTGAAAACCTTGTGTGATAATGGAAACCTAAAATATCTTCATGAAATTCTTCTAGTTGAGTCTTCATGACTCATACAACACCTTCAGATACACCTCTAACTCTACATAGCAAATACATTGTGCTGCATACCTTAAAACATGCACATTGAGATCAAACAGCCATCCAGAACACACTGTAACACACTATCATTGAGAAACTGACCTTGTGGAGCACTAAAACCCGTAAAACTATAAGGATACATGTAATACACATCCATGAACATGTCCACAAAACATCATAGGCAATTCTTCACTTTCGAAGATATGTAGGTCATTTCAACAAGATTTCAACACAACTTTTCTCAAACAGAATACAGAACGGAACTCCACTGCTTATAACTTTCACTGCTGAGGGTGTAGAGACATGAACCTTTGGAAATAATAGATTCATTAGACACTAAACTTAAATGTTAAACCACAAGGCCTTATCTTTAAATGCAGATAAATGCGAAGCGTTTCAAATAGTCTTCTCCATTACTTAATTCTACTAGAGCACATACCGGAACTCTGACATTCATAACTTTCACTACGGAGGGAAAAATGATTTGAAACTTTAGATTTAGCACCTTTATATCATACTTAACTTAAGTTCTAAACTACATGACCATATCTTCAAATGTGAACCATTTTACGAGATAGTCTTCTAGGCAACTCTCTATGGCAGAAACCTTCACCAACTTCTAGAAACCAAAATCTTCATATTACAACACATACATCCTTGGAAATAATAGGAAGGATCACGAACCATACCACAAGTCATTAGTAATAGCTTCTCATTCTCTTAATATCTTAATGTATCATCATTCATCTTAGTGCTTCTAATTACCATCTTAGTATTTTATCATTCATCTCTGTGCTTCTAATTCCCATCTTAATTTTTTATCATGAACACATATTTGTGTTTCTAATTCCCATCTTAATATTTCATCATGAATACATCTTTGCTAACCAACAACTTGACTTGACATGACATCCAACCATGAACATTGGGAACATCATTGCATCTCACTGCTTTGCTGAACATAAGCATGCTTAATACACCTTGTCTTGACATTAATCCATGCATTAAATCCAACCATGAACATCAGTAACAACACTACATCTCACTGCTTTGTTGACCACAAGCATGCTCAATACACCTTGTCTTGACATTAATATGAGCATGGAATTCAACCATGAACATCAATAACCCACTAAGAACCTCAAGAACATCACTAAATATCAGCAACCCTAACATCAGTATCACCACTGTGTCTTGTTGCATCTTTGTATCATATTGGTATACCATCATCACAAACTAAGTGCTGAACTTACTCTAAGTTTTGACATCAATGACAACACATATTGCCAACACCATTATGATAAGACCAAATCTATTGTTGTAGAATAGTTGTATCTAGGTTACATGGGAGAATGGTTCTAATTCATAATCATTTGCATCAAAATTTTGGGTTTTGAAGATATTCATACTAAGAAAATAAATGTTTAGTCTTGATTATTTCTTTCTTACTTATTGTAAATGTCATTCATTGATATTGATGAGAAATCTTATGTCTTGCAAAAGGTTTGATGTTAGGACAATCTTAACTTGATTAGGATTATCTTGGACTTATTATACCTTAGTATTGTGAGTAGGGAACCTCATGGTAAAAGTAAAAGCTGTCATGAAATTTTTTTCACTATATATAAGGTTGTCATCATGTGATATGGGCAATATTTTTTTTTAGGACTATCATAAATGTGTTTCCATTCAATCCCTAAAGATAACCCCATGGATAGGCCAAAGTTGAACAATGATGGAAATATGTAATGATGTGTAAAGTTGTAGGGGAAGTCACAAGGGAAACGAAACTACCAAGGTATTGTAGAAGGGGTTAGCCACTTTACCATTGTCATACCATGGCTAGGCACTATCATTAGTAAATAAGGGCCAAATCATGTCATAGAAGTCTCATCCAATTGTTATCCATTCATCCATAGATTTTCATTGCTCAGTTACATGCAAGAGACTACTTGTTAAATAATTATTACTTTTATATACATTATTGATGGTATTAACAAGATAAGTACTAGTAACTCAATATTTCAAAAGGGATCCTACAATATAGAATAGTTTGACTTAATTGCACATAAATCAAAGAATATTGTGTGTCCCACATCAATCATGATATATAGAGAAGAATAGAATTATGGGATCTAAAAGATCTATTAGACATTTGCATAAAATTATTTCATTGATTTACCCTTAAAGTTGCAAGTGAGAGTCTAATATGTATCAAAATTCACTAAAGGAGCTCAAATTTCTATATGTATAAGATGAGATTCATTCTAGGGATTTTGAAATGCATTCCAAAGAGCTTGAAGTGCATACACCATACTGTACAAAACAAAAATGACTAGAAGTTTAAACCTCTTTAAGAAATCCTCTATCTATATGGGTATATATAATACAATAAATTTGTTGGAAATGGTGGAAGGAGAACCTTCTAGAGATGATTTAATTACAATACCCTAATTTCTTTCTATTATTAACCCTTCCAAATATAGAAAAAATGATTTGTAGAAATAAATAGAAGATTTAAATGAAGATACATGCTAACGGAATAATCTACATCTTGAAAAGTGTGAACTTCTCCCTTGAATAAATAATCTCCTCACTTGAAATCTCTTATAGTAAAATGCAAAATAAAAACACTTAATTTGCATGCATAGTACTCTCAATTAAAAACGTGTTTTTTTCTCAATACTTGATTACTATCATTGAGCCAAAATTAAAAAGAGGATACCTTTTAAGCGAAAAATATAGAAAAATGCTTAGAAACCCTACAACCCTAGTAACTGATGATTAAAAAATTAAAAAAATCTTCTTCACAGAGATCTATAGATTCCATATCAAATAAAGAGCCCAAAAAGATAAAAATTATAGATTCCATATCAAATAAAAAGCCCAAAAAGATAAAATATATAGATTCCATATCAAATAAAGAGCCTAAAAAGATAAAATTTCCAAATATTATTGATTCAAATTGCTTTACAACATATCAATGATCATGGGCACATTAAAATGACACAATAAAATGAGATAAAACAACAAAATCAACTTCATAAAAATAAAAATAAAAAAAGATAAGAAATAGTAAATATATAGGAGAAATTTGAAGAGATTGAGCATTAAAAACAAACTAAAGGCTATGACAACATTCCTTTTCTTTCCATCCAAATCAAGAGTATAAGAAATGAACTCATATTTGTTGTAAGGAATAGATTGGATTAAAAAAATGTTTTACTTAATTATGTTATGGTCACTTGGGCATCCTTTATAATATGGCCAATTTATCTATAATATTATTTGGTTTCATAGCTAGATTGGCTTAAATTGGTTTTAATTAGCAACCTTTAAAATATTTATGCATTTGAATTTGGATGATTGAAATAACTAATTAAATTAGTGTGAAAGTTGATTGGAATGGTATGGACCATTGTCACATTATTTTAAGATTTGGAGTTTCTTCTTAAGAAGAAATTCAAAGAAAAATTGGTGGTGTTACCAATTAGTAATGGGATCTTCCAAAAAAAGTTGATTATGTGGTTTCATTCTTAATTTTCAAGAGACTTTAACAATATTAATTTAAGTATTTAATTGAAAATCCTTGATATGCCATTTCTTTAGTAATAGATTGGAAAATGAAACCATCAAAGTATGAATAATGAGAAATAAAATACTTAGCAAAGGTTTAGTTGTGACCATTCCTTTTAGTGGATACTGTATAGTACTATTCAACATTGAAGAAAGAGATTAGATTTGTTCAATAAGTAAATTGTTGGTTTTAATCCTTGAAAGCATTCTTCATCTACAACCCTAACTTCCTTTGGAATTTAAGCAAGACCTAGTTTTTAGGAAAAATAAGGACACTTTGGGGTTTTTTTTTCACATTAAGTATCAAAAAGTGCATGGTAAACCTTACTCATGAAAGGTTCTTAATATATTTACATTTGACTAAATGATTAATAACCTTTACTTAGTTGAAATAGTTTTCCTACACTTGAACATGTCTAACACCATTTTTATCTATACACTAAAAGCAATACAATCATTATTTTTCAGGCCAATAAAGCTTCCATGCACCATTCTTAAAGCAAGGTAAATTGTTAAAACAACCTTTTCAAGCATTAATCCTATTTTGAATATGAATTTTTCTAAGTCATGCTTGTGATAGAAAACAAAGAAATAATAGAAAGAAAGTGAAATACAATAGGAAGAATGAAACCAACAAAAATAGGATCCAACTATGCGAGAAAAAGACATGTCTTCCAAGAAGTTTTAATAGGTTAATCAAGATCTTTTGATAGAACAAGCTTATGAATTTGCATAAGTGTATTAGCCAACCTTGGATTGGCCAAAACCCTCTAAATACATATGAATGAAGAAAAAAAACATGAGAAGATGATGCTAGATGAGTATCATATTGTTGGCTTACTTATCCTCCTCAATTGTTGTCCTTGATGACCAAAACACTATTGGTACTTGGTTGATACTTGGTTGACATAGTTATGATGTTTATCATCTCATTTATGCTCATGTTATATCATTTTGGTTACTTCATATTGTTCATGTTGTGCTGGATTCACACTGCCCATGTTGATCTGCTTTATGTTGGTGATTTGCTTATGTTGGTGTTGTATATTTCACACTTCTCATATTGGGTTATGTTATATGCTCTCTGTAGTTGGTTATCATGATATAGTGTGATGGTATATGGCATATATGATGTGTGGCTACTCATAGCAAATTTACATATTTGGCCTACATGGCACCTATGACAATGAGGGTGACACAATTACATTTGATATTATGTTATTTATGAGGTCTATTTATGATTTCATGGCATACATGATATTAGTTTGGTAGTTTGGCATTTTGATCTCCCAACGATGGCATACAAGAGATTTTTCATGCATATCACTTCTATTGTCAGATGATGCTTCAGGCATTGACCATGTGGACTCTATGCTAAATGGGCATTGTGACTTTATGATAATAGTGGCATTTTTATCATATGACATGGGTTGGCATTTTGATCATATTCAGTTTGATATCACTTTGGTAGGTGATATTATGATCTATTTTCTCTTGGTACAAATGTTTGGGTTTCATGTTTGCTAAGGACAACTACATGCAAGGTTTTATGTTGATGGTCTAAAGTCTTGACCATGGTATCAACTCTCTAGCGGATACCACTTTAGTTGCATATGTATAAATAATAATTTTGTCAACAACACACACTTAATGCTTACTTGATGAATAGGTCAATGGATATTTGATGTGATAAAATGAAGGTTTTGTTTTATTGACAGCCACCAATCTTATTAGGGTTACCTGTGGCTCTGGTTACAATGAGATAAGCTTGGGAAAAAAGGCATTTTTGATTTTCATGTTACAAAGCTTTGAACTTCGAATATGAAGCCTTATTCCTAGGGTTGCATTACCTTATGTAAAAATGATGAAGAAATATGATGGCGAATTCATGGAAGGTTATGGAATGAACATGGGCTTTTGTGACTATGACGATTTAACATTTGGTAGCAGGTGACATTGTTATGATTTTTTTTTCGATTAAGTTTTTATCTTTGACAGCAACCATTATGACTATGTGATCTTTTGCATAGAGTTTTTCATTTCAGTGACCTTTATACTCTACCATGAATGATTCAAAGGAAATATGTTTTTGTTAAGGTTTTGAGGTTTCAAATAAGCATTGATATTTTTCAGGTAAACTGTACATTGTATACATGGCTAGAAATCTTTGCATTTGATGATACGAATTGGGGTTATGACCCTAGTTAGGGTTTTGACAAAGATACACCATGGATATTCAGTTATCTTCAATCTTTGCATTCGGTGTGCTAATATCAATAAGAATGATAGTCCTTCTACTACCTAAAAACTAACATTGAAGCTCACACCTTTGATGATTACAATATTGCCTCTTCTGATGCTTGGATCAATTAGGTACACTCTTCACTTCCCTCCTACCACATAAATGTCTTCAAGATGAATTAGGAAAGCTTCTAACACATCTTCTCTTTCTCCTTTAGTCGGACATCACAATGCATATGTTTTTCATGTTCTGCTCTTCACTCTTTCATATTTTCATCTTCATAATCATACATCACCTAGACCAAGTAGGTTTACAATATATACATGAAATTACATTAATTTCATTACAAGTTGGTCATTACAATAAGAATATTACATTTTACAAGTCATCTAGGGATCACGACACATGAAACATGCATAGGGCAACCCCTATCATGAAAAACACGCTAATATAGAAGGAAACACATCCCTTTGTAGATCCCAATACATGCTTAATCTAGTCCTAAACATCCTTCACAACACCATTCTTCAAGGAATCACCTCTAAACACATTGCTCATTTGAAATAGGATTACCTTAAGTAGGAAGACATGAAATTTGAAGTATAACAGTCACCACCACTTGAAAACCTTGTGTGATAATGGAAACCTAAAATATCTTCATGAAATTCTTCTAGTTGAGTCTTCATGACTCATACAACACCTTCAGATACACCTCTAACTCTACATAGCAAATACATTGTGCTGCATACCTTAAAACATGCACATTGAGATCAAACAGCGATCCAGAACACACTGTAACACACTATCATTGAGAAACTAACCTTGTGGAGCACTAAAACCCGTAAAACTATAAGGATACATGTAATACACATCCATGAACATGTCCACAAAACATCATAGGCAATTCTTCACTTTCGAAGATATGTAGGTCATTTCAACAAGATTTCAACACAACTTTTCTCAAACAGAATACAGAACGGAACTCCACTGCTTATAACTTTCACTGCTGAGGGTGTAGAGACATGAACCTTTGGAAATAACAGATCCATTAGACACTAAACTTAAATGTTAAACCACAAGGCCTTATCTTTAAATGCAGATAAATGCGAAGCGTTTCAAATAGTCTTCTCCATTACTTAATTCTACTAGAGCACATACCGGAACTCTGACATTCATAACTTTCACTACGGAGGGAAAAATGATTTGAAACTTTAGATTTAGCACCTTTATATCATACTTAACTTAAGTTCTAAACTACATGACCATATCTTCAAATGTGAACCATTTTACGAGATAGTCTTCTAGGCAACTCTCTATGGCAGAAACCTTCACCAACTTCTAGAAACCAAAATCTTCATATTACAACACATACATCCTTGGAAATAATAGGAAGGATCACGAACCATACCACAAGTCATTAGTAATAGCTTCTCATTCTCTTAATATCTTAATGTATCATCATTCATCTTAGTGCTTCTATTTACCATCTTAGTATTTTATCATTCATCTCTGTGCTTCTAATTCCCATCTTAATTTTTTATCATGAACACATATTTGTGTTTCTAATTCCCATCTTAATATTTCATCATGAATACATCTTTGCTAACCAACAACTTGACTTGACATGACATCCAACCATGAACATTGGGAACATCATTGCATCTCACTGCTTTGCTGAACATAAGCATGCTTAATACACCTTGTCTTGACATTAATCCATGCATTAAATCCAACCATGAACATCAGTAACAACACTACATCTCACTGCTTTGTTGACCACAAGCATGCTCAATACACCTTGTCTTGACATTAATATGAGCATGGAATTCAACCATGAACATCAATAACCCACTAAGAACCTCAAGAACATCACTAAATATCAGCAACCCTAACATCAGTATCACCACTGTGTCTTGTTGCATCTTTGTATCATATTGGTATACCATCATCACAAACTAAGTGCTGAACTTACTCTAAGTTTTGACATCAATGACAACACATATTGCAAACACCATTATGATAAGACCAAATCTATTGTTGTAGAATAGTTGTATCTAGGTTACATGGGAGAATGGTTCTAATTCATAATCATTTGCATCAAAATTTTGGGTTTTGAAGATATTCATACTAAGAAAATAAATGTTTAGTCTTGATTATTTCTTTCTTACTTATTGTAAATGTCATTCATTGATATTGATGAGAAATCTTATGTCTTGCAAAAGGTTTGATGTTAGGACAATCTTAACTTGATTAGGATTATCTTGGACTTATTATACCTTAGTATTGTGAGTAGGGAACCTCATGGTAAAAGTAAAAGCTGTCATGAAATTTTTTTCACTATATATAAGGTTGTCATCATGTGATATGGGCAATATTTTTTTTTAGGACTATCATAAATGTGTTTCCATTCAATCCCTAAAGATAACCCCATGGATAGGCCAAAGTTGAACAATGATGGAAATATGTAATGATGTGTAAAGTTGTAGGGGAAGTCACAAGGGAAACGAAACTACCAAGGTATTGTAGAAGGGGTTAGCCACTTTACCATTGTCATACCATGGCTAGGCACTATCGTTAGTAAATAAGGGCCAAATCATGTCATAGAAGTCTCATCCAATTGTTATCCATTCATCCATAGATTTTCATTGCTCAGTTACATGCAAGAGACTACTTGTTAAATAATTATTACTTTTATATACATTATTGATGGTATTAACAAGATAAGTACTAGTAACTCAATATTTCAAAAGGGATCCTACAATATAGAATAGTTTGACTTAATTGCACATAAATCAAAGAATATTGTGTGTCCCACATCAATCATGATATATAGAGAAGAATAGAATTATGGGATCTAAAAGATCTATTAGACATTTGCATAAAATTATTTCATTGATTTACCCTTAAAGTTGCAAGTGAGAGTCTAATATGTATCAAAATTCACTAAAGGAGCTCAAATTTCTATATGTATAAGATGAGATTCATTCTAGGGATTTTGAAATGCATTCCAAAGAGCTTGAAGTGCATACACCATACTGTACAAAACAAAAATGACTAGAAGTTTAAACCTCTTTAAGAAATCCTCTATCTATATGGGTATATATAATACAATAAATTTGTTGGAAATGGTGGAAGGAGAACCTTCTAGAGATGATTTAATTACAATACCCTAATTTCTTTCTATTATTAACCCTTCCAAATATAGAAAAAATGATTTGTAGAAATAAATAGAAGATTTAAATGAAGATACATGCTAACGGAATAATCTACATCTTGAAAAGTGTGAACTTCTCCCTTGAATAAATAATCTCCTCACTTGAAATCTCTTATAGTAAAATGCAAAATAAAAACACTTAATTTGCATGCATAGTACTCTCAATTAAAAACGTGTTTTTTTCTCAATACTTGATTACTATCATTGAGCCAAAATTAAAAAGAGGATACCTTTTAAGCGAAAAATATAGAAAAATGCTTAGAAACCCTACAACCCTAGTAACTGATGATTAAAAAATTAAAAAAATCTTCTTCACAGAGATCTATAGATTCCATATCAAATAAAGAGCCCAAAAAGATAAAAATTATAGATTCCATATCAAATAAAAAGCCCAAAAAGATAAAATATATAGATTCCATATCAAATAAAGAGCCTAAAAAGATAAAATTTCCAAATATTATTGATTCAAATTGCTTTACAACATATCAATGATCATGGGCACATTAAAATGACACAATAAAATGAGATAAAACAACAAAATCAACTTCATAAAAATAAAAATAAAAAAAGATAAGAAATAGTAAATATATAGGAGAAATTTGAAGAGATTAAGCATTAAAAACAAACTAAAGGCTATGACTGTTGATAACTGAGAGGGGGGGTGAATCAGTTATCCTAATTATTTCTCTATCTGAACTTCCTTATTAATAAATGTAGCATTGAATCAAACACAAAAAGCATTACCATGAAATAGGAAACACATGACACAGTATTTTTGACGTGGAAACCCTGTTAAGGGAGAAAACCACGGGGTGATTAACCCAAAAATTATTCTCTGTTAGAAGAATAGGAAATTACAAAATGGCACTTGCCAATTAGGGCTCACTGCCCGAGCACACTGCTCACAAGAGGCTCACTGCCTACAAGAAGACACACTGTCTACAAAGTGATAAGAATCACAGTCTTGAACTGATTGGAAGCATCTGCATATGCTGGAGTTCAGTTCCGGTTAGGCTCAGTACACTGATCTGCTGCACTTCATCTTTCCCCTGTTCTTTATTCTGCTATCCTTTCATATACCGGATCTTTTCTTGCTACTTCTGCTCTGTTCTTAACTTGTTCGCATATCCACACATACATCCACACATTTCACAACTAAATCCATTCTTTATATATATCCGCACAAGTAATTTCATCACCTTTCTAGTCGGCATCCGGAACAGTTTAGTTTCTTACAAACTTTGTTCTGTCGGCTGAATCCTTGCTCACCAAGCAATGCGGATCAAGCATATACTTGTAGATATCATCAATTATGTCAGCTAAACATGATTCATGCCTCCGCAACCTTTATCATCATCTGTAACACATCCGGAAAGTAGTCTGATACTCTGTCAGTCAGTTCTTCCTCTGTTTTCACTGTCTCTCAGGAATCCGGTACTCAACTATTCATATCTTTTTCCTTGTCCATCTCCGGAGGCTAAATCCTTGGAATATACCACTCAAGATAGTCCTCTTGACTTCCCCAAATCCGCACTGCACCAAAACACTTCCTCTGAGAGATCCGGACCAATCTGTCGGACCTTGCCACATGCTCTGTTCTTGTTCACCGGACCACAACAATCTTTAATCTGACTTCCGGTAGAGACATATCATGACTTGCGGATATGTGGGATGACCTTTGTTGCCATCAATGACAACAACCATGAATCCATATAGTGTCTCTTGCCAACAATCTCCCCCTTTGGCATTGATGGCAACACTTAGTGAAAAATGACTAAGTATTTACACTATGCTCCCCCTTTGCTGATGCTCTGTCTTTATATACAATTTCCAGAACTCCCCCTTAGTTGGATTCCTCATTTTTCACTGCTCCTCACTCCCCCTTTGACATCAATGGCAAAGGGTAGGGTCCGCACACCAAAATTTTCAAAAAATTTTCTATATATAGCCGCATATTTACATACTCACATATACTGAAGAATGTCTGCAAAGGATGTCTGCAGTTGAATCATTTCAGTAGCCCAACTTAGCTTCATTCTGTCCAAAATTGAAATGTGACCACTTAACAAAAATGCAAAAGCTTCTGCCCGCTTGAGATCTGTCGGATCTTTTGTTTGGGCGGTGGTCTGGGCATCACTGATGGCCTCATGCATAGTTTCCAACTTAGGGATTATAATCCTTCTAAGTTCTCCCATCCGGTTGGTGATGTGCTTCCTCTCCTTCTCAAGATTCTTTATTTCATTCAAGACTGCAATAGTCTGACATTCTTGATTTATTATAGAGGAAGAGAGAGGATCAAAACTTTGAGATAAGCTTTGAAGCTTGTCTTGTTCCTCTTTTATTTTCTTGTCAATTGCTGCTGTTGCCTTTGACCAAGATATACAAAATTTGTAGATGTCACCGCCATCCTTAAGAGCATTCTCTAAGCTCTTTATTCCAATGCTTACAATCTTCCTATCCTTAGAGATTAATTCTAATATTTCAAAAAATCTCTTATCCAAAAATTCCTTCCGGACCTTCTCTTCAGCTGATTTTTCTAGAGAATCAAAATGTGTATCAACACTGCTGACTAAGGTTTTTAGATTACCGGAAGTGGAGGCTGTCGGATCTATCTGGATTGATGGCATGATCTTTACAAGTACTCCGGAAGCAGCCTCTATCAACTCACAGTCTTCCATATGAGACTTCAGGAGCTTTTCATTTGCCTTGGCATTTGCAAATGAAGCTATCTTCATTGTTTGTACTGGAGAGAGAGAGTCAAAATCAAATGGGCCTTTTAGAAGCTCCGGTTCATCAATCTCTAAAGTCTCTTTGCTCAAAAATTGTTGAACAGTTTGTGCAGTGTCTCTTGCCGGAGACAGATGTTTCTTTTCTTCTGCAGTCTTAGAACTGTCAACCTCTTTGTCTTTCACCACTGCTTCCTTCTCCTGTAATTGCTCTTCTTCTTTGGATCCGGAGACTGTAGGGGAAACCGGAGGAGAGATGCTAGCTTGTTCATGGGCCACTTCTTCTGGAGCAGAGGGTCCCAAGTCCTCAGCTGTTTCTGTACCTAAATCCTCTACAACAGGAAGATTGAACCTTTTGAGGGCCTTCCGGAGGATCTCTTCTGTTTCTTGAGCCACTTTGTCAGTCTCACCAAGCATGAGTTGATTCATCCTGGCTTTGCTTCTGAACTCATCTTTACAGTCCTTGAAGATAATGTTCATTGTCTTGGGATCAATTTGAGGATATAGCTGAATAGCTATCTGCTCTCGGATCTCAAGATCTTTAGCATGAGCATTATTCTTTCTTACTTCCAATTCCTTTTCTAGGCTTTTAGGAATAAGAGATATTATTTCAATGAAAGCCTTATTATATATGTTAAGATATTTTACTGTGGCCTCCTGCAGAGTCTTTTGGTCGGCCTCACTGAAGTCATCATATGATTCAGTCATTGGTTGAAGGTTTCCATCCACCGTGACCGACTTGATTATGCTCTCTAGAGACAGAGTGGGCTTTTCAACAGATCCTTCTGCCATTTCATCCTTGTCTTGGCCTGTGGAGGGCTTACCGGATCCTTTCTTCTTCTGTTTATTTAATTCTTTTACTCCCTCATCTGACTCTGTTTCCTCTTCATCCTTTTGGCTTTCATAAGCCCTTGTGGCTTTTGTCTTGGATCTCTTACCGGATGCCTGGACTTCCAGTTTTGAGCTTTTGGTTGAGGGAGGTGCAGATCTCTTTGATGATCTGGTCCGGGTGGGAGTTTCAACCGGAGCACTTTCTTTGCTTTTCTCTTCTTCCTCAGCCTTTCTCCTCTTTTCCCGGCTGGCATCAAGTGCCTCTTTTGAGATGCCTAGGCCTTGAGCAATGTGCTCTACTTCTTTTCTCACTTTTCTCTTAATCTCAGGTTCCCTGAGTTCTACATGTATTTTCACACTCAGCTCCTCAAAGGTTCCAAACCTTTCTGCCTTGGGATCTTTGGGCTGACTTAGCATGTGTTGAACATGCAGCTCCACTATTTGTTCATCCACTTCATACCCCATGGGCATGATCCAGACAATCCTTGGCTCCACTGCCTCCATTAGGCACTGATCAGTGTCAACCATGAAACACACTGAGTCTTTGTATTTTTCAACAAGAGACTGGGGAATTCTCTCTCTTGCTTGCATCATGCTCTGAAGGTTTTTGAAGTATCCCCATAGAGCTGTATTTCTCGCCTTTGCATCCCCAAGTCCATGCAAATAGTCTCTTATCTGGACTGCAACAGGTTTGTCATTCTGCCATACCCATCCACTTGTTCCGGGTAGCTCATTCATGAAGTAGAAGAATAGACATACAATGAGAGTACCATACTTAAAGGAGTTCTTCTTGTCTTTCTTGATTTTCTGTACATTTTCCATTAATTGGCTTAGCAGTAGTTCACAAAGATCATATTCTGCATTCTTTCTTAGCATTTCATAGGCTGTGTATATTGCAGTTCTGGATACAGAATTCTCCCTGCTGGAGTGATAGATCTTGTATCCTATTATCATTGATGCATATTTGATATCCGGATCCGAAATATCTTCAATGGTCATTGCCCTCTTATCATATTTTGATCCGGTGGCCTCAGTTACAATGTTGTTCTTGACAGATTTGAGGATAGGTACCCCTCCGGAAGAGTATAGACCAGTTACTGCTCTAATTGCTTCTTTTGTGATCTTACAGGGTCTATCTAGCCAAAGGAAGTTGTCATGCATCCTGCTCAGTACATACCGGACCCATTCATCTTCTTCAAAGCTGGGGAAATGAATAAATTGCTCAAATTGTTTCTTCTGGATACCCTTATACTCTGGTTTGAGCTCAAAAGCATTGTCTATCAGTTGCTTGTGATAGAGGTCTCTTAATTTGAATTCCCCAAATTCCTCAATGCTTGCGTGTATGTAAACCCTAATGTCTTCAGTATGTAAAACTCCGTGGGGGACACTAGAGAAGGCTCCTAGTGGATCTACCTCCAATGATTTGTAAGGATGTTTCTTGAATGTGGGGCGAGGTCTATCAGAGATCTTAACTATATTTGGAGTAGCCATTCTTCAAGGATTTACAGTGAGATAGTGAAAAACGAAGAATACCTTATGCGTCTTCGGTTGGCACGGAGTGGTTGGATTGATTTCCTTATGCAATGACTTCGGCAGGAGATCCTTGGTGTGCTTGATGAGTTTTGTTGCAGAGCTCCACTTTTCGCTTCTTCTTGAGTGTAGAATGAGCAAATGACTTTTGAGAAATCCCTTATATTGCTCCGCAAACCCTAATATCTTGTCTGCAATAAATGTTTCACCTGCATTATTCCGGTTTGCCCTGTCTGGACAGCTTGGAGTATCCCGGATTAGTCCTGATCACTGAATATCATCTGGATCTTTAAATCATGAATAAATCAAGGTAACACATTACAAGAACATCCCAAACACTCTGTCCAATCCGCAGAACAAGATCGTGCATTTCCGGATCTCTCCGGATCTTTTTGTAATCTTTTATCATTCTGGAGCATTTCCCTGAACAGGTCTTACTTGATCGATCACAGCTTCTTCATAACTCCATGCGGACCTCTGAAAACTTGACTGAAGCATCTCAGGACTCATATCTACAAACCCTTTAATCCGCATCTTGTGCCACATCCGGCACCACTTGTTTGGCTGGGGGAACAGAATTTTCTTTGAGTCTCCCCCTGAGCCTGAGCTCACTTTTTAATTTCTGGAAGAAATATCAGCACCAGAGTCTGGTGCGGATCCAACCTCTACATTCTCTGAGCTTTTCTTCACCCAAATCTTGCTCATCTGATTCCTAACTTCATCCGCATTCATCTTTTGTTTACCCTTGTCTTGATTCTGATTATACACCGGACCTCTTTTGTCCTGATTCTTGTTTCTGCAGACTTTAGCATTATGACCAGACCTATTGCAGATTTGGCAAATAACATTTCTTTGCATATTTGACTGATATCCCCTTGATCTGCATTGATTGGCCATATGACCTACTCTATTGCATGTAAAGCATCTACCTTTGAATGATTTGTTTTCTTGCATAATTCTGCATTCATGGGATTTGTGTCCATACCTTTTGCAGTTGAAGCACTGTCCGGAGAAGGATGAATTAATCTGATTCATTCTCATTCTGCACTGATTAGCTTTGTGACCAAAGTGGTTGCAGCTGTGGCAGTATCCATTGAAGGATGGATATCTTTGAGCATTTGGCTGTCTTACCGGAGGTCTTCTAGGCCTGCTCCTTGGATTTTCTGATCCAAGATTCTTTTGACCGGATCCGGAGCTTTCTCCTTTCTCATATCCCAAACCATACTTGTCATCTGTCCTCTTTTGACTTCCAAGAAGAACTTCAAGTTGAGCAGAACTTATCTTGAATTTCTCTTTATATTCATTTGCTGTTTGAAGGTCTCTTTTGAGAGAGGTAATTTGATCCTCAAGTTTTTCTTCATTATCTTTGGCATCTTCAAGATCAGATTCAAGATGTCTGATAATCCTGTCCATCTGGTGGCATTCTTCTGATTTTTCCTTAAGAGATTGTCTTAGATTGTCTTCAGCCTTTCTTTTTTCTTCAATCTCTTGAGTGAACTTTATAGTTCCTGATTCCATTTCATGTCTTAGCATAATGACTTCTTTTGATAACTTTTCACATAACTTGGTTTGCTCAGTCAATTCTTCATTTGTATTGCTTTCTTCACTTTGTCTTGCCAACTGTTGGAGTAGCTCCTTTCTCTTTTTCATAGAGAGACTTAATTTGTCTTTTAATTCCCTCATGAATTCATCAGCCTGTTTGAGTCTTTCTTTTAATTCACTGACTTCAGAATTTGACTGTTCAAGATCCTCAAGGGCAGTCTTGAGTTGCTCCCTTAAACCATATGCGTCCATTTGAATTCCCAGATCTTCCTCAAGCTGTTAAGCTCTATTTGGGAGGAACTTGGCTCTGATACCAATTGTTGATAACTGAGAGGGGGGGGTGAATCAGTTATCCTAATTATTTCTCTATCTGAACTTCCTTATTAATAAATGTAGCATTGAATCAAACACAAAAAGCATTACCATGAAATAGGAAACACATGACACAGTATTTTTGACGTGGAAACCCTGTTAAGGGAGAAAACCACGGGGTGATTAACCCAAAAATTATTCTATGTTAGAAGAATAGGAAATTACAAAATGGCACTTGCCAATTAGGGCTCACTGCCCGAGCACACTGCTCACAAGAGGTTCACTGCCTACAAGAAGACACACTGTCTACAAAGTGATAAGAATCACAGTCTTGAACTGATTGGAAGCATCTGCATATGCTGGAGTTCAGTTCCGGTTAGGCTCAGTACACTGATCTGCTGCACTTCATCTTTCCCCTGTTCTTTATTCTGCTATCCTTTCATATACCGGATCTTTTCTTGCTACTTCTGCTCTGTTCTTAACTTGTTCGCATATCCACACATACATCCACACATTTCACAACTAAATCCATTCTTTATATATATCTGCACAAGTAATTTCATCACCTTTCTAGTCGGTATCCGGAACAGTTTAGTTTCTTACAAACTTTGTTCTGTCGGCTGAATCCTTGCTCACCAAGCAATGCGGATCAAGCATATACTTGTAGATATCATCAATTATGTCGGCTAAACATGATTCATGCCTCCGCAACTTTTATCATCATCTGTAACACATCCAGAAAGTAGTCTGATACTCTGTCAGTCAGTTCTTCCTCTGTTTTCACTGTCTCTCAGGAATCCGGTACTCAACTATTCATATCTTTTTCCTTGTCCATCTCCGGAGGCTAAATCCTTGGAATATACCACTCAAGATAGTCCTCTTGACTTCCCCAAATCCGCACTGCACCAAAACACTTCCTCTGAGAGATCCAGACCAATCTGTCGGACCTTGCCACATGCTCTGTTCTTGTTCACCGGACCACAACAATCTTTAATCTGACTTCCGGTAGAGACATATCATGACTTGCGGATATGTGGGATGACCTTTGTTGCCATCAATGACAACAACCATGAATCCATATAGTGTCTCTTGCCAACAATGACAACATTCCTTTTCTTTCCATCCAAATCAAGAGTATAAGAAATGAACTCATATTTGTTGTAAGGAATAGATTGGATTAAAAAAATGTTTTACTTAATTATGTTATGGTCACTTGGGCATCCTTTATAATATGGCCAATTTATCTATAATATTATTTGGTTTCATAGCTAGATTGGCTTAAATTGGTTTTAATTAGCAACCTTTAAAATATTTATGCATTTGAATTTGGATGATTGAAATAACTAATTAAATTAGTGTGAAAGTTGATTGGAATGGTATGGACCATTGTCACATTATTTTAAGATTTGGAGTTTCTTCTTAAGAAGAAATTCAAAGAAAAATTGGTGGTGTTACCAATTAGTAATGGGATCTTCCAAAAAAAGTTGATTATGTGGTTTCATTCTTAATTTTCAAGAGACTTTAACAATATTAATTTAAGTATTTAATTGAAAATCCTTGATATGCCATTTCTTTAGTAATAGATTGGAAAATGAAACCATCAAAGTATGAATAATGAGAAATAAAATACTTAGCAAAGGTTTAGTTGTGACCATTCCTTTTAGTGGATATTGTATAGTACTATTCAACATTGAAGAAAGAGATTAGATTTGTTCAATAAGTAAATTGTTGGTTTTAATCCTTGAAAGCATTCTTCATCTACAACCCTAACTTCCTTTGGAATTTAAGCAAGACCTAGTTTTTAGGAAAAATAAGGACACTTTGGGGTTTTTTTTTCACATTAAGTATCAAAAAGTGCATGGTAAAACTTACTCATGAAAGGTTCTTAATATATTTACATTTGACTAAATGATTAATAACCTTTACTTAGTTGAAATAGTTTTCCTACACTTGAACATGTCTAACACCATTTTTATCTATACACTAAAAGCAATACAATCATTATTTTTCAGGCCAATAAAGCTTCCATGCACCATTCTTAAAGCAAGGTAAATTGTTAAAACAACCTTTTCAAGCATTAATCCTATTTTGAATATGAATTTTTCTAAGTCATGCTTGTGATAGAAAACAAAGAAATAATAGAAAGAAAGTGAAATACAATAGGAAGAATGAAACCAACAAAAATAGGATCCAACTATGCGAGAAAAAGACATGTCTTCCAAGAAGTTTTAATAGGTTAATCAAGATCTTTTGATAGAACAAGCTTATGAATTTGCATAAGTGTATTAGCCAACCTTGGATTGGCCAAAACCCTCTAAATACATATGAATGAAGAAAAAAAACATGAGAAGATGATGCTAGATGAGTATCATATTGTTGGCTTACTTATCCTCCTCAATTGTTGTCCTTGATGACCAAAACACTATTGGTACTTGGTTGATACTTGGTTGACATAGTTATGATGTTTATCATCTCATTTATGCTCATGTTATATCATTTTGGTTACTTCATATTGTTCATGTTGTGCTGGATTCACACTGCCCATGTTGATCTGCTTTATGTTGGTGATTTGCTTATGTTGGTGTTGTATATTTCACACTTCTCATATTGGGTTATGTTATATGCTCTCTGTAGTTGGTTATCATGATATAGTGTGATGGTATATGGCATATATGATGTGTGGCTACTCATAGCAAATTTACATATTTGGCCTACATGGCACCTATGACAATGAGGGTGACACAATTACATTTGATATTATGTTATTTATGAGGTCTATTTATGATTTCATGGCATACATGATATTAGTTTGGTAGTTTGGCATTTTGATCTCCCAACGATGGCATACAAGAGATTTTTCATGCATATCACTTCTATTGTCAGATGATGCTTCAGGCATTGACCATGTGGACTCTATGCTAAATGGGCATTGTGACTTTATGATAATAGTGGCATTTTTATCATATGACATGGGTTGGCATTTTGATCATATTCAGTTTGATATCACTTTGGTAGGTGATATTATGATCTATTTTCTCTTGGTACAAATGTTTGGGTTTCATGTTTGCTAAGGACAACTACATGCAAGGTTTTATGTTGATGGTCTAAAGTCTTGACCATGGTATCAACTCTCTAGCGGATACCACTTTAGTTGCATATGTATAAATAATAATTTTGTCAACAACACATACTTAATGCTTACTTGACGAATAGGTCAATGGATATTTGATGTGATAAAATGAAGGTTTTGTTTTATTGACAGCCACCAATCTTATTAGGGTTACCTGTGGCTCTGGTTACAATGAGATAAGCTTGGGAAAAAAGGCATTTTTGATTTTCATGTTACAAAGCTTTGAACTTCGAATATGAAGCCTTATTCCTAGGGTTGCATTACCTTATGTAAAAATGATGAAGAAATATGATGGCGAATTCATGGAAGGTTATGGAATGAACATGGGCTTTTGTGACTATGACGATTTAACATTTGGTAGCAGGTGACATTGTTATGATTTTTTTTTCGATTCAGTTTTTATCTTTGACAGCAACCATTATGACTATGTGATCTTTTGCATAGAGTTTTTCATTTCAGTGACCTTTATACTCTACCATGAATGATTCAAAGGAAATATGTTTTTGTTAAGGTTTTGAGGTTTCAAATAAGCATTGATATTTTTCAGGTAAACTGTACATTGTATACATGGCTAGAAATCTTTGCATTTGATGATACGAATTGGGGTTATGACCCTAGTTAGGGTTTTGACAAAGATACACCATGGATATTCAGTTATCTTCAATCTTTGCATTCGGTGTGCTAATATCAATAAGAATTTGTGACCCCAGTTAGGGTTTTTGACATATCTTACCCTATTATGGTTAATAACTAAAAATGAAATGGGCATTCAACTAGAAAACTGTATGACAGTTATGGAAACACCAAAAATGGTTATACCTACAAAATAGAGAAAAATGTAAATGAAAACAATATGTTATAAATATTTTACTGATATAATGTGAATGATGCAGTGACTACAAAAATAATTGTTCATGCATTGTTGATATTATGTTAGTATGGATCAAAGCAAAACAGAGTATCCCTCTGTATGTAAACTTTTCATACAATAGTCTTCGTTGGGAGTATGCCAGTGAGGCAAGTTGTAAGCCAGTGAGGTCTATAATCAGTGAGACACTTTTTCGAGTGGTTTTCTACCCTAGAGGGTTTCCACTCAGGACAAATCTTTGTATCATTATTTTTGTGCATTGTATGTGTTTTTACCTATAACTTTGAATTTTAGTTTCAGAACTTGCAATCAACTTATAAATATTTGCAAATTGTTTATGAATGCTTGGCCAAATAAATTCAATGCATTAAAGTGTGAAAGCATGAAAGTATTGTGAATTTATAAAAGGAAGTTAAATTTCTCTTATATACTGATTCACCCCCCCCTCTCAGTATCTACACCACTCTAACAAGTGGTATCAAATCCAAACCCTTTGTCTATAAGGACTAATCAGCCTAAGGGGAATCCTGGTTGAGTGGTTATCATGTCTTTCCAATAAGGTCTCTCTATATCCAAAGCACCATTATTTGATGGTACAGATTATACTATTTGGAAATATAGAATGACTCATCATATCAAGTCTTTAGGATATGATGTCTGGGATACCATTGAAACTAGTTGTACCATCACAGACAAACCATCTAATGCTGATGAAAAAAAAGCCCTTGATTGTGACTGAAAGGCTACTAGTGCTATCTATTGTGGCTTGTCTAATGAAGTTTTAAATAAAGTTATGGAATGTGATACAACTAAAGCTATTTGGAATAAGCTGTCAAATATTTACGAAGGAGATGAAAGTATAAAAGAAGATAAATTACAAGCTCTTAGAGAAAGATTTGAAAGAATAAGAATGAAAGATGATGAAAAGATAGTTGAATATCTTCAAAGAGTTTAGGAAATTGTAAACAATATTAGAGGTCTAGGGGATTAACTAGAAGAGATAATAGTAATTAAGAAGGTCTTAAGGACCCTAACTCCCAAATATGACTCCAAAACCTCTATGGTTGAAGATAAAGACCTGAAGACAATAACTATTGACACTCTTCATGGAGTTTTTACTACATATGAAATGAGATTGGAAAATGATAAAGCTAGTAGGGAAGCTAAGGAAGCAGCTTTTAAAACTGTGAAAAAGGAGGCTGAAACAAGTCGTGAAACTGAAAATGTCAGTGAAGATGAGTCTATCTTTATGAGTAAACTTAGAAGAGGTTCAAGTAGATATAAAGGAAAATTACCTTTTAAATGCTTCAACTGTGGAAAAATAGGACATTATGCAGCAAAGTGTCCAAATTTAGAACTTGATAGTGAACAAGAGGATAATAGAAAACAATATAAGAAAAAACCTTTCAACATAAAAAAGAAAAGTTCTTTTAAAAATAAAAAGAGTCTAATTGCCAGAATCTTAGATAGTGCATCAGAGGAATCTTCTGATGAAATAGATGAAACACTCTTCATGGCAGTGATCATTGCTGAACCAGAAGAAGAAAAATCATAACTATCTAAAAATGAAATTGATTTAGAAGGTGAGTTAAAATGTGCCTTTGGTAAAATTAGAGGCTTAAAAAGGAAAATGGAGTGCAAAGCAAGTTAATAACTGATCAAGTAAAAACAAATTTCTAATTTAAAACTAAGTCTTGAGGAAAACAAAAAATGCTTTCAGATACTCAAGAACACTTAAAAGCAAAGGATAGAGAGTTGTTCCAAGGAGGCTAAAATAGTTAGACTGAGAAAAGAACGTGAAATGTGTAAAAACAATGATAAACTTGCTGATATGCTAGGTAAATAAAAAGAGTATAAAGACATGACTGGTCTAGGCTTCTCAAAAGGCCAATGCTCTAATGATAATCAGTTTAAAGGTAAAATACCTTTTAAATTTTTTGGTTATTGCTTTCACTGTTATCAATATGAGCATAGAGAAAATGAATGCAAGTTTGCATTTAGAAAGCAATACGATTTTTTGAATGGAAGGATTTTTAATTTTCTGTTCACAAGTTAAGATGTTTCAACTACAAAGAATTTGGATACATTGCCAAGTTTTATAAATCAGAAATTGTTTCTTTTACTAAGCAACCCAAGATGAAATGGGTGCCCAAAATCAGCAAGGCTATGATTGTTGAAGCTGCATTTCATGCAAAGAAAAATGAAATCTAGGTTATAGATAGTGGTTGTTCCCATCATATGACTGGGGGTAGAAGTAAATTCACTTCATTTGAAAATTGTTCAAGTGGGTAAGTCAAGTTCAGTGATGATTATTGTTTACAAATCACAGGAAAAGGTATAGTCCTTCTAGACGATAACGCACCTCTAGAAGATGTTTATTTTGTTGAAGGACTAACTTATAATCTATTGAGTGTAATCCATATCTGTGATAGCAGATTTGATGTAGTTTTCACATCACAAGGTTCCAAGATTCTCAAAAATTTAGGGCAGGTAATTGCTTCAGGTTTGAGAACTAAAGGTAATATTTATAATCTGCATGGATCTGCTAATGATTGCAACAACAATATATGTTTTATGAGTCAAATTGAAGAAAGTAAACTCTAGCATAGGAGATTGGGGCATATTAATTTTGATAACTTAGTAAAACTTAGTCACAACAAAAATGTTAGACATATGCCTGTTCTTTCTAAGCCTAAAAATCTGGTTTGCAAAGAGTGTCAACACGGTAAACAAATAAGAAATGTTCATAAATCTAAAGAACAATTTTATGTAGAACCTCTCCAGTTGGTTCACACTGACTTATGTGGTCCAACCAGAACAAAGTCTTTAAATGGTGAAAGATATTTTATGTTGTTCATAGATGATTACACAAGGATGACTTGGGTCACCTTTCTCAAGCATAAATCTGAGGCATTAGATAGATTTAAAATTTTCAAAAGAATGGTAGAAAGAGAAACGAACTTAAAATTGAAATGTTTAAGGTCTGATAATGGAGGAAAATATACCTCTATTGCTTTTTTGGAATATTGTGAAAAACATGACATAAAAAGATAGTTTACAGCTCCTAGAACACCTCAACAAAATGGGGTGGCCGAAAGAAAGAATGGGACAGTAAAGGAGATGGCTAGAACCATGCTCCAAGATGCTAGGCTATCAAATGCCTTCTGGAAAGAAGCAGTTCATACAATAATCTACACTTTGAATAGGGTACAAATAAGAGTCAAAACCAGGGACACACCCTATTAACTTTGGTATGGTAAGTCTGCTAATGTTTCTTATTTTAAAATCTTTGGCAGAAAATGTTACATAAGAAGAGAAGATCATGTAGGAAGTTTTGAATCACATTGTGATGAAGGGATCTTTCTAGGTTACTCTACTCATAGCAAAGCCTACAAATGTTATAATAAGAGATTAAGAAGAATAATTGAAAGTTCTAATGTCAAAGTGGTTGAGAATTTGCAGCAAGAAGAGCAACCTCAGTTTCAACGAGTTGAAGAAATCATTCAAGAAGAGCCAAGCACAAAAGAAGGGTCAGAGAAATCTAAAGAAGAATCAGATCCTAGAGTGCCTCAAGGACAATTAGTAAGTCCTAAAACTAAGACTCCTTCTAAATCCTCTATATATACTCCTTCTAGAAGATTGTTGCAAAAGAATCATCCAAATGAATATGTTATTGGTGACTTAGACTCTAGCATACAAACTAGAAGAAAAACTACTCAAGCAAATCAATAGGGTCATATTTGTCTAGTCTCTCAATTAGATCCTAAAACCTATGATGAAGCTAGTAAAGATGACTTGTGGGTTCAAGATATGTTAGATGAATTAGCTCAGAGAGAGAAAAATAAAACTTGGGAACTTGTCCCAAGACCAAAAGATAAAAATATTATTGGGGCCAAAAGGGTTTTCAAGAACAAACTTGATGAAAATGGAATTGTTGTTAGAAACAAGGCTAGACTAGTTTGTAAGGGTTACTCTCAAATAGAAGGCATGGATTTTGATGAGACCTTTGCTCCTATAGCAAGACTAGAAGCAATTAGATTATTTCTTGCATTGTCAGTATATAAAAACTTTAAGGTCTATCAAATGGATGTTAAAACAACATTTCTTAATGGAGATCTAGAAGAAAAGGTCTATATGGATCAACCTAAAGGCTTTGTTTGCAAAGATAAGCCACATCATGTGTACAGATTGAAAAAGGCTCTATATGGTCTTAAACAAGCTCCTAGAGCTTGGTATGCCAAATTAGACAAACATTTACAATCACAAGGCTTCACTAGAGGGGGAACTGATAGTAATCTATATATTTTATGAATAAAAATGATCACATTCTGATAGTGGTTGTATATGTTGATGATATAATTTTTGGCAGTAATAATGATGAACTTAGTTTATACTTTCCACAGGTCATGACATCAAAATTTGATATGTCAATGCTAGGTGAGATTTCATTCCTTGGTTTACAAGTTTCTCAGTTAAAAGAAGGCATTTTTATTTCTCACAAAAAAATGCCAAAGATATGCTAAAATGTTTTCAAATGGATGAGGGTAATCCAGTGAGTACACCTATGGAAACTAGCTGCAAATTGAGTGATGATGCTAATAAACCTGATCTTGATCATACTTTTTGTAGGTCTATGATAGGTAGCTTACTATATTTAACTGCTACTAGGCCTGACATAATGCATGTAGTCTATTTAGTAGCCAGATTTCAATATGCTCCTAAGCAAACTCATCTAAACATAGTGAAAAGGATACTTAAATATATACAAAGAACACTAGATTATGGGCTTTGGTATCCCAGGCATTCTAATTTTACTTTGACAACATATGTAGATGCTAATTGGGCTGACAGTCTTGATGATAGGAAGAGTACCTCTGGTGGTGCATTCTTTCTTGGTGGAAGGCTAGTTGCTTGGCATAGAAAAAAGCAAGATTCTATTTCTTTATCTACAACTAAGGCTGAATATATTGCAGCCACTACGTGTTGCACTCAAATCCTCTAGATGGTTGAAACTTTGAATGATTATAAGGTTACTGTGTCTAAGCCTGTTAAGATTTTATGTGACAATGTTAGTGCAATAAACATATCCAAGAATCTTGTGATGCATTCTCGTACCAAGTATATTGATATCAGATATCATTTTCTTCATGATAAAGTACTCCTCAATGATGTTCTGTTGGACTATGTTTCTTCATCTGATCAAGTGGCTGATATATTTACTAAGCCATTTCCTAGAGCAATTTTTGAGGATCCCAGGGATAAGCTTGGGGTTCTCTCTTTTTCTTCTCTACCTTAATGTTTCTCAAATTTGAACTCAGGGGAAGCTACTTGCATATTTCTATGCCCTAACAGTTTTTAGATTCATATGATAGTTACCTTGGTTTCTGATTAACAGTCTCCTCACTTGTTGTCTCTTTCTGCTTATCATGTTGCTATTATTTCATTATGGTGCTGACATCCTCTTCTTGTTTCAGATATTCTGGATACTTCTCAGTCATGAGATAGCCTTGGTATAATTGGTATGTTTTTTTATCTTTGCTTATAATGCACATTTCAAGCTTTATGTTTGTTACAAACATTTGCTCTCATTCACTCCCTTTGCCCTGATGTCAAAAAGAGGGAGAGGAAGTTGTGTTTTGCCCATCATGGACAAAGGGGGAGTTTGTTGGCTTACTTATCCTCCTCAGTTGTTGTCCTTGATGACCAAAACACTACTGGTACTTGGTTGACACAGTTATGATGTTGATCATCTCACTTATGCTCATGTTATTTCATTTTGGTTACTTCATATTGTTCATGTTGTGTTGGATTCATATTGCTCATGTTGATCTGCTTTATGTTGGTGATCTACTTATGTTGGTGTTGTATGGTTCACACTTCTCATATTGGGTTATGTGATATGCTCTCTATAGTTGGTTATCATGATATGGTGTGATGGTATATGCAACATATGATGTGTTCTACTCATAGCATTTTTACATATTTGGCCTGCATGGCACCTATGACAATGAGGGTGACACAATTATATTTGATATTATGTTATTTATGAGGTCTATTTATGATTTCATGGCATACATGATATCAGTTTGGCATTTTGGCATTTTGATCTCCTAACGATGACATAGAAGAGTATTTTCATGCATATCACTTTAGTTGCTTCACATCACATTAGTTGTTAGATGATGCTTCAAGCATTGACCATGTGGACTCTATGCTAAATGGACATTGTGACTTTATGATAATACTGGCATTTTTATCATATGACATGGGTTGGCATTTTGATCATATTTAGTTTGATATCACTTTGGTAGGTGATGTTATGATCTATTTTCTCTTGGTACAAATGTTTGGGTTTCATGTTTTCTAAGGACAACTGCATGCAAGGTTTTGTGTTGATGGTCTAAAGTCTTGATCATGTTATCAACTCTCTAGTGGACACCACTTTAGTTGCATATGTATAAATAATAATTTTTTAGCGGCATATACTTAATGCTTACCTACCAAATAGGTCAATGGATATTTGATGTGATAAAATGAAGGTTTTGTTTTATTGACAGCCACCGGTCTTATTAGTGTTACCTGCGGCTCCGGTTACAATGAGATAAGATTGGGTAAAAAGGCATTTTTGGTTTTCATGTTACAAAGTTTTGAGCTTCAAATATGAAGCCTTATTCCTAGGGTTTCATTACCTTATGCAAAAATGACGAAGAAACATGATGGAAAATTCATGGAAGGTTCTGGAATGAACATGGGCTTTTGTGATTATGACGGTTTGACTTTTGGTAGCAGGTGACATTGTTATGATTTTTTTTTTGATTCAGTTTTTATCTTTGACATCGACTGTTATGATTGTGTGATCTTTTGCATAGAGTTTTTCATTTTGGTGATAGTTATAGTCTACCATGAATGATTCAAAGGAAACATGTCTTTTTTAAGGTTTTGAGGTTTCAAATAAGCATTGATATTTTTCAGTTAAACTGTACATTGTATAGATGGCTAGAAATCCTTGCATTTGATGATATGAATTGGGGTAACGACCCTGGTTAGGGTTTTGACAAAGATACACCATGGATATTTAGTTATGTTCAATCTTTGCATTTGGTGTGTTGATATCAATAAGAATCTGTGACCCCGGTTAGGGTTTCTAACATATCTTAGCCTATTATGACATATCTTACCTTGTTATGGTTAATAACTAAAAACAAAATGGGCATTCAACTAGAAAACTGTATGACAATTATGGAACCACCAAAAATGGTTATACCTACAAAACATAGAAAAATGTAAATGAAAAGATATGTTATAAGTATGTTACTGATATAATGTGAATGATGTAGTGAGTACAAAAATAATTGTTCATGCATTGTTGATATTATATTAGTACGGATCAAAGCGAAACAAAGTATCCCTCTATATGTAAACTTTTCATACAATAGTCTTTGTTGGAAGTATGCCAGTGACGCAAGTTGTAAGCCAGTGAGGCCTATAATCAGTGAAATTTTTAAGCCAATGAGGCACTTTTTTGAGTGGTTTTCTGCCCCAGAGAGTTTCTACTCAAGACAAACTTTGTGTCATTATTTTTGTGCATGGTATGTGTTTGTACCTGTAACTTTGAATTTCAGTTTCAAAACTTGCAATCAGTTTATAAATATTTGCAAACTGTTTATGAATGCTTGGCCAAATAAATTCAATGCATTATTGTGAATTTATAAATGGAAGTTAAATTGCTCTTAGATACCGATTCACCCTAGTCTTAATATCTACACCACTCTAACATATGAAATTAGGCACTAATCTTTTACCTATTCAAAAGTGTCCCTTTTATACTTGGTATATCATTTTAATTTATGAAATAAACAAGTTTATGAGCCATAAAAAGGAAAACAATGATAATAAGAAGACTTGAAAAAATAATCATTTAAAAATTGTTTTCTCCAATGAGATGAGAGGAAAATATTTAATTGAAATAATTTAAAAACTAAACATTAGAAAAAAAAAATGGATCAAAATTCTCACTTCAGAAATCCTAATAGACCAGCATTGACTCAGCCAAATTAGGCAAATAGACCACGATAAATATATGCAACAATATATTCCCCATTGCAAGTGAACAAACACCACATGTAAGTTTAGTATTTACTTAAATATGTCAAATGATATAAATGTTGGTAGGTGGCGACTGATCAGGAAAGTACTGTACACTAGCCATGTATCCTCGCCGGGGTTTGGGCCGACTTAAAAAATCCTAGGGCCGACTTAAAAAAAATCCTATTTTTTATGACCAACATAAGAAAACCCTAATTTTTGTAACCGACAAAAAGGCTTGATAAAAAGCGGCCAAGGGTTAGGGTTTGCGTATTGTATTGTAGCATTTGCAGCGGTATTGAGTTGCAGGGATTGCTGATTGTAATCGGTTTGATTTACTGGATAATAATATTGGACTCTCTGTTTGGTGGATGTAGCCCGAGTTTGGGTGAACCACGTTAAATCTTGTCTCTAGCTGTTATTAATTCTGTGTATTTCCATTTCTCTGTTTAATCTTTATTTGCATTTAATTGATATCTTCTGCCGGCTAACCCTAACAATAAACATAAAAGAGTAATAAAGCTCAAAAGAGTAAAATCTACAAAAACCAAGAAGCATACTTATACATTTATTCAAAGCAGCTTCACATGAATACAAAACCGTTGACACAAATGATTGAGTAAAGTTTTCAGAAACTTAAACAAGCTCATTTTGCAATTCAACGAAAGGCTGAAAAGTAAGGCTTGTGATAGGCTTTGAATGGGTCTCTGCATTAATGGCAGAGATGCTAAATAGTGTACCCAAAACTTGTATCCAGCCTAGTCATTTTTATCTATGCAACAGGTCCTAGCATTGTGGGTGATTGGATCCTTCATGAGCCAATGATGCCAATGAACCTTGGCCAAATTAATATGTTCTTTGATTTTTCAATATTATAATTTTTAAAGCTGAGACTTTTAAAACTGAGACTTACTAGGCATTTCAAATCTTAAAATTAAGGAATTTTGGTTTCTAAAATAGTCAACAGTGTTTTTTTATTAGAGTAAGTAGGGATTTTGAAAGGGCTTAAATCCTTGTATAAGTGAAAAGATAAAGTGTTGAAATCTAACGAACTACAAAGAACAAACACGAGACACCATCAATCCAACAGCAGCACAACAGCATAACAAAAGAATAGGAAACCCCAAAAACAACCAACCCAAAATCAAGGTAGTTTGAAGCCAAATTACTCCAAAAACCCAATAGTTGAAGATGTTAATAAAAGTAAAACAATGACATATCATAAGGGAAAAGCTCTTCTAGCCAGGCTTAGCACTGGAAGACTAAAATAGGCTAATCCCATATGGCATCGCAAAACGATGATTGACTCCAAGCCTCTAAAGATGTGATCACAAGACTAGGAGAGAATTTGGCTGCATGACTGGTCCCATAAGACATCCAAAACGGAATGAACGTTGCCTTCAAACTCAGAGTATATAAACTGTCCTAGAAACTAAAAACACAATCGGATTGACCTTAGATATCAGGACAAAATATGTAAGGCTAAAAGCACATCCAGTATTACACACCAAAAACAGATCCAAAGGCTCAGTGCAAAAAGCATGCCAAAACGCAATGGGAGATCCAACACCACCAGCTATTACAGAAGGCACTCCCACCATAAAACCAGCGCCTGTAGTTAAAGAAGGGCTGGGTGCCTCTGCCTCCGTAGCAAAAGCCACACCCACTATCATCACAATCAGCACTGCAATAAGAACGAATTTGTCTACTCGTGTCATTGCTAATAACAATAATAACTAATAACAACAACAAATATCTGAAATCTCTCAAATAAAAAACAGTGCTACTTTGAGATCTCCAAACCGCTGGAATCAAACTCCTAACAGATGCAGGCTTTCGCAAGCAGAAGACTTGCGACAATAACAACAAAGCTAACTCATGAAGTAAATTGGACAACTACTAATACTTATTTTATTGTAGCACTCACCTTCCACAGACCGAACAGAAAAGCTCTATGTTACATGTCAAGATAAGAAAAATATTATTTTTGAGCATTAAATTTGGGGTTTTTAAAGGATCAAAAATATGTTTGGACAACCAAAATCTTTGAAAATTCTGATGGTTACAAAGAAAATCTATCGACCAAGATATTATATTTGTGAAAGAAAACAAAGATAAAACAAACAAGTCTTGCCAAGTAATATGGCTTACACTTCTGCATCTTTGCCATTTTGTATGGAGTAAATGTGTTGTCCCAATTTTTTGAGGTTTAACGGCAAACCACATGAAGCATTCAAATTATCTTCAACTAATATTTCACGTCCCTTGGGTGGATGTGATTGGCGGAATGCATGCCAGCAGAAGAGTTGTTTGGCATACATTGGATCCAGTCCTCTCATCTCATAAATTTTCGCCATTTCAAATGATTGCAAAACTGCGGCTTCACGACAAGTCACAATTACCAGTGCCCCATGATTTAGAAATTCATTCAATGCAAGCGCTTCGAATTGATCAACATGGTCAACTCCATCTAAAATAATTAATGGCTTCGAATACCATTGTTCAAGGTGAGATTTGATCTCTACCCCGAAGCCTTCCCTTGGGCCGCTAGGTCGAAAATTAGCAGAGGAAAGTGGCAGAGGCACACTTAGATCGTACATGAGTTTCTGTTGAATCTTCCTCATTATTTTATTTCGATGTGCTCCTCCTACATCAAATAAAAAACTTGATCTATAAAACATGGGATGTTTGTGGTTGTAGAATGCTTTCGCCAGAGTCGTTTTGCCCACTCCAGCCCTTCCTACTATCCCCACAATTTTCCCCTTTCCATCATTACTCTGTCCAATTATGGATATTTTGGCCTCAAGCTCTTGGATGGCCTCGTCAAGTCCAACTGGATGATCTGCAACTTCTAACTTAAACTTATTTCTAGCCTCTCTGACTTCATTAAGCACAATATCCACAATATTTTTGAATAGATTCCCCAAGTCCCTGATCATAAATCTCCAACAGTGAGACTAAGACGACTACTAAAAAATTAAAAAGAGAAATATAGATATAGGAATCAATTTTAATAAAAGTGAGGCTTACCCATCAAATTTTATACCAGTGATGTGTGAGGCATCTTTAAGGGCTTTTCTCCATTCCTGAAGCTTGTCGAGGTACCTCCCCTTTAATTCATATAATATGAATGCATTGACATAAACTCCCTTGTCAACGTGGCGAAGCTCCCAAGGCTCGACCTCATAAAACAGGGGAACTATTTTGGCCCCTGTTTTTTGCATGAGCTGAAGCTCGTCCAAACACCAGTGTGATTCAGCATAGCCTTTCGAGAAAATAGCAATATGAACTGAAGAGCTGCGAATGGCACGCTCTATATTTGCTGATAAGGTTTCCCCCAGTTCTAATTCTGTTGAATCGAGAAAAACTTTTAATCCTAAATATGTTAGAAACTGGTAAAGGCGGCTGGCCAAAGTTTCTTTCACATCTGGACCTCGATGATTGATAAATACATCGTAGCGATGAAAAGATGAATCATCAGTAGTAGCAGGAGTAGGAGAGGGAGGCGGAGGTGCCATCTCGTGGAAGGCGTTCTCCTCCATTTCACGTTTTCGCTTAGATGAAGAGGGAGAGGCCATGATTTGATCTCGAATTTATCATGAATATAGCAGTTGCAGTGTTAGGTATATAAATTTGGGATGATACGATTAAACTACCGGGAAAAGGAGGTCTCTTTCTAAGAACTCTTCAAATATTTCCAAGGAAAGAGCATAAAACTAGAAGACCCGATATTTACGAACTCTTACGAGAGAAGGCGTCAGCGAAAGCGTTGAGATTTCAAGTAAAAACAAATCAAAAGCAAGCCGTAAAATGAGTGGCTGTGGTTTTTGTGGGAAACCGCAAGGAAGAAACGCAGAAGCATAGTAAATGAAAGCCCGTGGAGGACTTGTGTGAAGGGCAGTGGCTATTCTCTATATAAAATAGTATGTTTAATAAAATAGTATGTTTAAGATAGCTATTCTTAAATATCATCTACTTCTACAGTCAAAAGTTAATTTGGACCAATAAAAATAGGACAAATATTTACCACTTTTTATTGTGAATGAGGTGTAAAATTGCTATTGATATGGATTATGTAATATATATCTTAAAAGTAATCAACTTATATATATATATATATATATATATATATATATATATATATATATATATATATATATATGGTTATTACGTTGACAAGATAAGGTCAACGGAAATATATGTGTGTGTGTACAAATATATCATCTTATATATAAATATATATATACATTGACAAGATAAGGTTATTACTTCTGAGATGATATGGATTATTTAATATATCATCTTAATAGTAATCATCTTATCTTGTCAACAGAAATGTATACATACATACATACATACATACATACATACATATATGTATGTATGTAAGTATATATTGTTTAACTAAGTTAATGATGGAAATATCTCCTATGAATTATCAAAACATATGGGTTAGAATTATATGGCATTCATAATATGTTGAGTTATTTGGGTGTGTAAGTTGTAGCATAACAACTTGATATGTATCAAAACAATGTCTTGTATGATAATGGGTTAATCCTTCATGGTTAAATTATTTCATTTTCTTAGTGCTTGGACTTCTAACTAGACACAAGAGGAAGATAATGTGTATTCTTACCTTAGGGATCTCCTTAAGTCTATAGCAATAGGGATCTCCTTATATTATGAACTAAGAATGAGATTTACTTAATATGAGCTTTGGCTTACGGTCACATAATAATGTTTATAAATGATGATGATTTCATTTAGTGGCACTAGAACCACATCGTATTGAACATATTTCTAATGTTGCATGTCAATACATTTGGTAACCCGCTTTAGTTCTGGGGTAAAATCTTTATTTGAATGCATGATGCTTAATGACCTCTCAAATATAAGAACCCTAATATTGGAACTATTACATGAACTAAGGGAAGGGTACTATGGTTGTATTGGACTATAGTATGATTGTGTGCTAAATGGAAGGCAATATGTCCTTTAATTTGATGATGGTTTTCAGATTGACTGAGAGATGAAATAGTTGTGATCATACTAGATCACATCTCCTGATGTCTTATTGATGACCATTAAGGTCATATTTAATATAAATCCAAGTGTGAATACTATCTAAACCATGATCTGGACTATCAAAGGAATGTGTGGTTGCACCATAAGATAATTGGAAATAAAATATTAAGAGTATTATTATTGATTATATATCTTCATACGATGATCCAGTTATCATAGTGTTTCCAACTATCTTGAGTATGACTTAGGTATTAATCATGCTTAAAGAATGTCTACAGGTATTTTTGTAAGCCTTCGTGTCACGTCTCGAATTTGACTTTCATTTAATTTTTGTAATTTAGAGACTCAATTAGATGTAATCTGTGATGATTGATTAAATTAAGGTGAAAACTTAATGTTGATGTGTTAACTACATTTAACTGATTGAGTAATGATGCATATTTATTATGGAAAGATTAAAAACTTGTGCTTCAGCTATGATTTCTTAGAAACTAACCTATTAATGGTGGAATGAGTGCGCATGATGCAGGATTGTCGAAGGCGAGAACATGGGTTGGGCAGAGGAGTCCTAGCTGTCGGTAAGAATAAGGTGGATGTAATCGGTGTATCACACACACTCAGGGAGTTCATGACTTCTTGAAAGTTACATTGTTTGACTATCTTGCATACTCGTGTTTTCTCTTATCATCTCTATTCATTGATTAATTTTTGTCATGGTATTCATATTTATTTCCATCATATGTATTCCAATGTTAGACATGTGCATATCCATGTTTACTTTTCCGTCAGTGATTTCGACGTTTATCTATTGTGCATAGTAATCTTTTGGCTACTTTTCGTCATTATTTGATGTTTACTTCATTATGTATATACATGTTGGGAATGGAATTAGTCATCATTTTGGGTATATAGCTTAAAGCATGATTATTTTCAATATATATATATATATATATATATATATATATATATATATATATATATATATATATATATATATAAAGAGGGATTATGCATGCGTAGAAGGGAGAGGTGGCCTAATTTTAGGTGCCTAATCTATTGAGAACAACATAGTTATATGTTAAAACATTTAAACTTAGCATAGAGGAATATTATTATGACTTGCATGAGATTGAAAAGCAGGAGAAAACTATGGAAATCCCATGCATGGGAGAGGCAAGGCGGCCAAAATAGGCCATATGGAAATCTAATGGAAAAAGCTAAAAATAAGAGAATTTAGGGCTCTATTTTGGGATGCCAAAAATAGGGTTTGTAAATGCTTTTTAGGAGGAGTATATACAGAGTAAAATGGTAGAGGGAATTAGGGGAAAAGCACAACGATTTACACAACAATTAGAAGGAAAAAGAAGGGCAGAAATAAGAAAAGATCATATACAGAAAACATAAAAGAAATAGAGAGGAAAGAAAGCAAGGAATTGGAAAAGATAAGAAAAAAGAAGAAGAAAACTCCCTTCACTGAATAGAGATCATTTGGGCACATATAGATTCTCTTCTTATTTTATATATATGAGCACTAAAAACATATAAATTTGTGAAGGAAAAACAAGTTCTTGATACTATATTTTAAATTTCATTATTGCAAAAGTCTAAAATGGCATATAAAAGAGATGTGTTGAATTGATTTCAATTGTTCTTATACAACTTGTATGATCCTTATATGATTTTATCTAAGATTTTTTTTAAAATATGCATTCAAATGGAGGTATAAAACCTTGTTTGACACAAAAATATGGTTGTTATGCTATCCACATCAAGCTGAGACTGAAAATGTGACTTAGTTTCCTTTTTGGCATTAAAACAATGCTGCTATGTAAGAAAACACTATTGTTTTAAATGATTATACTACTGTCATAAACCATATGAGACTGTTTTGTGGATAAATACACATATGAGTTTAAAAACCTTGCTATATAAACTTTGGAAACAGAACTAATTTTTGTATGAAAACTTCTAAGACCATTAGAAAACTAAAATGATAGTAAAAACAATTGGGGACAGTAAACACTATACTGAAATTATGTAAAAAAACTCCATTTTCAGCCTCCATAAGTAATTTGTATGCTTTTATTTGATAGAAAAATTGTACACAATGATTGTGTGTGTGTATGTGCGCGCACCAATATAATATATATATTACATATATAACCATTCAAATGGTTGTAGAATTCCTTTGTTGAATTGAAATTAGTACTGTCATGTTGATTCAAAACACTTGAGATCAAAAGTTCTTCCTATCATTGTATTTTAAAACCTATACATTGTTGGGACAATTGAATACATTGTTGTATCATGCATATGCACTACTGTAGCATGCATATGCACTGCTCTAGCATGCATATACACTACTACAACAAGTGTATGTACTGCTGGTCTAGCCTATTACATTGTTGTTCTACCTCTTACAACGTTGTTCCAAACATATACAATGCTGATCCAAACATGTAATTGCTATTATAAACTTTTGAGATCATTTTAGATTGGAATACAATACCAAAAAGATTGATTTATCTCATGCATTATATTGAATCAAAGAAAGTGATTGAATGTCTTTGAAAGAAACTATTTGCCTTGTGATTGATATGATAATTGGAAACATGGTTTTAGGTATGTTGAAATCAAACATAATGATTTGTTTATTTGTTAAGGCATACTTGCATGAAAATGAATATTTAAATATGAAAATAAAACTGAATGCATTGCTTGATATGCTTTGAGTGTTTTGGGGAAAGATACCTTCCAGGACAGGTGCTGAACGAGGAATAATAGAGATAGGCTTTCTTTTTCAAAACCTACACTACCATTATAATAGGTTTCATACTTTGATCAAAGTTAACTTTTGGACCATTGAAATAGATGGAATTATGCCTAGTTGTTTTATTTACCTGCCTCATCCTATTATTGAGATGCTACATTCATGATTAGTAATGCATGTAGGTTAATAGGCACACACCAGATTCCATCCTGCTTATTGTTACAGATTGCTAGTCTCTTCATGTAAGGTCAGGTATCCTTCTTGTTGAAGGGTTCTAGGGAAGCGTATGCTTCGTGGTTGAGTGGAAAAGCACCTAATCTATGTTCTCATCTTTGGCTTGTCGATGGTGGACTGACTCATCAATAGCTAGAGAGACTTTTGAATTTTATTGACATTGTTGATATTTCATACTTGTATTATATTGAGATTCCTTCATTGATTATTAGGACAATTGGATGGGATATTATAAGCCTAGGATGTATAGATATTTAGAATTTGTAATAATATGAACTTCTAAGTGGTTTATAGTTGTATTCACGTGAAAACTGATATTATGAATGAAAGATGTATATATTTGTTGTTTTATTTTGAGGATTATGAACTTGAGTTAATCTTTAAATATGGTTAAGTTAATGGAACTTTTAGGACCTTAAATTTTTTATCAGAGCGCTAGGTTCTACTCTAGGCCTTTTGGACTGTTACACTAAAACTATAAAGTCCTTGCAGATAATTCATCATGAATACTAGAAATTCTGGATGTAGGGTAGAAACCCTAGGATTTGGCAATGACCAAAATGTAGGAAACAATGATGGAACTAATGTAGGGCATAATTCTGGCACCAATGTAGGAAATAATGCTGGAAATAATGAAGGAAATAGAAATGAGGCAAACAATAATAATAATGCAGAACATAATAATGATGGACAGAATAATCACCTGGATCAAATCCTTGTCTCTTGACTCAGGAGGGAACTCAAATGAACAATCTAGAACAGGAAGTCAGATAAATAAGAGGAAATCAGAATGAGGAATGGATTGAAGAAGCCAAAGGTCCAAAGGTGAAGTGAATGGGAATAATCAAAACAAAATTGCTAAGGAGTTAGGAAAGGATCTCAAAAAGGTTACCCCTCCTAAGTTTGATGGTAAGACTATTGGTGATGGAGTAGAAGCATGGATAATTGTTATGAAAAATATTTTGATCTCTGAAACTTGTCTGCTGAAACTAAAGCTATATGGGGTTCTTACCAGCTTACTGGAGAAGCTGTGACTTGGTGGGATAATGAAAAGGCTGAAAAGAAACTGTTACTGGGAGAAATTATGTGGGACCGCTTCCTCGAGCTCTTCAGGAAGAGGTGGTTGCCACAGCTCTATTTTGACAAGAAAATGATAGAATTCCAAAACCTAACTCAGTGACATTTGACAGTGACTCAATATTGGGAGAGATTCTCTCACCTATTGAAGTATGTTCCACAGTATCAGCTTGACGAGAGGTTCATGATCCGTAAGTTTATTTTGGGGTTAAGGCCACAGATTGGTTCATAAGTGGATATTCCTAATCCATTAACAATGGATGAAGTGTTTGAAAAAGCCACTAAATAGGAACAAAAATTATAGAAGATTGCTAATTACCGTAAGAGTCGAGATGTGAAGAATGGAAATGAAAGGTTTCAAAATGACAGTGACAATTAGGGTAATAATAACAACCAAGGGAACAACAAGTGCCAAATAAGGAATATTAAAAGAGGAAATAACTATCAGGAAAAGAACAATGGGAACCAAGGTGGAAATAATAATAAGAGAGGCAACTCTAGCAACAATGGTAACAGTAAAAGGAGAGACATGCCAGCTAGACACAGAGGATCTAGAGATGGATGCTATAATTATTGAGAACATTATGTTAGTGCATGTCCTCAGCAAATAATGAACCAGAGAGATGGAAATCGATAGGGAGCTCCTCATCACCAGATTCATGCAGCTGTAGATCATCGTCAAGTGGATTTCCAAGCTACACCCATTTAGATGTCTAGTAAGCTCTTTGGCCTTCTAGTTTCTATTTTAATTGACACAGGAGCTATGAAATGTTTTGTTGATCCTAAGATTGTAGCTAAGTTATCTATAAAACTAGGACACATAGAAAATTCTTGGATGGTGCAGTATGGTAACAATAAAGAGAAAAGAGTAGATTCATGTATAGTATGTAGTGAATTAGATCTTCCTACTTTTCAAATGCAAGTCAATCTCTATGTTGCCCCTCTAGGATCTTATGACGTGATTCTCAGAATCAGTTGGCTATCTGAACATAAGTCCTTAGTAGATTGTGAAGAGAAAGTAGTGAAATGCCTTGATGGCTTTGGGAACCAAGTAGAGATTCATGGATCTAGGACACCCCTTCAGTTAATATAGATATCAGCCATGTAATTAAAAAAGGCTAAAAGAAAGGAATGTTCAATCTATGTAGTCAAAATAAGAGGTTTAGATAACCAGGAACCATCTTTTGACAATTATCCTATGCTTAGAGAGTTCAAGGATGTCTTCCCTGATGAATTGACAAAACTACTGCCCAAAAGGGAATTTGATTTCTCTATAGATCTAATGCCAAGAATAGAACCACAATCCAAAGCACACTACTGAATGATAGCAATAGAACTATATGAGCTTAAGGCACAGTTAGAAGAATTGTTGAAACAAGGGTTTATCAGACCGAGTGTGTCACCTTTGGGCACACCAGTCATCTTCATAAAGAAGAAGGATGGAACATTGTGGTTGTGTATTGATTATAGGTTGCTCAACAAAGCAACTATTAAGAATAAATATCCACTCCCAAGGATAGATGAGTTGTTTGACCAGATGAAAGGTGCAAAGGTATTCTCCAAAATAGACCTTAGATCCAGCTACCATCAGCTACGGATTAAGGATGAGGATATCTCTAAAATAGCATTCAGAACATGATATAGTCACTACGAGTTCACAGTAGTGCCATTTGGGTTAACAAATGCACCAGTAACTTTTATGATGTTGATAAATAGTGTGTTCAGGGATTGTCTAGACAAATTTGTATTGGTCTTCTTAGATGACATTCTGATTTATTCTAAGTCAGTAGAGGAGCATGAAAGACAGTTAAGGATAGTCTTTCCATGATTGAGAGAGAGAAAACTTTTTGGCAAGTTATCTGTGCACATTCTACCAGAGTAAAGTGCACTATCTTGGCCACGTAATTTCAGCAGATGGGATAGCGGTAGATCCTGAAAAGATCAAAGCAATAATGGAATGGCCCACACCATAGACTATGATGGAGGTTAGAAGCTTTATGGGGCTGGCAAGATATTATAGAAAATTTGTAGAAGGATTCTTGACAATTGCAGCACCCATAACCTTGTTATAGAAAAAGGGTAAGAAGTTTGATTGGATAGATAAATATGAACAAGCTTTCCATGTCTTAAAGGAAAAACTCATGAGAGCACCAATTCTGACCATACCTGATCCAAATGGTCATTTCACAGTGATAATAGATGCTTTTGGTGAAGGTGTGGGAGGAGTGTTGATGCAGAATGGGAAAGTGGTGGCATATGAATCAAGGAAGTTAAAGCAGCATGAGTTAAACTATGTGCCTTATGATCTCAAGTTGGATACCATTGTTCATGCACTCCAAATATAGAGGCACTACCTCTTGGGTAAGCCATTTGAGCTAAAGACAAATCACTTGGGGCTCAAATATATCTTCACCCAACCTAATCTCAATGCATGATAGAAAAGGTGGTTAGAATTCCTTAGTGAGTATGACTTTGGAATTGAGTATATAAAGGGAAAGGAGAATAGGGTCATAGATGTTCTTAGAAAGAGACGACATCTGGCTACCATGGTGACTACTAGAACCAATCTAAGGCAACAGGTAATCCAAAACTTGCAAGGGGATGAGCACTATGAAGGGGTTAAACAAGCATTAGAAGAAGACCCCTCAGATCATTGATTTGATGGGTATGTAATAGAGTCAGATGGGATTTTGAGATACCAAGGGAGAATGTATATCCCAGATTCAAGTGAGTTGAGGAAATTGGTTCTTCAAGAGATCCACAGTGCACCATATTCTGGACACCCAAGAGTGACCAAGATGATGGAAGGGTTTAGACCATTGTATTTTGGCCTAAGCTTAAGAAGGACGTGACTAAATTTGTCGCATGATGTTTAGAGTGTAAATGCATCAAGGCTGAACATGTCCATCCTACAGGAATACTTTATCCCCATAGTGTTCCTGAGTATAAGTGGCAAGTGATTAGCATGGACTTTATTCAGGGATTGCCCTTGTCAAAGAAGAGGCATGATGTCATCTTAGTGGAGGTGGACAAAATGACAAAAGTGTGCATATTCATGTTTACTTTTCTGTCAGTGATTTCAACATTTATCTATTGCACATAGTAATCTTTTGGCTACATTGCGTCGTTATTCGATGTTTACTTCATTGTGTATATACATGTTGGAAATGCAATTAGTCATCATTTTGGGTATATAGCTTAAAGCATGATTATTTTCATAATTTCTTTAATTATATATATATAAAGAGGGATTATGCATGCGTAGAAGGGAGAGGCGGCCTGATTTTAGGTGCCTAATCTGCTGAGAATGGCATAGTTATATTTTAAAACATTTAAACTTAGGATAGAGGAATATTATTATGACTTGCATGAGATTGAAAAGGAGGAGAAAACTATGGAAATCCCACGCATGGGAGAGGCATGGTGGCCAAAATAGGCCATATGGAAATCTAATGGAAAAAGCTAAAAATAAGAGAATTTAGGGCTCTATTTTGGGATGCCAAAAATAGGGTTTGTAAACACTTTTTAGGAGGAGTATATAAAGAATAAAATGGCAGAGGGAATTAGGGGAAAAACACAACCATTAACACAGTAATTAGAAGGAAAAAGAAGGAAAAAGGAGGGCAAAAATAAGAGAAGATCATAAACAGAAAATAGAAAAGAAATAGAGAGGAAAGAAAGCAAGGAATTGGAAAAGATAAGAAAAAAGAAGAAGACAACTCCCTTCACTGAATAGCGATCATCTAGGCACATAGAGGTTCTCTTCTTATTTTTTGTATATGAGCATTAAAAACATATAAATTTGTGAAGGAAAAACAAGTTCTTAATACTATATTTTAGATTTCATTATTGCAAAAATCTGAAATGGCATATAAAAGAGATGTATTTAATTGATTTCAATTGTTCTTATACAACCTGTATGATCCTTATCTGATTTTATCGGATATATATATTCAAATGGCGGTATAAAACCTTGTTTGACACAAAAATATGGTTGTTATGCTATCCACATCAATCTGAGATTGAAAATGTGACTATAGTTTCCTTTTTGGCATTAAAACAATGATGTTATGTAAGAAAACACTATTGTTACCAAAAAATACACTGCTATTTTAAATGATTATACTAATGTCATAAACCATATGAAATTATTTTGTGGCTAAATAGGCATATGAGATAGGGTTTTGCTGGAGCGGAGGCACAAGTTTGTTTCCTATTTGTTCTTCTTTTTGGCCACTTCCAGCAGATGGTTCTAGTGGCCTAGGGTTTAGTGATGGATGCCCTCTTGTTTCTCTTTCTTATGTTGGTGCCATTTTTTGGTGCCTACTAGTTATCCATGTTGGTTATTTAGTTGCCTGTCGGTTGTCGTTGTTTAGTAATGCTTTTGTTGCCTTCCTTCTTTGGCAAGGAAGGAAGCTTAGCTTTATGCTGCCTATAATCTCTTTTTGGGTTCTTTCCATGTTGTTTCGAGGTGTGCCTTTACCCCACCCACCTCTTTTTTATAAAAATGTATTAATTATCTTTAATTAATATAAGGATACATGCATTTTCATGAAAAAAAAAAACCTTGCTATATAAACCTTGGATAAAGAACTAATTTCTGTATGCAAACTTTTGAGACCATTAGAAAACTAAAATGATAGTAAAAACAATTGGGAACAACAAACACTATACTGAAATTATGTAAAAAAACTCCATTTTCAGCCTCCATAAGTAATTTTTATGCTTTTATTGGATAGGAAAATTATAGACAAGGATTTTATATATATATATATATATATATATATATATATCTGTGTGTGTGTGTGTGTGCCAATATAATGTCTATATTGCATATATAACCATTCACATGGCTATACAATTCCTTTGTTGAATTGAAATGAGTACTGTCATGCTGATTCAAAATACTTGAGATCAAAAGTTCTTCCCGTCATTGTATTTTAAAACCTATACATTGTTGGGATAGCTAAATACATTGTTGTAGCATGCATATGCACTACTACATCAAGTGTATGTACTGCTGATCTAGCCTGTTGTACATTGTTGTTCTACCTCTTACAACGATGTTCCAAACATATACAATGTTGATCCAAACATGTAACTGCCGTTATAAACTTTTGAGATCATTTTAGAGTGGAATACAATACCAAAATGATTGATTTATCTCATGCATTATATTGATAGAAAGAATTGTCTTAATTTTCCTTTTGAGTCAAAGAGAAGTGATTGAATGTCTTTGAAAGAAACTATTTGCCTTGTGATTGATATGATAATTGGAAATATGGTTTTAGGTATGCTGAAATCAAACATAACGATTTGTTTATTTCTTAAGTCATACTTGCATGAAAATGAATATTTAAATATAAAAATAAAACTAAATGCATTGCTTGATATGCTTTGAGTGTTTTGGGGAAAGATAACTTCTGGGACGGGTGCCAAATGAGGAATAACAGAGACATAGGCTTTCTTTTTCAAAACCTACATTACTGTTATAATCGGTTTCATACATTGATCAAAGTTAACTTTTAGACCATTGAAATAGATGGAATTATGCCTAGTTGTTTAATTTCTCTACCTCATCCTATTATTGAGATGCTGCATTCATGATTAGTAATGCATGTAGGTTAATAGGCATGCACCAGATTCCATCTTGCTTATTGTTATAGATTGCTAGGCTCTTCATGCAGGGTCAGTGATCCTTCTTGTTGAAGGATCTGGGGAAGTGTATGCTTTGTGGTTGGGTGGAAAAGCACCCAATCCATGTTCTCATCTTTGGCTTGCAAATGGCAGACTGACTCATCAATAGCTAGAGAGACTCTTGGATTTGAATGACATTACTGATATTTCATACTTGTATTATATTGAGATTCCTTCATTGATGATTAGGACAATTGGATGGGCTATTATAAGACTAGGATGTATAGATATTCAAAATTTGTAATAATATGAGCTTCTAATTGGTTTATATTTGTTTTCACATGAAAACTAATATTATGAACGAAAGATGTATATATTTGTTGTTTTATTTTGAGGATTATAAACTTCAGTTAATCTTTGACTATGGTTAAGTTAATGGAACTTTTAGGACCTTACACTTCGAGGTTTCAAATATGTTTATGTGAGTTCCTTGATAATGCATGTTGAGTTCCGTCAAGAAGGATGTTATAATATAATGTAGTTATGATACTTGATACCATTGATTCCAATATAGTAGGACATAATTTGGGGCCATATTAAGGTATGGCATAACTACTGTTGGGTGAAGACACATTGATTTGTGTTCGGATATGACTAGACTTATTTTATGTTGAGTATCATGTTATGCATATTTTTGTGTATGGATTGATTTTGAAAATATTAGTAAGCTTTGGAATGGAATTGGGTGAAAATTGAACTTGACCTTTGTTTGATAACCTAGATATAAGTGGGAACTAGGGTTGCTTGGGTTAAATGTATATACATAATCAACTCAATATCCTATTAGTGTTAGCATGGTATAATAGATAACTATATTATATTAGGGTTGGTTGACATTAATAAAGATAGTGCTATTTTTTACATAGTGGGAAAGTTGAAAAGGATTGTAAAGAACTAATCTACATCACTTATCCTAGTAGATTGCTGCAAACACTTGAACTTGTGAATACTTTAGCTTTGTAAGTATTAAGGATTATATGATTTTGGTCACAATATGACTATGTGAACAAAGAGAATTATAGGTTGGTAGGTAATCAACCTTGCATCTATGTTAGGGATATGAACTTGTAAGGGTTCTAGCATATTTATGTTAAATTATAATATTATTGGAGGAGAGGTCTAAATTTGAGATCTTAGTGTCCTAAGCTGAAACATCTTTAGAACGAGATTTTTATATTGGGAACTTAGTTGGGTTCCCTTGCGTACTATTAAGCATTAACAATTGTTGGGACTCATTAAAAGGAACCTTGTTTTGTTATGTAGCAATAATCAATGAAACTCTATGACCTGTGGCCTTGTTTTAGAATGGGTGTTGCTAAATGGTGGTTTGTTACATTGTTTGGTTTTAATCATTGCTATGGTTTTACTTCTATTGTATTCTTTCTATTTTCTTTTCCATTAGGAGGTTACTTGAGTGGTTATGAAACCTTGAGGGTAGGAACCTATGTATATAACCCTTAATATATTAAGTGAGGAGAACTACATGTGACTTTGATCCCATTTGGAAGCAGGCATATAAGCAGTTCTTAGGTGAAGGATGCCCTTGGACTTCAAGCCTGTACAGGAGGGGTTTAGGGAATGACTCTAAGGTATGAGTGTTTCTAAACTCAATCAACCTTCCCTCTTCAATATGTTTAAGCTTGAGGCTTAAAATACATTTGATGGCTATGAACTCACTTTCCAATTAATAAGAACTAACTATCTAGGCCTAAGATGATAAAAGACACTTTGTTGTCATCAATCTTACCTACTCTGAGCATAGTGGATTTTGGCTTCCATAATATACTTAAATCTTGATGAACTTTAGATTTACTATCATCATGGTCACTCTCTAATGTGAATGCATGAGAATGACACTAGACTTGTTGGGACTAAGATTATTAGAGTTTTTGGTGATGAACACTATAGCATTGTGTTTGGGCTCAATGATAAGTATAGGTTCAGGTACTGGTTAGACTCAAGACCATAGATAGGTCTATTCTTCTAAGAAATAAGTGTATGATAAACTTGGCCATGACATGGTTATGAATGAGTTGAGGGAACATGCTAATTTTGCATTTAATGTTGATGTTGAACTAACCCATTATGGTCTAATGTAGGTAAAGATTTAGTGGCAATTTGTCACCAAATGACAATTTTCTAACTTTTGGGGGATTTAAAATGGAGAATACTATTGGCTTTGGTAGTATGTTCTTTCACCCAAATTTGATTGTATTTTTGGGCTCATAGCTTCAAATCACTCGCAAATTGATATTTTAAAATCCTAGAATAGCAGTAGATCGCCATACTATTTATTATAGTTTGGTCCCAATCACTGACATATTATAGATGCAACTTTTAATTAGGTTTCAATCACCTCTCTTTTCACATAAATTATTGGCATAAGATGGTGTGATCACCAATGAAATTGTATGGAATTAGGGAAAGGGGGTGCGATCACTAGTGAAATTATAATCAATTAAGGGCAAACAATGGTGCATTCACTATTGATTTTATAATGAATTTAGGGAAAATGTGTAATATCACCATGCAATGATAGGTATATTTGGGAAAACATTTGTTATAGCCATTTAATTATAGGTAGTTCTTATAAATCATGGCCCATCACCTTAAAATTATAAGTCTTTTAGGGTTAATGTGTTTAATTGCCCATTGAACAATGTAGTATGACTATGTAGTATGGAGTGGTATTTATGCAAAATAATACTCCATTCACTCTTTCATCATAATAATGTGTGAGCTACTGAAAAGTTAGGGAATAGACAGGATGCAACTCAACTTTATTGTTCCATTCCTGGTGTGTAAAAAACATATTTTTTAATTTGCATTACATTTTGTATTATATAGCGTATGATTAATATCTATAATAATAGTTCTACTTCTCATGTGTACCTATGCTCCTTCATATTTGTCATGTGTTGATATTGAATTAAATATTTCTTTTTTACATAAACTGTATCAATGATACCTAATGCATTTCCTTCCAAATAAATTTAATGAGACAAACTGAAAAATAACATTTCAAATCAGGTCTGAAAATAAATTTAAATGTCTTCACCAAATTTTTATCAAATTTGACGAGACTAGCTAGCTAGTCTTACATAGGATTAACACCCAAAATCTGAAACTTCACCAAAAAAAATTCATTGATTTCTGATTTAAATAACATGTTATCAGATCTAAGATATTGATTTATAGAAGCAGCAAATGATACAACTTTAAACAACAAGATTTGGGCAAAACCCACAAAAACTATCAACACTGTCAATCATCAAAATACACCAAAAACACCCAAACTGATATTGTTTGATTTTCAGATGAAAAGTACATGAAATATGATCTAATAAAATTAAAATAACAACAGAAAACACCTACAAAACCTTAGCAGCAAACTACACAACCAAATCTTCACAACAAGTTGGAATACACATTAGGTAATCTGACCCACAAAGCCAAAATCAACACAACACTATCCACAACCCCCAGAGCTAATCTCTGGCACTAAGAAATGGAAATCTACAGCTACTACATAGAAAACAAAATAAAATAACAATAGAAACTCTTTCCAGTACTTCTGGAACCACCACAACAACACAAGAAGACCTGCACACACAAACAATTGAAACTACCAAAAACTACTGAATCCTTGAAGCTTTGTGCAACCTCTGGATGAAGCTACTCCTTGTGATCAAAGGGTTCTCATCCTCTGGCAACCTAAAAATCATGGGTTTTTGTCCACAAGCCTCTTTACTTCAATGGTGTTTCGTCCATTAAAGCCACAATATGCAAGTTTGAGAGAAAAATATCAAATCAACAATACCACCAAATGACTAAATTTTCATCTTTTGTATCAATATTTTGTGAGAGAGATGGGCACCCAATATTCCCACATTTTCCTTTGATTCCTTGCTATTTTTTGGGTATGACAGTTGTAATAAGTTGTCATACATTGTTCCCCACCACTTGTGATTTACCAATATTTTCAAAATCTTCATGTAAATGGAAACCTCTCATGGCACAAAAACCAACACTCCTTTTTGAGCCTCAAAATATTTAATTTAATATTTAATTGTCCTCTTGAAATAGATATTAGTTGGACAATATTAAATATATCCTCCTATGCTTGCCCAACTAATGCACGGAAGAATAAAATGGGTTAATATTGACCATTAATTAATTATTTTAGAAAGGGGACATGACAATAAATATATGTTAATGGTTTTTCCTCTGTGTCCCTTGCCTCTTTTCTATAGAAAAGTGAAAGGCCCATATTTTAGTTAACTCGCACCATCGAATCAAGCCAAATCAATGGTTTATGGGCCTACAAGGAGAAAATAAAGATGCAAAGATAAGGAGGCATCACCATTGGTCAAAAAATCTTACATGTTAGCTAGGGGTGCATAGTCATTTTATTTTAAAGGTCTGTAGACATGAATACATTATTAGGGTCCACATGTATAAATTTATCAAGAGCCTGTAGTATTAAACCCACATGTTTTATTTATCCCGAGACATCAGATCAAATTGCATCAATAGTTTTCGAGGATCAAACACAAAATTGAAGGTTATCCAATTAGGAGACAATGCCATTGGCTAGAAAAGGTGATGCATACATCATAAACCCCATAGTATTAGGTGTATAGGTTGTAGCTATAGGTGTATGGGTCTTAGCTATTGGGGCCTTCTTGTATAAATTTATTAACTTCCTGTAGTACTAAACAAACATCTTTTATTCATCCGAGGTCATCAAATCAAACTACATCAACACCTTATGAGCCTCAAATGCAGAAACAAAGATTATACAAGCTATAGACAATGCCATTGGCTACAAAATATGATGTCTTATTCATTGGGACCACAATATTTGGTGTATTGGTCATTGCTATAGGTGTATAGGTCATACCTACAAGTGTATGTGTAGAAGCTATAGGCGTCTAAATTTATTAAGAAACTGTATATCTAAATGATCATCTTTTATTTATTCTGGGTCATCAGATCAAGTTGCATCAATACCTAGTAGGGTTCAAAGGCTAAAATGAATATTATGTAGGTAAGAAACAGTGCCAATGACTAGAAAAGTTGATGTGTCAATCGACAGACCTGCAATATTTTATGTATTTGTCGTAGTTGTTGGGCCCCACTTGTAATGATTCTTTTATGCTAACCATTCATAATCAACTCATATTAATCAAATAAAGCCACATGTTTTATTTATTTGAAACTATTGGATCATTGTATGAATAGCTTGTGGGGCTCCAACGAGAAAATAAAGATGGTCAGAGCAAGGGGTAGTGGCATTTGCTAGAAAAAAGTGATGTGTCATATGTCACATCCTATAGTAATTTCATATTAAATTAAATGTTCTTTATTATAAATATTTTTAATTATTTTATATAAGCATGTTCATTAATATATTGTTTTAAATTATTACTTCTGTAAATTTTGATTATTTTTAAGAGCTTATAGCATTAAAAAATGTTAAAAGTTTTATTTATTTTGTAGCATACGATCAAACCACATTGACAAATCATGGTGCTCCAAGAATAAAATAAAGATAAGCAGAGTGGGAGGTCATGCCATTTGTAAGAAATAGTGACATCAAAATTGGTTGTGTGTGGAATATTTTTTATTAAATGTAAATGATTTAATTAATACTTTGATTCTATGTGATAGCGATAAAATATTAAAATACGTGTTGTCTTATTCTCTTTCTCTATAAGTAGGTTAATTTTCTTTATTTCATTTATTAGTGATTTACATATGCATAACACAAATATTTTAAATTTAGAACTTTGAGAACACTGCTTTAACACTTGTTATGTCAGAAAATGTCTCCCTAGGACTTTTTCGCTCCTATGTTTAGCTGTCGGGTCCTTTAGAAAGTATTTTAATCATCTTGCATATTTTTGTTAACTCTCGATGAGAAAACCCCAAAGTTTTATGACAAATAGGACCTAGAGGGTGCTATTAAGACAAGTCCTGATTGAAATAGTGAGGGAGGACTTAGGTGCCCACACCCTAGTCCTGCCCTATTTTAGGCAAAATCTAAATTCAAGTGTTTGTTATGTGACCATTAATTAGGTCTTATGCCAACACCTTAAGTTTGTATTACGAAATTCTTAGTGGGAATGAGTTTAGATGCATATATAAGCATGTTTAGGTATTCGTTTGTAAACTAGATGGATATTGCAAACTTGTGATCTTATGCTAAAGTGATTCAAGGCTTTCATTGTGTTGCAGAGTAGTGTTGTGTTGTCATTGTGTTTGTTTGTTGTAGATTTAGATTCATCCATCCATCTCCTCAAGGCATGTGTTGGCACTGTAAATTTTTGGTAAAATTTTAAGTGCATGCGATGAGCATTTTGATTGCAACTCTCAGAAAACACCCCTATCAAATCTACCTATGTGGCCTACTTTGGAGAATAGTATATTAATGCTAGTTGAGCTTCATGTAAAAACCACCAAATATCATACTCACATGACATAAGAGAGCCTGCTTGTCATATTTTAGATTCCCAGGATGTGATTTGATGAGTTTTTGAAGTTGCAAGTTGAAGGGTTTTGAAATAGGTTTTGTAGTTTGCACATTGTATATCTTCCAAAGTAGCCTTTTTTGGAAAATAATATCTTGTAACCAGACAATTTTCATGACCAAACCAATTGGTCCCTGTAATTATCCATACGTCATTCTACTCTTGTGCAAATTTTCAAAACCTCAGCTTCTCATTTGGTATTTTTCCTAGGTCCAAACCATATGTAATTTAGTTAGATCTGCTGACTACATATTGCATAGTTTACCAGAATGGCCTTCTATTTGAATTGGTATTTCACAACTGAGAAATCATCATGATATATGGATTGGTATTCTACATTCTCTTATCATTTATGTGCTCCTTGGTCAAGTTTCAAGATCTCAGGGTTGAGTTTGCTATTTTTAAGGGCCAAAAGTAAACTCAATTTAGTTGTTTGCACTGCTGGAAATTGTCAAGAAGGTCAATTTAGGAAGGTGATATTTTGACACCTACTGATTGTAATGAGAAAATGCTTTTGCAAGAAGGGTCATGCCACTTTCATATGCATGCTTGCCAATTTTTGTAGCCATTGGACATTGTTTGATACTTTTTTAGAGCTCAGGATTTTCATGGTTTGGACTATTTTTAGAATAGTATTTGGTCAAAACAACTCAGGTGGTCAATTCTAACATTGAATATGTTGCACCTCGAGATGAGTTTTTCCAAGAAGTTTGCTGCATAAATTCTTGGATCAGATATCTATATGCTTGTCCAAGTTTTAGAGTTTTTCAATAAGCTTCAATCAGTTTTTCAGGCTAGGTCTTGGTATAAGATTGGATGATAATACTTTAGTGTTGACTCTAGTACCATTGATGAATGATTCAAATCTAGTTGAAATATTCCTAGACATCCGCTACTTTTCTCTAAATAAAATAAGATAGTTTTGATGGGATGGTTCTTGAGAATAGTGATAGCAAGATGGAGATAAAGCCAACCTTGAAGGTAATAGTCAGAGAAAGTTTGAATTCAAAAGGTGGATGTAACTGATTGAATTTGGACGAGTCATTCACAAGTCATTTGGGCATTTCTCATTTATATTGGGTAACACATGGGCCTCCTTCTCCCAAAAAAATAGTTGTCCATAGTCTTCTGGGAAGGAGAATCAATTTTTACTTGTTCACAATGGTTTCATCACCAATTATGTGGTTTTGAAGGAGACTCTACTTCAACATGGTTTTGTGTTTAAGTCAGGTTGCAAAGTTACAGATTTCCTAATTCTAGAGGACTTATCTATTGGTGAAATTCTAAGATCTCCAACAGTAACTAGGTGGAATATTGATGAAGACATTGATTTTTCGATTGAAGATAATTTTAATTCTTCTATTGTTTGTATTGAGGAAGACAGCACAACAGTCTCTTGAGCTGAGGATATTTCCACTCAATGTAGCACATTGACTCTAGAAGTTATATCTGGACCTTTTTCAAGAGTTCATATTTCGCAACAGTTAGAAGGAATTCTCCACCTTTCTTTGTGAATTGGGAGAGTACCTCAAAATGATTTAGTGGTGAATGATCCTAAGGTTTCCAGAAAGTAGGTCAATGGATCGATATAGTTTAAGAAAAAAAAAAGATTTAACAGGTAAAAACATCGCTACTTCTATGAGTCCAAAAAGTGATGGTTTATCTATTTTGCAAAAGCAAAAGAAAATGTTGAAAAGCCCACCAACTTTGTGAAGGGAAACAAAAATTGTAAAGGAAAGAAGAATTACAGTGCCATGTTTGGCAGAGGAAATAAAGAGATCGAAATCTTCTTTGGCAAAGGAAAAAAAACCTCCAGGGTCCTTATTTTCAAAGGAAACCAAAGCTATGCAGAGAATAGAAAGGATTGAGGATCGCAAGAGATTGCGTGAACAGATAAGATATGCTCTTTTGGCCGTAGGGTGGAAAATTTATTTGAGGCCTAGAAAAGGAAAAAACTATGATTACAATGTTTACATTTCACCTTCAGGACCATCTTTCTAGTCACTTCCTAAAGCATGCAATGCTCTAAAAGGGAGTCTGGGGAAGAATGGTGAAATAGATGAAGAAATTTCTGGCCCATTCAAAGAAAGCAAAGAGTTAGAAACATCAAAACATATAAATAGAGGCACTGGAGGTGAGGGTAGTGCTTCAAACATGCTTGTGATTAAGGTATGTGATGAAGACCTTAGTTTATTATAGTTGTTAAGAACCCTCGAGCATGTGTTGACTGCCATATTGCAATGAAATTTGTCTCCAAGACTGTAGCAAGAGAAATTATTGTGAGAAATGTGAACCGTTTGCATCTTTTTAAACAAGGAAAATGCTCTGGTAGACATATATTCAAAATGTGGGCATAGAGACAAGGCGCCAGAACTATTTGAGTGTGGTGATTTTTGGCCCTTCCTTCAATACCTAGTTTTAATTCGTGCTTCAGATTTGGGTTGTCTCATGCTAAGGTGAGGTTCATTTGCACCTAGATATGAGAAGGTGTAACTTGCCACTAGTTTGAGAAGGGATGTGGTGCTTCCCTAAATTGATAGTTGCTATATACAAACTTGATATCGCCTGAGAATGATGACTTGTTCCATCCACTGGTCTAGCATGTGGAATTGAGATATTAGTCTAAAGAAGGTGCATGATCCTGAAGGATGACCCTTTTGAAAATGATCAATTAAGGATTGAGAAAATAATGGCCGAATGAAATCATAGTGAAAATGGAAGATCAAACAATTCCTCAAAGAAAAATTGAAGAATAGGTGAATCATTTTCTGCATGAAAGTTTTTTCCCGCGGTCCCGCAAGAGCCAAGTAGGTATGGTGCAGTATTGCAGTGACTCCAAGGGAAATTACGGTATTGCAGTGACTCCAAGGTGTTTCCCACATTCCCGAAAAAATCCTAAAGGCCAGTGCTGGCTAGCGGTAAGCTTCCCACTGTCTTGCAAAGGGAATTTAATAAGGGTGCAGGTGAGCAATGCATTCAATGAGTGGTATTGCGGTGGTGTTAATAGCTATCACACACTCCTACAAAGGAAAAATAAAATATGTGTGGTGGTGCAGTGGAATAGAATAATCAAATGAGGGATAAATATTTTGCACGCATAGGAAGGGGAAAATGTATCCAAATAAACATATAATGCACAAATATTTTCACGGGATTTATAAAACTTTTGCAGCCCATGGAGTTAAGTGAGAATAAAAATCTAGGGGTGGGTAATTATTTCTTACCCATGGGATATGTTTTCCACATTGGGTGAAAATGCATATGGGTAAATCTAAGTATGAATGTAGAAAGGGAATATTAATAATCATTATGACTATTATTGCAAAAATATATGGGTGAAATAATTGTTCACAGGGATACAAGGTGAAAGGTGATAAAATAATTATTTTTTGATTGCGAAAGAATATGAAAAGTTGTATCAAATGGATATGTGAAGGGTCATAACCCTTGAAAATGTGAAGTATATATGATAAAAATCAACAAAGAAAAGGGGATTAGATAGAGGAAAGAAGGAAGGGGCCGGACAGAACAGATTGGTGTACTTGTCAAAATTTGGGAAGAGAATGTACAGAAATGTATTTGATCTAAAAATGGCTTTAGCTGTTCATTGATTTTAATGACAATAAACCGTCAGACTGTCTCCATATTATTTTCATTCATCATATGAATCAATTTGGCAAGTTCTTATTAATTTTTTGTTGCATATTAAATGTTTCTGTGTGATATGTTTAATGGGTTCACTCAAGTAGGGATTAAATTATCTTGAACATGTTACTGTGATTTAAAGAATTCAATTAGGATTAGAAAGAATCATTTTCATGGTTGAATTACTTGCATGTTTATGCAAGCCATAAATAGGAAAAGTGTTGAACAATTAGAGTTTAAGGCCATTGGATGAGCAAATGTCATTAAGCCTCCATAGCCCAACAAATAAAGCACCAATCAGATGTTATGCTCTAGATGAAATAAAATCATTGTACATATTTTGATTTTCTATTTATAGGAGTAACAGATAGAGTAGTTGAATAAATCTATTTTCAAATTTCATGCCATTTTGAATTTGGATAAAGAGGGTGCTTTAATTGGCAAAATTGTACATAATCTACTTAATCATCACCAATCAGTATTGGAGAATTCATATTTAGTGGTGATAAGAAGGTACACCCACCTAGGTGAAGCAGAGCCTGAAGTGTAGGGAATTCCAAACATCTTGGTTGATTCCATCAATTAGCCAAATCAGTTTTAGAACTTGATCATAAAGCCTGGCATCCTTTTAGGGTTTTGCAAACTGCAGATTTGAGAACCAACAAATTGGTGACTCTATTGGGGAGACATGAATGATTATCATTGGGAAGAGTCAAGAATCACAGGGTGAAAATTATAAATTAAAGTTTCAAACCTTGATAAAGTTTTGTTTCAGTAAGGGTGAATTGATATATAAATGACTCTGCTAGAGAAGACCCAAAAAATGAAATTCATTCCTCTTTGAAAGAGGTGGCGACTTTGTCAAGAACCTGATGAGAGAATGGCACAAAGTGAGAGGCAAAAATTGATAAGAAAATATCAAGAATTGGAGCAAGAGCTGATTCAGTTGAGGGCCCATGTTATTTCAAATGTACCACAATACAGACCTGATTGTATTCATCCTATTGGAGGTGCTTATCATTTTCCCCGTGGTCAAGGAGGAGTAAAAATTCAAAATTAGGGATATGATCAACACATGGGGCCATATCAGTATCAATATCATGCTCCATTTCAAAATATACAAGATAATATGTATTACCTTGGAGGTGCTTACCAAAATATGCATCAAGGTATGCATCAACAATATTAGCAACATGGATATCAATATCAGCAATATTAGCTTTATCACTTGAACAAAATCCATTTTTAAAAAGACATCACAAAACTACAACATTTCTAGCCACTTTTGATTAGTCAATAGAGGAAATATGTGCAAGTGAAGATTTGAATGAAGATGAAATTGTGGAAGGCCAACTCTTCACCTTGCAGGAGGACTGCAATATTGAAGACACTATTGAGGACACATTGCCTGAAGAGTGCATGATCAACAATGAGGCAAATGAAGGAGCAGGTCCACCTAGAAGTGAACATGAAGCACATCCATTGATAGATACAATTGGTGAAGAAGACATATGTACATTTGAGAATGATTTCCAATGTTTTTCATGCTCATTGTATGATGAAATGATAGAAGAAAATAAAATGATATCTTGTAAAGATGATGGAAGTAGAGAATGTGTCAACAATGATGTGAATAAGGAGGCATGTTCACTCAGTAGTGAGCAAATTTCAGATTTGTTGACCGTGGAATACCAGAGCTATGTACATGAAAATGGTCATGAGCTTCTGTGCCTCGCTCACATAAACTCTAACAATGATGGATATGCTGAAAGTGTAAATGCTGATGCAAACTTAGAAATTTATTTTAGTGACACAGGGATGGATGATGATTGTGAAATTCATTGTAGTAGTGGTCAAAGTCAAGATGTTCTAAATGCAAAGTCTTATGAGTGTCTATTTTCTGATCTAAATAAGAATGTATATGAATGTTTCTCTTTCCATATATTGGAGGATTGTTTGCATAATTCTCAGGGTTTGCAGTAGTGTGATACCAGCTATGAAGCAACATATGAGTGTTTCAATTTCTTAGTCTATTTGGAAAAACCTTCAGTGAAACATGATGATGAAATAGTCAATGCTAGATGTTTGTCACATGGTGATGGTATTTTTCAAGTTGTGCTTGATTGTGAGATACAGTCTGATGGAATTGATGTTGGTATGGGAGAATACAGTAATATGTTTCAGAATGCCAGTGGCAATGTTTATTTTCAAGCTTGCAATGATAGTGCTTTCTAATTTGACTTGATGCAGTTAGATGAAAATAAGGTGCATGACAAAAGTAAATAGAAGCCTTTTCCTTTTTGGTGGCCTTGTACCATCAATTGTGATGTGATTTTTCAAATCATACCAATTCAGGGTAGAGAAGGAGTTGGACTCTATTACCAAATGGAATAAAACACTCGGTCTGCTCCACCAGAGATCTAAATTCTTGTTATGCCCACAAAGGGCATACATCCCCAGATAGAGCCACTATTGACACTGTAAATTTTTGGCAAAATTTTAAGTGTTTGTGATGAGCATTTTGCTTGTAACTCTCAAAAAACACCCCTATCAAATCTACCTATGTGGCCTACTTTAGAGAATAGTATATTAATGCTAGTAGACCTTCATGCAAAAACCACCTGGGACCATACTCACATGACATAAGAGAGCCTGCTCGTCATATTTCAGATTCCCAGGATGTGATTTGATGAGTTTTTGAAGTTGCAAGTTGAGGGTTCTAAAATAGGTTTTGCAGTTTGCACATTGTAAATCTTCCAAAGTAGCCTTCTTTGGAAAATAATATCTTGTAACCGGACAATTTTCATGACCAAACCAATTGGTCCCTGCAATTATCCATACCTCAATCTACTCCTATGCAAATTTTTAAAACCTCATCTTCTCATTTGGTATTTTTCCCACATCCAAACCATATGTAATTTAGTCAGATCTGATGACTACATATTGCACAATTTACTAGAATGGCCTTCTATTTGAATTTGAATTTTACAACTGAGAGATCTGTTGTCACATGAAATTGCACCCTGCTTGAATTGGACTCCAAGCATTCCAATGACACAATGGGGATGATCTCTAAGTGTGGGACCTTGCTAAATGAGATCAAACCTTCGGAGAAGGACGACTTCCTTGTCTAGTTATCACCTAAACTATTGAATTTTGGGTTGGAAATGAGATAAAAGCTTGAAAACAAGGGTGATACACCAGACAGACTAAAGAAACTTTCATAGAACTGGAGGATGCACAACACAGCTAGATATAGCAAGCAGGTATACACAGAATAGATGATTCTAGTAGAGGCAAGAAGCAAAATGATTGAGAGGAACAAAGAAATTCACAGACAACCATATGCAGATTCACACAGAACTAGAAAATCAGCAAAAGGTATGATAACTTGCATATATTCAGTAAGAAGGCAAGGTTACAGTAACTGAAAACTCTGCTTGGAAACATAAAAGCCTTAATGCCAAAAAGTCTCCAACCCTTTTTACATCATAAGCCTCAGCTTATATAGCATCTTCATCTAACCTAAGTCCGATACCCAATTCGCTCAGAGAGCTATAATCAAAAATATCTTCCTAAAGGGATGTCCACCTACCAGGAATAATAGTGCTAAAGGATCTAGAACAGGGGTAGGTTAGGAGATATTTAGAATCATTAATGCGAGCAGCTTACTCCTTGATCTTCCACACCCAGGTGGTGAAGAAAATATCTAAAACCAGGCAGTGGAAAGATATTTCTGATCATTAATGCGAGCTGCCTCCTCCTGTGCTGCAATGAATGCAGGAAATATCTTCACCAACTCAAAAAGTCACTGCTGAAAAAGTCCACTCAACCGACATGAAGATCCAAATCAAAACTAGATGTGAGAACCTTCCTAAAGACTTCCTGCCAAAAGGTCATCATCTTGATATTTTCAAATTTCTACGGAAACTAATTATCCCACATGCACCCGGAGGCGACATCTTCATCACTTTATAAGCTAAGCCTGATATAGAATGTCACCCCGATATGAAATATCCTCCTGATGCAAAATATCCTCCTCATTTCTGGGTGACGTCATCATCATATTAGGGTAAGGCGATATTTGGCAGAAAGGATGATATTTGTATGGTACCTAATATTTGGAAATATCATCCTCCTCCTGAAGAAACCTAATGATGATATTCAACCTCATCGGCATAAACCGATGCATCAGAGGAAGCTCCTCCTACTCTGCCAACCTCATATGTTTCACTAGTGATCCAGATGATCGTGTCCGCAAACATCCTAATGACGTCACCATCATGTCGAACATCAGGATGATCTTCAAATACTAACTGGTGTTACGAAAAATATGACCCCCTGCGGGTTATGATAACATCATCATGATATTCAGGGCAGGATGATATTCAGAAATATCACCTCCCACAAAATATCAAGTTGCACTGTAGCCTCATCGTAAGATCGGGGTGATCTTTGGAATATGACTGATATTTAGAAATATCACCCCCTGCAGAAAAGCATGAAACTGTGAAATAAACGGACATCGCCCTAACATAGGAATGATGTCAACAGCATGTCGGGCGATCCAGCGATCATGAAGTGAAAACATAACATCAGGATGATCTTCAACTAAGATCACCCGATATTCAAATGTGATGACCCCTCAGAAGATTGGGTCATACTAAGCAACTTCGTAGCACCAACATCAGGATGATCTTCAACTAAGATCACCCGATGTTAAAATATCACCTCGATACAAAAGATCAGGTTGGCAGAAATATGATGACCCTCGCAAGAAAGATGATCTTCCCCCAGAATGGATCTGGATGACGTCAGCGGCATATGACTTGGTTTATTATTGCAGTTACCATGATGTCATCGTCATGTTATTGGATGAGGGAAAATAGTTGGAAGATAGGGTAATATTTGTAATATCAGGTGATATTGGGAAGATCAGGTGATGTTCCAATTATCACTTGATGTTCGAAATATGACCCGATATTTGAAATATCACCCTTCTTCCAAATATCAGGTTTGACCAGGCTTATGACCCTGCATAACTTCCTCATCTTAGCGAATTTCAGGGTGATGTAAAAAACAAACCTGCCTATTTTTCCAAGCTCTTTCACATGGTAAGCCTCTTCAGGCAAGTTTTAGATTTTGAAATTAGGTTAAGACCTCAGGATCATAAATATGGCTTTCATGGGGATATGCATACTGACTGATCTTGCTTGAATTACTTTGACTCCTGCTAGAGGAAAAATAGGTCAACAATTTGGCGACCTCTATAGGATGTTTGCCTGCTAAACATTAGATCAGTGGCCTTAAGCATCCATTGGGCATGGAGTCAAGTTTAAAACATGCTGGGAAACTGGAAACTACCTCCAAAACACAAAAAGGGGAAAAGGCCTGCTTTCTCCTAATGACAAAGTAGCCTGTACAGAAGCACTTGGGAAAAGGGAAAACTAAAGCAGAAATGGAACCTACTCTAATCCTAAACTAACCAATCAGACATGACTTCAAACAAAGGCATTAACTGGTTCTTGAAAGTAACTGCCCTTCCTTAATAATTTGCAATCTTCATCATGCATGTGGGCAGTTAAAAAGGGATGAAGGGGGAATGGGCATATGACAAACTGATAAAACACCCCCCAAAAAATGGAGATAAACTCACCTATCCACCTGGACTGATTGTTGATGTTGTTAGCTTATGGTGAATAAATGGGTTGATCCCACTCATTTTGATGCTCAACTTCATGCGTAGAGGTAAGCATGACAAGTGGTGACTCCTCTTTATGTATCCCTAGCTGGGCTAGATGCCTGATTGGGCATCCCCTTGAAATGACATGTAAATCATGTTTGATCTCATGTCTCTGCTCTGATTCTTTATCTTCTTGCTATTCTAAAAACCTCAGCTCCCCATTTGGGATGATGGTGTCCTCCATTTTGCTCTCATGTTGCTCTTGTGTGTGGAACAACTGACTTGGGACCTCATGGTTTTGTCCCTCTTTCTTCAAAGAATCCAAGAATTCCTGCATAATGTCATCATGGCTGCATTCTTCAAACCTTTCTATTTTTTGTTCATGGCTGTCCCTATTCATGACTAAGGCTGGACCAGAGAGAAGACAATTTGAAATCTTAGAAATGATATCATTATCTTCATCTTGCATGATAGTTTGCCATATTGATTCCTCCTCTATGGTCAAAGGAACATCTTCTTTCACTAGGATAGCGAGTAGCTCATCAAAACTATCAGTTCTTAGAAAATTTTTACAAACAGCTGGCCCAAGCTCAAAATTCCCATTACTACTCAGAGAAGTGCCCTCCATTTGAAGCTTTTCTTCTTCTATAAAAGAAGGCAAAAGTTTAAATAATGAGGTAGCCTCCTCCTGCAAACTTTTATTTGTTATATCAACCTCAAACTCTTCTGCACAACAGAAAGGAAGTTCCTCCAACAAACTAATATCTTGCAAATTAGCTTCATCAGCCTCAACCTATAGCAAATTATTATTGTTTTCAGTGTTCTCTTGCTGTTGGACATCCACAACCAGCTGATCAAATTCTTCTTCTTCAACATAATCAGGTAGCTCATGAAGAAGGGTAGCATCATTCACTTCTGAACTGACATTATCAATACTCACAGGTGCAATAGGTTCAAACAATTATATCTTTGTGAGTGTAGGAACAAACTACTCCTCATTGGTTTTATCTTCTTCAACCTCCTCTTTTGGCTCATCTTTCCAACTATCTTGGTAGACAACTTGCCCACCCTTGAGGATTGGAATAACATCAGGGAAAGAAGCCTGAATAACTCCTTGAAATTCTTGCAGAGGAGAGAATTCTGGACAAATTTGTTCCTGGGGAGTGATAATTTGAGTTTGCACAGGAATAGGGACTTGTGAAGGGATATAGGCATTGAAGCCTGGAAACTTGTGGAGTCTAGGTTGCTCTTGTTGTAGTGGATGAGGCCCTCTAAAACTTGGAATATCCAATTTAGGACATTTAGGAGGCCCTACTTGCTTGAAGCTTGGTATTCTGACTTTGGAACTCTCTTCTTCATAGAATGCATTTGGAAAAGTGAGGGCTGATTGAGTTTCCAACTTTTGATATGGAGCCAACAAAAACCTATTTTGCTCTTCTTCTATTGGCTAAATGCTAGGGCATGCTTCCGTTTATATGTTTGGTGAAGGGTTTTCGCAGGGTGGAAGAGATGGCCCTTTCCAACTTGGAACCTTCAAGGCAAAGGGATGCCTAAAACTTGGGATTATGATAGGCTTGGATTCTACAACCTTTTCCTCCTCTTGATTTTGAACTGGCATGAGAGGATCGGCCTTCACAAGATTTGGCATTTTATAACCAGGATGGTGGGCCCAAGAAGGCTGCCATAACATAGAAGCCTGAGCCACCTTCATAGACTCACCTTGGTTTAGGGAATGGACCTGCTTGAAGTTGGGAGTAGGGGAGAAACTTTTTGTTTGCATGTTCAAGCGTTCCTCTTCATGCACTCTTCTATTTTCTATCTCCTGCTGATGTAAACAAGCCTGATGTGCAAGCTCCTCTTGCTGCATGTTATACTGTGCTTCTCTATCTATTTCTAAAATTTGCCTTTGGTAATCCAGTAACAAACTCTCTAGGCTACCCAAATCAGCATCATTTTGGGGCTGACTAGGGAGGTTGCGTGCCTAATTTTGAGCATAAAGGGTTTTACAAGGTTGGCTATAAGAATGAACAGGCTGCAAATAAGGATGGACCAGAGTGGTTTGAAAATGTTCTTGCTGGTATTGCTGACTGCAATGAGGAGAGGGGTTGTTTAGAGTGAATTCAGAGGCATTGGGGGCCTGGTATTGGTGATATGGGGGCCAATAGCCTGAATTTTCATGGAATGGAGGTGGATAACCATTGTGGTGTTGATAACTAGACATTGCAAGGGTAAATCATGAACATAGGCAAGTCTAGATAACAAGTTAGGAATGAATATAGATCACAGGGTCTTGAAACAATAGGATGGGAGTTAAGACATCAGAATGTAGACACCCTAAAATGACCGTGTCGTCAAATCACTTGCATTCCATTATCTGTCTAATCACTTGCATTGCAAACGTTAATTAAATAATCTAATTATTTAATTAATTATCATCAAATTCTTCTAAATCTCCTAAATCCAACATTAATTAAATAAATCCTCTTTATTTAATTAATTAAATTAAATTCCTCTATATTCTTCCACAATTAAATAATTTTAATTATTTAATTAGATCATTATCCTCTTTCCAAAAATCACATCCACATTAATTAAATAAACCCAATTATTTAATTAATTCAACAAATTCCCTCTTATCTAAAATTAAATAATTCTTAATTATTTAATTAAATCAAAAATCATTCTCCCAAAATCATGCACAACAATTAAATAAATTTATTTATTTAACTTGCTTTTCAAATCTTCTAAATTAAATAATTCCATTTATTTAATTATTTCTTCCAAAAATATCTTCTCTAAATTTAAATAAATCAATTATTTATTTAAATTGCTTTTTCTTCTAATTTGAGTTATCTCTAAAATAACTCAAAGCTTTCTTGCTCATTAATTAAATATTTCTATATTTAATAAAGCAAAATATCTTCTTTTCTCATGCAAATCTCTTCTTCTTGTTTTAAATCACTTAACTGATTGCTTTATTCTTTTAATTGATTTATTTCTTCAGTTAACTCATTCTTCTATTCTTGATAACTCCTCTCATGCAAAAGCAAACAAGACACGTGTCTTCTCCTCATTCGTTGCACATTCCTTAACTTATCTCCTCCGTTGATTCTTCTGAATTATCTGGACCGTTGATCGATTTTCCTTGAAATCTATATAAACCCCCCTCATCTCCTTCATTGACCCTCTCTCTTCGATCGTATTCTCAGGCATACTTAACAGTGCTTCGAGCATACACAACGCGTCGATTGAGCACTATAACGATCTTTTGACATTGATCTCTTGAGCACTACACTTGCTTGTTGCAGCTATGGCTTTGCAATTTCATTGAGCAATTCTACATTCAATCCAAAGGAAACAACACAAATTTCGGTAAAAGTCTTTATTGCATTAATTATTTGTCATGGCTTTTATTTAAATTCATTTTCTTTATGTTATTGGATTCTTTGGTTTTATTTAGTTTAGAATAGATCGATTTTTCCATATACACATTCTGGCACGCTCAGTGGGACCCACTAATCCCTTGGTTTCTTTGAGAAATTTGTTTTTTTGAAGACACAGTACGGCACGGCGCTTACGGCACTTCACAGCGCTTCTAGCAGTATATTATAGTGCTTTTGCAGGAACAGTTCAGCGCCCTTGGCAGCACGGCCGCGCTTCTGGTAGCACAGAGAAGCGCTATCAGTAGAACAGAGAAGCGCTACTGGCGGTGTCATTAGGCGCTTTTGGTTAAAATTAGGTTTTTTGACTTCATTCGGGGTTTGCAGTGATTTCTCATTTCAGATCTGTCGTTCTGTCGGACAAGCTGTTATATTTGTCTTTCAGAACCTGATTTTTTGATATCTCCTAAGCTGATTTATTTAGGAATATCCTTGTTTCTAGTGCTAATCTATTGGTTTGATCCATTTTTTCTGAGTTTCCAGATTACACAACCCAGATCTATCAGATATCATCCTTCGAATAATAAGTCCACCATGAAAAGTTATTTTGACCTGGTTATTGTTAACAAAACTAATATTTTATGTATCTGAGACAGAACAGCGTGTTTGGCCACATAGTATCGCGCTCTCGGTTACACAGTGAAGCGCACCTGGATATTTTACAGCGCTTTTGGTATTATCGTTACACGCTTTTGATATTTATCACAGCGCTTTTGGAACGACAGTGAAGCGCTTCTGGTTATTGTTCAACGCTGTTGGCTATATTCTCTGACGCTTCTGGTCTGTATTACAGCACTCCTGGAACACAGTAGGTCGCTTCTGGTAATGTTGTTCAGCGCTTTTGGTCAAAATTGATTTATTTTTGCTAACTTGTGAATTTTTGGTGGAACTAACGGAATTGCTGCAGCTTCTTATTACTCACACAGAGCCAATAGGTGTTTTTAACATGTTTATGCAGGACGAGCGTTGAAGACCCTTTTGTTTTACCTTACTAAGTCTTAGAAACACATTGCATGCTTAAAAGGAGTAATTGAACAAATCTTTTTTGCAAATCTAAGTCTTAGGAACATACTGCTTTTCTTAAAGGGACAATGGACATGTATGAACAAACACCTCAATTTTCTAAAGGACAATGGACATGAATGCCAAACACTTCATTTCATAAGGGACAATTTACAACTACAAACGTGTGTGTGCCTAGTTTAGTTGCACCTTATTTTTCTTATAACGGGACAATTGAACCTTTGTTTGACGTGTTTGCTCTTACTTTTCTGTACTTCCTTTAGAAGGGCCTGCTTTTGGATTGCGATTCATCCAAAAGGGACGACCCTAAGCGGAGTTTTCCTTTGAACCGCTATATAAAAGGGATAAGGTGAAAGCCAAGTCCTAATCGACGTCAGCCTTACCTTGTGATGCCAAACTGAAAAGAGGTGTACTAGCCCTTTGTGGAAACGATTTTCACATTGAGCGAAGTGTTTGAAACTCTTAGTAGGATTGGTTAAAGCTTTTAGTAGCTTGTCGCATTGCTCGTAAGGCATTGGTCCCTCAAAGTCACTAAGAACCAATTTAGATAGAGACTACCCGACCTACCTCCGAACATTGCGGTAATCATCAGTGCAAGGGAAATCGATTTAAACTCTTAAGACACTCACCATTGGCTCCCTTGAGAAGAGATAGTATTCCCTCATACATAAAGCTCTTGTGACCTACTTGAGCTTTCCAAGGGGAGGGTGAGATATCCCTACCTATCGTCTCTCGCAAAGATACTAAATATCTGACACCTTTATGGAATGCTATTTTTATCGACGGAGTATTAAGCTGTGAGCTGATCTACTGCAATGAAACCTTGTCTCTAGGGATAAAAAGTGCTTGTTATTGATTGCAACTGTATTAGACCTGTGGAAACATTGGGCTTGTTTGGAGCCTTGAACATACACTATATGTTGTGTCAGTCCTTGTGCCTTTTTTGACCACTTGTTTGCTGTGTTTTCTCTTGCCAAACCAATCCAATCAGAAACAAAAAATCTTGCCTTTGAAAAACATCAGACACTACTTCAGCGCCCCTGGTATTACAGCAGCTCGCCTTTGGTAATACAGTAGATCACCTTTGGATAGCAGTAACCTGCCTCTGGCAAAACTCTACTTCAGCGCCCTTGGTATAATAGTAGCTCGCTTTTGGTCACTGTAGCTCGCCTTTGGCATAGCAGTAACTCGCTATTGGCAGCTCAGTCCGTCGCCTCTGGCCCACAGTAGCACGCTTTTGGTAGCACAGTCCTGCGCCTCTGGTCAAACAGTATAGCGCTTTTGGTCCAGTACTTTGTGCATTAGAGTTTGTCCGTTTCTTCAAAGCATCTTACAGATTCCCAGCATTACATTGTGTCCTCAGTATTTCCCATGGTCACCACTAGGCTACAGCAAACTATGAAGTCTAGGCAAGTTGTCCCTAAGAAGCACAAGTCACCCCCTCGCACACCACAATCAGGTTGTCTCAACGTTACTCCCAAAGTGACTCCTAATACACCCCCGGCAAAACCAATCAGCTCTCCAAACATGCCCCACATTGAGGAACCAAGCAATCCTCATGAGGATAGAACCCCTTTGCTAAATGCACCGCAGTATACCACAGGCTTGCCTCCGGATTTTGTCCCACAAGGTTATGTCATAGATCAACCCCCATCTCAAGAAGAGTGACACTTTGAAATAGGTCAATCCTCTCAAGAAGATGGACAAGATCTTGACGAATTTATACAAGATCCTAGAGCTATAGCTGCCTTTGATAAAATCCTTAGTGAGAACCAGGATCATTTCTTTCGCTTGCTTGCAAAGCAAGGTGCCAAGTTACCTCAAGATTTTGATGTGTCCACTCTCAAGGAGAGCAACAACACCCAAGAAACCATACAAGCGGTGCAAACCATGTCCACGGTGACTACGCCCCTACCTACTCAAGGTTCGTAGTATAGGAATCCCCTTTTTCAAAATCCAACAAAGGAGAGGCCCGTATCACCACTTTTGACTCCTATGGAGATCTATCAAAACCAACAAGAAACTCTCCAACGGCAAGCAGAGTTAGCTAGGCAAGCCACCTTAGCTCGATCCAATGTGCAACCACCTCCTAAAGTGTCCATCCCAAGCGCAAGCGGAATCTTGGTTACCCCATCACGCGTAGGTTTCCCACCCAATTACAATCCGGGGAACACGTACGTAGCCATGCAACAAGGGTCTCAACAAATGCCACCTCCTATATCATCACACCTGCATGTCTCTCAACCAATTGGAGTCACACAGCCCCAACCACAACATTCTTCTACTCTCATCCTCAAGCAACCCCAACCGTCGCAAATCACTTCTACCTATGTTCCTCCACCACAACATTCTTCTACTCTCATCTTCAATCAACCCCAACCGTCGCAGATCACTTCTACCTATGTTCCTCCTCCACAACGTTCATCCACGCTCAACTTCTTTCATACATTACCTAGCCACTCGCAACATTCCCAACATCAGGTTTCCCAAAGCTATGTGCCACCTTCACAACCTAATCAAATGCACTTTAGATTTCCTCCCCCCAATACGTTTCTTCAACCATCGCAAAGCCAACATTCTTACCTAGCGCCACCTCCACCTCTGCGAATCAAAACCCCCAATTCCAACCCAATCTAAACCAATCATACAATCCATACAATCCCAATCAATCTTACGACCCTTACAATACCAGTACGCATGGCTCACACTATAATCTTCCATACGGGCAACACCAACCGCATTTTGGACAACAGGAGACGTTACCAACCCCTCCCATGACTATGGAACTAAAGATTGCGGAGGTGCAACAACAGCTATCTGATCTTACGTTTGGCCACACCAAAAAGACCTTCTCTTTAGAGGAAGTGTGTCCTTATCCTTTTGATCGGTCGTTACCAATGATCCCTTTTCCTCAAAATTTCACTATTCCCAAGTTCGATAAGTACAAAGGAAAAGGTGACCCAAAAGACCATCTTAGGGAATTCTATCTTGCTTGCTTCGAGGTCTCTCACAACGACACATATCTTATGCGTCTTTTTCCTCGCAGTCTTGGAGGTCAAGCAATAGAATGGTTCTCACACTTACCTACGGGTATCAAGTCTTTCAACGAGCTAGCAGAAAAGTTTGCCACCCATTTTTCTTACAACATAGAGCATGAGATTTCCATGACGGACCTATGCAACAATAAACAGAAAAATGGTGAAACTTTCATTTCTTTCCTTCAACGATGGAGACAAATGGCTAGTAAATTCCCTTTCAAGATTCTAGAGAAACAGCTTGTTAGCATATTTGTACAGAACCTTAACCAAGAGTTAGGTTTCCATTTGCAAATCCTTAGTGCTACAACCTTCGATGAAATCACATACAAGGGTATCAACATTGAGAAGGCCCTCATTGCTAAGGGTGTGGTCAAAATCTTTAAGGAGATGAAAGATAGCAATTCGCATCAATAGTCGAATGATAAACCCAAGTATTGGAACAAGAACAAAAACGTGGTCAATGATGGAATAGTCGATGCTAAGCATGTCCAAACGTTGCAAACACCGCTGCAACTCTCCAAACCAAGTCAAGCTCCACCTCAACAACAGTAGCAACAAAGGCAGCCTTATCCCAACCAACAGCAACGACAACAAGAGCGGCCTCAACAAGATTACCCTCCGCGACGTCAATTTACTCCTTTGGGAGTGCCCATCGAATCAGTCTTACAGCAAGCTTTGCAGAAAAGGCTCATAACCTTACCTGATGCTCCTCCTTATGGAGAACCTATCTACAAAACTGCACGTTACAGAGACAATGAGTATTGTGAGTTCCATAGGAGCAAAGGTCATCGAACTGCATCTTGCATGAAGCTTAAGCACCTCATCCAAAACCTCATCGACGGTAATCAAATCACCTTTGAGAATGAATCACCAGCGCAACACACGAACCAGGATCTCGATATGTACAAGGAACCATTCCCTCATCATGGTCCACCTCCTCCTCAGGATAGAGGTAAAGGTATTAATCACGCGTCCACATCTTTCGATTCCATTTTAGGTCGTTTTGAAGAGAGTCGAGTGTCTACCCTCACCATTAAAGGCAAATCTATGGACTGTGCTGTTACTACTCGTCGAGGTCATGTCACCATTCGTGCACCTACACCTAGGCTTCCAGTTCAATCTGATTATAATCTTGTAGAACATCTAGGGAAAACACCAGCACAGATCTCTATTTTGGACCTTCTACGGTCATCACCTGCACATAGAGTGGTGCTAGAAAAAGCCCTCCAAGAGTCATCCGTTCCTAACAACATAGCAGTCGCAGATTTCCAAGCTATAGTGGGTAATATTGCTTCGCCTTACAATGTGGTCTTCTCTAAGAAAGACCTTCCCTCCCATGATCCTTGTCACAACGATGCCCTCCATATTGAAGTGCTCATCCATAAGCGCAAAATCAAACGCATCCTCATAGATGGTGGTGCTGGTCTCAACATCTGTTCTTTAAAGTTACTAAAGCAATTGGGATACTCTGAGGATCACGTCAACACTGAGCATAGTATTACAATCAAGGGGTATGATGATGCAGAACGCCGTTCAGAGGGTGTTATTCACTTGCCTATACAACTGGGCCCTGTCATGCTGGAAACCAGGTGTCAAGTCCTTGATATTGAGTTGCCTTACAACATTATTCTAGGCCACCGATGGATCCATGCAATGAAAGCTGTTCCCTCCACGTACCATCAGTCCCTAAAGTTCCCATACAATGGTACAGAGATCACTATCCCAGGAGATCCTAATCCTTTTGAATTTTGCCGTGTCTTGCAAGGAAGCTATAAGAATTGCAACCAAGTGCCTAAAAATGACAAAGCCCTTGAATCCCCTCTCTATGTTGACCCTGAAACTCTCACGCAAGCCTCTACAAGTGAACCTACACCCCTCCCCAAAATCACAGCTCGCTTTCAGGATATAGGCTTTGGCACTTATGATATCTCTGAATCTTGTTGTGTAGGGCGGATGCCTTTATCTCCAAAATCTTACGGCAAACCACCCATTGCTAAAGTTACCAAAAAAGCAGCTATTCCTCCCCCAACATTCCTAACCCAATTCCAACATGGACAGTTATTGGAAGAGGAAACTATTGAGGAAATCTCTTCTTGGCTCTACAAGGAGAAAGAACCAGTCACGATACCAGTCAAGCAATATGGCAATGGCTTAAGGATAGTGAAAAACATGGGCTATAAAGGCAAAGGTGGCCTTGGGAAACAGAATCAAGGCACTATGGAGCCCATTGTGGTAACAAAGAAGCTAGACAAGAAAGGATTAGGATTTGGTAAGAAGGTACCACGCGCCTCGGACATCGAGTATATCCTCGACGAGGTAGCTGACAAGTTTCCTGCCGATTCGACATCTACAGAGGATATCACCGATGACTCTTCCCTCCACATGACCAATCTATTCGCAAAATCCTCCATTTTTACACTATCCTCCGTATCCTTAACTTCCACCACCAGCACCTAGAATGTCATGCTTGTCTACCCTGAACTTATCGATTGGGACCAACAAGGGGCCCCCGTTATAGATGTCTTTCAGAATGACGAAGCTTTAGGTGAATTCATGGGACTTCGAGAAGGTATCCCTCTTGGCGATCACAAGGCAGGTTTTGTAATGGAACTTGAGCCCACAACTTATTTTGGTGAGAATGCCAAATCCTCTAGTCGCAAAAGCGCACATAAAGAAAGATCTCTAGGTGAAAACCACACTGTGGCACCTCCTGATCATAAAATAGTAAAAATAAAGGACGTATCCAAAGGTGAAAACCCAACTGTGGCACCTGAGGATGGAGGATTTGACCTTCCCTTACCTTCTAAGTATCAAGAGAAATCAGCTCTACTAGTGGAAGATTCTACAGAGATCAACCTAGGTACAGAACAGAATCCAAAGACAACATTTCTAGCGGCATCATTATCTGACACAGAGCACAAAAATCTTAACAGCTTCTTCTTGCAACGAACCATCAACTTTGCATGGACCTATGCAGATATGCCAGGGCTAGACCCTAAGCTGGTAGTTCATTATCTCACAGTTGATCCCAAAGTGAAACTAGTCAAACAGAAGTTGAGAAAGATGCACCCACAGATCGCTCTCCTAGTGAAAGTAGAAATACAGAAGCTGTTAGACGCAAAATTTATACGACCTATTGACTATTCAGATTGGGTCTCAAACATTGTACATGTCTCTAAACCTAATGGGCGCATCCGCATGTGTAATGATTTTAGAGATCTCAATAAGGCATGTCCTAAAGATGACTTTCCACTACCAAACATTGACATTATAGTGGACTTGACAGCTGGTCACGAGATGCTTTCTCTCATGGATGGATTCTCAGGTTACAATCAGATAAGGATAGCTGAAGAAGACCAACATAAAACAACCTTTACTTGTCCTTGGGGCAATTATTGTTGGTGTGTCATGCCGTTTGGTCTAAAGAATGCAGGAGCAACCTATCAGAGAGCAATGACAGTGATCTTCCACAATCTCTTTCATCACATCATGGAGGATTATGTTGATGATATACTGGCTAAATCTTCTTGGGCGGATCACATACAGGTCCTAGGGCAGATCTTTGACAGGCTTGAAAAATACCAAGTAAGACTCAATCCAAAGAAGTGTTTATTCGGTGTAACATCAGGGAAGCTATTGGGATACATCGTATCTCGTAGAGGCATCGAAGTGGATCCAGCGAAAGTAAAAGCTATAGTGGAGATGCCTCCACCAAAGAACCTAAAAGCATTAAGGAGCCTCCAAGGAAGGTTGCAGTCCATTCGATGTTTCATCTCACAGCTAGCAGATAAATGTCAACCCTTTCAACACTTGCTCCAAAATGATGTTTCATTTCGATGGGACAACAAGTGTCAAGCAGCGTTTCATCAACTTAAAGAGTATCTAGCTACACCTCTGGTATTGGTGCCACCAGTGGCAGACAAACCTGTTGATGACTGTTTTGATGCAATCATAACAATAAGTTAAAATTCACATGACATGAACTGAAACTATACTTGAAAGACAAGAAGGAATCATTTGGTGATTCAACTAATCCCAAGTCTACAATGGTTTGGTTGGTCAAGTTCAGTTGGTCAATGTGAAGCTGTAATGTTCAAGGGGCCTTACGTAGTTTAGGTTTGTTCTGTGGTTTACTGGCCTAAGAATATGCAAAGAGGTCGTGAGATATGTCAATACTCTTCATTCCTTTGCATAAAGGTGGTACTGTGCTGCAAGTTTCAGATGTTTTTTTATTTATTTATGCAGCTTCCTTCTTCATGTACTTATGAAAACTGTCTACTTAGACTCTGTTATGCATGCTTCTTCAGATTTGAGACAATTTCCTTTAGATTTCTGCGTTTTCAGCTAGATATTTCAGATGGGTTGGGAAAAGTTAGAGAGATCTAATCTACACTTCATCTAATCTACAGAAGGATCTAATTGTTTCTGTTCTCCACTATGTAAATACCACAGTAATCTGATCAAATCCACAGTAAAAACCTTAAATGTAAGTCCTGAGCATTTTCACAAACATACATTTAAAATTGCAAGCTCTCAAAGAAGATATTTCAAAACACAAAGAAGAGCAGGAGAACACTCAGAAGATAGATGCAGAACTCCAGATTCTATTGTATTAGAAATGAATAGCCATACATGATTTACAATGTAAGAATGACTCTTAGTTTCATTGATCATACTATAGAGAACTTACAAGCTTTACAGATACAGTAAGGCAGCCAGACATTCCACGCGCACCTTACTGCAGACAAACAGGCGACCTCCTTCTTCTACTCTAAACTATGCTAAGCTATCTGTTCCTAAAAAAGAAATTCTGTTGTAGCCACTATTGCTTTCCTAAAATCCCTGTTGTGTAGCCCCTGTTGTAAAGTATTACAATGTAGAGAGGCACAATATATAACATCCTGATTGTCCTCACTACAGCAAAAACCTAACTGAACCCCTGGTTCAAACCTCTAGTTACAGCAATAAATGCAGGTGAACCAGTTCTCAAAAATATCTCAGAGCTGTGGTCAAATCTGGGCGAAATATTACCCCTTCTGAGAAGTTCCAACAGCTGGGCAATAACTTCTGTTTGTCTTTTGCAGAAATACCTCCAGCTGCGACCTTCCTCTTCACTTGAATGGCTTTGACTTTTTGCATTTCATCTCCATCTTCTTGCTCCTGAGATCAGATCTTCTGCCTCCATGAGGTCACTGTATTGACTTTCCAGCTGCTTCCTCAACTGCAAGCCTGCAAGACAAGACAAGCAATAAGTTTCACATTTATCACAAAAACAGCATGAAAATAGAATAAGCGTTTAAATCCAGGTGACTGCGCAAGATCGCGGAAATCAGATCCAAAATCCGCTCAAAACGCGTCAAAAATTCGCCCAAGCTGCTCAAAATTGATGGGTCAACCATCGCTGACTGAAAAAATGCCAGAGGCGCCAAAAAAACACTTTAAAACTCCACCGCTTCATTTCCCGCCCATCGGCATGATCATCCCTGTCGGTGCGTCAAAAAACAAGTTAGTCGATATACCTCATCATCATGATATTCTGGAAAATATGATGCTCTCCCTCCTGAAGGTTCAGATGAATGTCATCATGATATTTGACTTCTGCATATTGGAGAAAAGAACAACAACATCATCATCATCATGTTTAAGAAGAATAGGAGGATGCGAAGATAATCATGCTGCCGAGGAAAGGAAGATGATGGTGACGTCATCATGATATTCGGGCTTCATTGAAATGCTAAGGATGACGTCATCGTCATATTCGGTTAAGATCAGGGGGATATTTGTGATATCGGGTTACCTAAGGAGCATGATCAGGATGATGAAGTGAATATGACCCTTTCGCGGTCAAGGCAACCCTGTCGAAAGATCAGCATGATGAAGATCATCATCATATTTGGGGCGTATGTCGAACTTGGAAGAAGACGTCATCATGATATTTGGGAAAACGGATCGCTCTTGAAAAAATATCCTGCTTGAAGGAAAAATGATGATGATGATGATCATCAGGATATTAGCTTCTGTCGAACATAGAAGAAGACGTCATCATCATGTTTGGCAAACGGATCGGGTTTTGGAAAATATCCTGTTGAAAGAAAAAATGATGATGCTGATCATCAGGATATTTACTTCTTCGTTTATCAGATCGGGATGACGTCATCATGATATTTGGAGCCTTCGTTAAACTTGAAACATGATGTCATCATGATATTTCGCCAACCGGATCATGTTTGAGAAAAATCCTGCCGAAGGGAAAATGTTATGATCATGATCATGATCAGGATAAAAATATGATGATGATCATCATCAGGATGCTTGTAAAAGGTTGTATTTCATTGGCAGGAGGACTTGGCGAAATATCGGGCGCACAAACAAGATCATGATGATGATGTTGTCGGGACAGGATAAAGAATGATGATGACGTCATCATCATATTTTGTTTTCGGAGCACAAGGATAAGTTGGTCATCATGATATTTGCGCTAGGGTGATTTTACAAAATATGATGATGCTGTTGATAAATGTAATATCGAACCCTCTTAATAGATAGGCTGATCATCATGATGTTTCGGCAAACGGATATCAGGAGGATATGAAGATGATGATCCTCTTTCTTGAATTATCATGATGATGCCTCCAGCACTTAGCGGATTTCAGCAAATGAGCAACGTGTGAAAGATCAGGATGGTGATCATGATGTTGCGAAAGGAGACCAGGAGGATATGAAGTCGTCGTCATCATCTTTCGAATGTCAGCAAATATCATGATGATGACCCTCCAATAGGTTTTGAACGTGCGCATGCAAATATGCCGAAGGCGGATTTTGTTAAGTCAGGGTGATCTTATACCATCAGCATGATATTTTAAGATCAGGCGATGCAAGGATATCATGATGATGCTCGCGATAAAAAGGCCGCTCGACGGGGGGAACTTACCTTGACTTAAAGCCGATGTCATCATGATATTTCGAACCTCAGGATATTATCGGGGGGGTTCAAATATGATGATGATGACGTTTATACAGCAAAACCGAGTTTATAATATGACCCTCCTAAAAGAAATCATGATGCTGCATAATGCGAAGATCATGATGATCCTGTCAACATGACTTAGAATAAAAATGATGATCCCCCTACGAATATCAGGTTTGACCAAGACTTTGACCGTGCATAACTTTCACATATGGCCAAATTTTTAAGTGAAGTAAAAGGCAAACCTGCATGAAATTTCAAGCTCTTTCAAAATATGAGGTCACAGAAACAAAATACGAACTTTGACAAACTAACCTCATGATGATGACCTGCCTTATGCAATATCATGATGATGATGCACCTGACCTTCATTTTTACCAGACCGCCAGAAAGCAGAAAAAACACAAGCAGAAGCAAAAAGCAAGACATCAGCAGGGGTCCTCGTTTTGCTAAGGAGCAAAATGGGGCGTGTTGTGAACATCACAACAACTAGCAACCAAAACAAAACAATTAAATTCAGAGTGTTCAAGGAAACTAGGTGAAATGAACTCATAACTTCCAACTATCTTTCCTGCAAATTACTATTCAGCTTGAGACTCAAAGTGTTCAATAAAGATGCATGAATTTCCATTTTCAGTTTAGTTGTGTGCATGTGATTAATTATCCTCATCTTGAAGATCGGTTGAACAAACCAGTGACTGACATTAGCCTACGTAGGTGAGGATATTCCCTCATAGCCGACCGGATAGAGCCTTGCTGCCAGCGAGCGTCTATAGCCCCGGCAAGGTTATCGTTACAATTCTCCTAAGTAGAGCCCCACTGCCAGCGAGCGTCCATAGCCCCGGTAGGGTTACTTAGATGGCTTAATCTGGATTTTCAGTATAATCCGCTTTATTCACTTATTTATTTATTTTTTTGTTTTCTAATTCTGAAAGATTTCATAAGATATAGCAATTGTAACTTCATGATGATGCAAGGAGTGGACACTTGCTGAAATTAAGCTGAGAATTGTAATGGTAGCAAGGGTGACCTCTGATTTTTCACCTAATATCTACACTGGTAGGTTCAACAAACCCAAGGATTTTAGGTGTGTCATCGTGAGAAACCTGCTTCGAATTCTCAATCACATTTATTGAATACGAAACTTCAGAAGATGAACAACTCTCTACATTCATGACAGTGACAGGTTATGCGTAACTTGCAAATGGTTAACCTGAACATCCTAAATTATATACTGTTTTGAATGGTTGCTAGTTTTGCTCCTTAATACTCTACAGTAAAATAAAGATCCCTGCTGAGGAGACAACAAACAAACCAGACAAATAGGCTGTACAAACAACACAGCAAAAGAAAAAACTGTACAAACAGAAAGAAACAAAAAGAAGACAAGCTATACAAACAACCAACCAAAAGGAGAAAACAGCAAAAGAAGACCACAAAAAAAAACAACTAACAACTACCCCATCAGACTATATACCAGCCTCTCCAAGGCAAACTGAAACCCAGGAAAAAGACCCAAGAACACCCCTACTTGCATATTTCTTTAGGTTGTGCAGGAGTAACAGGGTACTGGTGATGGTTCTCATCCTAGCAGATTTATCTTTGAATTCTGAAAAAAATTCTGATATTCTAGATTCATTGTGTTCATCAGAATAGCTCTTAACTAGTAACTGAGGCTGCTCATCAGGTTTATGATTAATCCATAAGCATGTCTTATCTCTTGAATTTCCATAATCAAAATAGCATTTATCATTGTTTACCAAGGAAAGGAAAGAGACAACCTGATGTGCCTTTAGCTCTGTGGAACACACTTGTTTATTAGTAGCTGGCTCTTCATTTAGCTCTTCATTTTCATTGCCTAGCTCTATGTCTAGTCCTTTTTCAAGTTGAAAGATGAATGACTCTAGATGTATCATATCTTCATCTTCATCTACCTTTATTCCTTCATTCTGGATGTTCAGTTTATCCTCAAATGTAGCACACCTCTCAATGTTCTCATTAGTTTCCTGCACATCAGCACTTAAGTAAGTATCTTCATCATCATAATCTGATATACAGAATTTAATCATTTCTAAATCACTTGAGAGTAAAGGTGGGACAGCATCTTTTGATTGACAGGAGTACTCCCCTGTTTTATTTTCAACATGGTGCTGGGGCGATGTCTGATTATGCATAGCAGCTCCATGATCTTCTGTATTTTCAATTTTCAAAAATTGTTCATCAGATGACCCACAGTTATCGTCCAGTGTGGAGTCTGCTTCTATTAACCTGCAACAATCATCACATGATTCCTGGAGAGAGATCTTATTATCCTTTATTCCTAGCATTGGTTCCATCGTTGTATCCTCTACACATTTAACGACCGTTGCTGCTGCATCCTCCTGTCGCCCAATAATCTCCTCACTTCCTTGCCAACTTTCAGCCTTATACACATATTGGACTGGGAAATTGTATGTAACGCACTCTTCCACCTCTTGTCTAATGTCATGACCAAATTTGTCTATTGCATTGTTTTCCTCATCTGAAGAATTTCCGTCAGACTCAATGAATAGTGCTGTTCTATTGCTGACACACTTCTTTCTACTATTTAACATCATAACCTCCTCAATCTGCATCCCATTGTTGGTAACTCTATAGACACCTGGCTCAACAGCAGCATATAAGATTTCATTAGTTCGATTATACTCTGTTATCATATGTCTCATTCTGGGCTCTGCCTCTATTCTGATCTGGTTTGGGATGCCTCTCCATGGTAACCACATGTGTGAAAAGTCAGTAGCCATATATCCGTTTAATGTCTTGGACCAATCCCTACTCAGCAACATCCCATAATTTACGGGTATATCCACTACTTGGATGTCAATGATTTGGCTCACCCTAGGGTCTGAAGCTAACTGCACCTGTATGTTCATGAGTTCTCCTATCACACTAACCTCGGTCTTATCTAATTGTGTGACAACCTTGGCAGATTTGGTGGGAGTCAGCCCGAGAGTTTTACATATTCCTAAGGGCATTACGTTGGCTGAAGCACTAGAATCTACCATGCAATTGTGTATATTCTTCCCACACAACCTAACAGTTAACAAGAAAGGTTGAGTATCCCTCTTATCCGCATGTATTACTACATTTGTGTTGGAAGGCTGCTCAACTTTCTTACCTTTCTCCTTAGGTGGTGAATCACTACTAGGAACAGTTATATCAGCAGACACCATGTTTGTTATGGATGTATCCAGGGATTTTAAAAAAGCATTTCTGATCCCTGGGGTCTTCAATAATTCATTTAGAGGTATGCTGACCTTCATTTTCTTTATTTCCTCTGACAAGTAATTCATTAGTCTTGTTGTCTCTACTGCTTCTGTCTTACTTGTTTGATCCTTTTGCACCACTGTTCCGTTATTTGTGTGCTGACTAGCTTTAAGTATGGCAGGATTGTTGCTAGCATTCTGATCTGGGGGTGTATTGATGTTATTCGGAGGAGTGGAAGTGGTGAAAGGTCCTCCCGGCCTAGGGTTGTTCCTCAAATTGTAGGTGTGGATTTTATTTGTCTGTTGAAAGGCCTGCACCTCCTCTGTTTCATTTAATATCTCGTTTTTAGATTCAAAAGGAAACTGAAAAGCATTTAACACAAAGGCTGATTCGAGATAAAGACTTTCACAATAGTATGGTTCATCCTCTAGCAATTCATCCTCCCTCTCTTCTGCAGTTGCAAAGGTAAACGTTTCTAAGACTAATGCTGTGTCATATTCTGAGGGTACTACCTCATTACCCTTAGGAATGAGAAATTCTGAGGTAGGAGGCTGTACATCTACGTTGAAGATACTAGCTGCCAAGTGGAACTGTGGACAGTCATGCTCAGCATGGGCATTAGTATTGTGAAATCTGCACCAATTTTTGGGTGCTGTATTGGCCATTTGTATGTTAGTTATTTGTTTTGCACCATGATTATCTGTATTCTCAAAAGGAGAAGCCAGAGTACCGTTGTTGGGCCCAGTGTTCCATGTCTTGGGTGGCCTAGGTTGATTCTGGTTCTTGTTATTATTGCCCCAGGTCCTATTATCTATCACTAGCCCCCTATTTTGCATTGGTTGCCCCTGACTGGGGCCTTGATGCTGATTGTAGTTTTGGTTCTGATTGTACTGCTGATTCTGGTTGAGACTATAATTCTGATTTTGGCCTTGGTTGTGACCTTGAGGTGGATTGTAGTTTTGGTTGCTTCTTCCATAGAGATTCTCATTTCTTAGCTGTGTCACTTCGGTTGTTAATCTCTTCAAATGTGCAGTAATCTCTTTGATTTCTTCCCTATCCTCTTGTGCTTTTGCCACAGTTACATCCCTAGGAAGTTGGAAGAAAGGCTGACCATTATTTTGACTGTTACTGGAAGTACTGGCCGTGTAAGGAGTTATAGCCTGGATTGGAGTAGGATTATACACAGGTGTGTAAGAAGGAACCAGATTTATTAGTGGAGCATGCTGCACAGGGACTCTGTTCCATGGGTGTGCCTAATTCTGCACCCCAAAGTTTCCTCCAAATGGACTGTAAGTTGTATGTCTCATTTCTTGGTTCACTGAGGCTGCCTCTTTATAGGCTTTAGATATTGAATCTATGTCAGGTTTCCTTTTGACAAACATGGCAGTTAAAGGATCCAAGGCAGCATAGTACATAGCCAACAAGGGAGCATCATCTATGGTATAAGGGGCTGCTAGCCTAGAATAGGCCTTTTGAAATCTGTCATTGAAATTATCAATTAGCTCTCCCTCACCTCGTTTTATAGCAGCCAACTTATGATACAAAGCACAAGGGTCAATGGGTCCTCTAAATCTTGACAGAAATGCTTCTTCCATAAGTGCCCAGGAAGAAATGTAACCATTGGGTAAGTTTACGTACCAGCTAGAGGCCTGCTCATTAAAGGTGTAAGGAAACAACCTACACACAACATCCTCGTGCTCTAACATAGCCCTAAAACATGCTTCCTTAAATATTCTAATATGATCTTCTGGGTCTTGATGCAACTGGTATTTGGGACATATCTTTTCCAGATTTTTGGGCATGTCATGATAATCATTGAAGAATATGGGAGAATTGACATCGAAATAAGCCATTGCAGGTGTTTGAGCTTGACTTGAACTTGCAGAAATACCTGGATTGATTGGTGGATTAGGATTTAGAGGAGGATTGAGACCTCCAAGAGTGCCTGAACAAAGATTTAAAGATCTGAACAGTGATCTATCAGGACTTACAATACTACGAATGTTAAAAGGTGACCCAGGAGGTGTTCCAGATGAACTTCCTGCTTGCGATATCTTTGGATTCCAGATTAAAGGGCTTTTACTTCGCCTTGTATCAGGTAGTTGCACAAATATATCTCCTGAACTGGACCTAGACCTAGTCACTCTGTTACTGTCGTTAGCCAGTTTGAAATGAAACCTAACTCAGGCAGGCCCTCCTTCTAGCGCCAGAAAACTGTTGATGACTGTTTTGATGCAATCATAACAATAAGTTAAAATTCACATGACATGAACTGAAACTATACTTGAAAGACAAGAAGGAATCATTTGGTGATTCAACTAATCCCAAGTCTACAATGGTTCGGTTGGTCAAGTTCAGTTGGTCAATGTGAAGCTGTAATGTTCAAGGGGCCTTACGTAGTTTAGGTTTGTTCTGTGGTTTACTGGCCTAAGAATATGCAAAGAGGTCGTGAGATATGTCAATACTCTTCATTCCTTTGCATAAAGGTGCTACTGTGCTGCAAGTTTCAGATGTTTTTTTTTGATTTATGCAGCTTCCTTCTTCATGTACTTATGAAAACTGTCTACTTAGACTCTGTTATGCATGCTTCTTCAGATTTGAGACAATTTCCTTTAGATTTCTGCGTTTTCAGCTAGATATTTCAGATGGGTTGGGAAAAGTTAGAGAGATCTAATCTACACTTCATCTAATCTACAGAAGGATCTAATTGTTTCTGTTATCCACTATGTAAATACCACAGTAATCTGATCAAATCCACAGTAAAAACCTTAAATGTAAGTCCTGAGCATTTTCACAAACATACATTTAAAATTGCAAGCTCTCAAAGAAGATATTTCAAAACACAAAGAAGAGCAGGAGAACACTCAGAAGATAGATGCAGAACTCCAGATTCTATTGTATTAGAAATGAATAGCCATACATGATTTACAATGTAAGAATGACTCTTAGTTTCATTGATCATACTACAGAGAACTTACAAGCTTTACAGATACAGTAAGGCAACCAGACATTCCACGCGCACCTTACTGCAGACAAACAGGCGACCTCCTTCTTCTACTCTAAACTATGCTAAGCTATCTGTTCCTAAAAAAGAAATTCTGTTGTAGCCACTATTGCTTTCCTAAAATCCCTGTTGTGTAGCCCCTGTTGTAAAGTATTACAATGTAGAGAGGCACAATATATAACATCCTGATTGTCCTCACTACAGCAAAAACCTAACTGAACCCCTGGTTCAAACCTCTAGTTACAACAATAAATGCAGGTGAACCAGTTCTCAAAAATATCTCTGAGTTGTGGTCAAATCTGGGTGAAATATTGCCCCTTCTGAGAAGTTCCAGCAGCTGGGCAATAACTTCTGTTTGTCTTTTGCAGAAATACCTCCAGCTGTGACCTTCCTCTTCACTTGAATGGCTTTGACTTTTTGCATTTCATCTCCATCTTCTTGCTCCTGAGATCAGATCTTCTGCCTCCATGAGGTCACTGTATTGACTTTCCAGCTGCTTCCTCAACTGCAAGCCTGCAAGACAAGACAAGCAATAAGTTTCACATTTATCACAAAAACAGCATGAAAATAGAATAAGCGTTTAAATCCAGGTGACTGCGCAAGATCGCGGAAATCAGATCCAAAATCTGCTCAAAACGCGTCAAAAATGCGCCCAAGCTGCTCAAAATTGATGGGTCAACCATCGCTGACTGAAAAAATGCCAGAGGCGCCAAAAAAAAACACTTTAAAACTCCACCGCTTCATTTCCCGCCCATCGGCATGATCATCCCTGTCGGTGCGTCAAAAAACAGGTTAGTCGATATACCTCATCATCATGATATTCTGGAAAATATGATGCTCTCCCTCCTGAAGGTTCAGATGAATGTCATCATGATATTTGACTTCTGCATATTGGAGAAAAGAACAACAACATCATCATCATCATGTTTAAGAAGAATAGGAGGATGCGAAGATAATCATGCTGCCGAGGAAAGGAAGATGATGGTGACGTCATCATGATATTCGGGCTTCATTGAAATGCTAAGGATGACGTCATCGTCATATTCGGTTAAGATCAGGGGGATATTTGTGATATCGGGTTACCTAAGGAGCATGATCAGGATGATGAAGTGAATATGACCCTTTCGCGGTCAAGCCAACCCTGTCGAAAGATCAGCATGATGAAGATCATCATCATATTTGGGGCGTATGTCGAACTTGGAAGAAGACGTCATCATGATATTTGGGAAAACGGATCGCTCTTGAAAAAATATCCTGCTTGAAGGAAAAATGATGATGATGATGATCATCAGGATATTAGCTTCTGTCGAACATAGAAGAAGACGTCATCATCATGTTTGGCAAACGGATCGGGTTTTGGAAAATATCCTGTTGAAAGAAAAAATGATGATGCTGATCATCAGGATATTTACTTCTTCGTTTATCAGATCGGGATGACGTCATCATGATATTTGGAGCCTTCGTTAAACTTGAAACATGACGTCATCATGATATTTCGCCAACCGGATCATGTTTGAGAAAAATCCTACCGAAGGGAAAATGTTATGATCATGATCATGATCAGGATAAAAATATGATGATGATGATCATCAGGATGCTTGTAAAAGGTTGTATTTCATCGGCAGGAGGACTTGGTGAAATATCGGGCGCACAAACAAGATCATGATGATGATGTTGTCGGGACAGGATAAAGAATGATGATGACGTCATCATCATATTTCGTTTTCGGAGCACAAGGATAAGTTGGTCATCATGATATTTGCGCTAGGGTGATTTTACAAAATATGATGATGCTGTTGATAAATGTAATATCGAACCCTCTTAATAGATAGGCTGATCATCATGATGTTTCGGCAAACGGATATCAGGAGGATATGAAGATGATGATCCTCTTTCTCGAATTATCATGATGATGCCTCCAGCACTTAGCGGATTTCAGCAAATGAGCCTCATGTGAAAGATTAGGATGATGATCATGATGTTGCGAAAGGAGACCAGGAGGATATGAAGTCGTCGTCATCATCTTTCGAATGTCAGCAAATATCATGATGATGACCCTCCAATAGGTTTTGAACGTGCGCATGCAAATATGCCGAAGGCGGATTTTGTTAAGTCAGGGTGATCTTATACCATCAGCATGATATTTTAAGATCAGGCGATGCAAGGATATCATGATGATGCTCGCGATAAAAAGGCCGCTCGACGGGGGGAACTTACCTTGACTTAAAGCCGATGTCATCATGATATTTCGAACCTCAGGATATTATCGGGGGGGGTTCAAATATGATGATGATGACGTTTATACAGCAAAACCGAGTTTATAATATGACCCTCCTAAAAGACATCATGATGCTGCATAATGTGAAGATCATGATGATCCTGTCAACATGACTTAGAATAAAAAATAAAATGATGATCCCCCTACGAATATCAGGTTTGACCAAGACTTTGACCGTGCATAACTTTCACATATGGCCGAATTTTTAAGTGAAGTAAAAGGCAAACCTGCATGAAATTTCAAGCTCTTTCAAAATATGAGGTCACAGAAACAAAATACAAACTTTGACAAACTGACCTCATGATGATGACCTGCCTTATGCAATATCATGATGATGATGCACCTGACCTTCATTTTTACCAGACCGCCAGAAAGCAGAAAAAACACAAGCAGAAGCAAAAAGCAAGACATCAGCAGGGGTCCTCGTTTTGCTAAGGAGCAAAATGGGGCGTGTTGTGAACATCACAACAAAACCTTTGATATTGTACATCTCCACTACAAATTCGGCCCTAGGGGCCCTGCTAGCACAAAATGATGACTCAGGCAGAGAGCATGCAATTTACTATATCAGTAGAACTTTGGTAGGGCATGAGGTCAATTATTCACCCATGGAAAGGGCTTGTCTAGCAGTAGTGTTTGCCTCCAAAAAGTTGCGACATTACATGCTGAACCAACACACAAATCTGATAGCCAAGATTGATCCCTTGAAATATCTATTAGCAAAAGCAGCTCTCACAGGCAGACTAGCTAAGTGGGTCATGATCCTTAGTGAGTTCGACATTGAGTACACTGATCGTAAAGCAATTAAAGGACACGCCCTTGCGGATCAACTAGCAGAAGCACCTATGAAAGATACACATCCTATGGTAGTAGACTTTCCTGATGAGAATCTCTTCACTCTTTCCAACTCCATAATGTGGAAGTTGTACTTTGACGGTTCTTACACACAGCATGGATCAGGAGCTGGTATCTTATTTGTTACACATCAGAATGACTACATTCCAAAGTCATATCGGCTCGCATTCCCTTGCACCAACAACATAGCCGAGTATGAAGCACTCCTCATAGGTCTCAACACAGCAGTTCAATGGGACATCACAGAATTACAAGTATATGGAGACTCACAGCTAGTCATCTGCCAAGTCACGGATGAATACCAGACAAAGGATGAAAAGTTGGTCCCCTACAAACAACTAGTGGATGCCTACAAACCACACTTTTCTAGCATCACATTTGAGCAAATTCCTAGAGAGCATAATAAAGCTGCAGATTCTATGGCTTCTGTAGGGTCACTGATTGACATGCCTGCAAATACACACAAGTGTGAATTCTTGATCGAACAATTGTTGATACCAGCCGTCGATGTTCTTGTTACTGAAATCATCTGCAAACTTGTTGGTCCCAATTCGCCATGGTACGAAGATATCTATGAATACCTCAAGAACAATACCTTTCCCCCTGACCTATCATCCACCCAACGCAAAACCTTTATCCGTCGATCCTCTCGTTACATCATTCTGGGTGATACACTATATCACCGGAGTCTCAATGGTATCCTCCTACGATGTCTTAACGCGGAAGAAGCCGAGGCTACCTTACGAGACATACACGAAGGTGTCTGTGGCGCACATTCTACTGGTCCTAATCTTGCTAAGAAGATACTCAGAACAGGTTATTATTGGCCTACAATAGAGCAAGATGCCACACAGTTTGCTAAGAAGTGTCTACAATGTCAGCAGCATGGAGATCTGATTCACGCACCAGCTCATGAGTTACAACCTGTGACAACTCCATGGCCTTTTTCTCAATGGGGTCTCGACCTCGTAGGACAAATCCACCCTTCCTCCTCCAATGGCCACAAGTTTATCATTACCGCCACTGAGTATTTCATGAAGTGGGTGGAAGCCATTCCCATGACCTATATCACCGGTAAACAAATAGCCAAGTTTATCCTAAACTACCTCATATGCCGGTATGGTATTCCCCAAGCCATTGTCACCGATAATGGGAGACCATTCAAGAACCAAGATGTCCGTGCCTTATGCATACAGTACAATATCCAACATCGCTTTTCAACTCCCTACTATCCGCAGAGTAACGGCCAAGCTGAGGCTTCCAATAAAACCATTCTCAAAATCCTCAAGAAAACAGTCAATGAAGCTGGTCGTGATTGGCACTTGCAACTCAATCCTGCCTTATGGGCCTACCGCACTAGTATTAGAACACCCACTGGTGCCACACCATATGCCTTGGTCTTTGGCTCTGAAGCCATCCTACCTATAGAGGTCGAGATCCCATCCCTCAGAGTATCCATGCAGGACCTAATCGGCGGAGATGAGTATCGCACTTCCAGATTAGCTGAGCTTGAACTACTAGATGAGAGGCGTCTTGCCGCACTTAATCATCTCCATGTCTATCAAAACCGCCTCCGGCGTGTTGTGATGTTCACAACACGCCCCATTTTGCTCCTTAGCAAAACGAGGACCCCTGCTGATGTCTTAGTTTTTTGCTTCTGCTTGTGTTTTTTTCTGCTTTCTGGCGGTCTGGTAAAAATGAAGGTCAGGTGCATCATCATCATGATAATGCATCAGGTAGGTCATCATCATGAGGTCAGTTTGTCAAAGTTCATATTTTGTTTTTGTGACCTCATATTTTGAAAGAGCTTGAAATTTCATGCAGGTTTGCCTTTTACTTCACTTGAAAATTCGGCCATATGTGAAAGTTATGCACGGTCAAAGTCTTGGTCAAACCTGATATTCGCAGGAGCATCATCATTTTATTTTTATTCTAAGTCATGTTGACAGGATCATCATGATCTTCGCATTATGCAGCATCATGATATCTTTTAGGAAGGTCATATTATAAACTCAGTTTTGCTGAAGAGCATCATCATCATCATATTTGAACCCCCCCCGATAATATCCTGAGGTTCAAATATCATGATGACATCGGCTTTGGGTCAAGGTAAGTTCCCCCCGTCGAGCAGCCTTTTTATCGCGAGCATCATCATGATATCCTTGCATCGCCTGATCTTCAAATATCATGCTGATGGTCTAAGATCATCCTGACTTAACAAAATCACCTTCGGCATATTCGCATGTGCATGCTATAAACCTATTGGAGGGTCATCATCATGATATTTGCTGACTTCGAAATATGATGATGACGGCTTCTTGATCATCATCCTGATCTTTCACAGAACATTCGCTGAAATTCGCTAAGTAATGAAGGCATCATCATGATAATTTCGAAGGAGGATCATCATCTTCATATCCTCCTGATACCCGTTTGCCGAAACATCATGATGATCAGCCTATCTATTAAGAGGGGTTCGATATTGCATTTCCTAAACAGCATCATCATATATTGTAATATCACCCTAGCGCGAATATGATGATGACATCATCATCATTCTTTATCCTGTCCTGATTGTCAAGATCATCATGATCTTGTTTGTTCGCCCGATATTTCGCCAAGTCCTCCTGCCGAAAATGCAACCTTTTGAGAACATCCTGATCATCATCATCATCATATTTTTATCCTGATCATGATCATGATCATAACATTTTCCCTTCGATAGAATTTTTTCTCAAACATGATCCGGTTGGCGAAATATCATGATGACATCATGTTTCAAGTTTAACGAAGGCTTCGGATATCATGATGACGTCATCCCGATCTGAATAACGAGGAAACAAATATCCTCCTGATGGTCATCATCATCATTTTTCCTTCGAACAGGATATTTTCCAAAACCCGATCCGTTTGCCAAACATGATGATGATGTCTTCTTCTATGTTCGACAGAAGCTAATATCCTGATGATCATCATCATCATCTTTTTTCCTTCAAACAGGATATTTTTTCAAGCACGACCCGTTTGCCCAAACATGATGATGACGTCCTATTCCAAGTTCGACAAAAGCAAATATGATGATGATCTTCATCATGCTGATTTTTATCGAGAGGGTTGCCTTGGCCGCAAAAGGGTCATATTATGCTCATCATCCTGATCATGCTCCTTAGGTGACCCGATATCACAAACATCCCCCTGATCTTAACCGAATATGACGATGACGTCATCCTTAACATTTCAATGAAGCCCGAATATCATGATGACGTCACCATCATCTTCTTCTCCTCGGCAGCATGATCATATTCGCATCCTCCATTTCTCCTTCATCATGATGATGATGTTGTAGTTCTTTTCTCCAATGTGCAGAAGCGGAATATCATGATGATGAGGTATATCAACCAACCTGTTTTTTTGATGCACCGACAGGGATGATCATGCCGATGGGCGGGAAATGAAGCGGTGGAGTTTTAAAGTGTTTTTTTTGGCGCCTCTGACATTTTTTCAGTCAGCGATGGTTGACCCGTCAATTTTGAGCAGCTTGGGCGCATTTTTGACGCGTTTTGAGCGGATTTTGGATCTGATCTCCTCTATCTTGCGCTGTCACCTGTATTTAAACGCTTATTCTATTTTCATGCTGTTTTTGTGATAAATGGAATACTTATTGTTTGTCTTGTCTTGCAGGCTTGCAGTTGAGGAAGCAGCTGGAAAGTCAATGCAGTGACCTCATGGAGGCAGAAGATCTGATCTCAGGAGCAAGAAGATAGAGATGAAATGCAAAAGTCAAAGCCATTCAAGTGAAGAGGAAGGTCGCAGCTGGAGGTATTTCTGCAAAAGACAAACAGAAGTTATTGTCCAGCTGCTGGAACTTCTCAGAAGGGGCAATATTTCGCCCAGATTTGACCACAGCTCAGAGATATTTTTGAGAACTGGTTCACCTGCATTTATTGCTGTAACTAGAGGTTTGAACCAAGGGTTCAGTTAGGTTTTTGCTGTAGTGAGGACAATCAGGATGTTATATATTGTGCCTCTCTACACTGTAATACTTTACAACAGGGGCTACACACAGAGATTTTAGGAAAATACAGCAGGATAGCTTAGCATAGTTTAGAGTAGAAGAAGGAGGTCGCCTGTTTGTCTGCAGTAAGGTGCGCGTGGAATGTCTGGCTGCCTTACTGTATCTGTAAAGCTTGTAAGTTCTCTGTAGTATGATCAATGAAACTAAGAGTCATTCTTACATTGTAAATCATGTATGGCTATTCGTTTCTAATACAATAGAATCTGGAGTTCTGCATCTATCTTCTGAGTGTTCTCCTGCTCTTCTTTGTGTTTTGAAATATCTTCTTTGAGAGCTTGCAATTTTAAATGTATGTTTGTGAAAATGCTCAGAACTTACATTTAGGGTTTTTACTGTGGATTTGATCAGATTACTGTGGTATTTACATAGTGGATAACAGAAACAATTAGATCCTTCTGTAGATTAGATGAAGTGTAGATTAGATCTCTCTAACTTTTCCCAACCCATCTGAAATATCTAGCTGAAAACGCAGAAATCTAAAGGAAATTGTCTCAAATTTGAAGAAGCATGATAACAGAGCTATAAGTAGACAGTTTTCATAAACAGATCAAGAAGAAAGCTGCAAAAAATCCAAGAAAACCCTCTGAAACTTGCAGCCCAGTATCACTCTTATGCAAAGGAATGAAAAGTATTGACATATCTCATGACCTTTTTGCATATTCTTAGGCCAGTAAACCACAAAACAAACCTAAACTACGTAAGGCCCCTTGAACATTACAGCTTCACATTGACCAACTGAACTTGACCAACCGAACCATTGTAGACTTGGGATTAGTTGAATCACCAAATGATTCCTTCTTGTCTTTCAAGTATAGTTTCAGTTCATGTCATGTGAATTTTAACTTATTGTTATGATTGCATCAAAACAGTCATCAACACGGCGTAATTACAACAAAAAGATCAAAGAAAGACAGTTTCAAGTTGGTGATCTTGTACTTAAGGAGAATCAGAGAAATCAAGCAGATCGAGAGAAGAAGGGCAAGTTTGAGCCTAACTGGTTAGGTCCCTTCATTGTCATAGCAGCATATGGATTGGGAGCTTATACTTTAGCTACACCTGATGACATTCCTCTAGATGAGCCACTTAACAGTGTCCATCTCAAGAAGTTCTATGCCTGATCCTCAGAGTATTCCCACAAAAAATCAAAAAAATCAAAAAAGTCAAAAAAATAAAAAAAAATCAAAAATCAAAAATCAAAAAAATCAAAAATACAAAAATACAAAAAAACATTCATCCTCTGGTGAAAACCTGGCAAACAGGCGCCTTGGATAAGTACCATAGTGAAAACCTGGCAAACAGGCGCTATGCGTAGAGTCAGCATCCATCGTCTATCGAGTCTTGTCCGCTCCTTGTCCAGTTCGCAACCTGATTCATCCATCCATCCATAATAAAACCATTGACTTTGTTTGCATTTCCATCTCCCTACCTAGTATAGCTTGGAAATTTGTCAGTGTCCCTCATCGTCATCCCATGTCTTGATCTGTGTCTACAGTTAACACTGTCTTGTCCTAGGTCAAGTCTTTTGGTGTCTTCTTCGGCGGTCACCCCTACAGTTTCCTCTACCAGAATGGGGGGCAACTCTTTCCTTAGCGTCAGTCTAGGATTGGCTCCTTGTTCGTGGTTCGCAGGGCATACTTTAATCTTGTCTCATTTCCACAGGTAACACCCTTTAACGGACACTTCGCTCCTACGATAAGGCTGTTATCTTCTCCACACTTGTTCTACATCATCACCTCCACCAGAACTACATATCATCTTTTCAATCTTAAGGTACCTTGATCCCATGGATATGGGTATGTAGGCAGTCTAGAATACGAAAGACGTTTCCAGTACTCAGGTACATAAGATCACCTCTTCTCCACTCTTTTCCCACATCATCACACCAACCAGAACTACATATCATCTCTTCTCAGTCTTAAGGTACCTTGATCCCATGGATATGGGTATGTAGGCAGTCTGGCATATGAAGGAAGTATCCAGTACTCAGGTACATAAGATCCCCTCCTTTCACCTTGACCCATTCATCACTCTATCCAGAACTACATATTTATCACGTTCATCTTCCATCGTAAGTGTGCCTTGATCCCGTGGATACACGGTATGTAGGCAGTCTGGAATACGAAGGATGTATCCAGTACTCAGGCACACACGATCCATCATTCTCCACCCGTCCCAATCCATTAGCACTTCCATCCTTCTAGTCTTCCGTTTGTCAAAATCCATTCGCCTCGACTTGACTAACTCAAGCAGCAAGCTAGCGCATCCTTTCAAAGCAAAAGTCCTTAACAAACTTGAAGCAAAGAGGCCTACTTCCAGAGTCATCTACTGCCCTGCATACCAATTGCCAGCATCAGCTAAGTACCGCTTAACTAAGCCCTAGATCAACAAGCTTGTCTTCTACGAAGTGTTCCATTGTCGAGACCAACACACACATCTCCTGCGACATGTGGCATTTCCTGTAGTGAGACATTGTCTTGTTAGGTAGATAGCCCCCTTTAACGGACACAGAGTTCCTACGATAAGGCTGTTATCTTTCCTATCCAATCTATCCTGAGCAACCTCTTTGGCAAGAGAATATGTTGGTTGTATTTTTACTTTGTAAGTCAGTCAATTTCTGTTATGGTTTATCTTTTGTTCCTTTTCCAATACTTATTCAAAACTACCCTGGTTTATCTATAATCTTGGTATGTTGCGATGCAGTACGGATTGGGGGCATAGTCATTGCTTTCTGTGTGCCGTGTTTGAGGAATGATCTTTAGTATCTTTCTTAGCATTCTATTTATCTTGTGTGTGTTATGACCTAGCATCTTACATATTAATATTCTTCTTGCATTTACATGTATTGAAGTTTATTTTATGTTCAAGACTATGGCTTATTCACATGTTCCAACAAGGTTATATGCTGTCTAAAGAGATCTAAGTTCAAACCACTTGCTTGCAGAGTCAACGTCCACGCACTCGGATATTACTGCACCTTGGTCTTTTATACCTTGGTGGCGAACTATCCACGTGCTATATCAAACTAAGGATTGCTCTTTATATACAAATGTGAAGCCATTGCAACAAGCTCATTCATCCATTCCCACACCCTTTATATCGTTTTCACTGCAGTAATCGATCAACAGTCTGCGTCCTCCATCTCCTCCTGTTCGCTTCTCTGGTGCATATCTGCAAAACCCACATGTCAGATATCACTAGTCATCACATCTATATCATCATACATCTATATCATCATACATCTCTGGTGCATATCTACAAAACCCACATGTCAGATATCACTAGTCATCACATCTATAAGCATCATATAAGCAACATATGTCATCACATGAATCCATAATCATACATACCTATCATCACATCCATGACATCAGATAATGCATACACAAAAGTATGAACAACAGTGAATTGAACAGATCATCATATATATATATATCATATAATGGTCATCATAATACCAAGTGTCTGTGTCTACATCAATAGTATAAAATGTGTATACATCCAAATATACATCAATATGGTACATCAAGGCTATCAAGAGCCCTCAAGATATACATCAGAATGCACGCAGGCATCTGTCCAAAATAATACAATATGATACAATGTACATGAGTATGCCCTAGTGCATAGAGCTACCCTCCTGCTATGGCCCCTGGCCTCCCCCTGTGCTCGGTGGAGGTCCCCCTGATGGTCCTCCTCCTCCCCCTGGCGGCAAAAGTGGCCCTCTGACTGAGGACGCTGACTGCCCTATCCTCTGAGATTCGGATGCCCCAGATCTGCTCCTGTCTCTGTAGCTCGGTGCCTGCTGAGCTGCTGGCATCGCACCCACATACAGGCCCCTGTAGTACTCTGCCTCCCGGCTAGCTGATACTAGCTCACCCTGCACTCGGACGAGCTCACTGTATAGGGTCCTCTGGTCTGCACCCAGTGCACGGCGTGCCTCCTCTCTCTCCCGCCTCATTCTAAGGAGTGTAGCCTCTGCTGTCAGCCGTAGCTGTATCTCGGCATCTCTCTCTCGTCTGGCCTGTGCTACTGCCTCGGTATCGGCTGTTGGTGCGGCCGGTGGCTGCATCTGTGCCTGTGCCTGTGCATGCACCTGGGCCTGTAGCTGTCTGTAGGCCTGCACCTGTGCCTGTAACTGTGCCTGTACCTGTGCCAGGGCTGTCTGTGCGGCTGTGGCTGCCTGTGTCTGTGCCTGGGCTGTGGCCTCTGCCTGTCTCGCCTCTACCCGCGCTGTATCCCTGTCTCTCCTCAGTCTAACCATCTGGAGCTCTAGTCAAGTCCTCCGGGCTATCTCCTCCTGCAGCAGTCGCTCGGCCCTCTGCAGATCAGTCTCTACGACTGGGCCCAACGCCTCCGCCATCTCAACATTCTCCTGCTGGCCGCCTGCCTGCTGTCCACCTGCCTGCTGTCCGGCTGCCCTGGCCTGCCGCCTCCTCCTGGCCTCTCCGCCAAGTACTAACACCTCTCCCACTGCCCCTACTACACCTGGTGTAGTCAATCGCATCAGCCTGTGAGTCTGCCAGTACTGGTCATAGTCTGGCAGTGTCCCTAGGTCTGCCAGCCCAGAGTCCCAATCCCATCTCACGGGGATAAGTCCCCGCACCTCTGCTAATGCTGTCGCCACCGGGATCACTGCGTCCCAGTCTCCTGTCTCTCTCCGCGTCCTGGCATGTGTGGCCTCCCCCACTGGTAGCCCCTGTGGTAGTCCAAACTGTCTCAGTACCTGCTCCGGAAGATATCTCTCTATCATATCTGTTCGTCTACCGAACAGATAGCGAGCCTGTCTGCAGTACATGAGCTGCTCGTGCTCATCCGGCCACTCCTCGCATAGTAGCCACGGTGTCCAGATAAATATGTCCATCTCGTCGATCTGTCGCCGCCAGTAGCTGACAGATCCCATCCTCCTGTGTGTCATCACTCCATCATATAGAAACGCATACGGCTCCCCTCTGTCTCGGTGGCGCTGCGCCATGGGTCGAATGACTGGAATGTGCTCCCACGCCCACACCTGTAGTAAGGTCACCCCTGCTGAGAGGCTCCTACCTCTCCTGTATACACAGTAATGCATATCATGGTATAACTGTCCTAGGACACAAGGCCCCCACGCATACTGTCGGCCATGTGTAAACATCCCGGATAACACTGTCCCCCAACCAACTGATAAGCCTTTAGATCTCCTATCTGGGCACAGGAAGCCGCCGATCAATGATGCCACTATCCAGCGGATCCTATCGCAGAGTCTCAGGACGTCTGCCCATCGGATCTCCCCATCGTCTATCCATAGGTCGTCTGTGCAGAAGACCTCCTCCAAGCCTGCCTCGCCCCATGCCGGGTCGAAGTCCACTATCTCTCCATCAATCTGAATCCGCAGGATGCGATATACATCCTCCAGTGTCACTGTAGCCTCCCCTGTTGGGAAGTGAAATGACGAGGTCTCGCTGTGATACCTCTCCACGACTGCTGTCACTAGGGTGAGATTCGCCCTAATGTGTGTGAGGTGTGCTACATGCCATAGCCCTGCATGCTCTAAGAACGCATCCTCCTCCCAGGTCAACTGAACAACCTCGTGCGCAATCGCGTGGTGTCGCTCCCGCGACATCAACGGTGGCAAAATCCTCTGCATCCATAAACATATCACTTGTCAGTTTCATAACCAAATCCCTCAAAACCTATCTACCCATTGGCTATGCTATACCCCACCCCTGCCATCCCTTTTCCCTCTTGTCGGCTAGGCTAGGCGTCTCTCCTTTAGGCCCCCCCATTTTACTAAACCCTAACTTTTTCTTCTATCTAGCCAGAAGCGCTTTGTTTATGCAACCGCGCTGTTTCTCTCAGCCAAACGCGCTTCACTACTTATCCAGCTGCACTTTGATTTTTCCTCCCATGTGCACCTTGTTTTTCAAGCGCGCTAACACACTATGCCAACTGCGCCGCTCTGTTTTACCAGAAGCGATGCGCTTTCTCCACATACCTGCCACTCGCGCTAACCTACCTTGCCAGGTGCGCTGCACCACCATACCAGAAGCGCTGCGACGCTACCCACATTAACCAGATGCGACGTGATTTCACCAACCGCACTGCGCCCGGCCACCAGACGCGCTGCGGCACGCCAAAAGCGCGCCGAACGACTACCATACGCGCTGCACTTTCCTAGAGCGCTTTTGGCTCAAATTGCAACCCTACCTACATCTAGCCCTAATCTACCCCTAATCGACAAATTACAAGGGGGTTTTCGATCACCTACCACTGCCGGAGCTCCTGCTGGCCTCCCATAGGTCCACACCAGCTCCGCCCGATGTCTGTGCACAGGAATCGACATCTCTCTCCGCTGGCTGCTCAACTCTCTCTCCACTAAGTTTAGAAACTCTTGTCTCTAAATTTAGAATCTCAATGGGTGCAAATGAGGATTGTGGTCCCCATGGGACCTATTTATAGTGTCCCCACCCTTCAGTTTTTCTTCCCCCCCCTGTTTCTGCTTTTTCTTCCTACTGGTCGCGCACCTTTCTAGTCGAGCGTCAACACCTTTCCTCTATCGCCTCCCTGTCTTCCCGCTCGAGGGGGCATACGCTGGGGCAACACGATACACTGGGGCATAAAAATTGTATCACATCTTCAACGATCGTTTTCTTTGACGCAACGCTACATGCTGCATTGCATCAAAGAGGGGCAAAATGTAGACACCCTAAAATGACCGTGTCGTCAAATCACTTGCATTCCGTTATCTGTCTAATCACTTGCATTGCAAACGTTAATTAAATAATCTAATTATTTAATTAATTATCATCAAATTCTTCTAAATCTCCTAAATCCAACATTAATTAAATAAATCCTCTTTATTTAATTAATTAAATTAAATTCCTCTATATTCTTCCACAATTAAATAATTTTAATTATTTAATTAGATCATTATCCTCTTTCCAAAAATCACATCCACATTAATTAAATAAACCCAATTATTTAATTAATTCAACAAATTCCCTCTTATCTAAAATTAAATAATTCTTAATTATTTAATTAAATCAAAAATCATTCTCCCAAAATCATGCACAACAATTAAATAAATTTATTTATTTAACTTGCTTTTCAAATCTTCTAAATTAAATAATTCCATTTATTTAATTATTTCTTCCAAAAATATCTTCTCTAAATTTAAATAAATCAATTATTTATTTAAATTGCTTTTTCTTCTAATTTGAGTTATCTCTAAAATAACTCAAAGCTTTCTTGCTCATTAATTAAATATTTCTATATTTAATAAAGCAAAATATCTTCTTTTCTCATGCAAATCTCTTCTTCTTGTTTTAAATCACTTAACTGATTGCTTTATTCTTTTAATTGATTTATTTCTTCAGTTAACTCATTCTTCTATTCTTGATAACTCCTCTCATGCAAAAGCAAGCAAGACACGTGTCTTCTCCTCATTCGTTGCACATTCCTCAACTTATCTCCTCCGTTGATTCTTCTGAATTATCTGGACCGTTGATCGATTTTTCTTGAAATCTATATAAACCCCCCTCATCTCCTTCATTGACCCTCTCTCTTCGATCGTATTCTCAGGCATACTTAACAGTGCTTCGAGCATACACAACGCGTCGATTGAGCACTATAACGATCTTTTGACATTGATCTCTTGAGCACTACACTTGCTTGTTGCAGCTATGGCTTTGCAATTTCATTGAACAATTCTACATTCAATCCAAAGGAAACAACACAAATTTTAGTAAAAGTCTTTATTGCATTAATTATTTGTCATGGCTTTTATTTAAATTCGTTTTCTTTATGTTATTGGATTCTTTGGTTTTATTTAGTTTAGAGTAGATCAATTTTTCCATATACACACAGAAGAGTCACCAGGTGCTAAGAAACTGTCAAATGATAGTAAAACTAACAAGTCCACCAACCTCATTAGCTGCTTGGAAACTAGACTGCGGTAACCTTTGTTGATTCGCCATTAGAGTCACCATGGTGTTGTTTGTACTACCTCCAAAGGATGATGATACTGGGAGAAACACCAAATCTCTTAGTATTTTGATGATAAGTTCATCATACCGGTCCCACCAGGTGTGCCAAAAACTGTTGTCACATGAAATTGCACCCTGCTTGAATGGGACTCCAAGCATTCCAATGACACAATGGGGATGATCTCTAAGTGTGGGACCTTGCTAAATGAGATCAAACCTTTGGAGAAGGCCAGCTTCCTTGTCTAGTTATCACCTAAACTAGTGAATTTTGGGGTGAAAAGGGAGAGGGAAAGCTTGGAATGGAAATGAGATAAAAGCTTGAAAAGAAGGGTGATACACCAGACAGACTAAAGAAACTTTCACAAAACTGGAGGATGCACAACACAGCCAGATATAGCAAGCAGGTATACACAGATTAGATGATTCTAGTAGAGGCAAGAAGCAAAATGATTGAGAGGAACAAAGACATTCACAGACAACCATATGCAGATTCACATAGAACTAGAAAATTAGCTAAAGGTATGATAACTTGCATATATTCAGTAAGAAGGCAAGGTTACAATAACTAAAAGCTCTACTTGGAAACAGAAATGCCTTAATGCCAAAAAGTCTCCAACCCTTTTTACATCATAAGCCTCAGCTTATATAGCATCTTCATCTAACCTAAGTCGATTACCCAATTCGCTCAGAGAGCTGTAATCAAAAATATCTTCTTGAAGGGACGTCCACCTACCAGGAGTAATGGCGCCAAAGGATCTAGAATAGGGGCAGGTTAGGAGATATTTAGAATCATTAATGCAAGCAGCTTGCTCCTCGATCTTCCACACCCAGGTGGCAGAGAAAATATCTAAAACCAAGTGGTGGCAAGATATTTCTGATCATTAATGCGAGTTGCCTCCTCCTGTGCTGCAATGAATGCGGGAAATATCTTCACCAACTGAAAAAGTCACTGCTGAAAAAGTCCACTCAACCGACGTGAAGATCTAGATCAAAACTAGAAGTGAGAACCTTCCTAAAGACTTCCCGCCAAAAGGTCATCATCCTGATATTTTCAAATTTCTGCGGGAACTCGTTATCCCACATGCACCCGGAGGCGACGTCTTCATCACTTTATAAGCTAAGCCATGTGCATATATAATGTCGGTGATTTTGCTCCCGATGGCATCATCGTTAGCCTCATTATTATCCTCCTCCTCATCATGTTCCATCGAAAAGACTCTCTAATATCAGAGGGTTGATTGCATGTTAGCCCGATATAGAATGTCACCCCGATATGAAATATCCTCCTGATGCGAAATATCCTCCTCATATCCGGGTGACGTTATCATCGTATTAGGGTAAGGTGATATTTGGTGGAAAGGATGATATTTGTATGGTACCTAATATTTGGAAATATCATCCTCCTCCTGAAGAAACCTAATGATGATATTCAACCTCATCGGCATAAACTGATGCATAAGAGGAAGCTCCTCCTGCTCTACCGACCTCATATGTTTCGCCAGTGATCCAGATGATCGTGTCCGCAAACATCCTGATGACATCACCATCATGTCAAACATCAGGATGATCTTCAAATGCTAACTGGTGTTAAGGAAAATATAACCCCCTGTGGGTTATGATAACATCATCATGATATTTGGGGTAGGATGATATTCAGAAATATCACCCCCCGCAAAATATCAGGTTGCACTATAGCCTCATCGTAAGATCAGGGTGATCTTTGGAATATGACTGATATTTAGAAATATCACCCCCTGCAAAAAAGCATGAAACTGTGAAATAAATAGACATCGCCCTGACATAGGAATGACGTCAGCAGCATGTCGGGCGATCCAACGTTCATGAAGTGAAAACATAACATCAGGATGAGCTTCAACTAAGATCACCCGATATTCAAATGTGATGACCCCTCAGAAGATCAGGTCATACTTAGCAACTTCGTAGCACCAACATCAGGATGATCTTCAACTAAGATCACCTGATGTTAAAATATCACCTCAATACGAAAGATCAGGTTGGCAGAAATATGATGACCCTCACAAGAAAGATGATCTTCCCCCAGAATGGATCTGGATGACGTCAGCGGCATATGACTTGGTTTATTAATGCAGTTACCATGATGTCATCATCATGTTATCGGATGAGGGAAAATAGTTGGAAGATAGGGTGATATTTGTAATGTCAGGTGATATTGGGAAGATCAGGTGATGTTCCAATTATCACCCGATGTTCAAAATATGACCCGATATTTGAAATATCACCCTTCTTCCAAATATTAGGTTTGACCAGGCTTATGACCCTGCATAACTTCCTCATCTTAGTGAATTTCAGGGTGATGTAAAAAACAAACCTGCCTATTTTTCCTAGCTCTTTCACATGGTAAGCCTCTTTAGGCAAGTTTCAGATTTTGAAATTGGGTTAATACCTCAGGATCATAAATATGGCTTTCATGGGGATATGCATACTGACTGATCCTGCTTGAATTATTTTGACTCCTGCTAGAGGAAAAATAGGTCAACAAGATCATCATGATAGATGGATTGGTATTATGTATTCTCTTAACATTCATGTGCTCCTTGGTCAAGTTTCAAGATCTCAGGGTTGAGTTTTCTATTTTGTAGGTGCCGAAAGTAAACTCAATTTAGTTGTTCACACTACTGGAAGTTGCCAAGTAGGTCAATTTGGGAAGGTGATATTTTGACACCTACTGATCATAATGAGAAAATACTTTACAAGAAGACACATGCCACTTTCATATGCATGCTTGTTAGTTTTTGCAGCCATTAGACATTTTTTGATATTTTTTAGAGCTCAGGATTTTCATGGTTTGGACTATTTTCAAAAAAATATTTGGTCAAAACAGCTCAGGTGGTCATTTTTGACATTAAATATCTTGCACCACGACATGAGTTTTTCCAAACCATTTTTTCTTGGATTAGATGTTTGTAAGCTTGTCCAAGTTTCAAAATTTTTCAATGAGGTTCAATCAATTTTCAAGGCCAGGTCTTGGTATCAGATTGGTCGATAATACTTCAGTTTTGACCCTAGTTCCATTGATGAATGATTCAAATCTAGTTGAAAGCTTCCCAGACATCTGCTACTTTACTCCAAATAAAATGAGATTCTTTTTATGGGATGGTTCTTGAGAGTAGGGTGTTGCCACAATAATGGGTTACACTTTCTGGGACATCCTAATTTTTACTAAAATCACATATTTTTAGAAAATATAATGATTTAAGCCTTGAAAGGTTCCATTTAAAGGATTCTAATTGAAGAGGGTTTGATCAAACCCCCTTGGATAGAACCCCGCTAGTTTTAAACCATACCTATAATGGAGTCTCCTCTACACCTATCAAAATGCTGATAAAAAACTAATTTTGATTTATCTTTTGAGGGATGAAATGAATTCATTTACAATTTATGCTTTTTAAGTTTGTATTCCTTATTATAAGCTTCCCAAAAAATATAATTTTAAATATATTTAATTTGATTATTATATTTATTTTTTATTTCTTGTGAATGTATGTTTTTCACCGAATATCAAGTTCTCTATTCTACACACATGTATATTAGTAAATTACTGAAAAAAATTAAAAAAATATCTATGCACTAGGTGTTGATGTCCTTGTTTCAACAAAAGAAAAAAAATGAATTTTGATACATACAGAAAAAGTTATGTTTTACGGAATACGTCTATGTCTAAATTATAATTGGTTTGACTTCAAAAATTAATTAAAAAATATATATTCAACAAAACATTATGAAACCAAATGCATACACTATATATTTGTGTTACCAATCTAAATTAAAAAGAATCATAATTTTATCCTTTGTAGAAAAAAAATTATGTGCTACGGAGTACACATCACTTTAAAAAAATGTTGTTTACTATTAAAAACCAGTTATCAAAGGAGATGCAAACAAAATTTACAATTTAACTCCAAATTTTTAAGAATATATATATTTAAAATCTACAAACAAAATCTCACAAATCCCTAGTTCACATCATCTCCAAATTCCTAATGGTTTAGCGGCTATAGGTGTCAGAACGTGAAGATTTAGTTCAAAATATTGATTTCAATGTCAAGTTTGGCTGAAAAGTGTAACCCATTATTGTGGGATGACCCAGTAGTGATAGCAAGATGGAGATAAAGCCAACTTGGAAGGTAATAGTTAGAGAAAGTTTGAATTCAAAAGGTGGATGTAACTAATTTGAATTTGGAAGAGTCATTCACAAGTCATTTGGGCATTGCTCATATATATTGGGCAAAACATGGGCCTCCTCCCAAAAAATAGTCATCCATAGTCTTCTGGGAAGGAGCATCAATTTTTAGTTGTTCACAATGGTATCATCACCAATTATGTAGTTTTGAAGGAGATTCTACTTCAACATGGTTTTGTGTGAGTTAGGTTCACGAAGTTACTGAATTCCTAGTTCCAGAGGACTTGTTTGTTGGCTAACTCTAAGATCTCCAATAGTAACTAGGTGGAATACTGATGAAGACATTGATGTTTCAATTGAAGATAATTTTAATTCTTCTATTGTTTGTATTGAGGAAGATAGCACAACAGTCTCTTAAGCTAAGGTTATTTCCACTCAATGTAGCACATTGACTCTGGAAGTTATATCTGGACCTTTTTAAGGAGTTCATATTTCACAACAGTCAAAAGGAATTCACAACCTTTCTTTGTGAATTGGGAGAGTACCTCAAAATGATTTAGTAGTGAATGATCCTGAGGTTTCTGGGAAGCAGGTCAATGGATCGGGATAGTTTGAGAAAGAAAAATCAGATTTAAAAGGTAAAAATATCACCGCTTCTGTGAGTCCAAAAAGTGACGGTTTACCTATTTTGCAAAAAATAAGAAAATGTTATAAAGCCCACCAACTTTGTGAAGGGAAACAAAAATTACAAAGGAAAGAAGAACTTGTCTATGATTGTTTTGAGACAGTCATAACAATTAGTTAAAATTCACATAAAATGAACCAAAACTGACTTGAAAGATATGAAGGAATCGGTTAAGATTTGCTTAATCCCAAGTTTAATATGGTCAAGTCTTAACCTGTTAGGCAAATTTAGTTGGTTGATGTGAAGCTGTAATGTTCAAGGGGCCTTACGTGATTTAGGGTTTCTTGTTGGTTTATTGGACTCGAACTATGCAAAGAGATTGTGAATATCAGCATGTGGTTCATTCTTTTGCATAAAAGTGTTACTATGCTGCAAAGTTTTAAAAAGTATTCTTGAATTATTGCAGCTTTCTCTTCTTAAATATTTATGAAAACTGTCCACTTTCAACTTAGTAATGTATACTTCTTTCAAATATGAGACAATTTCTTTTAAATTTCTATGTTTTTAGCTAAGTATTTTCAGATGGGTTGGGAAAAGTTAGAAAGATCTAATATAAACTTCATTCAAATCTACCAAAGGATCTAATTGTTCTGTTATGCACTTTGTAAATAATACAACAATTTGATCAAATCCACAGACAAAACCCCAAGTGTAAGTTCTGAGCATTTTCACAAACATACACTTAAAATTGCAAGCTCTAAGAGAAAAATGTTTCAAACACAATGAAGATCAAGAAAACATTCAGAAGATAGATGCAGAATTCTAGATTCAATTGTATTAGAAACAGACAGTCATATATGATTTACAATGTCTTAATGACTCTTAGCTTCATTGATCAAACTACAGAAAACTTACAAGCTTTACAGATACAGTAGGAAGCCAGATGTTCCATGCATTCCTTATTGCAGACACAAGCGACCTCCTTCTTCTACTTCTAAACTAAAAAAAAGGTCCCTCTATTCTAAAAAATCCCTGTGTAAAGTTTTACAGTGTAGAGAGACACAATATATAGACTTGACTGTCCTTAATACAGCTCAAAACCCTAGTTAAACAATGGTTCAAACCTCTGGTTATAGTAATAAATGCTGGAGAACAAATCTTCCAAAATATCTCTGAGCATACATCAAATCTGGGCAAAATATGCCCTTTTGGAAACCCTTGCAACTCCATATTAACTTCTGTGGTCTGCTGCAATAATGTCCTCAGCTGCATTTTGTCTCATCAATGAAGACCCTTGACTTCCTCACCCCTCATCCTTACCTTCCTTTACTCCTGAGATCGGATCTCCCTTCCTGTGATGTCACTACCATCAAGTTTTAGCCTCTTCTTCAACTACAAACCTGCAAAATAGTCAAAAATGGATTTTAAAAAACATATCGATTTGCTCATTTAATTTATTACCTAGTCAGAATGGCAGCTGGACGCAAGTCGCAGCAATTACTGACACCCCTAAGTCTCTGTTTATAGTCAGTCAAAAAAATATGCGTGCCCCCTCTTTCTTCATCGCACTTTATTTTTCTATCGCATTCTACATACTTCCATCGGTGTAACTTTCCAAATCGGGCGGGTTCAAAAATTTCCCACCGATCGCTTCACTCTAGCCGATATAGCCCTATCGGCTTGTATCCTCGCACTGTTGGCGTGACCTCCTTCTATCGGCATGGTTAACATAACCCCCACCGATAGCTCTTCTTTGTCCGATCGCCTACTCTTGTCGCTGTGACTCTCACCGATGCCCTTCACTATTTCCCTTCTATCTGTGTGAGACTTGCCTATCAGCGCGGCCAAAATTTTCTCTGCCGATCACCTACCTTTGGCCGATGAAAACTCGTCAGCCACACTCTCACCGATGTACCTCTACACTTAGGTTTTTTCTCAGTACCATGACCCTCATTTTTAGTTGTATGTTTTGCTTTGCACATCGCTCACATACAAGCACTAAAAGATATACAAGGACCTTTCAATATTTAATTCCCCTTTCGAATCCGGTCTTTGTATATTGCTCAATTCATACAAACACGTTTGTATGTACATTCAGACCTATCACCATTTATAGACCGCAGCCTATTCATTTTTTATTCCAGGATGTGTAAAATGTAATGTATTTTTTGATATGAAATCGGATGTGATACATTGCATTAATCAAATTTTATTTTCCCTTTGATTCTGCATTGTATGTATGCATACTAGATATACATTAGGTTCGATGCATTGTTTATATTGAATTTAAAACTTCTCAGAAATCTGCCTTGTATATGCCAAAATGCATTTACCCTAACATACATACAGGTGAGAAATATACAAGGATCTAACTTCATTCCATAATGTTTTTGATTCCAGCAGTTGTATGTACTGTCGTATATCGCAATGTATGTATAAATATACAACCTGGAATCATACAACGAATTTTGTACTCTTAACTTTCTTTTGCGTCCGCGGCTTGTATAAGTCATTGCATATCGGCTTTGTATGTCGAAACATACAAAGCACAAAATATACAAAGACTTAACTCTTTTTAATTTTCTTTTGCATCCGCCCGATGCATATAATACAATGTATGTTACGAAATATACATTCTGCGAAACATACAAGCATTTCATGTTGTTTCATAACTTTTCGGGTCCGCGGGATGCATAAAACCTTTGTATATTTGTCATGTATGTTTTGACCTGCTAAACATACAACGCGAGATACATGCAACGGATTTAAAGCATCAATTTGTTTCCACTCTAATCTATTTCGGGTCCATCTTGTATGTATACATAGAACCTTCATTAAAATGCATACAAGGAAAAAGATATACATTTGGCTTTGTATATGAAAGCGATATACAAAGGGGATTGTATGTGCAATATGCAAGCGACCCATTATGCATTTAACCTTGTATATTAACCCGACTGCAAATGCGACTAAGTACAAAAACAAACCCTTTGCATATACAAACCTGAATATACATTGTACCAAAATGATCATAACTTTCAAAATATGGCAAATTTTAAGATGGTTCAAAAAGCAACCCTAGCTCATTTTTCACAAGGAATCCAACCATATTATGCCCTAATATTGAAAATGCATTTTTTCTCTATTTCTATCAAAGTTTACAAATTTAACCCTCTTTTTCCCTTTATCACCAAACAAAACAACATAAGCAGAAGCAAAAACAATAGCCAGAACAGGGGTCCTCATTTTACTAAGGAGTAAAATGGGGTGTGTTGTGAACATCACAACAACTAGCAACCAAACAAAACAATTAAATTCAAAGTTTTCAAGAAAACTAAATGAAATGAATCCATAACTTTCAACTATCTTTCTTGCAAATTATTATTCAACTCGAGACCTAAGGTATTCAATAAGGGTGCATGTATTTTCATTTTTAGTTTAAGTGTGTGCATGTGATTAATTATCCTCATCTTGAAGATCAGTTGAACAAACCAGTTACTAATATTAGCCTATGTAGTTGAGGATATTCCCTCATAGCCAACTGGATAGAGCCTTGCTGCCAGCGAGTGTCTATAGCCCCAACAAGGTTATCATTACAATTCTCCTAAGTAGAGCCCCACTGCTAGCAAGTGTCTATAGCCCCAGTAGAGTTACTTAGATGGCTTAATCTAGATTTTTAGTATAATCCACTTTATTTATTTATTTATATTTTATATTTTATATTTTGATGTTTGATATAAATTTTACAAGATATAACAATTTGTAACTTCATGATGCTCGGAATGAGCACTTACTGAAATTAAGCTGAGAATTGTAATGGTAGCAAGGGTGACCTCAGATTTTTCACCTAATATCTACACTGGTAGGTTCAACAAACCCAAGGATTTTAGGTGTGTCATTGTGAGAAACCCTCCTTGAATTCTTAATCACTATTATTAAATATTAAATTTTAGAAGCTAAACAAATCTCTACATTCATGACAGTCACAACAAGTTATGCACAAATTGCAAATGATTAACCTGAATATTCTAAATTTTATACTATTTTCAATGGTTGTTAGCTTGCTCCTTAATACTCTAAAGGAAAAAATAGAGATCCTTGCTGAGGAGACAACAAACCAACCAACAGACTGTACAAAAAAAAAAGACAGAAAACAAAGTAAAAGAAGACTGTACAAACAGCAAAATAGAAAGAAACAAAAACAAAATAGAAAGAAACAGAAACAAATTTGTACAAGCAACTAACCTACACAACAAATAGCAAAAAGCAAGATAAGCAAACAAACAAAAATAGAAAAACTACTCTAACAAGCTATATACAAGCCTCTACAATGCAAACAAAACCCAAGAAAAGACCCCAAAACACCCCTACTTGTATACTTCCTTAGATTGTGCAAGAGTATCAAGGTACTAGTTATGGTTCTCATCCTAGCAGATTTATCTTTGAATTCTAAAAAAAAAAATCTTGTGTTCTAAATTCATTGTGTTTATTAGAATAACTCTTAATTATCAACAATTGAGGCAGCTCATCATGTTCATGACTAATCCATATGCATGTCCTATCTCTTGAATCTCCATAATCAAAATAATATTCAACATTATTCACTGAGGAAAGGAAAGAGACAACCTGATGTATTTTTGGCTCTACTGGGCATGCATGTTTATTGACAGCTGGTCTTCCATTTAACTTTACACTTTCATTGCTCAGCTCCATGTCTGGCCTCACTTCAAATTGAAAGATGAAAGACTCTAGATGTATCATTTCTTCATCTTTATCCAGCCTTGTTCCTTCATTCTGGATGTTCAGCTTACCCTCAAATTTAGCAAACCCCTCAATGTCCTCATCAGTTCCCTATACATCAGCACTTAAGTGAGTATATTCATCATCATAATCTGACATACAAAAATTAATCATTTCTAGATCACTTGAAAGTAAAGGTGGAACAACATCTTTTGATTGATAGGAATACTCCCCTATTTCATTTTTAAAATAATGCTGGGGTGATGTCTGATTATGTGCAACAATAGCATGATCCTCTGTACCCTCTATTTTCAATAATTGTTCATCACATAACTCACATTTATCATCCAGTGTGGAGTCTGATTCCCTTGACCTGCAACAATCTTGAATTTGATCAACTATGAAATTAGGATTTACTTTATTTTCTATGACTTCACTAGTTTCTATAATAGGGATCTTATCCACAGCAGTGCCCTTAAATTCTTCCATTTGTCCATGTTTTTCTTTTCCATAAAATGATTAAGAATGACATTTTACTATTTTTACCAAAAGCATTAGGATCAGAAATAAAGACTTTATCTTGACAGATGGTTTCCTCTCTACAAGTTTTCAAAGATTTATACCTACACTCCCCTTCACCTGTATTAGGGAGTAGAGAACTTCTATCAATCCCACCATAACATGATTTAAGGAAAGATGTTTTGCTATTATTTCCTTCTAGAACTAATTTAGCTATTGTATTGTCTAACCAACTGATAAGTTCTAGTGTTGTATCTACTTGTTGCTTCATAATTTTTTCATTTTTCTGCCAAACCTCAGCCCTGGACACATCTAAGAAAAGAATTATTCCTTTCAAATACAAATCTATCCTAGTAAGGAAAGTTAAACAATTAATTTCACTATGTTCCATAGTCTAGTGTATCCTGCAGCAACTGAATAAACCAAAGTTAGATAAACCCTGAGGATAAAGCTGCCTATTCAAAGTTTTCTGAAAGGCAGGAATACTAACTTGTAAATTGTCCCCATATGAGTCCATTGAAAATGGGACCTTCTTTTCAACCTTTTAGGTTTTTGAAATTTTATGGGATCTAACATATCTCAGAATAAAGCATTTAAACTCAGAAAATCAACCTTAAATCCAATCAGGGCCTCCTTCTAGCGCCAAGAAACTGTTGATGATTGTTTTGAGATAGTCATAACAATTAGTTAAAATTCACATAAAATGAACCAAAACTGACTTGAAAGATATGAAGGAATCGGTTAAGATTTGCTTAATCCCAAGTTTAATATGGTCAGGTCTTGACTTGTTGGGCAAATTCAGTTGGTTGATGTGAAGCTATAATGTTCAAGGGGCCTTATGTGATTTAGGGTTTCTTGTTGGTTTACTGGACTCAAACTATGCAAAGAGATTGTGAATATCAGCATGTGGTTCATTCTTTTGCATAAAAGTGTTACTATGCTGCAAAGCTTTAAAAGGTATTCTTGAATTATTGCAGCTTTCTCTTCTTAAATATTTATGAAAACTATCCACTTTCAACTTAGTAATGCATACTTCTTTCAAATATGAGACAATTTCCTTTAAATTTCTATGTTTTCAGCTAAGTATTTTTAGATGGGTTGGGAAAAGTTAGAAAGATCTAATCTAAACTTCATTCATCTACCAAATGATCTAATTGTTCTATTATGCACTTTGTAAATAATACAACAATTTGATCAAATCCACAGACAAAACCCCAAGTGTAAGTTCTGAGCATTTTCACATACACTTAAAATTGCAAGCTCTAAGAGAAAAAAGTTTCAAACACAACGAAGAGCAAGAAAGACTCAGAAGATAGATGCAGAATTCTAGATTCAATTGTATTAGAAATAGACAGTCATATATGATTTACAATGTCTGAATGACTCTTAGCTTCATTGATCAAACTACAGAAAACTTACAAGCTTTACAGATACAGTAAGGAAGCCAGATGTTCCACGCATTCCTTATTGCAGACACAGGTGACCTCCTTCTTCTACTTCTAAACTAAAAAAAGGGTCCCTCTATTCTAAAAAATCCATGTGTAAAGTTTTACAGTGTAGAGAGGCACAATATATAGACTTGACTATCCTCAATACAGCTCAAAACCCTAGTTAAACAATGGTTCAAACCTCTGGTTACAGTAATAAATGCTGGAGAACAAATCTCCCAAAATATCTCTGAGCATACATCAAATCTAGGTGAAATATGCCCTTTTGGAAACCCTAGCAACTCCATATTAACTTCTATGGTCTGCTGCAATAATGTCCTCAGCTGCATTTTGTCTTCATCAATGAAGACCCTTGACTTCCTCACCCCTCATCCTTATCTTCCTCTTCTCCTGAGATCGGATCTCCCTTCTTGTGATGTCACTACCATCAAGTTTCAGCCTCTTCTTCAACTGCAAACCTGCAAAACAGTCAAAAATGGATTAAAAAAAACATATCGAGTTGCTCATTTAATTTATTACTTGGTCAGAATGGTAGCTGGATGCAAGTCACAGCAATTACTGATGCCCCTAAGTCTCTATTTATAGTCGGTCAAAAAAAATTGCGTGCCCCCTCTTTCTTCATCACACTATGTTTTGCTATCACATTCTGCATACTTCCATCGGTGTAACTTTCCAAATCGGGCGGGCTCAAAAATTTCCCACCAATCACTTCACTCTGGCCGATATAGCCCTATCGGCTTGTATCCTCGCACTGTTGGCATGACCTCCTTCTATCAGCACGGTTAACATAACCCCCACCGATAGCTCTTCTTTATCTGATCACCTACTCTTGTCGCTGTGACTCCCGTCAATGCCCTTCACTATTTCCCTTCTATCGGCGTGAGACTTGACTATCGGCGTGGCCAAAGTTTTCTCTGTCGATCACCTACCTTTGGCTGATATAAACTCGTCGGCCACACTCTCACCGATGCACCTCTACACTTAGGTTTTTTCTTAGTACCACGACCCACATTTTCCGTTGTATCTTTTGCTTCACACATCGCTCACATACAAGCACTAAAAGATATACAAGGACCTTTCAATATTTAATTCCCCTTTCGAATCTGGTCTTTGTATATTGCTCAATTCATACAAACACATTTGTATGTACATTCGAACCTATCGCCATTTATAGACCACAGCCTATTCATTTTCGATTCCGGGACGTGTAAAGTGTCATGTATCTTTTGATATGCAATCGGACGTGATGCATTGCATTAATCAGATTTTAGTTTCCCTTTGATTCTGCATTGTATGTATGCATACCAGATATACATTAGGTTCGATGCATTGTTCATATTGAATTTAAAACTTCTCAGAAATCCACCTTGTATATGCCAAAATGCATTTACCCTAACATACATACAGTCGAGAAATATACAAGGACCTAACTTCATTCCATAATGTTTTAGATTCCGGCGGTTGTATGTACTGTTGTATAGCACAATGTATGTATAAATATACAACTCAAAATCATACAACGAATTTTCTACTCTTAACTTTCTTTTGCGTCTGTGGCTTGTATAAGTCATTGCATATCGGCTTTGTATGTCGAAACATACAAAGCACAAAATATACAAAGACTTAACTCTTTTTAATTTTCTTTTGCGTCCACCTGATGCATATAATACAATGTATGTTACGAAATATACATTCCACGAAACATACAAGCCTTTCATCCTATTTCATAACTTTTCGGGTCCGCGGGATGCATAAAACCTTTGTATATTTGTCATGTATGTTTTGACCTGCCAAACATACAACACGAGATACATGCAACGGATTTAAAACATCAATTTATTTCCACTCTAATCTATTTCGGGTCCATCTTGTATGTATAAATAGAACCTTCATTAAAATGCATACAAGGAAAAAGATATACATTCGGCTTTGTATATGAAAGTGATATACAAAGGGGATTGTATGTGCAATATGCAAGCGACTGATTATGCATTTAACCTTGTATATTAACTCGACTGCAAATGTGACTAAGTACAAAAAAAAACCCTTTGCATATACAAACGACCCTGTATATGCAAAGTGATATACAAACTTGAATGTACATTTTACCAAAATGATCATAACTTTCAAAATATGTTGAATTTGAAGATGGTTCAAAAAGCAACCCTATCTCATTTTTTACAAGGAATCCAACCATATTATTCCCTGGTAATAAAAATGCATTTTTTCTTTATTTCTATCAAAGTTTGCAAATTTAACCCTCTTTTTCCCTTTACCACCAAACAAAACAACACAAGCAGAAGCAGAAACAATAGCCACAGCAAGGGTCCTCATTTTGCTAAGGAGTAAAATGGGGCATGTTATGAACATCACAATGGAACTACAGTGCCATGTTTGGCAAAGGAAATAAAAAGACCTTAATCGTCTTTGGAAAAGGAAACAAAACCTCCAGTGTCCTTGTTTCCAAAGGAAACAAAAGCTATGCAGAGAATAGCAAGGACTGAGGATTGCAAGTGATTGTGTGAACAACTAAGAGATGTTATTTTGGTCGTAGGGTGGAAAATTGATTTGAGGCCTAGAAAAGGAAAAAACCATGATGACAATGTTTACGTTTCACCTTTAGAAACATATTTTTGGTCACTTCCTAAAGCATGGAATGCTTTGAAAGGGAGTCAGGGGAAGAATGATGAAATAAATGAAGAAATTTCTAGCTAATCTGAAGAAAGCAAAGAGGTAGAAATATCAAAACATGTAGACAGAGGCACTAGAGGTGAGGGTAGTGCTTCAAACATGCTTGTGATTAAGGTATGTGATGAAGACCTTAGTTTATTATAGCGGAAGATGGAAGCAAGCAAGCGTTTGGTTAAAGGTCTGGTGAATCACCCCTGAAACAACTATTATAGTTGTTAAGAACCCTCGAGTATGTGATGACTGCCATATTGCAACAAAATTTATCTCCAAGATTGTAGCAAGAGAAATTACTGTGAGAAATGTGAATGGTTTGCATCATTTTAAACAAGCACAATGCTTTGGCAAACATATATTCAAAATATGTGCGTAGAGACAAGGCACGAGAATTGTTTGAACATGGTGATTTTAGGCCCTTCCTTCAATACCCAGTTTCAATTCATGCTTCATATTTGGGTTGTCTTACACTCAGGTGAGGTTAATTTGCACCTAGATATGAGAATGTGTAGCTTGCCACTAGTTTGAGAAGAGATTTGGCACTTTCCTAAATTTATTGTTGTTGTATACAAACCCGATATCACCTAAGAATGATGACTCGTTCCATCCACTGGTCTAGCATGTTGAATTGAGATATTAGTTTGAGGCAAGTGCATGATCTTGAAGGATGACACTTTCGAAAAAGATCAATTAAGGATTGAGAAAATAATGGCTAGATGAAATCACAGTGAAACTGGACGATCAAACAATTCCACAAAGAAAATTGAAGAACAAGTGAATCATTTTCTGCATGAAAGGCTTTTCTCGCAGTCCTACAAGAGTCAAGCAGGCATGGTGTGGTATTGCAGTGACTCCAAGGTGTTCCCTGCATTCCCACAGAAAACCTTAAAGGCCAGTGCGGGCTAGAGGTAAGGTTCCTGTTGTCCGACAAAGGGAATTTAATAAGGGTGTGGGTGAGCAGTGGATTCAATTAGCAGTATTACAGTGGTGTTAAATAGCTATCATGCACTCCCGCAAAGGAAAAATAAAATATGTGTAGTGGAGTGGAATAGAATAATCAAATGAGGGATAAATATTTTTGCATGCATGGGAAGGGGAAAATGTTTCCAAATAAACATATAATGTGTAAATATTTTCATGAGATTTGTAAAAAAATTTCCACTCATGGAGTTAAGTGAGAATAAAAATCTAGGGGTGGGTAATTCTTTCTTACCCATGGGATATGTTTTTCACATTGGGTGGAAATGCATATGGGTAAATATAAGTATGAATGTAAAAAGGGAATATTAATAGTCATTATGACTATTATTGCACAAATATATGGGTGAAATAATTGTTCACGGCGATACAAGGTGAAAGGTGATAAAATAATTTATTTTTTATTGCAAAATAATATGAAAGATTATATCAAATGGATATGTGAAGAGTAATAACCTTTGAAAATGCAATATATATATATATATGATAAAAATTTTAAAAAGGGGTTAGACAAAGCAAAGAAGGAAGGGGTAGGACAGAACAAATTGGTGTACTTGTCAAAATTTGGGAAGAGAATGTAAAAAAATGTATTTGATCTGAAATTGGCTTTAGTTGTTCGTTGATTTTAATAAAAATAAACTGTGAGACTATCTCCATATTATTTTCTTTGATCATTTGAATCAATTTGGCAAGTTCTTATTCATTTGTCGTTGCATATTAAATGATTTTGTTTGATATGTTTAAGGGGTTCCGTCAAGTAGGGATTAAATTCTTTTGAACATGAACTACTGTGATTTAAAGAATTTAGCTTGGATTAGAAAGAATGGTTTTCATGATTGAATTACTTGCATGTTTATGCAAGGCATAAATAGGAAAAGTGTTGAACTGTTAGAGTTTAAGGCCATTGGATGAAAAAAACTCATTAAGACTCCATAGCCCAAAAAATAAGGCACCGATTAGATGTTATTCTCCAGATCAAATAAAATCATTGTACATATTTTGATTTTCTATTTGTAGGAGTAATGGATAGAGTAGTTGAATATTTATCCATTTTCAGATTTCATGCCATTTTGAATTTGGATGAAGATGATGCTTTAATTGGCAAAATTGTACATAATCTACCAATAATCACCAATTAGTATTGGAGAATTCATATTCAGTGGTGATAAGAAGGTACACCCACCTAGGTGAAGTAGAGCCTAAAGTGTAGAGAATTCCAACCATCTTGGTTGATTCTATCAATTGGCTAAATCAGTTGTAGAACCTAATCATAAAGCCCGGCATCCTTTTAGGGTTTTTCAATCTGCAAATTTGAGAACCAACAGCATGAAAGAGCTTCTTCCTTCCATGAAAGCTACACCTTTGAGGTGACATTTATTTTTGTTTTGAATCATTTATCAATTGGTTTTTGCCTCTATCCCATAGGGATACACACTCTTTATCTAACAATGGTGTTCGGAAGACTTGAATGTCTCTTTGGGGCTTGACCGAGGCAAGCCTCTAAACACCACAACCCCCAACCCCCTTTTTAGTGATTGCAGGTTACAAGTTGTAGAAGTGGAAGAAGTGGAGTTGCAGGGAAGCATAGTAGGGTGTTAAAAGTGTAGATCAAAGAAAAAAAGTAGGACCTAGACTAGGGTGCCTACTCATTAGTCCTCTAGATCCCAAAACACAAAAATCCCTGGAACAACAGAAACAAGTTATAGACAACTTTCAGAGATCCCAACAAAAAACTGGTACCTTGGACTTGGTCACCCACTCGTTAGTCCCCGACTTTCTCACATCTAAAATCCCGAAATTTGGTATGTATCTAATTGTCATTCAATATCTTTGTCTACGAACATTTGTCATGTTTCATCTGTTTGTTTAAGATTTTACAAAATTAGGGTTTTAAGCATAATTGGAGTTTAATTGATTAATTAATTAACAAATTCCAAGTTTCCTCTTCATTCTAAGGGACACTAAATCTATAGCAGAGCCCTCTTGCAAGAGACTGTGGCTTCACTTGATTTACGTCCTTGAATGTAAGGTGTGAAAGGATTTAACCTTGAAACTAAAACCCCTCTTTTACCTTGAAACATTTTGGTGAACCCCTATTTTATTTAAATTTTGCACCTTTCTGAGTGTTTTACTTCCGATTTACATTCATTTCATTCATTATTTTCATTTTGCATTTAAAAATTTACAAAAAAAATTGAAAAATTTTAAAATTTTAAAAAAATTTGAAAAATTTGAAAAAAATTTGAAAATTTTGAAAAAATTGGCATTTTAGGCTTGCATTTTGAAATAATTTGAATTAATTTTCATTTAATTTATGATTTTTTAATTATATCTGATATAAATTACATAAAATCTTCATCTTACAATCTTTTTCATTGCATCTTCATCATAAAATTGCTTGGGTTTGCTTGAAATTTTGAATTTTTCTTATAACCTAGTGATTTCAAAAACTAGGGTTTATAGCTAAAATCTTGTTTCAGATTTTACTACTCATCTTGGGAACTCATTCAAATCTGATTTTGTTTGTAGTGTTGCATTTTTGTTTGTTTTTTACATTCATATTTCAAAAATTTGGATTTATACATACTCAATTTCAACAAAAACTAGCATTTTTCATTGATTTATCATTAAAATTGCACTTGCATTAAGCATTGTAGGATTTTAAAATCATTTTTAGATCCAAACTGATTTTTTTTGCATCATAAATCTGATTATAATTCATTTAAATATTTTGCATAGTTTCATGTCTTAATTTCACAATTAGGGTTTGAAAACATTGCATTTTCACTAGATTTTGACTTGTCATCTCTCTATATTTGCACTATAGGTGTGTTGTGAAGGATATTTATACATTATTGGACTGATATCAGGGATATAATTCACTTCCCTTTATCAATTTCCTTACAACACCTCTTCTTTCACTTATTTGCATTGAAAAAAGTAGAAAAATCAAGCATTTTAGGTCATATTTACACATAGTTTTGCACAAGTACTTTCTTGCATTCATATCAAAAATCTTTTAAGTGTGATCTTGCATATATTTGAAAACATAAATTTGGCATCATTTGATATTCTTTCTTCAAATTTGGCATTATCTCAATTACACATTGTGTATTTCAACACCAGGGTGTACTACTAGCTCTTATTGATGTTTCTGGACATTTTATTATGGCACCTTCATGTCATTTCTCTTTGGTATCTTTGCATGCATTTATCAAAGATCTTGATTTTCATAGATTCTTAGTTCCCTCATGAGGGAACATCCTACAATATTAGAAATCTTATCCAATTTCATCTCCATGAGTAGTAATGAAAAAGATAATTGTGATAGCACTTCTCCTAGGCATCTAGTCTCTACTACATGTGATGATGACATAAACTTGCCCTTTAATCATTATTTCAAAAATGATTCCTCCTATGAGGATATACTGGCACAAGAGGGTGTAATCATTGACATGTTCCTTAAAACCACCCTACCCTCTTTGGAAAATGAAACATTAGTGGATAAAGGGCTCCCTCTCAAGAAGGATTCTCCATGGGTAGATAATCACTATTCAACAAATGATCACATGGTGCATAGGGTCCCTAATGATAATTTATTAGATCTTCCACCTTTGATAGAATGTTCAAATACCTTGGAAATCTCTAAGGAAGTGAAGATTATGGATAAATCTACTTTCATTGCAAATTCAAATAATACAATCATCACAAACTTCTTGAACAACACTATACCTTCCTTTAATTCAAATGCTCTTCTTTACCAAGATGAAGCATTAGTGGACGAGAAAAGGTCCCTCACATTAAATCCTTTAGGGATAGATGTTGAAAATAATTGAAAGGACAAAAAATGTTAATTCGATCTTCACTAATTGAATTAGTAGCAATATTCCTAAGATGGTTGTGAGGGGGCACCTAGTGCACCATCTTGCTTAAAACCAATGATTACGGTTCAAGGTGATCGAAAACCACCTCGAACCTCAGATTACATTCTAAACTATGTAAGACAAATCACTCAAAGAAATTGTGTTCAAAATGTGTTGCAATAACCACATTACCATGTGATTGCTCACACATACAACACCAGTAATAACAAGCAAAGTAAGCAAGCACCTCTTGTGCCTATCTCTCTTCCATGTTGTCAGCCTATGCTTCCTTCCTCTAATGGTTCTATCTAGCTAGCGGATGACAAAAAATAAATAAGACTGATACAGACCACGTGTCCCTTCAATGAGTAAGCAAAAATGGACCTAGTTCATATATAAAGATGGGGTTGATATATATTATCTGACGCTTGGCTAGTAGAATCACTCTATGTGATATTTTGATGTCTTATCATACTAACAAACCATAACAATACATCTACTCCATGCACTTTGTTTATCTTCCAATCTCACCTTCGTTACACTCAGTTTTGAGTTCTCTATAGTATAGCCCCATAGTTATACTTGGATCTTGGACCCATAGTATAGCCTCGGCTCTTTATGTGAATGATGTACATGCATTGTTGTTTATCATGATTATGTGGTTTCTAACACCTTTTCTTCCAAGAAATTGTGTGTTTGTGGGAATAATAGGTGATCATAAAGTACATGTCACCTCTGGGAGCATGGGCTTCGGGAGAGCTCTTGTTCCCTTGTCTATTTTCTCTCTACCTTAAAGTGTTTGATATTGGTGCACGATATCAACCACCTTAAGGTGGGGGCTTATATAAGGTAAGTTGTCTAATGATTTTGATATTGATAAAGTGTGTTTGCATACATTGATCTATGGCGTATACTTCCTTTGCACTGTAAGGCATCTTCATGATGTGGGTGGGATTATATACATTTTGAGCGCATGCTTCCTTTTCACTATAAGGCATCTCTGTGATGCAGGTGGGGTTACATTTTGAAAGTCCTCTGTGGAGGCGGGGATGGTGTATCTCATGAGCTAGTGCACATCCTTTTTATTCTAAAATTCATCCGAGTAGGTGGGTTGGATCTAAGACTATCCTCCCTTAAGTGTGTCTTTGGATGTTGTTGTGGCATAAGCCCAACTGCTAGGTGTGCCTGTAATGTCCCTGAGATGGTGGTGAACCTACTAATAGGCTCCTTCCATTGCTTGTCTATCATGTTTTAGATGTATAGTATGTCTTTGGCATACTATACGGTGCTTCTGTCTTCCTGTGTCTTTCGTGTGTTTTTCTCTTTTGTGTGGCATGTTTGTTCCTAAGTATAGTTCAAAGAGTGTGGTAAAATTCTCCTCCTATGCTTTGGGATTTGTATGGCATGTTTATTCTCAAGTATAGTCCAAAGAGCGTGGTGAAATGCCCCTCCTGCACTGTAAGATTTGTATTGCATGTCTGTTGCCCCATATGTAGTCCAAAGAGCATGGTGAAATGCCCCTCCTACACTCTAAGATTTGTATTGCGTGTCTGTTGCCCCATATGTAGTCCAAAGAGCATGGCGAAAGCTCCTCCTACATTTTGGATGGTGTTGCATTTTTACTTTCCATGTATCTGTTGGTAAGAGACATTGTGTGGTTTCATGAGTATTGTCATTGATAGCAACAAAGTCCATTCCACACATCTGTAGCACATGGTATGTCTATATCGGAAGTCAAATTGAAGTGTGTTTTGGTTCGGTGAGCAAGAACAAAGCATGTAGCAAGGTCTGACAATCAGGTCCGAATCTCTCAGAGGAAGTATCTCAGAAAAGTACGGACTTGGGAAAGTCAAGAGTACCATGACTGCTACATTTCAGAGATTGAGCCTCTGGTGATGAAAGAGTGAAAAGATATGAGCACCTAAGTGTTGGGTTCCTGTTTGGTAGAGTAGACTGAGGAAGAACTGACCCTCAGAGCATCAGACATTAATCTGGATGAGGAATTGATGGTGATCAAGCTTCTTGAGGGATCATTCATAGTTGGCTGACATGATTGATGACTTCTACAACTATCTCTTTGACACACGTCACTTAGTAAGAAAGGATTCAGCTGACTGACCAGAGTTTGAGAAAATCTTGAGTATTCTGGATGCTGACTAGAAAGATGTTAAAATCCTTGGTGCGGATATATATACCAGATGGATTTGGAAGGGAAAGTGTGTGTTGTGTGAAAAAGTGTGTGAAGAAAAGTAGATAGCAGTGTGGAAGCAAATATACAAATCTGGTATGTGACAGAACATCAGTGCCAAGCAGAGGAAGAATGAAGTGTAGCAGATCAGTATATTGAGCCTAACAGGAACTGAACCTTAGTATATGTGGATGCCTCTGATCAATTCAAACACCTGATTGCTTTCTTTATACCTTGTAGATAGTGAGTCTCTTGTAGGCAATGGGCCTCTTGTGAGCAGTGTGCTCAGGCAGTGAGCCCTAATTGGCAAGTGCCATTTTGTACTTCTATTCTTTTAACAGAGAATACAATCTTGGGTTAGTCACCCTGTGGTTTTTCCCTTGACAGGGTTTTCCATGTAAAAATACTTGTGTTATGTGTGTTGATTTCATTTTTGCTTTCATATTCATTTATACTTATATGTTTTGATACTAGACTATTGCTAAAGAAGAAAAGAAAGTTAAGAAGTTTAAGATAATTGATTCACTCCCCCTCTTAGTTATATGCCTTGTTTCCAATAATTGGTATTAGAGCTAAGTTCCTCTAAACAGAGCCTAACAGCTTGAGGAAGATCTGGGAATCTCAATGGATATGTAGGCTATGCGGGAACAACTTCAGTCTACCCTAGATGATCTTAAGCAATCTCACTCTAAAGTCAATAGCCTAAGGGAAAGACTCAAACAAGATGATGATTTCATACATGAACTCAAAGAAAAACTAAGTATCTCAGTGAAGAAAAGAAAGGAACTACTTCAATAATTAGCAAGTCAAAGTGAAGCCAATGATGCTATTGAAGATCTGAATGAGAAAAACAAGTTATGTGAAAAGCTATATAAAGAGGTCATTATGGTAAGACATGAAATGGAATCAGGAGTTATGAAATTCACCCAAGAAATTGAAGAGAAAAGAAAAATTGAAAATAATCTAAAACAATCTCTCAAGGAGAAGTCAGAAGACTGCCACAAAATGGATAGAATAATCAGGCATCTGGAATTTGATCTTTAAGAAGTTAGATATAATGAAGAACAACTTGAGAATCAGATAGATACTCTCAAAAGGGATCTTCAAACTGCAAATGAATACAAAGAAAAATTCAAGATAAGCTCTGCTCAACTTGTAGTTCTTCTTGAAAGCCAAAAGAGGTAGATGACAAGCATGGCTTGGGGTATGAGAAAGGTGAAAGCTCTAGATCTGGTCAAAAGAACTCTAGATTAGGAAATCCAAGGAACAGACCTAGAAGACCTCTGGTAAGGCAACCAAATGCTCAAAGATATCCATCCTTCAATGGATACTACTACAATTGCAATAACTTTGGTCATAAAGAAAACCAGTGCAGAAGAAGAATGAATCGAACTAATTCATCCTTCTTCGAACAGTGCTTTAACTACAAAAGGTATGGTCACAAATCTCATGAATGTAGAAATATGCAAATAAACAATTCATTCAATGGTAGATGATTTGCATACAATAGAATGGGACATATGGATAATCAATGCAGATCAAGAGGATATCAGTCAAATCTGCAAAGAAATGTTGTTTGCTACAATTGCAATAGATCCAGTCATATTGCCAAATTCTGTAGAAGTAAGAATTAGGATAAAAGGGATCTAGTGCATTATAATCAAAATCAAGACAAAGGAAAAGGAAAAGTGAATGTGGATGAAGTTGAAAGGGAGATGAACAAGATTTAGGTGAAGAGAAGTACAAAAAATGTTGGGGATGGATCCACACTAGAATCTGGTGCTAATATTCTTTCTGAAAACTAAATAGATGAGCTCTGGCTCAGGGGGAGTCACAAAAGAAAAAGAATTTCCCCTAGCCAGTCAATTGGTGCCTGAAATTGGCACATGGAAGGTTACAGATTAAAGGGTTCTTAGAGAAACATCCAAATAACCCTTGGTAAAAATATGAAAGATCCACAAGGAGTTTGAAGAGGTTAATCATTCAAGATTGATCTAGTTTGACAGTCATCTGGTAAAAGTAAGATTTTCACAGTTAGATCCATTATGATTCAAAATTGAAATACCTTGATCTGCGGATAAATAGGATGATTCAAGGAAGGGAGATACATTGTAATTTATCATTCTAAGTGCATCTTAGTGATCCAGAAAGATCTCTCTCAGAACAAGGAGAACAAGGCAATTGGAATGACTTAAGTTGTGCATTTATTGCAATATGGAATTAGGGTTTGCGCTGAAATAAAAGGGTTCTTTTGTTTATCATTTGCACATTTGCATTCAAGAAGAAGAAAGAAGGAGCTCTACAACAAGATTGCTTCAACCCTCTCAAGGATCAACCGCAGAATTTGATTCAACCAGCGATCTTTACAGCTCTTATCGTGAACCCTAGAAGCGTAAAAAGGTATTTCCACTATTGAATATCTCTCTTTGAATATTTTGAAAGATGGCTACTCTGAATGTTGTTAAGATCACTGATAGGCCATGCCCTAAGTTCAAGAAACATCCTTACAAATCCCTAGAAGTTGATCCCCTAGGTGCATTCTCTAGCATTCCGCATGGAGTTCTGCATGTAGAAGATGTTAGGGTTTACATACATGCAAATATTGAGGAATTTGGGGAATCCAAACTGATGGATATCTATCATAAGGAACTAATAGATGAATCATTTGAACTTAAACCCTAATATAAGGCCATCCGGGATAAGCATTTTGGACATTGCATCCATTTCCCCTGGTTTGTAGAAGATGAATGGGTCCGGTATGTTCTTAGTAGAATACATGATAACTTCATATGATTGTTAAATCCCTTCAAGATAACCAAGGATGCAATTAGGGCGGTAACTAGATTGCACTCATCTGGTGGATTGCCTACTCTCAAATCAGTCAAAAACCAAACTGTAAGTGAGGCTACCAGATCAAAATTTAACAAGAGGGAAATGACAATAGAAGACATCATAGATCCAGATATCAAATTTGCCTCTATTATAATTGGTTACAAAATCTATCACTCTAGCAAGGAGAATTCAGCATCCAAAACTACTATATATACTGCATATGAAATGCTAAGGAAAAATGCTAACTATGATCTTTGTGAGCTTCTCCTGAACCAACTGTTAGAGAATTTGCAGAAAATAAAGAAGGATAAAAAGAATTCATTTAATTACGGTGGCTTGATATTGTGTCTATTCTTTTACTATATGAATGAGCTACCCAGATCCAGTGGTTGGGTATGGCAAAATGACAGACTAGTTGCCATACAAATCAGTGATTATATGTATGGGGTTGGGGATGCCAAGGCACAAAGCATAGCACTCTGGGGTTACTTCAAAAACTTCCAAGGCATGATGCAAGAAAGAGAGAGAATCCCCCAATCTCTAGTTGAAAAATATAAAGATATAGTGTGTTTTATGGTGGACACTGATCAATGCCTAATGGAGACAGTAGAGCCCATGATAGTCTGGATTATGCCACTGGGCTATGAGGTAGATGAGAAAATTTTGGAACTGCATATCCAACACCTACTCAGTCAACCTAAGGACCCTGATGCTAAATGGTTTGGCACCTTTCAAGAATTGAGTGTGAAAATTCATGTTGAACTAAGGCAACCTAAAATAAAGAGAAAAGTCAGGAAGGAAGTAGAGGAAATTGCAAAGAAATATGGCATATCTAAGGAGGCAGTTGATGCCAATAGAGAGAAGGTAGAAAGAGTAGAAAAAGAGAGACAAGAAGTAGAAAAAGAAAGTGTTCCGATGCAAGCCCCCTCCCGGACTAGATCCTCAAAGAGCTCTACATCTGCCACCTCTAAGAGCTCAAAAGCCTCAAAACTAAAAGGAAAGACATCTGGAAAAGGAGAAAAGAGAACCAAGACAAAGGCCACAAGGTCATACACAAGTCACAAGGATGATGAAGAGACAAAGACATATGAGGAGGTTAAGAAAATGAAGAAGAAAAAGAAAACATCTGTGGAATTCTCTTCCGGCAAGAACAAAGAAGCAGAAGAATTTGTTTAAAGGCCTACTTTCTCCATTGATGATGTCATCAAGGCAGTCACTGTGGATGGAAATCTGCAACCAATGACAGAATTCTATGATGAATGTAGTGGAGCTGACTAGAAGATCTTAAAAGATGCTATAGTTAGGTATCTAAAAATCTATAATAAAGCATTCATTGAAAACATATCTCTAATTCCCAAAAGCCTAGAGAAGAAACTTGAAATGAGAAAGAACAATGCTAAGGAAAAGGATATGGAGATCCAGGAATAGATAGCTATTCAACTCTATCCTTCCATCACTCCTAAAGAAATGAACATGATCTTCAAGGATTACAAGGATGAGTTCCAGAGCAAAGCCAGAATGAACAAGCTTATGCTCAGAGAGACTGATCAGGTGGCAAAAGAGACTAAAGACATCCTTCAGAATGCATACAAAAGATTCAATCTTCCTACTATAAAGGACATAAGTGATGAACCTTCTGCCATGGATGTCGAAGGATTAAGTGCATCTAAGGAAGATTCTACTAAGAAAATTGCAGAAGAATCAAAGGAGATAAGTGAAGAGAAGACTAAGGACTTGGATTCCTCTGTTCTGGAAGAGGAAGTCCATGAAGAAGTAAACATCTCTCTTCCAGATCCCCCACCAAACTCCAAAACTAAAGGAGAAGAAAGAAAGAAGAGAAAATTACTCAAGGAGAAGAGGTAAAGGGAAGAGAAGAAGATCAAACAGATAAGATCCTAGATGACAGTTCGGAAGTGGGAAAAGAAAAAAAGACTCTATCTCTAGTAAGAGACACTACAGAAGCAATTAAAGACTTCCTGACCAAGGAAATGATGGAATTAGATGAACCAGAGCTGTTTGAAGGACCACTCAATTTTGACTCTCTTTCTCTGGTCTAGACAATGAAGGTAGCATCTTTTGCTCAAGCCAAAGCAAAAGAAAAGCTTCTAAAGTCTCATATGGAAGACTGTGAGCTGATAGAGATTGCATCCGGTGTATTGGAGAGGATCATGCCATCCTTCCAGAAGGATCTTTCGGCCTCTTCATCCTTTAACTTGAAATCTCTTGTTAATTCTATTAGCACACATTTTGATTCTTTGGAGAATTCAGTAGAAGAGAAAGTCTGGAAAGAGTTTTTGGAAAAGAGATTCTCTGAGCTACAAGGACTTATAGCAAATGATAGGAGAAATCTAGATATTGGGATAAAGAGCCTAGAAAATGCTCTTAAAGATGGCAGAGATTTATATAAATTTTGTCTATCTTGGTCCACAATGACAGCAGACATTGCCAAAAAGGTGGAAGAACAAGAGAATAAACTGTCAAGTTTATCTCAAAATTTTGACCCTCTCACCTCTTCCATAATAAATCAAGAGTGTCAGACTATTGCCGCTATTAATGAAATAAATAGGCTTGAAAAGGAGAAGAAGAATAGAATAAGCAGGCTAAGTGAACTAAGAGGGATAATTATCCCCAAGTTAGAGGCAATGCATGAGGCCTTAACTAATGCCTAGAGCACAGCCCGGACCAGTGATCCCACAGACCTAAAGAGGGCAGAAGCTTTTGCATTTTTGCTAAGTGGTCACATCTCAATTTTAGACAAGATGAAGTAGAGTTGGACGATAAAATTTGTACAATTAAAGAATACTTTTGTGGATATAATTAAGTTTATATAAGTATAACTTGTATATATGCAACTATGTATAGGCTACTTTTTACAAATTTTGGTGTGTGAATTCCACCCTTTGCCATTGATGTCAAAGGGGGAGTGAGGAGCAGTGAAAAATGTGAAATCTAGCTAAGGGGGAGCTCCAGAAAAGTGTGCATAAGAACACAACTTCAAACAAGGGGGAGTTTATTATGACACTTAATCATTTTTCACTAAGTGTTGCCATCAATGCCAAAGGGGGAGATTGTTGGCAAGAGACACTGTGTAGCTTCATGAGTATTGTCATTGATAGTAACAAAGTCCATTCCACACATCTACAGCACATGGTATGTCTATACTAGAAGTCAGATTAAAGTGTGTTTTGGTCCGATGAGTAAGAACAGAGCATGTAGCAAGGTCCAACAATCAGGTCCAGATCTCTCAGAGGAAGTATCTCAGCAAAGTGTGGACTTGGGAAAGTCAAGAGGAGTACCATTACTACTACATTCCAGAGATTGAGCCTCTGGTGATGAAAGAGTGAAAACATATGAGCACCTAAGTGTTGGGTTCCTGTTTAGCAGAGTAGACTAAGGAAGAACTGACCGGCAGAGCATTAGACCTTAATCTGAATGAGGAATTGATGGTGATCAAGCTTCTTGAGGGATCATTCATAGTTGGTCGACATGATTGATGACTTCTACAACTATCTCTTTGATACGCATCACTTAGTAAGCAAGGATTCAGCCGACTGACCAGAGTTTGGGAAAATCTTGAGTATTCCAGATGATGACTAGAAAGATGTTAAAATCTTTGGTGTGGATATATGTACCAGATGGATTTCGATGTGAAAGTGTGTGTTGTGTGAAAAAGTGTGCAAAGAAAAGCAAAGAGCAGTGTGGAAGCAAATATACAAATCTAGTATGTGACAGAATAGCAGTACCAAGCAGAGGAAGAATGAAGTGTAGCAGATCAGTATATTGAGCCTAACTGAAACTAAACCTCAGCATATGTGGATGCCTCTAATTAGTTCAAACACCTAGTTACTTTCTTTATATGTTGTAGATAGTGAGTCTCTTGTAGGCAGTGAGCCTCTTGTGAGCAGTGTGCTTGGGCAGTGAGCCCTAATTGGCAAGTGCCATTTTGTACTTCTATTCTTTTAACAGAGAATACACTTGGGTTAGTCACCCCGTGGTTTTTCCCTTAACAAGGTTTTCCACGTAAAAATACTTGTGTTATGTGTGTTGATTTCATTTCTGCTTTCATGTTCATTTATGCTTATATGTTTTGATACTAGACTATTGCCAAAGAAGAAAAGAAAGTTAAGAAGTTTAAGATAACTGATTCACTCCCCCCTCTTAGTTATCTACCTTGTTTCCAATAGTATCTGCATGTGTATTCATATATATGAAAATGAAAAATAAATAATCACTGCATTCACTATGTTTTGCATGTCTTCAATGTTGTCTTCTCCATGTCTTGCGTGATTATTATTGTCTTCTTTCTATTTTGCATGCATGTTACTGTCTTCATTATGTTTAGCGTGTTTGTGGCGTGTCTTCTCTAATAACTACCTAAGACTGGGGGCTAGAAATAGTTCTCAATCTTTGTGTATGCATTATCTCTAAGTACCTGGTGTGTTTTCTATGTTTGTTGACCATACTTTAATGCATGTATGGGCCTTGCATTTATGCATACATTAAATTGGGGGCTAAATGATACATCAAAAAATGTCTCCCTAGGACTTTTTCCCTCCTATGTTTTTATTGGAAAGATGGTTACTGTTGTGCCAAAAGATCGACCTGTTAATGCTTGATACAACCGTCAGAGTTAATGAATCCACAGGAGGCAGTTAAGCGTTGTCATGAACCCAAGCACTGTGCATGTACAATACAAAGAGACCAAGGGTGCACACCTTGCAACAATTCCCCTCAGTGCAAGCAATGGGTTCAAACCTGTGACCTAGGCTCTGATACCAATTGTTGGAAAGACAGTTGCTGTTGCACCAAAAGATCGACCTGTTAATGCCCAATACAACTGGCAAAGTTAATGAATCCATAGGAGGTGGTTAATCCTTGTCACAAACCCAAGCACTATGCATGCACAACACAAGGAGACCAAGGGCACACACCTTGCAACATGTTTAGCCCCGAGGTCCTTTAGAAACTATTTTGATCATCTTGCATTTTTTTTAAACTCCTGATGAGAAACCTCAAAGTTTTATGACAAATAGGACCTAGGGGTGCTATTAAGACAAGTCCTGACTAAAATAGGGAGGGAGAACTTGGGTACCTATGCCCTAGTCCTTCCCTAATTTAGGCAGGACCTAAATTCAAGTGTCAGTTATGTGACTATTGATTAGGTCCTATGCCGACACCTTAAGTTTGAATTACAAAATTATTAGCGGGAATGAGTTTAAATGCATATATAAGCATATTTAGGGATTCATTTGTAAAATAGATAGATATTGCAAACATGTGATCTTATGCTTGTTGAACACAAAGAATACTGAGAGCGGGAGTGAATCAGTATTCTACAAAACCACTTATTTTGTTGTTCCTTAATCCAATTACCAAATTCAATAACATGAAAGTAGAATAAACATAAGAACAACAACCATAAATACATAACACATAGACACTAGGATTTTTACATGGAAAACCCAAAAAGGGAAAAACCATGGTGAATGTTAACTCATAATATATTATGATAACAATACCAAATTACATGAAGGTGCACTGCCCTAGGACTCACTGACCAAGAAGTGCTCACTGCAATAGGTTCACTACCAAGGAAATAGAAGAGAAGAAGGATTGACTCACTGCTACAAATGCATCTACAGAATGCTGGGGTGCAGTTCCATTTACAGCTCAACAAACAGATTCAAAAGTCTTCATAATGTTTGCTCTACTTTATCTACTCTGCTCTACATAAACTTTATTCTTCTGCCCTTACTATCTTTTTCTGGTCACAACTCTACTTTTGATCGCATACACATTGAATTCACAGACATCATCTCTCTCACCACACCTTCAACACTGAAATCCATCAAGTATATATATTCGCTACAAGATTTATCTCATAATTAGGTCAGCAAGACAAATATGAACCTTGTATATGAATGTTATATCTTGTCGGCTTGAATTTGGGTACAATCTACAATGTGAACCCAAACAGTCATTCAATAGTCTTCATATAGGTCAACACCCATCATTCAACCACTTAGATTGTTTGTCCAAATAATAGATCTTCTCTGCATAAAGATCTAACATGCCTATCGACTTGGATCTTAAGAACATGCTTTACCAATTTATTTGTCACATCATAACTCTCACTGCAGACCATAAGAGACTCAAAGATTCATAATCAACATTCATTTTGGACCTCTTAGTATACCTTCAAAACTATAGAACAAAATATGCAACAACAGAGGAATGTGGACCCTTTTACTCTGGTACTATGCACTCTTCTTGTCTTTACTCTGTTCACCCAAACTTAGATACTTCACCATATAAACTCTAGAGGAAATCAGAACTTGAGCACTGGAGCATGTGATCACCAAGTATCTGTCAATATCATACTTGAACCACATATAATTATCTTCAACTGCGGAGGCGTACTAACACAAACACTGTCATTTACACTATATAATGTATACTACCCATACTTAGCCATTTACCCTTTTGGAATAAAGTCTCTTTGCCATGTGCTGGTGGCATCTCCTTTCTTTGTTGTCATCAATGACAACATTCAATCATTCATCAGAGTAGTGTCTCTTGCCAATAATCTCCACCTTTGGCATTGATGGAAACACTTAGTGAAAAATGCTTGTTTGCTCCCCCTTTCTAAATATATTCTATTTTCTTCTCCCCCTTAGATGTTTGCCCATTTTTCACCGATCTTCTTCTCCCCCTTTGACATCAATGGCAAAGGTGTATGTACAAGGGTCAAAATATTGTCAAAACTGCAAAATTGTCATACTCTGTCACATATGTATAGATACAATCTTTAAATTAGTTTGTTGTGGGTTGTAGGATGTCATTGAAGATGTTCTTAATTTGAACTAACTCTCTATCCCAACTCTTCTTAGCATTGTCCAGAATTTAAATATAGCCACTTATTAGGAAGACTAATTTCTCTACTTTTTGTATCAGAAGGTGTGTTAATTAGTGTACTTTCTTGGAATGCTTCTGCTGTAAGAATTGACATTGAATCTAGCTTGGGACTTATTAGTCCTCTCAATTGACACATTCTATCTTTCATTTGGTCTCTCTTATTCACTATCTTACTTAGTTCATTATGGATATTGATCACGTGTATCTCTTTGTTTCTTACTGATCCAGTTGCTAGATCAAATGACTTAGAAATATTTGTCAACTGCAGTTTCAGATTGTTAATCTTCACTTCTGATTCATTTGTGGCTTTCAGCCATGATAAACAAAATTTGTACAAGTCACAGGATTCTTTTATGGCACTTTGTATACCTCTTATTCTATTGTCTAAAGAAGTTTTATCATTGATCAACATGATCTTTAACTTAGCTAATCTTTTCTCATCAAACTCTTTTCTGACTTTTGTTTCTGTAGATTTTTCAAAGGATACAAAATAATTGTTGATTGATTTTATTGTACCTTTTAGTTGATCAATTGATGATAATGATATATCTTTTTGGTATTCATGCATCAACTTCCCTAGTACATCAGATGTTGTACCAATGAGCTCATTGTCTTGTATGTGTGTTTTCATCATCTCTTACTATGCCTTTGCTTTAACAAATGATACTAATTTAAATTTTTGTACCGGAGACAAAGAATTTAGTCTTATTGGTCCTTGTAGAAACTCGGGTAAGTCTAGGATTTGTGCACTTTGTTGCTTTTCCAAAGATTTTGCAGTAGTGTCTCTTGCTACTTTTTCTTCATCAAGTGAAACTTTATTTCTTTTCTTCTCTTCTGTTGCCTTTCATTTCTCTACTTCAATTGTGGCTTCTATAATGAATGAGGCCCTTATACTTTTTCTCGGGCTAGATGCTAGTTTTTCCACTTCAGATCTCTCATCTTTCCTTTCTGGAGTGCTTGATGTCCATTCTACCATAGCACTTATGGACTTTAATTCTCCTACTTTTGTTTTTTCCTTACTTATATGTTCATCTGATGTTTTCTCTAACTACTAAGGTACCATAGACATTCTGGAAGATAATTCTAAGAATGTCCCAAATCTGCCCTCTTTAAGATCATTAGGTTTGCTTAGTAGTGCATCAGCTAATTCAGTCAAAACATCTTCTAAAACTTCATACCCTAATGATGGGACCCATATAGTTCTTGGTTCCACAGCTTCCATGAAGCAGTTGTCTTTATCCAACATGAATACGATATCCTTTTCATACTTTATCACTACATTTTCAGGTATTTGGATCATACATAACATTTTCTTTTGAAAGTCTTTGAAATATTCCCATAAGATTTCATTTCGCTTATGTACATTACCCAAACTCTACAAGTGATTTCTTATTTGAGTGGCTACTAGTATGTGATCAAGCCAAACAATATTTCCTAAACCAGGTAGCTCCTTCGGGAAGTAGAAGAGTAGACAAGTAATCAATGTTCCATATTTGAAAGGATGATTAGTCTCTTTTGTTCTTTTCAAATTCTTCATTAGTTCACTCTAGAGCAATTGGCATAGGTCATAATCCATATTGTTTTTTATCATGTCATATGCTGTGTATATAGCTGGTGTAGACATAGAATTTTCCTTGTTGGAAAAGTATATTTTGTATCCAATAATTATTGATGCAAATATGACAGCTAGATTCTTAATATCATTTATTGTAAGGGCATTCTTATCAAATTTGGCTCCTATTAGTTGCATTACCACATTGTTCTTCATTTTCTTTACACCTGGAACCCTTTCGGAGGATCTCATACCAATTACATCTTTGATAGCTTCTTTAGTTATCATATAAGGTTCATCAAGCCATAGAAATTCATCATGAATTCTACTTAGAATAAGCTTAACCCATGCATCATTTAGAATTGCAGGAAAATCCAACCGGGTGTCTAATCTATTTTCTCCTAGAACTTTATATTCATCTTTCAACACAATATCCATAGTAGTCAGTTTGTCCAAGTATAATTTTCCTAGATTCATGTGATAGTATTCCTCTAGACTGATATGAATGTATGCGAGCTAACATCTTCCATATGCATAACTCCATGTGTAGTAATTGAGAATGCCCCTATAGGATAGTTTTCTAGTGATTTGAAGAAATGTTTCTTAAACTTGGGATGAGGCATTTCAGCTATCTCGATTAGTTGAGGAGTAAACATTTTCCCAGAATAATTCAATTTTCATAGTAGGGTTTTTAAGTTGTAAATACCTCTTTCGCTGGATTAGGGTTTCCTTGACATTGATTTGATTTTCCTTGAATCACTTGTATATCTCTATAGTCTCTAGAGTTCTTTCTTCTATTTGCCTTAGACACTTGAGAGATTGAATGCAAGTGATTTTTTCTTAGGATACAATCCTTTTAATCTTTGCTTGACAAAACCTAAACATCATAAATGCTATCTTTCAAAAAGCTATCAAACACTTCTTTGTCAGGCATAGCTGATTAGGATATCTCTGCAATGCTCTGCACTTGAGCCTTTTTCACTAGATTTTCTTTCAAAAGATTTTTCACCTGCATCTTTTCAACATATCTTTGTGTTGGATCTCAGCACTGACAATCTGGCTAGGGGACTAAGATTTTCATTTTAGCTCCCCCTGAGGCAGAGCTCACAATCTACTTCCCTGAGGAAGTATCTGCACTAGAAACTGGTGCGGATTCATTCCCAACCTCATTTATATCCTTCTTAATCTAGACCTTGCTCATTTCCTTCTTGATTTCCACTAGATCAATCTTGTTCTTGCCTTTATCTTCTCTCTTCTCTATTTTCCTCCTCTCTATAGGATAGTCTCTCTTCTCATCCTTGTTTCTGCAGAATCTTGCCACATGTCCAAACTTATTGCAATTATAGAATACCACATTCCTTTGTCCTTGATTCCTTCTATTGGTTGGACTTTTTCTTGATTTGCATTTATTAGCCATATGTCCAAATCTATTGCATGCAAAACACTTTCCATTAAATGTTTGAGTATTCCTTGCATTATAAAAACCATTCCTTACCAAACTTCTACATTCATTTGATCTATGACCAATTTTCTTCCAATTGAAACATGGACTAGGAAATGATGGAACATTCTGATTTATTCTACTCCTACACTGAGTAGCCTTATGGCCAAACTTATTGCAATTGAAACAATGGCCATTGAAAGATGGGTACCTTTGAGCATTTGGTTGTCTGACTAGAGGTCTTCTAGGTCTTCTTCTTTGATTCCTAGACTAGTTGCCTTTGTTTTGCTTCAACTCAGATTTTGCTTGACCTAATTTTGAACTTTCTGCTTTCTCAAATTTTGAGCCTTGCTTGTCATCTAAACTCTTTTAACTTTCAATCATTTCATCAAGTTTTGCAGAACTTATCTTGAACTTTTTTTCATATCTCTTCACTTTCTCCAAATCTAATTTTAGGCTTACAACTTCTTTTTCAAGTTTATCACATTCTTCTAATTTTCCTTTTACCAATATTATTAGATCTTCTTCTGTTTTGGCTCTTCCTACAACTTCTATTTTCATATCATCTAGGGTTTCATTTGCTGATATTAATTGTTCACTAACCTCTTTGTATTTTTCTTTAAACTTCTTGACTTGTTCTTTTAGCTTTAGAATACATTCATCATCTTCTTGAATATTATCCTTTAGATCCCTGATTTCTTCTTCAAATTTTTCAAGATCAATAACAACTGCTTCCAGTTCAACATTGTTCTCATATGAGAGATTTCCAAATCTTCTAGCTGCCATGAGTATACCTTCCTAGATCTTCCTCAAGTTGTTAAGCTTTATCCAAGGAACCTTGCTCTGATACCAATTGTTGAACACAAAGAATACTAAGAGGGAGGGTGAATCAGTATTCTACAAAACCACTTATTTTGTTGTTCCTTAATCCAATTACCAAATTCAATAACATGAAAGCAGAATAAACATAAGAATAGCAACCATAAAGACATAACAAATAGACACCAAGATTTTTACGTGGAAAACCCAAAACGGGAAAAACCACGGTGAGTGTTAGCTCACAATATATTATGATAACAATACCAAATTACATAAAGGCTCACTGCCTTGGGCCTCACTGTCCAAGAAGTGCTCACTGCAATAGGCTCACTACCAAGGAAATAGAAGAGAAGAAGGATTGGCTAACTGCCAAGAGATGACTTCTACAAATGCTAGGGTGCAGTTCCATTTATAGCTTAGTAAACAGACTCAAAAGTCTTCATAATGTCTATTCTACTTTTTCTGTTTTCCTCTACATAAAATCTATTCTTCTACCCTTACTATCTTTTTCTAGTCACAACTCTGCTTTAGATCGTATACACACTGAATTGACACACATCATCTCTCTCACCACACCTTCAACACCAAAATCCATCGAGTATATATTCGCTACAATATTTATCTCATAATTAGGTCGGCAAGCCAAATATGAACCATGTATACAAATGTTATATCTTGTTGGCTCGAACTTGTGCACAATCTACAATGCGGACCCAAACAATAATTCAATAGTCTTCATATAGGTTGGCACAATCATTCAACCACTTAGATTAATTGTTTAAACAATATATCTTCTCTGCATAAAGATCTAACATGCCTGTCAACTTGGTTCTTAAGAACATGCTTGACCAATTCATCTGTCACATCATAACTCTCACTGTGGACCATAAGAGACTCAAAGATTCATAACCAATATTCATTTTGGACCTCTTAGTATACCTTCTGAACTGCAGGACAAAATATACAACAGCGGAGGAATGCAGACCCTTTTACTTTGGTACTATGCACTGTTCCTATTTTTACTCTATTCACCTGGACTTAGATACTTCACCATATAACTTCCAGAGGAAGTTAGAACTTGAGCACTAGAGCATTTGATCACCAAGTATCTATGAATATCATACCTAAACTGCATATAATTATCTTCAACTACGGAGGCGTACTGGCACAAACACTGTCATTTACACTATATAATGTATACTGCCCATACTTAGCCATTTATCCTCCTAGACTAAAGTCTCTTTGCCATGCCGGTGGAATCTCCTTTCTTTGTTTCCATCAATAACAACATTCAATTATTCATTAGTGCAATGTCTCTTGCCAACAATGCTAAAGTGATTCAAGGATTTCATTGTGTTGCAGAGTAGTGTTGTGTTGTTATTGTGTTTGTTTGTTGTAGATTTGGCTTCATCCATCCATCTCCTCATGGCATGAAAGAGCTGCTTCCTTCCATGAGAACTACACCTTCAAGGTGATATTTATTTGTGTTTTCAATCATTTATCATTTGATTTTTGCCTCTATCCTGTAGGGATACGCACTCTTTATCTAACAACAGTGTTCGAAAGACTTGAATGTCTCTTCGGGGCTTGACCGAGGAAAGCCTCTAAACACCACAACCCCCAACCCCCTTTTGGTGATTACAGGTTACAGGTTGCAGAAGTAGATGTGGAGTTGTATAGGGAAGCATAACAAAGTGTCAGAAGTGCAAATCAAAGAAGAAAAGTAGGACCTAGACTAGGGCACCTACTCATTAGTCCTCTAGATCCTGAAACACAAAAATCCCTAGAACAACAAAAACAAGTTACAGACAATTTTTAGAGAACTCGACAAAAACTAGTACCTTGGACTTGGGCACCCACTCATTAGTCCCCGACTTTCTTGTATCTGAAATCCCAAAATCTGGTATGTATCTAATTGTCATTTGATATCTTTGTCTGTGAACATTTGTCATGTTTCATCCATTTGTTAATGATTTTATGAAATTAGGGTTTTAAGAATAATTAGACTTTAATTGATTGATTGATTAACAAATTCCAAGTTTCCTCTTAATTCTAAGGGACACTAAATTTGTAGAGATTGTGTCTTCACTCGATTTATGTCCTTGAATGTAAGGTGTGAAAGGAGTATTTAACCTTGAAACTAAAACCCCCTCTTTTTCCACTAAACAACACTATTAGAGAAAGATGACATCCTCAAATCTAGAAAATTGAAGAGTGAGAGGAGCCCCATCAAAGATAAATATAGCCACAATAAAGTCTTATTTTAATCAACAACAATGATATTTTGTTGCGGGTGAGGGTCCATCAAGATGAAATAACAAGGAAAATTTACATGAGATTGAGGAATTCTATTGGAATGACATCAAGGATGGAGATGCATCAAATAAAAATCTTGACGGAGATAGAAATGATGTAGTTCAATTTGGTAGTGAAAGCATGAATAATCTGATGATGATCACATAGGGGGAAAATATCCATGGTACTGGTACTAGTGAACCTGAGGCTAAAATCCTTTTCAACAAACTTAAAGCACATTAGTGGGACATGTCAAAAAAATTTCAGCTTGAATGGATTTCTAAGTATCCGTTCAATAAACTTGTGAAGAATGAAGATGGAAAGGGTGTGCCAAAAGTATGTCACTGTAAGATTTACAGCTGGAAATTAAATAAACACAAGACATTGTAATTAAAACTAGACACTATTGAGAAGCATGTTGGTAAAGTTTATGAAAAGGTAAATGTAAATGGAGAGTTGAAGTCATTGATTTACTAGAAAAAGAAAGATGAATGCATTCATGCTCAGAATGCAGCTGACTATGAAGTGTTACAAATATGTGCCTAATTGGTGTTGTCATTGATGTCAACATATCTGTGTTGTCATTGGTGTCAACTATGCTCTTACTTTATTGAGGATATTGAAAAAATTAGCCCCTCCAGTGATAACAATGTGTTGTGCATTACTTGCAGAAGAATATGTTGGCAAGAGACACTATATGGATTCATGATTGTTGTCATTGATGGCAACAAAGGTCAACCCACACATCCGTAGGACATGATGAGTCTCTACCGGAAGGCAGATTGCAGAGTGTTGTGATCCGGTAAGCAAGAACAGAGCATGTGGCGAGGTTCGACAAGTCAGGTCTGGATCTCTTAGAGAAAGTATCTTAGTAAAGTGTGGATTTGGGAAAGTCAAGAGGACTACCTTGAGTAATAGATTCCAAGGATTTAGCCTCCGGTGATAGATGAAGAAAAAGAGATGAATACTTGAGTGTCGGGTTTCTGATTGGCAGTGTGAACAAAGGAAGAACTGACTGGCAGAACATCAGACATTATTCCGGATGTGTTACTAATGATGGTAAAGGTTCTTAAGGCATAAGTTATGATTGGACGACATGATTGATGACTTTTAAAAGTATATCCTTGATCCACATTACTTGGTAAGCAAGAATTCAGCCGACAGATCAGAGTTTATGGAAAATATTGACTATTCCAGATGCCGACTAGAAAGGTGATGGAATCACTTGTGCGGATATATATACAAGATGGATTTAGTTGTGTGAAGTGTGGTAGTGAAAAATTGTATGCAAAGAAAAGTAGAAGAGCAGTGTGAAAGCAGTAAGGAAGGTCCAGTATGTGAAAGGAGAGCATCACAGAAGAAGAGAAAAGATGAACTGCAGCAGATCAGTATACTGAGCTTAACCAGAACTGAACTCCAGCATATGTAGATGCTCCTCATCAGTTCAAATATTGTATTACACTCCTTATAAATTGTAGACAGTGAGTCTCTTGTAGGCAGTGGGCCTCTTGTGAGTAGTGTGCTCGGGTAGTGAGCCCTAATTGGCAAGTGTCATTTTGTATTTCTATTCTTCTAACAGAGAATACATTCTTGGGTTAATCACCTCATGGTTTTCTCACTTAATAGGGTTTCCATGTCAAAAATATTGTGTCATGTGTATTTCCACTTTATGGTTATGTTTGCTTATTTGAGTTAATGCTGCATTAATTATTAAGAAAGTTTAGAAAGCTGAAACAATTAGGATAACTAATTCACCCCCCCTCTTAGTTATGAACAATTGGTATCAGAGCTAAGCTCCTCCTAACAGAGCCTAACAGCTTCAGGAAGATCTGGGAATTCAAATGGATGTATATGGTATAAGGGAGTAACTCAAGACTACCCTTGATGATCTCGAGTAGTCAAATTTTGAAGTCAATGAATTGAAGGAAAGACTCAAATAGGCTGATGATTTCATAAATGAACTAAAAGGGAAACTGAGTCTCTCTATGAAAAAGAGAAAAGAGCACCTTCAATAATTGGCAAGTCAAGGTGAAGCCAATGATACAAATGGAGATCTGAAGGAGAAAACCAAGTTGTTAAAAAAGTTATCAAAAGAGATCATCATGGCAAGACATGAGATGGAATCAGGAGTTATGAAGTTTACCCAAGAAATTGAAGAGAAAATAAAAATTGAAGATGATCTAAGACAATCTCTCAAGGAGAAATCAGAAGACTGCCACAAGATGGATAGAATAATTAGAAACCTTGAATTTGACCTTGAAGATGCTAAAGATAATGAAGAAAAACTTGAGGATCAAATTGTCTCTCTTAAAAGGGATCTTCAAACAGCAAATGAATATAAAGAAAAATTAAAGATAAGTTCTACTCAACTTGAAGTTCTTCTTGTAAGTTAAAAGAGGGTAGATGACAAGTGTGGTTTGGGATATGAGAAAGGAGAAAGTTCTGGATCCGGTCAGAAGAATTTTGGATTAGAAAATCCAAGGAACGGGCCTAAAAGACCTCCGGTAAGGTAGCCTAATGCTCAAAGATATCCATCCTTCAATGGATACTGCCACAACTGCAATAACTTTGGTCATGAAGCTAATCAGTCTAGAAAGAGAATGAATTAGACTAATTCATCCTTCTCCAGATAGTGTTTCAACTGCAAAAGGTATGGTCACAAATCTCATGAATGCAAAAATATGCAAATGAACAAATCATTCAATGGTAGATGCTTTGCATGCAATAGAATAGGTCATATGGCTAATCAATGTAGATCAAGAGGATATCAATCAAATATGCAAAGAAATGTTGTTTGCCAAATTTGCAATAGATCTGGTCATATTGCAAAATTCTGTAGAACCAAGAATCAGGACAAAAGAGGTCTGGTACATCATAATTAGAATCAAGATAAGGGAAAATGAAAGGTGAATGTGGATGAAGTTCAAAGGGAGATGAACAAGATTTGGGTGAAGAAAAATATAGAGAATGTAGGGGATGGGTCCGCACCAGACTCTGGTGCTGATATTCCTTCCAGAAATTAAGAAGTGAGCTCTGGCTTAAGGGGAGACACAAAGAAATCCTTGTTCCCCTAGCCAGTCAATTAGTGCCGGAACTGACACAAAAAGAGTTGCGGATGAAAGGGATCACAAGAGAAACATCCAAATAAACTATGGTTAAGATTTGGAAGATCCACAAGATGTTAAGATCAAGATTGATCCGGTTCTTCAAGTCATCCCAAAACAAGGCAAACCAGAATGACTTAAGTTGAGCATTTATTGCAACTTAGCATTAGGGTTTGCGGAGTAATATAAGGATTTTTCTTATTAAACATTTGTTCATTTTGCATTCGAGAAGAACTAAAAAGGAGCTCTCCAACATATTTCCTCAAGCCCATCAAAATCATCTGCAGAAGTTGATTCATCCAGCAATTGATCTGGCTCACTCCGTGAAACCTAGAAGCGTAAAAGGTATTCTCAATTCTTGAATATCTCTCTGCAAATCTTTGAAAAATGACTACTCTGAATGTGGTGAAGATTTCTGATAGGCCTCGACCCAAATTTAAGAAACATCTATATAAATCTCTAGAAGTGGACCCCTTAGGGGCATTTTCCAACATTTTGCATGGGGTTTTGCATGTAGAAGATATTAGGGCATACATTCATGCGAACATTGAAGAATTCAGGGAATCCAAATTAAGGGATATCTATCACAAGCATTTGATAGATGACTCATTTGAAATTAAAACTCAGTATAAAGCCATCCGGGAAAACCATTTTGCACAATGTATTCATTTTCCCTATTTTACAGAAGATGAATGGGTCCGGTATGTCCTGAGCAGGGTGCATGATAACTTCATGTGGTTAAATGGACCATTCAAGATCACTAAGGATGTCATTAAGGCTGTAACTGGATTGCACTCAACCAGTGAGATGCCCACTCTCAAATCTGTCAAAAACCAAATTGTAAGTGAGGCTACCAGATCAAAGTTTGATAAAAGAGCAATGACAATTGAGGATATCATAGATCTGGATATCAAGTTTGCATCAATGATAATTGGATATAAGATATATCACTCTAGTAGGGAGAATTCAGTATCCAGAACTGCTATATATACTGCTTATGAAATGTTGAGAAAGAATGTAGACTATGATCTTTGTGAGCTTCTTCTGAACCAACTCTTGGAGAATCTACAGAAAATAAAGAAACACAAGAAGAATTCCTTCAAGTATGGTGGGTTGATACTATGTTTGTTCTTCTACTTCATGAATGAGCTTCCCGGATCCAGTGGTTGGGTGTGGCAGAATGATAGACCAGTAGCCATCCAAATCAGGGATTACTTGTATGGACTTAGTGATGCTAAGGCACAAAATACAACATTATGGGGTTATTTCAAAAACTTTCAAAACATCATGCAGGCTAGAGAAAGAATTCCCAAATCATTAGTTGAAAAACATAAGGAGACAGTTTGCTTTATGGTAGAAATTGATCAGTGCCTAATGGAGGCAGTGGAGCCAAGGGTAGTGTGGATCATGCCAATGGGATATGAAGTTGATCAGAAAATTGTAGAGCTGCATGTTCAACACATGCTAACTCAGCCAAAGGATCCTAAGGCAGAAAGGTTTGGAACCTGTGAAGAGTTAAGTGTGAAGATCCATGTGGAACTACGACAACTGGAAATAAAGAGAAGAGTGATAAAAAAGGTTGAGAACATTGCCAAAAGTTTTGGCATTTCAAAAGAGGCTCTCGATGCCAACAGAGAAAAGATGGAAAGGGCAGAAAAAGAAAAGGAAGAAGTAGAAAGACAAAGTGCTCCAGTAGAAGCTCCCTCTCAGACTAGATCTTCTAAGGGCTCTGCATCTGCCACTACTAAGAGCTCAAAGGCATCTAAACTGGAAGAAAAATCATTTGGAAAAGGTGAAAAGAGAACAAAAACAAAGGCAACAAGGTCTTACATCGTCAGAAGGATGATGAAGAGACTCAATCTGATGAAGAGATCAAGAAGATGAAAAAGAAGAAGAAAATATCCAGTGAAACCAAGGAGGCAGAGGCAGAAGAGTTTGTTAAAAAGCCCACTCTGTCATTAGATAATGTGGTTAAGGCAGTTACTATGGATGGGAACCTGTAACCAATAACAGAAGTCTATGATGCATATAATGATGTAGATAGAAAGATCTTGGAGGAAGCCATAGTTAAGTACTTGAACATATACAATAAGACTTTTATTGAAATCATATCTCTCATTCCCAAAAGCCTAGAGAAGAAATTAGAGATAAGAAAGAATAATGCTAGGGCAAAGGATCTTGAGATCCGGGAACAAATAGTCATTCAACTCTTTCCTTCAATCACTTTGAAACAAATGAACATGGTCTTCAAAGATTGCAAGGATGAGTTCCGAAGTAAGGCTAGAATGAATCAGCTCATGCTTGGAGAAACTGATAAGGTGGCAAAAGAAACAAAAGAAATCCTCCGGAATGCCTATAAAAGATTCAATATTCCTGTTATAGAGGATTTAGGTGATGATCCCTCGGGAATGGATAACAAAGAAGAATCGACTGAGAAAATGGCAGAAGAAGTCATGGACACCAATACAGAAAAGAGTAAGGACTTGGAATCCTTTGTTCTGGAAGAGGAAGTTCACAAACAGACAAACATCTCTCCTCCAGTTTCCCCTACAGTCTCTGGATCTAAAGGAGAAGAAAGATTAGAGGAGAAAGAAGAAGAAGCGAAAGGAAGAGAAGAAAGTCAGGCTGAGAAGAACATAAGTGACTGTGCAGAAGAGAAGAAATCTCTGTCTCTGGCAAGAGACACTGCAGAAATTGTTAAGGATTTCTTAACACAAGAAATGTTGGAGATTGATGAACTGGAGTTACTTCAAGGTCCATTTACCTTTGACTCTCTCTCCCCAGTTCAAACAATGAAGATAGCTTCATTTGCCAATGCAAAGGAAAAAGAAAAACTCCTGAAGTCTCACATGGAAGATTGTGAACTAATAGAAGCTGCATCCAGTGTTTTAGAAAAGATCATGCCATCCTTTGAGAAGGATCACTCAGGCTCCTCATCAGGTAATCTTAAAGCTCTTGTTAGTTTAGTCAGCACTCATTTTGAGTCCTTAGAGAAATCGGCTGAGGAAAAGGTTCAGAAAGAGTTTTTGGACAAAAGATTCTCTGAAGTACTAAGTCTAATATCAAATGATAGAAGGAATATGGATAAAGGGATAAAGAGCTTAGAGAATGCTCTTAAAGATGGCGGGGAAATATATAAATTTTGTCTATCAGGGTCCAAAGCAACAATGGAGATTGAGAAGAAAATGAAAGAACAGGAGACCCAACTAACAAAACTTTCTCAAAATTTTGATCCATTTACCTCATCCATAGTAAATCAAGAATGTCAAACCATTGCAGTCTTGGATGAAATTAAGAAGCTAGAGAAATAAAAGAAAAGCAGAATAAGCAGGTTAGGTGAACTTAGAGGAATAATTATCCCCAAGTTAGAGGCCATGCATGAGGCCATAAAAGAAGCCCAGATCACAGCCCGGACAAGTGATCTAATAGATCTAAAAAGGACAGATGTGTTTGCATTCTTGTTGAGTGGTCATATATCAATTTTGGATAGAATGAAGTAAAGTTGGGCAGCAGAATTCGTCCAATTGAAGACAACTTTTGCAGACATTCTTTAGTATCTGTGAGTATGTTATATGCGGCTAAGTATAGTTAAAATTTGTTTGAAAATTTTGGTGTACGGACCCCACCCTTTGCCATTGATGTCAAAGGGGAAGTGAGGAGCAGTGAAAAATGAGGAATCCAACTAAGGGGGAGCTCCAAAAAATGTGTATAAAAATAGAGCATCAGTCAAGGGGGAGATTAGTGTAAACACTTAGTAATTTTTCACTAAGTGTTGCCATCAATTGCAAAGGGGGAGATTGTTGGAAAGAGACACTATATGGATTCATGATTGTTGTCATTCATGGAAACAAAGGTCAACCCACACATCCGCAAGACATGATAAGTCTCTACCAGTAGGTAGATTGCAGAGTGTTGTGATCCGGTAAGCAACAATAGAGCATGTGACGAGGTCTGACAAGTCAGGTCTGGATCTCTCAGAGAAAGTATCTTGGTGAAGTGCAGATTTGGGGAAGTCAAGAGGACTACCTTGAGTAATAGATTCCAAGGATTTAGCCTCCGGTGATAGATGAAGAAAAAGAGATGAATACTTGAGTGTCAGGTTTTTGATTGGCAGTGTGAACAAAGGAAGAACTAACTGGCAGAACATCAGACATTATTCTGGATGTGTTACTAATGATGGTAAAGGTTCTTAAGGCATAAGTTATGATTGTCCGACATGATTGATGACTTCTACAAGTATATCCTTGAATCGCATTACTTGGTAAGCAAGAATTCAGCCGACAGATCAAAGTTTATAGAAAATATTGACTATTCTAGATGCCGACTAGAAAGGTGATGGAATCACTTGTGTGGATATATATACAAGATGGATTTAGTTGTGTGAAGTGTGGCAGTGAAAATTGTATGCAAAGAAAAGAAAAAGAGCAGTGTGAAAGCAGTAAGGAAGGTCCAGTATGTGAAAGGAGAGCAGCACAGAAGAAGAGAAAAGATGAAGTGCAGCAGATCAGTATATTGAGCTTAACCAGAACTGAACTCCAGCATATGTAGATGCTCCTTATCGGTTCAAGTATTGTATTACACTCTTTATAAATTGTAGACAGTGAGTCTCTTGTAGGCAGTGGGCCTCTTGTGAGCAGTGTGCTCAGGCAGTGAGCCTTAAGTGGCAAGTGCAATTTTGTATTTCTATTCTTCTAACAGAGAATACATTCTTGGGTTAATCACCCTGTGGTTTTCTCCCTTAATAGGGTTTCCACGTCAAAAATATTGTGTCATGTGTATTTCCACTTTATGGTTATGTTTACTTATTTGAGTTAATGCTGCATTAATTATTAAGAAAGTTCAAAAAGTTGAAACAATTAGGATAACTGATTCACCCCCCCTCTCAGTTATCAACAGAATAGTCCATAAGAATGCTCCTCATTTCCTATAGAATACATATATTTTCTTGCAGATTGGAAGTTATTTAGAAGCTTATCTAAAGATGCTATATTCCAATTTTTAGCCTCCGATATAAAGAATTGAGTGACTTATGTTCACTAGAGTGAAAACAACCTTTTATGTATGTTTGATGGTGACAGTGAGAGAGTGTTTTCATCCACATTCCTCCGCATTGAAGTATTTTGGTTTGTAGTTCTAGAATTAAGTCAGTGATGATGTTAAGTGCCTTCAAATGCAATGGTTCATAATTTAGTGGTCCGCAAGCTATCTTTTACTCATGACAGCGGCTGACAGTGTTGTTCTTGTACTCCGATTTGAAGAATCTTATTGTTAGAGTGATTAGAGATCGTGCGTTTGTTCCTGGTGATTACAATGTGCTTATGGATATCTTCTAATCATGATCCTATATTTGGATTGGTCTGCAAGGTGTAATTCAGATCGTGCATGAAGCGTGTTCTTACGAATACTTGTGTTAACATCAATATTGGCTGACCTGGTTGAATTCATCATCTGCGGAGATGCATTGAAGATTGTGATAGTGTGTTGTAGCATGGAAGATTGTGTTTGAGTTCCTGCTAAGGCACGGTATGATCCACATTCATTTCTTTTCTTTGTAAATCTATTTAGGTCCAGAGCTATTATTATGTAACGTATGTTTGCTGACCTTGGAGATTGTTCCAATGGTTGATGATTGTAATGCCGACCTTGATGATCATTCCAAGGTTGATGAAGTGTATAAATACTTGTATTTGAGTCATAAAAATGTATCCAAGTATGAAGATGCAAAGAAAAAAGTGAAGTAAGGTAGTAGAGCAGAGTAGAGGTATTTGTGCTTTAATAGAACTGAACCTTGGCATGGAGTAGATGTTGTTATCTCAGTTCAACCTTTTGGCAGTGGGCCTCCTTTTGGCAGTGAGCCTTTCTTTGTTGTGAGCAATTTGGGTAGTGAGCCCTGTAGGCAGTGAGCCTCTATTTTTTGATATTGATATAACTTATATATTTCTATGGGATAACACCCATCGTGGTTTTTCCCTTTCAGGGTTTTCTACGTACAAATGTGGTGTCTCCTGTGTTGATTATGCTTGTGTGTTGAGCTTCTCATTTTATGCTTTCATGGTTCTATCATAATATAAGTAATTCATAGTTTATGATCATAATTGGCTAAAAGTTCTAGGACAACTAATTCACACCCCCCCCTCAGTTGTCTAGTGCAGTCCAACAATTGGTATTAGAGCAAGTTCCTTTGAAGAAACCATAACAGCTTGAGGAAGATCTAGGATGTCTTATAAAAAGGAAGCTCTACATTTTGATGGGAAAAATTATGCTCCTTGGAAGGTACAAATGAAAAACCATCTCCTCTGTCTTGGTTATAAAGTATGGCTAGCTATACAATCACAATTTGTCATGCCTGAAGGTGGTTTGACAACTGAAGATGATATCAAAGAATATGAGTTGGATGTCAAAGTAAAGGATGCTTTATTAAGTTCCTTAAGTGACTCAGTGTTGACAAAAGTTGTGGACCTTGAATCTACAAATGAGGTATGGGAGAAGTTGAAAAATCTGTATGAAGGAGATGTTTCTATGAGAGAAGCCAAGCTACAAAGACTGAAAGTAAAATATGAGAGTTTGAAGATAAATGAAGATGAAAACATAACAACCTTTATTGAAAGAGTTGATGAACTTGTCACTGGAATAAAGGGTATGGGAGGAACTCTCACTAATAAAGAAATTGTGATGAAAATTCTCAGATCACTACCAAAGTCCTATAGTCACAAGGTAGTTGATATTGAAGAATTTATGACTGTGAAAACTATTTATAGAGATTAGTTACTTGGAAAGATTACAGCCTTTGAGATGAGAGAGTTTGGTGATGCTCTACCTAAAGTTGAATCAGCTTTTAAATCCAGTACTTCAGAAAAGATTTCTAGAGCTGAGAAATACAAGGTGGATGATGACTTTGATGAAATTGAAGCTAACTTTGTTGATAGGCTACAAAGAGGCTCCAGTACAAGTTCAAGGGTAAATTACCTTTCAAATGTTTCTCTTGTGGTAAAGTAGGTCATTATGCTTCCAGATGTCCTTTTTGGGATAAGGTGCCATTAACTTTGTAAATCCCAATATTGTATTTATTCCATTTATTATATGTAATTTGTAATTATCCATGAGGAGATGTACTAGTTTCACTGGCAGGGGTAATTTCAAAATAATTGTAGGTAATTATGGAGTGACTTTTACTGTTGGCAAATATAAAAAATCAAAGTAAATGAGGGTAGGCATGCTCCCTTGGATAATATACTATTTTTTGCATGTATGACAACTATTAGAATGTTTGGTAAGTGAATCTATGACAGTTGCAAGTTGTCATAAGATTCTGAGATTCTATGATGCATATGATGGATATGTTAGTTGTATATTTGTTATAGTTAGCCCAAGCTTCCTATCTTGGAAAGATACTCTTTTGTGGAATATATGATGGTTATGACACGTCATAAGATTTTGTAAGAGGCCAGATTTAGTCTTGGGCCCCCAACCTTTGCATGGTTCTTTTTGGACAAGTGTAAGATGCTTGTAAGATGGCATTTAATGTTTACAGGTTGGAGAATCTTAGGAGAGCGAAGGTGAATTCCTAGGATGAGTTGGAAAACATTTCTATAAGTATTTGCCATGTATTTGTTGCTACAATATAGATTTTAGGTACCCAGGCATTGCTAGAATGCTATCAAATTGAAGACTTGTGGAGAGAGTTGTGTAGTTGATGTATTGTACAATCTTGTTGAGATTAATACAAACTTGTGCCTCTTTCCTGGTGGAGTTTTTTTTACCCACAAGGGTTTTCTCCATGTAAACATTGTGTTATGTGTTATGTTTTCTGATTTTGCACCTCTGTGTAGCATAGTTTTGTTTCTATGTTATAATCTCCATTAATAACATAGTTAAAGATTATAGAAATTTATATTGAATTAGATTTCTATTAAAGTAGTGTTTCTTTCATTTCTAACATTTGGTATCAGAGCCTGGCCAGCTTTGACTCTTGGGTGGTAGTGTGGAAGCTGTAGCTACAGTGGGAGATTTGGTTGTGTTTTTTTTGCAAATCTTGTGTTATTATTATGGCTTTATCCACCATTGCATCAACCTCTCGAATGAACATTGAGAAGTTCAACGGAATGGGGTATGAGTTGTGGAAGCTGAAAATGGAAGATTTGTTGGAAGAAAGAAACCAATGGTTGGCTATTCAAAAAGTGAATAAACCTAATGATGTCTCTCAAGATTGAGTGGGATAGAGTGGATAAGAAGGCACGAGGAACCATTCGATTGTGTCTTTCAAATTCTGTCCTGTTGAATGTCGCAAAGGAAGAGACTGCATACAAATTGTGGAATCAGTTGGGTGAGATCTATCAAGCCAACAATATGGTAAATAAACTTTATTTAAAAAGAAAATTGTTTTTCATGAAAATGCAAGAAGGTGAATCAGTTGCAGAGATTAAAATTCTTTTAATTTGTTGTTGAGTCAGCTTGATTCAGTAAATGTTGAAGTTAGTGAGGAAGATAAGTGTATCTTACTTCTTTGTTCTTTACGTGAGTCTTGGGAGAATGTAATCCTTGCTATCACTCCTAACCTTGTGGATTTGAAGTTGGATGCTCTTGTTTCAGTGCTACTTTCATAGGAATTGAGGAAGAAGAGTTTAGATAGTTCAGGGGATGCTCTTAGTGTTAGGGGAAGGTCTAAGAAAAGGGGACCTAAAGGAGATCAGAAAGGGGCTAAGGACAAGTCCAAGGGCCAGTCTAAGATTCATGGTAAAAATAATAGAGTTAAGTGTTGGAACTACGGTAAAAGGGGACATGTAAAGGAGTGCAGAAATCCTAAGAAATAATGGGAGAGTGCTTCAAATAAGTCCTTGAATGCAGGTGAAGAAGTTTTACTTTCTGCGTGTAATCTTATTTCTAATGATCACTAGTTGGTTGACTCAAGATTTTCATTTCATATGACCCCGCATAAGGAATGGTTCTCCACATATGAAGAATATGATGGAGGTAATATCTACCTCGGTGACAACTCTTCATATCCAATTGTCGGGAAAGGAAAGGTATTGTTGTGTTTTAGTGATGGGAGGATTAAAACCCTCCTGGTGTTTTGCATGTTCCTAGATTAGCTAGAAATCTTATTTAAGTTTCGAAGTTGAATGATTTGGGAATGCATGTGACATTTGACAAGCATGGCTGTAGATTGGTGAGGGGGAACTTGGTGGTAGTGAAAGGGAACCGATTCGGGAACTTGTCTAAGCTTGAAGCTACTATAGTTTCTAATGCCTCCTATGTATCTAAGGCCACTACTAAAAATACATGTATGTTGTGGCACTGTAGATTGGGCCACACAAGTAATAATGTATTAAAAATGATTAAGAATAAAAATTTGTTGGATGGTTTCTCCTATTCTGATGAGCACTTTGATTTATGTGAGCATTGTGTGTTTGGTAAACAAAACAAAAAATTATTTCCTTTAGTAAGTAATAGAACAAAAGAGAAGTTAGAGATTATTCATACAAATGTGTTTGGACCTATGGATAATGAATCTATCAAAAAAATCTCATTATTTTGTAACCTTCATTAATGATGTATCTAGATTTACATGGATTTATTTTATGAAGCATAAATCTAAAGTTTTAACTAAGTTTAACGAATTCAAAGTCTTAGTAGAGAACCAATGAGGTTTAAAGATAAAAATATTAAGATCTGACAATGGAGGGGAATATTGCTCTAAGGAGTTTGATGAGTTTTGCAAGCATGCATGTATAATCAGATAAAAGACAACTTTGTATACACCACAGCAGAATGGTGTTGCAGAAAGGATGAACCTAACAATTATTGAAAGAGCTAGAAGTATGCTCAGTGATGCACAATTGGATAAATGCTTTTGGGCAGAGGCTGTGTGTGCTGCTTGCTACTTGATAAACAAATCTCCTTGTAAGGCTCTTGATTCGACACCTTATGAAGTGTGGATAGGTAAGAAACCTTCTATTTCATATTTAAGGGTTTTTGCATGTGAGGCTTTTGTTCATGTGCCTAAGGAAAAGTAATCTAAGTTGGATCCAAAGGATGAAAAGTGTACATTCATTAGATATGGTGATAATGTCAAAGGTTATAAGATTTGGAATCCACTAACCCGCAAGATTATATTTTCTAGAGATGTTATTTTCAAGGAACTTAGAGTTATTTCTGAACTTGACCAACCAAAAGAAAAAAAAGAAAAGGTCAAGAAGGTGCACTTTGATTTAGAGAAGAAAGATGCACCTCAGGAAGAACATAATGATGGATTAGGGGGTGAAGAAGAAGAAGAAGAAGATTCAAGTAGTTCCGATGAAGATGAGTCTGTTGTTAAAGAAGAAGTTGGTGCAGATGATCATGCAGAAGAACAAGTAGAGTGTCTTACTCCATCCTTGAGGAGATCCACAAGACAAAAAAATCTAGTTGATAGGTATATCCCACTAGATTTTTGTTGTGTATATGCTTTATTGACTACTAACAATGAACCCAGATCCTACAGGGAAGCTATTTCTATAGATGATAGTGAGTCTTGGTAGTTAGCCATGCAGGAGGAGATAATGGCTTTAGACTCTTGTAACACCTGGGATCTTGTTCATTTGGCCAAAGGAAGAAAGGCCATATGTTATAAGTGGGTCTTCAAGAAGAAATTTGGAGCAGACGGGTCATTGGAGAAGTACAAGGCTAGACTGGTAGCCAAGGGCTACTCCTAGAGAGAGGGAGTTGATTTTAGTGAGATATTCTCTCTTGTTGCTAAATTAAATTCTATTAGATTTCTCTTATCCATTGTTGTAGCTTATGATTGGGAGATTGAGAAAATGGATGTTCATTCTTGCATGGAGATCTTGAAGAAGAAATTTATATGCAACAGCCTATAGCTTTTGAGGTAAAAGGGAAAGAACAAATGTTGGGTCTGCAGATTAAAGAGGTCTCTTTATGGTTTGAAACAATCCCCTAGAATGTGGTATCAAAAGTTTGACTCATTTTTTTTGAAATAGGGTTTTATTAGAAGTCAGGAGGATCACTATGTTTACATTTATTATGTTGATGATTCTATACTGGTTATTACTTTGTATGTTGATGACATGTTTTTCTGCAATACTAAGAGTATGATCAGTGAGCTTAAAGCCCAACTTTCAAGTGCATTTGAGATGAAGGATCTTGGTGTTGCAAGGTATATTTTGGGAATGGAGATCAGGAGGGATAGAGATAAGAAAAAACTTTGGTTGTCACAATGGAAGTATGTGAATACTATTTTGTAGAGGTTTAGTTTGCAAGACTATAACCCAGTTAGAGTTCCTTTACCTATTGGTACTAAGCTTTCATTAGATATGTGTCCAAAGACTGAAGATGATCTTGAGGATATGTCTAATGTGCCATGTATGCTAGTGTTGTAGGGAGTTTGATGTATGCAATAGTTTGCACTAGACCAGATATTGCCCAAGTAGTGGAAGTTTTGAGCATATTTATGTCCAACCCTGGTAGATAGCATTGGAACTATGTGAAGAGGGTGTTTAAATATCTTGCAAGTACTCTTGATTATTGTTTGGTTTATTCTAGCACTGATAATGATGACAAATCTTTGGACATACAGGGTTTTGTTGATACAAATTGGGCAGGTGACTTGGATAGTCGAAGGTCCATTAATGGCTATGTGTTTACTCTATTTGGAGGTGTAGTGAGTTGGATGAGTAAGAGGCAGCCCACAATTGCTTTGTCCACCACAGAAGTAGAGTATATGCCTATAACTCATGTCTCTAAGGAGGTAGTTTGGTTGAGGAGACTATGTACAGGTATTGGTTCTGATTGCAGAATCATTCAGATTGGTTGTGATAACTAGAGTGCTATCTGTTTGGCCAAGAACCCCATGTATCATGCTCGGACTAAGCATGTTGATGTTCAATATCACTATGTTCAAGAGTTGGTTGCAAATGGAGAGATTGAGCTAAAGAAAATAGACACTCAAGAGAATGTTGCAAATTCTTTGACCAAGCCTGTGAGCAAAGAGAAGTTTGTATGGTGTAGAGAGGCCATAGGCCTTTTTTCTAGTGCCTTTTTTTTTCATTTGATTTCCTATGGGTTGATTTATAATGTATAATGTCAAGCGGGAGAATGTTGGGATAAGGTGCCATTAACCTTGTAAATTCCAATATTGTATTTATTTAATTTATTATATGTAATTTGTAATTATCCATGAGGAGATGTACTAGTTTCATTGGTAGGGGTAATTTTAGAATAATTGGAGGTAATTACGGAGTGACTTTTACTATTGGAAAATGTAAAAACTCAAATTAAATGAGGGTAGGCATGCTCCCTTAGATAATATACTATTTTTGGCATGTATGACAACTGTCATAATGTTTGGTAAGTGAATCTATGATAGCTGCAAGTTGTCATAAGATTCTGAGATTCTATGACACATGATGGATATGTTAGTTGAATATTTGCTATATTTAGCCCAAGGTTCCTATCTTTGAAAGATACTCTTTTGTGGAATCTATGATGGTTATGATGTGTAATAAGATGTTGTAAGAGGCTAGATTTAGTCTTGGGCCCCCAACCTTTGCATGGCTTTTTTTGGACAAGTGTAAGATGCTTGTAAGATGGCATTTAATGTTTACATGTTGGAGAATCTTAGGAGAGAGAAGATGAATGCCTAGGATGAGTTGGAAAACATTTCTATAAGTACTTTCCATGTATTTGTTGCGGTAATACAGATTTTAGGTACTCAAGCGCTGTCAGAATGCTATCAGATTGAAGACTTGTGGAGAGAGTTGTGTAGTTGATGTATTGTACAATCTTGTTGAGATTAATACAAACTTGTGCCTCTTTCCTGGTGGAGTTTTTTTTACCCACAAGGGCCTTCTCCATGTAAACACTATGTTATGTGTTAAGTTTTCTAATTTTGCATCTCTGTGAAGCATAGTTTTGTTTCTGTGTTACAATCTCCATTAATAACACATAGTTAAAGATTGTAAAAACTTATATTGAATCAGATTTCCATTGAAGTAGTGTTGCTTTCATTTCTAACACTCCTAAAATAATTGAAAGAAATAAGAAAAAATATGAGAGTAATCCTAGAGTTCCAAAGAAATGCTACTATGTCAGAGATTTTGATGATGAAGGTGTAACTGATAATGAATCTAATGATGCTAGTACTAGTGCAAATGAATGCCTATTTATTACTATTAAAGAAGATCTTGTGTCTACTAATTCTACTAGCTGTGTGAAGGGATAAAAACTAGTGGAAGAAAGTGCTTTTATTATTCAGGTTGAAAAAGATAAGGATGAATGGATTATTGATAGTGGATGCTCACATCACATGACCGGAGACAAAAGTAAGTTTGTATGTTTGGAACATTATGATGGAGGAGTGGTTAGGTTTGGAGATAATGCAACTGGTAAGATTTGTGGAAAAGGATCAATTACATTTGATGGAAAGCATAACACTAACAATGTCATATATGTGAAGGGTTTAAAGCATAATCTTTTGAGTGTTGGTTAGATGTGTGACAAAGGATATGATCTAAGATTCAAAGACAATGGGTGCAAGATCATCGAAAGCTCTAGAACTATGATTTCTACCTGTAAGAAGACAAAATGTAATATCTATCAATTAAGAGGAACTAATGAGCATTGTTTATTGGCCCAGACAGATGAAAGTTGGTTGTGGCATAGAAGGATGTGTCATATAAACTTTGATAATCTAATAAAGATAAGCTCAGGTCAAATTATGAGAGATTTCCCAAAACTTGTGAAACCATCCAATACAATTTGTAAGGAATGTCAGTTAGAGAAGTAGACAAGAACAAGTTTCAAGAGCAAAGAACAATTTTCTGTTGATTTGCTAGATCTAGTGCATATAGATCTCTGTGGTCCTACAAGGGTGAGAAGTCTACAAGGTGATAGGTACTTCATGTTGCTTATTGATGATTATTCTAGAATGACTTGGGTTACTTTTCTAAGAGACAAATTAAAAGACCTAGAGAAGTTCAAATCTTTCAAGGCAATGGTTGAGAATAAAATACAATTGAAAATCAAATGCTCTAGGTATGATAGAGGAGGTGAATTCACATCAGATGAATTCTACATTTTCTGTGAAGAGCATGGGATAAAAAGACAACTATCTGCTCTTAGGACTCTTCAGCAAAATGGAGTTGTGGAAAGGAAAAATAAGACAGTTCAAGAGGCTGCTAGGTCTATGATGAAGGAAGCAGATCTATCGAAAGTGTTTTGGAAAGAGGCTATTCATACTATTGCTTGCATCCAAAACAAAGTTCAAGTGAAAGGTAATTATACTCAAAACTCTTATGAATTATGGTATGGAAGGATTCCTATATTAAAATATTTCAAAATCTTTGGAAGCAAATGTTATATCAGGGGAGATGAAAATCTAGGAAAGTTTGATGCAAGGTGTGATGAAGGAATCTTCCTTGAATACTCTACTAAGAGTAAGGCCTACCAGTGCTACAACAAAAGGCTCAAAAAGATTGTTGAGAGTACAAATGTGAAGGTGGATGAAGACAAGGAAAGAATATCAAACCTAAATTACTATGAATCAGATAAACTTGTGGCTATAATGAATGAGGAAAAAGATAAGCAAGAAGCTAGTCACGATGAAGAAGAAGTTTTGAAAAGTATGACCAAGACTCCTAGGTATGTAAAGATCAATCATTCTGAAGATTAGATTATAGGTGACAAAAACAAAGGTGTGCTAACAAGGAGAAGAGTTGTAGAGGAACAAGTTAATTACTGTTTCCTTTCAAAGATTGAAGCAAATACTGTGAATAAAGCATGCAATGATAAAAATTAGGTAAAGGCAATGGATGAAGAACTATTGCAAATAGAGAAGAATGAAACTTGGGAATTAGTCCTTGACCTACTGACAAAAATGTTAATGGAACTAAATGGGTCTTCAAGAACAAGCTGAATGAAAATGGAGATGTTGTAAGGAATAAAGCAAGACTTGTATGCAAAGGATATTCTTAAATTGAAGGGATAGCTTTTGAAGAATTTTTTTCCCTAGTAGCTCAAATTGAAGCAATTAGAATGTTTCTGGCATTTGCAGTGCACAAAGATTTTAAGGTATATCAGATGGATGTGAAATCTGCCTTCCTGATTGGTGAGTTAGAAGAGGAAGTATACATTGAGCAACTGAAGGGATTGCAATTGTCAAATCAAGGTGGTATGGTATGTAGGTTGAAGAAAGTATTATATGGACTCAAACAAGCTCCTAGAGCCTGGTATGCAAGGTTAGATAGGTATTTATTGTAGTTAGGATTTAGTAAAGGTACTGCAGCTAGCAATCTGTATTTCAAAATCAATGATGATCAGATCTTGATTGTTGGGGTATTTGTTGATGCCATTATCTTTAGAGGAAATGAAGGTATGTGCATAAGGTTTGCTAGTGAGATGAAAAGTGAATTTGAAATGTCCATGTTTGGTGAGATGAATTTATTTTTGGGTCTACAAATTAATCAATTAGATAAAGGAATCTTCATATCTTAGTCTAAGTATGTGAAAGAGTTGTTTAAGAAGTTTGGGATGGAAGACTCTAAACCGGTATGTACTCCCATGGTGACTAGTTGTAAGTTGAACAAAACTGATGAATCACCTAAGGTTGATAAGAAAAAATACAGATCCATGATTGGAGGATTGCTTTATCTAACTCAAACTAGACATGATATTATGCATGTAGTTTGTCTTGTTGCAAGGTTTCTAACTGATCCAAGAGAATCACATGTGATGGTAGTCAAGAGAATCCTGAGGTATTTAAAAGGCACTTTAGATCATGTCTTATGGTATCCAAAGGACAATGACTTCACTCTTAGTGCTTATATAGATGTAGATTGGGTCAAAGATGTTGATGATAGAAAGAGCACAAGTGGAGGTGCTTTCTTCTTGGGTAATAAATTAGTTTCATGGCTATGAAAGAAACAAGATTCAATCTCTTTATCAACTGCAGAAGCAGAGTATATTGCAGTAGCATTATGTTGCACTCAAGTATTATGGATGAAGCAGACTTTGAAGGATATAAGAGGTGTGTATGGAGATCCAATTGCAATCTTTTGTGACAATACAAGTTCCATAAAAATTTCAAAAAATCTAGTGATGTACTCAAGAACAAAGCACATATCAATAAGGCATCACTTTTTGATAGAGAAGGTGACAGAGAATGAAGTAAAGTTGGAATATGTGTCCACAAAGGATTAGATTGTAGACATTCTCACTAAGCCTCTGCCTAAAGATACCTATGAATATCTTAGAGAAAAGTTAGGGGTCATTACCCCTCCCATCCTGAACAAAGATGCATAGGAATACATCAATCTAGTGGAGCTCAAAGTATCATGCTTTCATCTGGATTGATGTTATGAAGGCTACCTCTTAGGGGGAGTAGCTAAATGTTTCTAAAAAAGTAAGTGGATTAGAGAAGTAGCATGCAAGTATGTGCCCTTTTCCATTGATGTCAAAGGGGGAGAGAAATCGTGTGAAAAACTCAAGAGGAGAAAGAATGCAAATGTAAAAACTCTAGGGGAGAAAGAATGCAGATGTGTAAAGAGAAAGTAGGAGAATCTTGTCTTGATGGTCTTTTCAGTTTTTCACATCATATGTTGCCATCAATGACAAAGGGGGAGATTGTTGCAAGTTCAACATATCTATGTTATCATTGGTGTCAAAGTTGTGCTCTTACTTTGTTGAGGATATTGAGAAAATTAGCCCCTTTGGTGATAATAATGTGTTGTACATTACTTGCAGAAGAACAGTCCGGAAGAATGCTCCACATTTCTTGTAAATTACATATCTTTCCCTGTGGATTAAAAGTTATTTAGAAGCTTGTCTAAAGATACTATATTCTGAGTTTTAGCCTCCGGTATAAAGAATTGAGTGAGTTATGTTCACTGGAGTGAAAACAAACTTTTTTGTATGTTTGATGGTGACAGTGAGAGTGTTTTTCTCTGCATTCCTCTGCATTGAAGTATTTTGGTCTGTGGTTCTGGAATTAAGTTAGTGATGATGTTAAGTGCCTTCAAATTCAATGGTTCATGATTTGGTGGTCCATAAGCTATCTTTTACTCATGACAGTGGCTGACAGTGTTGTTCCTGTACTCCAGTTTGAAGAATCTTATTGTTAGAGTGATTAGAGATCCTGCGGTTGTTCCTAGTGATTACAATGTTCTTGTGGATATCTTCTAATCATGTTCCTACATTTGAATTGGTCTGCAAGGTGTAATTTAGATCATGCGTGAAGCGTGTTCTTGCAAATACTTTTGTTAACATTAGTCTTGGCTGACCTAGTTGAATTCATCATCTACGAAGATGCATCGAAGATTGTGATAGCGTATTGTAGCATGGAAGATTGTGTTTGAGTCCCTGCTATGGTGCATCATGGTCTGCATTTATTTCTTTTCTTTGTAAATCTATTTAGGTCTAGACCTATTATGATGTAACGTATGTTTGCTAACCTTGGAGATTGTTCCAACGGTTGATGAAGTGTATAAATACTTGTAATTGAGTCGTAAAAATGTATCCATGTGCGAAGTTGTGAAGTTAAAAGTGAAGTAAGGTAGTAGAGAAGAGAAAAGGTATGTGTGCTTCAATGGAACTGAACATTGGCATGGAGTAGATGTTGTTATCTCAGTTCAACCTTTTGGCAGTGAGCCACGCTAGGCAGTGAGCCTTTCTTTGTAGTGAGCAATTTAGGTAGTGAGCCTCTTTTTTTTGGTATTGATATAACTTATATATTTCTATGGGCTAACACCCATCATGGTTTTTCCCTTTTAGGGTTTTCCATGTAAAAATGCGGTGTCTCCTGTGTTGATTATGCTTACATGTTGAGCTTCTCATTTTATGCTTTCATGGTTATATCATAATATAAGTAATTGATAGTTGATGATCATAATTGTTTAAAATTTTTAGGACAATTGATTCACTGCCCTCTTAGTTTTCCAGTGCAGTCCAACATGAAGAATACATGTAAATGCAAGCACAACTTGCCATTGTTGGAGGTTCCATATCTGCTCTATTTCGAAAGGTCATGGAAGCGAGTCATTTATCCAAAACTATACAACTCTTAATTATATTACATATTTGAAATAAAGGCTAGCCATTGATAGACTTTCTAGAATATAGGAATTTAATGAAATTTATTAGAGTGCCTAACTTTCTACTATCCTGTTGGTCTATCAATAGTGATTGGGAATGGGTTTAGTGTCTAGCTATGGTGGAGAGGTGGGATATAAAGGAGAAATTAAGTTAGGAAACTTTCTTTTCATTGTCTCTAGACAAGGTGATGGTCATTGACAATACTTCTTTGATGTATGCATATTTATATTGTAGAAAAACATATTCACTAGCCTCATCTACTTGAAGTTCATAAAATGATGTTAAGACTGTATTTTCTGTGGAGAACTGGAAAAAGAAATAAGGAAGAGAAATGGTTGTTCAAATTATCTATAAACATTTGAGTAGGAGGAATAGAAAACATGACCATCATGGCAAAAATAACCTCACCCCTTTCAAATTGTGATGGCCGGAGAAATGGAAAAGTCTTTTGGATGGTAGACTTTTCAACATAATATAAAATAATAAGTGACCTTAGAGTGTGCTAATTAAGAGAAGTCATCTTGTGTTGTCATATTTTTAATCAAGGAGAATCATATTCTCCCCCATGCATTATGTTTTCAGTCATATATCTTTATATTCGGAAATAGTATGCTTTCCCTTATGCATTGTACTTACTATTGCTATATCTTGCATTAGAGATGTCACAAATTCCCCATTCAACACTTTTTTATCTTATTATATTATTTTTTATTAATTTTTTTATTTAATTACTATAATATTTAGAAACTAATATCACTTAATTAAATCTAGTTTAATGCATTATATTGGTTTAGCCTAAATCGCACCTAAGAAAATTTTATTTTCCTTTACACCAGTATGTATTTTTTTTAAAGATTTAAAAGGAAAGCACTTTATTTGCTTAAAATGGAACAAGACAATGGTGGAGTTGGATACATTTGGTCACTCAACCACAACACATTGGGTAGTTTATTAGTTTATGTATGAATATCGAGGTGAGATAAACGTGATTGGCATATGACTCGATCACAGGAATCAAAAGGTGTCACTGGAATTGACAAACTGATAGTCGACCATGAGATTTAAAAAACCCACCCTGCAAAGCATAACACCGATATATTCCAACCAAAAAACTTCTTATAATACAACATTAGGCTCGTAGAATTCCATGGAGATCAACATTCTACTTCTCTAAAGAAAATTTGGAAGCATAACTCTTATATTGCAAACTTAATCGTACAACTTCAACCCAAGCATCTAATATATATATTGCCAATGACCAACCAACAAACCATTAATGGTTTTGGAAAAATCATGATCCAAAACATAAGAAGTATGTTGCCCAACTCCATAGCCCAAATTCTAATGCCAAGGTTGTATGATGGGTCAACAAATCAAGAATTTCTATTCTATTACATGTCATAAACCTACCCACTAAACTCAGATGCCCTATTTTTCTATTTTTCACCTTTTCCAAGATGCTTTATGACATGCATCGTAGACTGTCATAAATTAGTAAAGACTCCAAGTCCACATTGTAAACTCCCTCTTATATGGTCTTACATGCATGATAGAATCTCTTGTGCACTTACAATGTAAGATGATCTTGCACATTTTACATAACATAATGCTCTTTAATATTCTTACACACATGCCACATCAAGAAATACACATTGCATAATGGCAAACCTTGATTATATGGATGGAAAATGAATACAACTAAATGTATTTAATGTACATACTAATAACTCATGTCAAATATGTATGAAGTTAGCTCAAGGCAAAACAAGAAAAAGTTAAAGTTAGCTAAAAATTGAATTTGAGTTGTAAAATTTTGGCATAAGATCTATGGGTGTAGGATCAATCTCATGCCCAAGGAATTGAATAAAGACATGGAGCTAGTAATATCTAGGAAAAGCATAACTATCTAGATATGGGTAGCAACATAGTAAATGTCATATATGTGGTAAAATATTTCGATCATTGATGCAAAAATACTAGCACACACCCCTTGAATAAACAATACCATTAACCGCCCAACTACTTCAACACTTCCATGACTTGGCCACCAAGACCTTGGAGGTAATTAATGCATGGATTAGTTACCTTTGAAGAAGTAAAGTGGTCATTCATTCTACTTGAGTTGTTCTATCAAATTGATTATCAAAAGAACCGGCACAAGAAGGAGGGTATTTGAATTGACTAAGATAGACTTGATATAGTGTGGAATGCATTGATGGCTTACTTTATGCATGAGATTTCTCCTCTCAACATTCCTAGAGATCTCCACAAAATAACAAAAATCCTACATGATTTTTTTCCAAAATTCATTTATGGGGAAGGAAATAGTTTTGAGGAGCACATTCAATCCTTTAAGGATGCTATAATTAGGGTCTATATTTGACATTAGGATTTAGCATAATGATCATTTCCTTATTAATTGGGAAACCTTGCACACTCTTGGTACCTTAGTTTACCAGTTGGATCCATTAAAGAATGGAAATATTTAGAAGAAGGTTTCATCAATCAGTTTAGGGGTTATACAGACCTAACAATTTTATACGATCATTTTGTGATAAGTATTATCATAACATAAAAGTCATAGACATAGATATAGCTAATTAAATATGAAATTAAAGCTCAATGTGGTAGGAGGGAAGGCATGATGCCTCCAATATAGAATCAATATAGTAATGATATGATAAGATAGGCTCATTCTAGAATATGATCAAGATGTATGATGATTTAAGTTTAAATAGACATACGGGAATAATGTGATGCCCTAGGCATAAGGAATATATCAATGATAGATCAATAGGCAAGGAAGGATAGCCTAATTCCCCCTAATGTAGATAGGAGATTAGCATGATGCCCTAGCCTTAAGGAATGTATCAATGATAGATCAAGTAGGTAAGAAAGGACATCCTGATTCCCCTAATGTAGATATGTCCAAGATAGGATCAATGAATGATATAACAATAGTGATCAAGAATATACTCTAAGAATATAATATGTGATAATGGAGGATCATGACATGTGTGCTTTATAAAGTGGGTATGCCAATGTAATATTATATACTCTAGATAGTAAGATGCATCAATATAGGATGATGTAGTAGCTCTAGAAAACATAGTATGATGTAATAAAGTAAGACGATATAGGATAATAATGATAATATAAGTTCTAGACATGATGGATCATAGACAATATGCATAATATGGTCAAATATGATAGTAATAAATCATAGACAAGAATGCTCATAGACAATGTTGGCTGGCCAAATAACACAACAAGAAGGTACCAAGTGTTCTAGAAATGTACAAAACACAAGAAAATAATTCAACACAAATAGTTTTAATTGAAAGAAAAATTAACAAAAGGGAGAAAACATATACAAAACCGATATGCTTCCAAGAGTCTTCAAACAATTACAAGTTAAGGAGGGGAGAAAGGGGGTGGCCTCATAAAGTCTTTGTTTTCAACGATATATTTTTATATTCTAAAATATCATACTTTTCCCTTATGCATTGTGCTTACTATTGTTATATCTTACATTAGAGGTATCACAATTCCCCATTCAACACCTTTGTATCTTATTATATTATTTTTTTATTTACTTTATGTATTTAATTATTATAATATTAAAAAAATATATCACTTATTAAATCTAATTTAATGCGTCATATTGGTTTAGCCTAAATCACACCTAAGAAAAGTTTATTTCCCTTCTATACCAGTCTCATATTTTGTAAAATTAAAACTAAAGCACTTTATTCACCTAGCATAGTGACTAAGGAAGATGAGATAAGACAATATAAAGATCAAATATGTGAAAGGCAAAGATAATTAGATCAAAAATGTAAGAAAGACAAAGATCAAAGGTGAGATAAAGCAACCAATACATATATGATCTCAATCATGCCACCACCCCAAGTGATGTAAAAAATATAAACATAGAGATCAAATAAAGTATACATGCCCCCCAAGATCCCCCAAGATGGGGAGAAAGACATAAAGAAGATACAAGGATCCTAATAATAAAGTAAATATGAAAAGTGAACAAAACTAAGGATATGTCACAACCTTTAATTTCCTAAATAATCAAGAAATTAAATGATATTATTATATTTGCTTTGGGGATTAATTGATTGTTTTAATGTGAAAATGATAGGAATGACTCTCTCGATGGAGATAGAGTATCATCAAGGGGGGGTGTCTAGCTAACTAAAGGCAAATTGGTTGAAGTGAATCCGTACACACCAAATAGTAGTCATGTAGATTAAATTTGCATTAATTTCTGTCTTAGAGTGTGAAGAATAATTACATTTATTTTTCTTATTTTTATTGCATTTAGAAAAATTATTTTTGAAGAATAGACAAAATTAAATATTTAGCCACAATAAATTTATATATATTAGTTGCAATAATTCTATTTAATTGTTTAAGATATTTAAATATCTTTTGGTAAAAGCTTATTTCAAATACTTCATCATTATTATTTTATTATTTGAGTATAATTGTGGCCACAAGAAAGAGTGGTTGTTACAAGTCATAATGAGGGAATCTTTGGTATTTGTTATCTTATTGTTTTGTGATTGGGAGTTGAGAAAATTTCATTGCATTTGCTATTTATTTTTTGAAAATATGTTCTTGAAAAGATTCACTATAGGAATTTTATTGGAGGCTAAATTTAGAAAAAATGAGTGAATGAGAAGTGTTAGCAGAGTGCAGATCATAAAGAAGAGACAATCGGAAGCTAGCAAAAACTATGCAGAGGCTAGAGCCGACAGGAAACATATCCCTACATGTAATATATATATATATATATATATATATATATATATATATATATATATATATATATATATATATGATATCATATGATAATATTATATAGGAGAATAGGAATGTGATATATGATAGATTCTGATGTAAAGAATAACATAGAAGTCATGAATGTAACTAATGAGGAGAGACTTAGACCCACCATAGGATGGATAGATGATGTATGCATTTGATGGTTGTTAATATATATATGGAGATCTGCTGGTATCAAGTAATTCTATGTTGTCTTATTATGTTGTGTATGTGATGCTCTATTTTGTTATTCTTTATGTTTTGTTGTCAATCTCTAGCTACTTAACTCGGGTAAAAACTAACTACAAAGACTTGATTGAGGACTGGATCTCTGGACCAGTATATCCTCCACATTTCTTGCTAACATTTAGTTCCATTACCGAGACCCTAGAGGAACTTAGTTAAATATTGAAAGGGAAAAACATCCAAAGAAGTAGCATAGAGTTCCAAAGGGAAAAAAAGGTGAGGTTGATGGAGAAAATTTTTAAGTTCTGGAGGAATTTAGGTCTTCTTAAGTTTCAACCTCTTTAAGAGGGGGGTGGGCACTTAAGGGGATGGTGAGTGGAAATGGGGTGGGATCCACATGGACCTTTCAAATGATGTGACTCTTCAAACAAGAATTCCATGGGATATGAGAGGACTAATGGAATGTCAAATCAAGAAAACCTATGGCAAAAGGGAAGAAGCCAAGGAAAAGGGAGATCAACGAAGAAATCAAAATCAGAATGGAGATAAGTAGAGAAGAGAGATTGAAGCAAAATCAAGAATGACAAAAATGTTACTGTAGAAGGATGCAACGGGCACAAGAGATGGAAAAAAGAAGGATAACTGATGCAAGAGCATTCAGGTTCACAGGGGATCTTGTATCACCTAAAAACATTCCTATTTAATATTTCATTTTTCATGTATGTTGTGGTTGTCTTGGTGTTTCAAGCATCTCTTAGCATTCATAAAGTTCTCCTATGATAAAAAATGATAATTTTTAACTCCTTTTTGAATCGTAGTTTTTGTGTGCATAGGAAGTTTTATGGAAACAATTATTTCTAGAGATTTTGAAGGTCTGGGATAAAACCCTCATATAGGAACATTCCTAGATGCATTTTGCATTTTATGCAAAAGGAATAGATGCAAAATGTTTCACCATTTGGGAGAAATTAAAGTTTCTTGTTCACTACTGGCAATTTGTAGAAAATTTAAAATCTTGAATTTTATGAGAGATGGAATGAAACAACTTAGTGGGAGACATCGTAATGACACTTCTCTTATGTTTGCAAGTTTTTACATGAATACAAGCTTCCTGATGGAAGTTATGTAAAAAGGAAAGAGACATGGGATAGTGAGTCTATTGATTGCATCAAGTCTTTACCATATGGAGCTTAATATTCATCTGTGGCCAAAAATTCCTACTACATGCTAATGGAACTCATCAAGGGGTTAGCACACACATCTAAGATTGTTGTACTAGAGGAATATGAATCTAGTTTTTTAGAAGATTATAAATTGATGGTTATATATGAGGTTGAGAGACTCTCAAGGGATGTTCAACACATCATCAAATGGATGATGGACCACTACACAGATAGAGTAAAACTTGTTCTCTACTCTAATAATGATACAAGAATCATAGTAGTTGTAAAGAACCATTGTCAATTCATCAAAATAGATGTTCCAATGACCCATTAAATCATGGAAGTTCTTGTTCAAATTGCCAAGAAGGAAAGGTTTGACTTACCATTGAGTTTTGCAGCTCACATTGCAAGAAAATAAAAGTTCTAGAAACTGAGATGACCAATCATGTCCCTTGAAGAATGAAAAGATTATCAATATCCTTTCCTAGAATACCAACAAATTACTATTGGTTGGGATGAGTTGGAAGCTGAAAATGCAACAGATATAATAATGGACCTAACCTCAACAAGAGTTTGTATTATTCATGGAAAGTTTTTGAGGTTGCTTTTTGATTACGTAAAACTAAAACTTATATTAAGGAGGAGGTGCCACACTCATTTTGGATGGTTTATTTTAGAAAACTATTATTAATATTACAGGAGGCATTAGAGATGATGGGATATCAAAAAAAATTTAAAGATAGACAAAATGGCCTAAAAAAAAATGTCATGCAAAAGAATCAAAGAATAGATTCCCAACCGCCCAAAAGAAAATGGTGGAGTTTGAAAATGAAATATGAAAAGGTGGTACAAGCTTTGGAAGGAAATTGATAGTTTCTTGAAACTTTAATAGCCTGGACGCCTATTTTGGGCATTAATATTGTTAAAAAATGTTACACGCAGAAAATGGAAAAATAATGTCAGTTGACAGAGGTCCTCATTGAAGGCTAGAAACAATAGAAAATGATGAAGACTGGGAGCCCATTTTGGGAAATAATATTTAATATATCTATTGCATGAAAATAGGTAATGTGAGTGATGTTTTGAAAAGAAAATGAGTTTTAAAATAACAGAAAATAGGAAGACATAAGAAGGAGCACCTAGCAAGAGGAGAGAAGGATGCCAAGAATGGCCAATACAGGGAGCATGGGTAGAGAAATGTAACAGCTCACTTATGAGACTAAATAACTAGTTTTGAAGTACATGTGATGCAAATGATAAACAATTCAAAGGGGGTACTTTCTTTTTTCAAGAAATCCAGAAATTGAGGAAGGGAAAGAGACCATCGTGAGAGGAAGAAAGTTGAGAGGAATGAAAGAGCATGTGGGAAAAGAGTCCCCTGTAGCTGCGAAGGAAGATTGAGAAGAAAGTCAATGGTTGAGAAAAGATTTTTCTATGGATTGAGAGGTCATGGAAGACCATATAAATGTAATTGATATTGTGCAGGTTTGATTTGTAATGTAAGATTGTTGAAAATTTTGAATAAAATCCGCATGTGGCATGTGTTTGCATATATTGCATTTTGTATTAAATGTTGCCGTTGATATGTGTGGATTGTGAGCTTGTTCATCAGCAAAGAGTCTCTGCATAAGGTGATTTAAATAATTTATGTGTGAATGTGAGTTTTTCATGCTTGTGGGAGTCCCACTTGCATCAAGTGGTATCAGAGCAAGAAGGTCTTGAGAGTGTAGAGTCTACGCTAGGACCTATGGGGAAAGAATGATGAAGAGTGAATCTGTGAAGATGGGAAAGAGAGAGTTGATTCTATAAGAATCATGTGGACTATCGTCCAGTAGAGATAAATTTGGGTAGAAGGTGTATAGACTTTTTCCACTGAAAGGTGGGTAAAAAAGGTCTTGGAGAGGTACATCTTCTAGAGTCTTTGTTAGTTAAAGGGTGGTTGTGTAAGTGTGAGTTTTGTTGCAGGTACAAGTGAAGCATTGTGACTGAAAAGGGGGCATGTGAGTCTCTAAGAGAAATGTGGAAGATTGTAGTAGTAAGAAAGATGTCTTCAAAGAAGAGGACAAGGATGGTTATGAAGAGATGAGTGAAGATTTTATACATGGAAAAGATGAGAGAAAGATATGTGGATAGGTGCATAGATATGGCCTATGAAGAACTAACAAAACTTGAGGCTAGAATGGATGCATTTGAGATTGAGAAAATAAAAATAAATGAGAAGGTTGTGGGTGAAAGAAGACTTACAAATACTATGAATGAGAAAGAAGTAAAGAGGAAAGAAAACAAAGTAGTAGCAGGACAACAAGGAGCAAAGTTGAAGAATAAAGAACCTATAGTGGTTGTGGGTAAAAGGAGATGTGAGAAAGAAGGTCATAGAAGTGGAATGAAAAAGAAGAACCTGCTTGTAGCAAAAACATATGTTTCCAAAGGCATCGATAGGTTGATGGATGGGATTCCAATAGAGAAAGGTGAGGATGAAAAACTTGTTTTAGCTAACATTATTATGTGTGCAGATAAAGAGGAAGGCAAAGGTAAAGAAGTGGAAGTCCTTGATGATAATGAAGAAGAAGAAAACAATGTGTTTGGATTAGAAGCTGAAAAGATGGACTTTGAGGGTCCTATATTTGATGAAGAATTAGGTGAAGGTGATGAAGATCTCTTATTGAAAGAGGAGATGAAAAAGTTAAAAATTTTATTTGAAGGACAAATGACAGATGAACGGGAAGATGCAGCAGAGTGTGAAGATGAGATCCTCATGCAAGAGGATGAAGAAGAAAAGACAAAGATTGTAGCAGCATGGCATGTTGAAGGCATCAAAATAGAAATTATAGTGGAGTTTGAGGAGAAAAATGAAGCTACAGAGAAAAGAAAAGAGGAGGTTAGTAAGTGAATACTTGATGTTTTTCATTTTTATGATCTAGATGAGAAAGGCTTGCATGTAGATGAAGAGATTTCAGTAGTTCAACTTGTTGAAGAAATGAAAGAAGAAAGAGATGAGGGAGTTGTAGCAGCATGTCTTATTGAAGGCATGAAGGGGATGGTGAAGGAAGTTGCAACTGAAGCAAGGAAGAGAAGGAGGAAGAAGATGTGAGCAAAGAAGTTGTAGTAGCAAAAGGAAAAAGGGTAAGTTTTAATTTTCTAGACTTTAGTGATGATGAAGTATATGTTGATTCGAATGTAGATGAGATGGTGATAACTTAGAAGAAGATGATGACATAGAAGAATGTGAAGAAGAAGAAATGTATGCAAAAGAGTAGATGGAAACACTTGATTTCCATGACATAGTTTATGCAGATGTAGCGGAGGAGATTAAGAAAAACTTTTAGTGGAGGAGTTTGGCTTATGATAGAAGGAAGAGGGGAAATAGGAGTAAGGAACAAAAATGGTGGAGAAGGATGGCCAATGCTCTAGTTAAATGTTGGAAGATAATAGAGAAGAAATGATCAATGGTGCTTGTTACAACAATGGAGTTCACTGTAGATTGTTCACAATCTAGAAGGATTGATTACCATTCAATGCCATATTTGTGAGTGTATGCGCCCAAACTTCTTACCTAATGTGTTTGATGCAAGAGCATCTAGGTCAACGGGTGATCTTGCATCGCCCAAAAAAATTTCTATTTGATTTTTAATTTTTGGTGTGGTGGTTTTTCTTGATTTTTCAAGCATCTCTTAGTATTTAGAAATTTCTCCTATGATCACAATGACAATTTTCAACTCTTTGCCGAATAGCAGTTTTCACATGCACAAGCAGTTTTACAGAAACAATTTTTTCTAGAGACTTTAGAGGATTTGGATAAAACCCTCTTACAATAACATTCCTAGATTCATTTATCATTTAATGCAAAAGGAATTGGTGCAAAATTCCTCATCGTTTGGGAGCAATTAAAGTTTCCTGTTTGCCAGTAGTAATTTGCAAATAAAATAAGATATTGAATCATATGAGAGCTGGAGAGAAACAGCTTAGTGGGAAGCATTGCAATGACACTCCTCTCATGTTTGTAATTTTTTTGCATGAATACAAGATTCTTAATGAAAGTTACATAAAAAGGAAAGAGACATGGGATAGTGAGTCTACCAATTGCATCAAGTTTTTACCATATGGAGCTTAATATTTCACCTATGGCCAAGAATTCCTACTACATGCTAATGGACCTCATCAAGGAGTTGGCATGCACATCTTAGATAGTTGTACTAAAGGAATATGAATCTAGTTTTGTAGCAAATTATAAATTGATGGTTCTATATGAGGTTGAAATACTCTCAAAGGATGTTCAACACATCATCAAATGGATGATGGACCTCTACACAGATGTAGTCAAACTTGTTCTCTACTCTAATAATGATGCAAGAATCATAGAAGCTATAAAGAACTATTGTCCAATCATCAAAATAGATGCTTTAATGACCCATGAAATCATGGAAGTTCTTTAAAGATTGTCAAGAAGGAAAGGTTTGACTTACCAATGAGTTTTATAACTCACATTGCAAGCAAATCAAAGCAGAAACTGAGACAAGTGATCATGTCCCTTGAATCCTGTAAAGATTATCAATATCATTTCCTAGAAGACCAACCAATTCTTGTCGGTTGGGATGAGTTGGAAGCTAAAAATGCAATAGATATACTGATGGACCCAACTTCAAGAAGAGTTTTTTTAATTCGTGGAAAGTTTCAGAGGGTTCTTTCTGATTATGTAAACCCAAAACATATTTTAGAGGAGACACCACACTCTTGTTGGAAGGTTTATTTTAGCAAACTCTTATTAATATTATAGGAGGCATTAGAAATGACGAGATATCAAAATACTTTTAAAGATAGACAAAATGGCTTGAAAAAAATGCCCTGCAAAAGAATAAAAAAATAGATTCCTATCCGCCCAAAGGAAAATGGTAGAATTTGAAAATGAAATATGACAAGGTGATGCTGGGTTTGGAAGGAAATTAGTAGTTTATTGAAACTTTAATAGCCTCTATGAGGCATTAAGAAAGCCAGGATGCCCATTTTGGGCATTAATATTGTTAAAAATTGTTGCACACAGAAAATAGAAAAATAATGTCAGTTGAGGGAGAAACTAGCATCCTCATTAGAGGTTAGAAATAGAAGAAACTAATGAATACTGGGCGCCCATTTTGGGCAAGAAGAATTAATATATTTGTTGCATGAAAATAGGTAATGTGAGTGATGTTTTGAAAAGAAAATGAGGATTTTTTAAATAACAAAAAATAAGAAGACATAAGAAGGAGCACCCAGCAAGAGGAGAGAAGGCTGCCAAGAATGGCCAATATGGGGAGCATGGGCAGAGAAATTTAATGTCTCACTTATGAGGCTCAACAACTAGTTTTGAAGCACCTAAGACACAGAAGATGAATAGATGAAAGGGGGTACTTTCTTTTTAGTAAAAAATACAAAAAATGAGGAAGTGAAATAGACCATCACGGGAGGAAGAAAGTTGAGAGGAATGAAAGAGCATGTGGGAAAAGAATTCACTGTAGCTACGAAGGAAGATTGAGAAGAGAGTCAATGGTTGACAAAAGAGTATTCTATGGATTGAGAGGTCATGGAAAGCCATATATATGTAATTGATAATGTACAGGTTTGATTTGTAATGTATTATTGTTGAAAATTTTGAATAAAATCAACATGTGGCATGTGTTTTCATATATTGCATTTTGTATTAAATGTTGTCTTTGATATGTGTGGATTGTGAGTTATTCGTGAGTAGAGAGTATCTGTATAAGGTGATTTGAACAATTTGTGTGTGAATGTGAGCTTTTCATGCTTGTGGGAGTTCCACTTGCATCAGGTGGTATCAAAGTGAGAAGGTCTTGAGATTGTAGAGTCTACACCAGCACCTGCGAGGGAAGAATGGTGAAGAGTGAAGTGGTGAAGCCACAGAAGAGAGAGTTGATCCTATGAGAATCATATGGGCTCTCCTTGAGAAGAGATAAAGCTGGGTAGAAGGTGTACAAACTTCTTCCACTGAGAGAAGGTGGGTACAAGAGGTCTTAGAGAGGTGCATCTTCTAGAGTCTTTGTTGGGTAGAGGGTAGTTGTGTAAGTGCGAGTATTGTTGTAGGTATAAGTGAAGCCTTGTGACTAAAAAGGGGATATGTGAGTCTCTAAGAGAAATGTGGAAGATTACAGTAGTGCAAAAGATGTCTTCAAAGAACAGTACAAGGATGGTTATGAAGAGGCGAGTGAAAATTTTATACATGGAAAAGGTGAGAGAAAGATATGTGGATAGGTGCATAGATATGGCCTATGAAGAACTAGTGAAACTTGAGGCTAGAATGGATGCATTTGAGATTGAGAAAATCATAAGAAAGGAGAAGATTATCGGTGAAAGAAGACTTACAAATACTGTGAATGAGAAAGTGGTAAAGAGGAAAGAAAACAAGGTAGAAGTTGGACAAAAAGGAGCAGATTTGAAGAATGAAGAACCTACAGTGGTTGTGGGTAAAAGGAGATGTGAGAAAGAAGGTCATAAAAGTGGCATGAAAAAGAAGAAGAACCTGATTACAACAGAAACATATGTTTCCAAAGGCATGGATAAGTTGATGGATGGGATTGCAATAGAGAAAGGTGAGGATGAAAAAATTGTTTTAGCTAACATTATTCTTTGTGCAGATAAAGAGGAAAGAAAAGGCAAAGAAGTGGAAGTCCTTGAGGATAATGAAGAAGAAGAAAATAATGAGTTTGCAGCAAAAGTTGAGAAGATGGACTTTGAGGGTCCTATATTTGATGAAGATTTAGGTGAAGGTGATGAAGATCTCCTATTGAAAGAGGAGATGAAAAAGTTAGAAATTTTATTTGAAGGGCAAATGACAGATGAACAAGAAGATGCAACAGAACGTGAATATGAGATTTTCATGCAAGAGGATTAAGAAGAAAAGATAGAGATTGTAGTAGCATACCTTGTTGAAGGCATCAAAATAGAAAATTACGGCAAAGGTTGAGGAGTAAAATGAAGCTACAGAGAAAAACAAAGAGGAGGTTAGTAAGGTAATACTTGATGTTTTTCATTTTTATGATGTGGATGAGAATGGCTTGCATGTAGATGAAGAGATTTCAGTGGTTGGAATTGTTGAATAAATGAAAGAAGAAAGAGATGAGGAAGTTGTAGTAGCATGTCTTATTGAAGGCATATTGAAGCCATGAAGGGGATGGTGAAGGGATTTGCATCTGAAGACAAGGAAGAGGAGGAGGAAGAAGGTGTGAGTAGAGAAGTTGCAGCGGAAGAAGGAAAAAAGGGTAAGTTTTAATTTTCTTGACTTTAGTGATGATGAAGTATATGTTGATTCAAATATAGATGAGATGATGATAGGAGAAGAAGATGATGATGTAAAAGAATGTGAAGAAGAAGAAATGTATGCAGAACAACATATGGAAACATTTGACTTCCATGACATAGTTTATGCAAATGTAGCAAAGGAGTTTGAGGAAAACTTTTGGTGGAGTAGTTTGGATTACAATAGAAGAAAGAAGAGGGGAAATAGGAGTAAGGAATCAAAATGGTGGAGAAGGATGATCAATGCTCTAGTCAAATGTTGGAAGAGAAGAAAGAATAAATTATCAATGGTGCTTGTTATAGAAATGGGGTTTATTGCATATTGTTCACAATCTAGAAGGATGGTTTACCATTCAACCCCACATTTGTGAGTGTATGCTCACAAACTTCTTACATGGCATGTTTCATGCAGGAGCATCCAGATCCACAAGTGATCTTGCATCGCTCAAAAAGATTTCTATTTAATTTTTCATTTTTGGTGTGTGTCATGGTTTGTCTTGGTATTTCAAGCATCTCTCAGCATTCATAAGGTTCTCCTATGATCAGAATGAAAATTTTCAACTCTTCGTTGAATCACAATTTTTGCACACACGGGTAGTTTTATGGAAATACTTGTTTCTGGAGATTTTAGAGAGTTGGGCTATAACCCTCTTACAAGACCATTCCTAGATGTATTTCTCATTTAATACAAAATCAATCGGTGCAAAATTCCTCACCGTTTGGGACAAATTAAAGTTTCTTGTTCACTACTAGTAATTTATGGAAAATTTAAAATCTTGAATTTTATGAGAGCTAGAGAGAAATGGCTTGGTGGGAGGCATTGTAATGAAACTCCTTTCATGTTTGCAAGTTTTTGTGTGAATACAAGCTTCTTGAGGAAAGTTACGTAAAAAGAAAAGAGACATGGGATAGTGAGTCTGTCAATTACATCAATTCTTTACCCTATGGAGCTTAATATTTCACCTGTGGCCAAGAATTCCTGCTACATGCTAATGGCCCTCATCAAGGAGTTAGCACGCACATCTGAGATAGATGTACTAGAGGAATATGAATCTAGTTTTGTAGAAGATTATAAAGTGATGGTTCCATATGAGGTTGAAAGACTCTCAAAGGATGTTTAATACATTATCAAATAGATGTTGGACCGCTACACAGATGCAGTCAAACTTATTTTCTAATCTGATAATGATGCAACCATCATAGTAGATGTAAAGAGCCATTGTCAAGTCATCAAATAGATGCTCCACTGACCCATGAAACCATGGTAGTTCTTCTTCAAATTTCCAAGAAGGAAAGGTTTGACTTACCAATGAGTTTTGCAACTTGCATTACAAGCAAATCAAAGTAATAGCTGAGATGAGCATTCATTGTTGGCAAGAGACACTATATGGATTCATGATTGTTCTCATTGATGGCAACAAAGGTCAACCCACACATCCGCAGGACATGATGAGTCTCTACCGGAAGGCAGATTACAGAGTGTTGTGATATGGCAAGCAAGAATAGAGCATGTGGTGAGGTTTGACAAGTGAGGTCCGGATCTCTTAGAGAAAGTATCTTGGTGAAGTGTGGATTTGGGGAAGTAAAGAGGACTACCTTGAGTAATCGATTCCAAGGATTTAGCCTCTGGTGATAGATGAAGAAAAGATATGAATACTTGAGTGTCAGGTTTCTGATTGGCAGTGTGGATAGAGGAAGAACTGACTGGCAAAACATCAGACATTATTCCGGATGTGTTACTGATGATGGTAAAGGTTCTTAAGGCATAAGTTATGATTAGCCAACATGATTGATGACTTCTACAAGTATATCCTTGATCTGCATTACTTGGTAAGCAAGAATTCAGCTGACAGATCAGAGTTTATGAAAAATATTGACTATTCTAGATGCCAACTAGAAAGGTGATGGAATCACTTGTACAGATATATATATATATATATATATATATATATATATATATATATATATATATATATATATATATATATATATATATATATATATAAGATGGATTTAGTTGTGAGAGATGTTGTTGTGGAAAAGCGTATGCGAAGAAAAGCAGAAGAGCAGTGCGAAAGCAGTAAGGAAGGTCCGGTATGTGAAAGGAGAGCAGCACAGAAGAAGAGGAAAGATGAAGTGCAGCAGATTAGTATACTAAGCTTAACCGGAACTGAACTCCAGCATATGTAGATGCTCCTTATCGGTTCAAGTATTGTATTACACTCTTTATAAATTGTAGATAGTGAGTCTCTTGTAGGTAGTGGGCCTCTTGTGAGCAGTGTGCTCAGGCAGTGAGCCCTAATTGGCAAGTGCCATTTTGTATTTCTATTCTTCTAATAGAGAATACATTCTTGGGTTAATCACCCCGTGGTTTTCTCCCTTAACAGGGTTTCCACGTCAAAAACACTATGTCATGTGTATTTCCACTTTATGGTTATGTTTGGTTATTTGAGTTAATGCTACATTAATTATTAAGAAAGTTTAGAATGCTAAAATTATTAAGATAACTGATTCACCCACCCTCTCAGTTATCAATAATTGGTATCAGAGCCAAGTTCCTCCTAACAGAGCCTAACAGCTTGAGGAAGATCTGGGAATTCAAATGGATGTATATGGTATAAGGGAGCAACTCAAGACTACCCTTGATGATCTTGAGCAGTCAAATTCTGAAGTCAATGAATTGAAGGAAAGACTCAAACAGGTTGATGATTTCATAAATGAACTAAAAGGGAAACTGAGTCTCTCTATGAAAAAGAGAAAAGAACACCTTCAACAATTGGCAAGTCAAGGTGAAGCCAATGATACAAATGGAGATCTGAAGGAGAAAACCAAGTTGTGTGAAAAGTTATCAAAAGAGATCATCATGGTAAGACATGAGATGGAATCAGGAGTTATGAAGTTTACCCAAGAAATTGAAGAGAAAAGAAAAACTGAAGATGATCTAAGACAATCTCTCAAGGAGAAATCAGAAGACTACCACAAGATGGATAGAATAATTAGACACCTTGAATCTGATCTTGAAGATACTAAAGATAATGAAAAAAAACTTGAGGATCAAATTGTTTCTCTTAAAAGGGATCTTCAAACAACAAATGAATATAAAGAAAAATTCAAGATATGTTCTGCTCAACTTGAAGTTCTTCTTGAAAGTCAAAAGAGGGTAGATGACAAGTGTGGTTTGGGATATGAGAAAGGAGAAAGCTCTGGATCCGGTCAGAAGAATTTGGATCAGAAAATCCAAGGAACAGGCCTAGAAGACCTCCGGTAAGGCAACCTAATGCTCAAAGATATCCATCCTTCAATGGATACTTCCACAACTACAATAACTTTGGTCATAAAGCTAATCAATGCAGAAAGAGAATGAATCAGACTTATTCATCCTTCTCCAGACAGTGTTTCAACTGCAAAAGGTATGGTCATAAATCTCATGAATACAGAAATATGCAAATGAACAAATCATTCAATGGTAGATACTTTGCATGCAATAGAATAGGTCATATGGCTAATCAATGCAGATCAAGAGGATATCAATCAAATATGAAAATAAATGTTGTTTGCCAAATTTGCAATAGATCTGGTGATATTGCAAAATTCTGTAGAAGCAAGAATCAGGACAAAAGAGGTCCAGTACATCATAATCAGAATCAAGATAAGGGAAAATGAAAGGTGAATGCAAATGAAGTTCAAAGGGAGATGAACAAGATTTGGGTGAAGAAAAGTACAGAGAATGTAGGGGATGGGTCCGCACCAGACTCTAGTGTTGATATTCCTTTCAAAAATTAAAAAGTGAGCTCTGGCTCAGGGGGAGACACAAAGAAAACCTTGTTCCCCCAGCCAGTCAATTGGTGTCGGAACTGGCACAAGAAGAGTTGCGGATTAAAGGGTTCACAAGAGAAACATCCAATTAAACTATGGTTAAGATTTGGAAGATCTGCAAGATGTTTAAGATCAAGATCGATCCGGTTCTTCAAGTCATCCAAAAATAAGGCAAACTGGAATGACTTAAGTTGAGCATTTATTGCATCATGGCATTAGGGTTTGCGAAGTAATATAAAGATTTTTTTTTAAACATTTGTTCATTCTGCATTCGAGAACAAGCGAAAAGGATCTCTACAACAAATTTCCCCAAACCCATCAAAATCATCTACAGAAGTCAATTCATCCAGCACTTGATCCAGCTCACTCCGTGAAACCTAGAAGCATAAAAGGTATTCTCCGTTCTTGAATATCTCTCTACAAATCTTTGAAAGATGACTACTCTGAATGTGGTGAAGATTTTTGATAGGCCTTGACCCAAATATAAGAAACATCCATATAAATCTCTAGAAGTGAACCCCTTAGGGGCATTTTCCAGCATTCCGCATGGGGTTTTGCACATAGAAGATATTAGGGCATACATTCATGCAAACATTGAAGAATTTGGGGAATCCAAATTAAGGGATATCTATCACAAGCATTTGATAAATGACTCATTTGAAATTAAAACTCAGTATAAAGTCATCCAGGAAAAGTATTTTGCACAATGTATTCATTTCCCCTATTTTACAGAAGATGAATGGGTCCGATATGTTCTAAGTAGGGTACATGATAACTTCATGTGGCTAAATGGACCATTCAACATCACTAAGGATGCCATTAAGGTAGTAATCAGATTGCACTCAACCAGTGAGATGCCCACTCTCAAATATGTCAAAAACCAAATTGTAAGTGAGACTACCAGATCAAAGTTTGATAAAGAACAATGACAATTGAGGATACCATATATCCAGATATCAAGTTTGCATCAATGATAATTGGACATAAGATATATCACTCCAGCAGAGAGAATTCAATATTCAGAACTGCTATATATACTACCTATGAAATGTTGAGGAAGAATGCAGACTATGATCTTTGTGAGCTTCTTCTGAACCAACTCTTGGAGAATCTGCAAAAAATAAAGAAAGACAAGAAGAATTCCTTCAAGTTGGTGGGTTGATACTATGTTTGTTCTTCTACTTCATGAATGGGCTTCCCAGATCCAGTGGTTGGGTGTGGCAGAATGATAGACCAGTAGCCATCCAAATCAGGATTACTTGTATGGACTTGGTGATGCTAAGGCACAAAATACAGCATTGTGGGGTTATTTCAAAAACTTTCAAAACATCATGTAGGCTAGAGAAAGAATTCCCAAATCATTAGTTGAAAAATATAAGGAGACAATTTGCTTTATGGTAGAAATTGATCAGTACCTAATGGAGGTAGTGGAGCCAAGGGTAGTGTGGATCATGCCAATGGGATATGAAGTTGATGAGAAAATTGTAGAGCTGCATGTTCAACACATGCTAAGTTAGCCAAAGGATCCTAAGGCAGAAAGGTTTGGAACCTTTGAAGAGTTAAGTGTGAAGATCTATGTGGAGCTATGACAACCGAAAATAAAGAGAAGAGTGAGAAAAGAAGTTGAGAACATTGCCAAAAGTTTTGGCATTTCAAAAGAGGCACTTGATGCCAACAGAGAAAAGATGGAAAGGGCAGAAAAAGAAAAAGAAGCAAAAAAACAAAGTGCTCTAGTAGAAGCCCCCTCCCGGACTAGATCTTCTAAGGGCTCTGCATCTACCACTACGAAGAGCTCAAAGGCATCTAAACCGGAAGCAAAATCATCCAATAAAGGTGAAAAGAGAACAAAAACAAAGGCAACAAGGTCTTACATCAGTCAAAAGGATGATGAAGAGACTCAATCTGATGAAGAGATCAAGAAGATGAAAAAGAAGAAGAAAATATCCAGTGAAACCAAGGAGGCAGAGGCAGAAGAGTTTGTTGAAAAGCCCATTCTATCATTAGATGATGTGGTTAAGGCAGTTACTATGGATGGGAACCTGCAACCAATAACAGAATTCTATGATGCATATAATGATGCAGATAGAAAGATCTTGGAGGAAGCCACGGTTAAGTACTTGAACATATACAATAATTGAAATCATATCTCTCATTCCCAAAAGCCTAGAGAAGAAATTAGAGATAAGAAAGAATAATGCTAGGGCAAAGGATCTTGAGATCCGGGAACAGATAGCCATTCAGCTCTTTCCTTCAATCACTTCGAAACAAATGAACATGGTCTTCAAAGATTGCAAGGATGAGTTTCAGAGTAAGGCTAGAATGAATCAACTCATGCTTGGAGAAACTGATAAGGTCGCAAAAGAAATAGAAGAAATCCTCTAGAATGCCTATAAAAAATTCAATATTCCGATTATAGAAAATTTAGGTGATGATCCCTCGGGAATGGATAACAAAGAAGAATCAACTGAGAAAATGGCAGAAGAAGTCATGGACACCGGTGCAAAAAAGGGTAAGGACTTGGAATCCTCTGTTCCAAAAGAGGAAGTTCATAAATAGACAAACATCTCTCCTCTGGTTTCCCCTATAGTCTCTGGATCTAAAGGAGAATAAAGAATAGAGGAGAAAGAAGAAGAAGTGAAAGGAAGAGAAGAAAGTCAAGCTGAGAAGAACATAAGTGACTGTGCAGAAGAGAAGAAATCTCTGTCTCCGGCCAGAGACACTGCAAAAACTATTAAGGATTTCTTGACAAAAGAAATGTTGGAGATTGATGAACCGGAGTTACTTCAAGGTCCATTTAACTTTGACTCTCTCTCCCTGGTTCAAACAATGAAGATAGCTTCATTTGCCAATGCAAAGGCAAAAGAAAAACTCTTGAAGTCTCACATGGAAGATTGTGAGCTAATAGAAGCTGCATCTGGCATTTTAGAAAAGATAATGCCATCTTTTCAGAAGGATCACTCAGGTTCGTCATCAGGTAATCTTAAAGCTCTTGTAGATCAGTCAACATTCATTTTGAGTCCTTAGAGAAATCAGCTGAGGAAAAGGTCCGGAAAGAGTTTTTGGATAAAAGATTCTCTGAAGTACTAAGTCTAATATCAAATGATAGAAGGAATATGGATAAAGGGATAAAGAGCTTAGAAAATGCTTTTAAAGATGGCGGGGAAATATACAAATTTTGTCTATCATGGTCCAAAGCAACAATGGAGATTGAGAAGAAAATGAAAGAACAGGAGACCCAACTAACAAAACTTTCTCAAAATTTTGATCCATTTACCTCATCCATAGTAAATCAAGAATGTCAAACCATTGCAGTCTTGGATGAAATTAAGAAGCTAGAGAAAGAAATGAAAAGCAGAATAAGTAGGTTAGGTGAACTCAGAGGGATAATTATCCCCAAGTTAGAGGCCATGCATGAGGCCATAAAAGAAGCTCAGATCACAACCCGGACCAGTGATCCGACAGATCTAAAAAGGGAAGATGCATTTGCATTCCTGTTGAGTGGTCATATATCAATTTTGGATAGAATGAAGCAAAGTTGGGCAGCAGAATCCGTGCAATTGAAGACAACTTTTCAGACATTCTTCAGTATATGTGAGTATGTTATATGCGGCTAAGTATAGCTAAAATTTGTTTGAAAATTTTGGTCTGTGGACCCCACCCTTTGCCATTGATGTCGAAGGGGGAGTGAGGAGCAATGAAAAATGAGGAATCCAACTGAGGGGGAGCTCCAAAAAATGTGTATAAAAATAGAGTATCGGCCAAGGGGGAGCATAGTGTAAACACTTAGTCATTTTTCACTAAGTGTTGCCATCAATGCCAAAGGGGGAGATTGTTGGCAAGAGACACTATATGGATTCATGATTGTTGTCATTGATGGCAATAAAGGTCAACCCACACATCCGTAGGACATGATGAGTCTCTACCGGAAGGTAGATTTCAAAGTGTTGTGATTCGGTAAGCAAGAACAGAGCATGTGGCGAGGTCTAACAAGTCAGGTCCAGATCTCTCAGAGAAAGTATCTTGGTGAAGTGCAGATTTGGGGAAGTCAAGAGGACTACCTTGAGTAATAGATTCCAAGGATTTAGCCTTCGGTGATAGATGAAGAAAAAGATATGAATACTTGAGTGTCAGGTTTCTGATTGGCAGTGTGGACAAAGGAAGAACTGACTGGCAGAACATCAGACATTATTCTGGATGTGTTATTGATGATGGTAAAGGTTCTTAAGGCATAATTTATGATTGGCTGACATGATTGATGACTTCTACAAGTATATCCTTGATTTGCATTACTTGGAAAGCAAGAATTCAACCGACAGATCAGAGTTTATGGAAAATATTGACTATTCTGGATGCCGACTAGACAGGTGATGGAATCACTTGTATGGATATATATATATATAAGATGGATTTAGTTGTGAGAGGTGTTGTTGTGGAAAATGGTATGCAAAGAAGAGTAGTGAGAAAGCAATAAGGAAGGTCTGGTATGTGAAAGGAGAGCAGCACAGAAGAAGAGGAAAGATGAAGTGCAGTAGATCAATATACTGAGCTTAACTGGAACTAAACTCCAGCATATGTAGATGCTCCTTATCGATTCAAGTATTGTATTACACTCTTTATAAATTGTAGACAGTGAGTCTCTTGTAGGCAGTGGGCCTCTTGTGAGTAGTGTGCTCGGGCAGTGAGCCTTAATTGGCAAGTGCCATTTTGTATTTCTATTCTTCTAACAGAGAATACATTGTTGGGTTAATCACCCTGTGGTTTTCTCCCTTAATAGCGTTTCCACGTCAAAAATACTGTGTCCTGTGTATTTCGACTTTATGGTTATGTTTGCTTATTTGAGTTAATGCTGCATTAATTATTAAGAAAGTTTAGAAAGCAGAAATTATTAAGATAACTGATTCACCCCCCCTCTCAGTTATCAACATTCATGTCCCTTGAAGCCTGCAAAGATTATCAATATCATTGCCTAGAATACCAACCAATTCATGTCAGTTGGGATGAGATGGAAGCTAAAAACACAAGAAATATACTGATGGACCCAACCTCAACAAGATTTTTTATTGTTCATGGAAAGTTTTACAGGTTGCTTTCTGATTGTGTAAACCTAAAACTTATATTTCAAAGGAGACACCACACTCTTTTTGGAAGGTTTATTTTAGCAAACTATTATTAATATTAGAGGAGACATTAGAAATGATGGGATATCAAAATGTTTTTAAAGATAGACAAAATGGCCTGCATAAAAAATGCCTTGCAAAAGAATCAAAGAATAGATTCCCAATTGTCGAAAGGAAAATGGTGGAGTTTGAAAATTAAATATGACAAGGCGATGCCAGATTTGGAAGGAAATTGGTAGTTTCTTAAAACTTTAATAGTCTATATCAGGCGTTAAGCAGGCCTGGATGCCCATTTTGGGCATTAATATTGTTAAAAATTGTTGCACATAGAAAATGGAAAAATGTCAGTTGAGGGAGAATATAGCATCCTCATTAGAGGCTAGAAATAGTATGAAATGATGAAGATTGGGTGCGCATTTTGGGCAAGAAGATTTAATATATCTGCTGCATAAAAAGATAATGAGGAGTTTTTAAAAAACATAAAATAGGAAGACATAAGGAGTGCCCAACAAGAGGAGAGAAGGCTGCCAAGAATGGCCAATATGGGGAGCATAGGTAGAGAAATGTAACGCCTAACTTACGAGGCTCAACAATTGATTTTGAAGAGCCTGAGATACAAAGGATGAACAACTAAAAGGGTGTACTTTCTTTCTAGTAAAAAATGTAAAAAATGAGGAAGGGAAAGAGACCATCGTGGGAGGAAGAAAGTTGAGAGGAATGAAAGAGCATGTGGGAAAAGAGTTTCATGTAGTTGTGAAGGAAGATTGAGAAGAGAGTCAACGGTTGACAAGAGAGTTTTTTGTGGATTGAGATGTCATGGAAGGCCATATAAACGTAATTGATATTGTGTAGGTTTGATTTGTAATGTAACATTGTTGAAAATTTTGAATAAAATCAGCATGTGGCATATGTTTGCATATCTTGTATTTTGTATTAAATTTTGTCTTTGATATGTGTGGATTGTGAGCTTGTTTGTGAGCAGAGAGTCTCTGTATAAGGTGATTTAAATAATTTGTCAGTGAATGTGAGCTTGTCATGCTTGTGGGAGTCCCACTTGCATCAATAATAGAAGGTGTGGAAGAAAAGGAGGAAGAATTCATGGAGCGCACCATGGAGGGTGCTGCTAAAAGGGAAGAAGAGAATTCAATCAAGGAGGATGTTGCTGAGCACACCAATGTGGGTGCTGTAGGAGAAAGGAGGTTAGATATAGAAGAGATAGAGGGTGTAATAGAGGATGTGATGTAGCATGCTATTGTGGGTGTTACCAAAGAATAATGCGGAAAGGATAGAGAAGAAATAGGAGAATTAGGGTTTATGCTATAGACTATCAAAAAATATGAATTAACATAAAAAAATTTGAATCTTTTTTTTTTTTAAGTTTGCGGCATAAACCTTAATTCTCCTATTTCTTCTCTTTCCTTTCTGTATTCTTCTTCGCTAACACCCACAATAGCATGCTACACCATATCCTCCATTACACCCTCTATCTCTTCTCCTTCTAACCTCATTTCTCTTGCAGCACCCACATTGGCATGATTAGTAACATCCTCCTTGATGCACTTGTCTTCTTCTTCTCTTTTGGCAGCACCCTCCATGGCGCACTCCATGAATTCTTCCTCCTTTTCTTCCACAACATCTATTATTGATGCAAGTGGGACTCCCACAAGCATGAAAAACTCACATTGGGATATATAGAGGAGCTAATTTGTAGCATAAAGGAGATAAGAGAAGGAGGTGAAGATGCGGTAAACATTGAGAGGAATTTTGAGGACTTTAGAAGATTATTTCAATCATCATTAGATTCTAACATGATATCATTCACAAATGGAAGTGTATCCATTAATTTGAAGAGACACTATGAAGAGACACAACCCCTGGACCATGAGTCACCCCAATTACCATATAAAGTCAAGAGAATTTTAGTGGAGAAGGAATATATTCAAGCAAACAAAGAAGCAAAGAGAATAGAAGAGATCCAGAGCAATTTCACAAATGTTTTAGGAGAAAAGTACTTTGATATCTAGCTACAAAGAGAGAAGGGAAGAGAAGCAAAGTGATTTGATAGAAGATACCGTGACCAAAGGAGCAGACCATAAGAAACCCACCGCAGAGTACCAAAAACTTTGAGTAGACCAATCATGGATATTCCTATCAAGCTACAAATCTTTGAGAAGGACACTACTAAAGTAGATGAACACATTTTTTTTTGGTGTCCATTTAGAACTAGAAGGGAGTAACAAGAGATTAAATAAAGTTGTTTGACTTCATAGGCACCTTGTGGAATGAAGCATTGAAGTGGTATAGAAAGACATGTTTGAATAATGACAAGGATTGGGATGAGATCAAGAAGCTATTTTTGGAGAATTTTGGAGTTTTAGATGTTCTGACAGAAGGGGTAAGTAAGATGAGATATTTGATGTAGTTGGATAAGGAATCAATAAAGGAATTTGATAGAAGATTCAACGAAATGAATAGGAAGAGGGAATAACCATTGATTAAGAAGCAAAAGATGGAATGGTTTATTTTCAAAATAAGCCTTGAAATCCGGTTAGCCCTAGATGGAAGAATATTTGAGACATATATAGAAATAGTGACACTAGCCTACCGAATAGAGTCTCAATCTTGGTGTAGGTAGGATAAGATGAATGAAACTTAGAATTAGAGAAGCTAAAACTAGAATTGGAGCAGTTGAAGCTGAGGGAGGAGATTTTAGCTAAGTAGGAGGAGAATACATAGAAGAAAAGACCTAATATTTGGTGCTCATATTGCACAAGAGAAGGCCATTTGAGAAATGAATTCCCTACGATGAAAGGTGAAAGGCAAGCTACTGTGATAAAAGTAGATACCAAAGCAACAACAAAAAGTCTAATAAATTAAGTATACTATGGATTATGTAGGGAGTGGGATGATCATGAAACACTAGATTGTCCTTCATGAGACTTTTGGAGGAAAAGAGAATTTGTTTATGAAGAAGATGAAACATGGTACACAAACTTGATCAAGAATAATAAGTCCTATGTGGAAATAAACTCACACGATCAAGGCTACAAACAACTGAATTTGAGAGATCAAACGAATGTTAATGCAATACAAAATTCAAACTCTAGTGGCCCATCCTATGCAAACAACTATAATAATGATGACAGAGAGCAATTTGGAGGCTAGAGAGGAGGCATAGGATGTGGAAGAAATTAGAGGAAGGAGGATGAATTATGTTTCTATTATGGTAAGCTAGGACACTTTGCTAATGAATGTTCGGCTAAAAGGAAAACATAGTGTTCATTTTGTAGCAGTACAAAGCATGATCTATTTTCTTGTGAGTGAGCACAACAATACTTTCAGAATGCACAACCACAATCTAAGAGTGATGAGCTATAGAATCTGGGTAACCAAAAAGGAGTGAGGATCATAAGAAGGGAACCCAAGGGTCAAGGAGCAAGGACTTGCTAGAAGAACAACAGGGAGGAAATATACACATCTTCAATTAAATCTATAGAAGAAGAAGAGTACTACTAGAGAAGCAAGCCAAAGCATCCTGAAAAAAGATAGAAGAAGAAAGAAGAAAAAAGTTGTGGTATTGTCAAGACAAGGAACAAATATCGAAAGGTACTATGTCATTGAGACAAAAGAGGAAGACAGTGAGGAGGAAGAAAAATGTGTTCCTTCTAGGAAACAACATGAGGAAGTAATGAAAGAAACCAAACAAACCATAAGGAAAGAACAAGAAAAGGAGAATCAATACAAGCAATTTTTCACAAAAGGAGAAGTAGAAGCCCTCAAGCAACTAGCTCAATTGACACAACAACACAGACTTAGTGAGAAACTAAAGCATTTTTCTAAATACTAGAATAAGGAGTAAGGTCAGAAGAGTCAACTCTAGAGGATGGGAAGAATAGATATAGAATGGAAGACAAAACCACTTATGGTGGATGTTTACATCAATCAAAAAAAGGTTTAGAATGTCATGATAGACCTGGGAGCAAATGTCAACATGATCACAAAGAAGTTGTGGGAGTACTTAGGAAGACCTAAGTTGACAAAGACAACTTACAACATTATAATAGAAGATGCATCTAACATGCAAACAATGGGAACATGGAACCAAGTGGAAGTTAACCTAATGGGGGTCAAACAAGTCTTAGAATTCATTTTTGTAGCCATGAAGGATCAAGGAGAAGCTTTCAATGCACTTTTAGGGTTGAGATGGTTTATGGATGTAAACAATGTCATAGACTCTTGGAAAGAAGAGCTATCATTTTCCAATGATAACAAGACTATCAATATTCCTTTGGGATCATTAATGGAGGAAGCATACATAGAAGAAAATAATAATATTGAAAACATTGACAAGGATGCAAAGAATCTCTATACAATTTTAAGGTTGGATGCAAAAGAGACATCAAAGGAGCCTAATTCTGAGGGAGAAGTGGAGATAGAGGATGATCTCTATAGTATAGTTATGTCAGAAAAATGCACCCTTGGGGGCTTTTTCCTAAGGGTTTAGCTCCCAGGTCTTTAGATTTGTATTTAGAGCATTTTGCATTTTAAATTAGACTCCCGATGAGAAAACGCATGCGTCTTGTGGCAAATAGGACCTATGAGGCTACACTTTATTGAAATCTAAACAAAGATAGTGGGTGGACAAGGGTGCTAGCACCCTAGTCCAGCCCTATTTTGGGTCTGCCCTAATTTGAAATGATGGTTTTGTGACTGTTATTTGGTCTCCAGGCTGACATCATAAGTTTCAAATACGAAATTCTTGATAGGAATCTTAATAGCTGCATATATAAGCATGTTTAGGTTATCATTTACATCTAGAGAAGATATCTAGATGAGATCATTGGCAAGTTTTATGATTGTGAGCTATTGGCATACTTGTAATTATCATTGTGTTTCATAGCATAGCATTGTTATTGTATTTGTTTGCAGGTTGGATTACATCTTCTCCTCATGGCATTGAAGAGCTTCTTCCTTCCGTGAGAGCTTCATCATCAAGGTATCATTTATTGTTCTTTATTAATCATTATCATTTGGTTTTTTGCCTCTTCCTTATTATTTTTTTCCCCTTCTCAATTTACTTACAACACCCTTTATTTTGAGCTTTTACATTGAAATTTTAGGAAAATTGCCATATCGTACTATCTTTGCACTAGGGTTTGGTCTACAGATGCACTAGAAGCATGTTGTAACAGATTTTTTGGCATTAGGTGGCTGTTACAACTATTATAAGTTTTTGTCCATCATCATTTTCCTTACAACACCCGCTTCCCCACTCTTTGGCATTGAGATTTGGTGAAAAACCACATATTTTGGCCTATTTTGACTAGGTTTTGGCTTATCAACTTTCTAGAGTTGCTTCAAAAGTGTGTTGTGAAAGGTATTCTTGTATTAGTGGACTTTTTTTAGGCATATCATTTTTTGTCCTCTTGAAAATCGTTACAGCACCCCTTCTTTCACTTGTTTGTATTGAGAAAAGTTGAAAAAATCAAGCATTTTAGAGCATACTTGGCATCACTGTTGCACTTGCTTGTTGCATAAGTTTTGGAAGATCTTGAAAATATGATTTAACACTCCTTTGAAAACTTACAAATGGCTTCTCAACATAATAATAATGCTAGGTTTGTTTCTAGGCTTCATTTAAAAATAAGAGCCCTTGAGTTTGAAATAGCATTCACACCTCATGACAAAGAAATCATAAATACCGAAGGGCCTTTTTACATAACAGTAAATATGATGAAAAAACCTATGCATGGAACACTCATAGATCCTAATTGCATGACAAATTTGGTCATGGAAGATTTCCTCCTTAAACATGAAATGGCACAAGAATCTTATGAACCATCAGATTTGAGAATTAAAACACATAATGGAGCCTTCATGAAACTGATTGGCAAGATAACTCTAATGGTCTCAGTCTATGATAAAGATATGGATAAATAATTTGACATAATCCTTGTATCTGACCTCTTCCATGTAAAACTTAGACATCCTTGGCTTAAAGTTATGAATGTTGTTCCTTACACTATTCACAAATGCATTAAATTTCCTTTGCGTTGAGAGATCCGTACTATCCGTCATAATGACTATCAACCTCCGGCTAAGGACAAGAACTTCATCCTTGATTACTTTTGGCTGCAACCTGAGATAGATCCTAAGCCACAAAGAGATAGAACTTTCATAGAATACAAGAAATACAAAGCAAAACAACTAGCTCCAGTGACTAGGTCTCCTTTGCATCCAATCAGAAAAGAACAAGAAACAAGCATAAAACAAGATTATTATGGCTTTGATGAAATTTTTTACAAGAGAAATGTGGATAAGGAAAGGTCCCATGACCCACCTCATCCATAGAGAGATGGCATCTATGTTGAGGTTCCTCCCCTTTCATCCTTAAATAGATCGAGAGGCTTTCACCGACAATAAAATATCCCACCTAGACCAATGAGATTTGAACATGGTGCTTCCTCCTCTACTGTGCAATCAATAGAACAACATGATAAGATAAGAAACAAGACAAGAAGAAATAGACTAGAAAAAGAAAGGAGGAGGAGAAGACAAGCTTATGCCCAACAAATTCCAAATGAACAAGAGAACATTCAACCTAACATTGAGAATCAAGAAGAGCTTAAAGATGAATAAGTTGAAAACAAGAACAATAGTTGGACTTTGGTACTTTACACACCTCTTTCTTCTAGCATTGAAGATTGGGAGGATGATGAACTCCTCGATGATGACTTCTAGCATGGGCCTCACTGACAGGTAAGTATCTCTAACCCTTTATCTCTCATGATGTGCTATGTGTTGTTAGGCCTCCTAGGATGACCCTTGATTCTCCTGTAAGGTCAAGGATACTAGGAGACAACCTCTATTGTGACGTTCTTCTATTTGTATCATCATTCTTCTATATTGCCTCTCTTTTGATTTCATTGTATGTGTTGTGTCTTACGAACATAGCATTATAGTTGGTGAATTGGGGGAACCCTCCTACATGACTATTCCTAAGACACTTGTTCTCCTCTCTGATTTATTGTTTACCTTCCTCTAGTGTTTCCATCTATCAGTCGGGTGACGAAAAACATATTATACTGATGCGGACCTAGTGTCCCTTTCGAGAGAAATAAAAAAATGGAATTAGTTCCTACATGACGATGGGGTTGTAACAAATTATCCAACGCTTGGCTAGTGGAATCACTCCATGATTTCTCTATCTTGATGTTGATGTCGATGTTATCTTATCTTACTGACAACACTTTAACAATAATGCTACTCTGTACACTTTGTTCATCATGAATATCTCCTTTCTTGGCTCTTCCATGTAGTTGATCATATGCATTGTTGTTTATCATGATTATTTGTACACTAACAATTTTCTTACAGGGTGTGTTTGTGGGAACATTCAGTGATCGTAAAGTACATGTCACCTCTGGGGGGCATGGGCTTTGCAAGAGCTTATGTTCCCTTGCGTGTTTTCCTCCTACCTTAATGTGCTTGATATCAGTATGCGATATCAACCACCTTAAGGTGGAGGAATATATAAGGTAAGATGTTTGCTTTAGATCATAGTAAAGTGTGTTTGGACAATCTAAAAATCAAATCAAATCATTTAAGCCCTCTACAGAGGTGGGATATCAAACATATCCTTTTCTATCTCAAGCCCTCATCGCAAGGCCGGGATGGTGTATTTTTCAGAGTAGATTGCATTATCTTATTATTTTCAAAAGTCCTCATCACGAGGCAGGGAACGGTTTTGTGACTAACTCAACCCTTAAGCATGTTTTCGGCAGTTGTTGTGGCGAAGTGCAATCGTCGATGTGTACATGTAAGGTGCCTGAGATGGTGATGAACCTAGCAATAGGAACACTGTATTGCTTGTCTTTTGTGTTTTCTATGTGTCTTCAGCATGTGTGTGTGTATGGCGTGCTTGTTCGCAAAGTTCAAGACTGGTGGTGATGAGCTCCTCTACAATTTGGGATTTGTTTAGCGTGTTTGTTCTTAAGTTGCAAGACTGGTGGTGAACAACTCCTCTACACCTTAGGATTTTGTTTGGCGTGTTTGTTCTCAAAAATTACAATACCAGTGGTGAACAACTCCTCTACACTTTTTGGGATTTGTTTGTTTACGTTCCTTGTACCTGTATTATGCATTTCATATGGGAAAATAAAAATAAAAAAGAAAATAATCACTTCATTCATTGTATTCTCTGTGCTCTGCGTGTCTTCAATGTTGTCTTCTCTATGTTTTGCATGACTATAACTGTCTTCTTTGTGTTTTGTGTGCCTATCATTGTCTTCAATGTGTTTGGCATGTCTTCTCCATGCTTGGTGTGTTTGTTGTGTTTGTGGACCTACTTTAATGCATGTATAGACCTTGCATTTAATGCATACATTAAAGTGGGGGCTAAATGTTATGTCAGAAAAATGTACCCTTGGGGGCTTTTTCCTAAGGGTTTAGCTCCCAGGTCTTTAGATTTGCATTTAGAGCAATTTGCATGTAAAACTAGACTCCTAATGAGAAAACCCATGGGTCTTGTCGCAAATAGGACCTAGGGGGCTGCACTTTATTGAAACCTAAGCAAAGATAGGGGGTGGACAAGGGAGCTAGCGCCCTAGTCCAGCCCTATTTTGGGTCTGCTCTAATTTGAAATGTCAATTTTGTGACCATTATTTGGTTTCCAGGCCGACATCACAAGTTTCAAATACAAAATTCTTAGCAAGAATTTTAATAGCTGCATATATAAGCATGTTTAGGTTATCATTTGCATCTAGAGAAGATATCTAGAGGAGATCATTAGCAAGTTTTATGACTGTAAGCTATTGGCATACTTGTGATTATCATTGTGTTACAGAGCATAGTATTATTATTATGTTTGTTTGCAAGTTGGATTACATCTTCTCTTCATGGCATTGAAGAGATTTTTCCTTCCATGAGAGCTTCATCATCAAGGTATCATTTATTGTGCTTTATCAATCATTATCATTTAGTTTTTTGGCTTTGCCTCCCAAGGGCATGCACTCTCTCTGACAACGATGTTCACAAGACTTGAATGTCTCTCTAGGGCTTGACTAAGGCAAGCCTCTAAACACCACAACCCCCTCCCACACTTATTGTGATTGCAGGTTATAGGTGTTAGATCTAGCAAAAGTGGAGTTGCAGAGCAGGAAGGCAGACATTAAAGATTCTAGATCTAAAAAGTAGTGGACATTGTTCAACTTTTTGGGACAAGGGTGCCATCAACCTTGTCCTCAAAATTTAGATCACAGGAAATAGAAAGTGTAGCAGAGATCAGTGTCGAAAGGAGATCGGGACTGTGCAGAAAAAGTTGTGCATTGGACTAGGGTGCCATCACCATTGTCTGAGATTTCTCCACTTTTTGACTATGAAAAATAGTGAGTTAAGGTTCTCTATCCTCTATCTATTTCCTGTAGCATTTGTCGTAATTCACAGATTTGATTATTATTTGCTTAAATTAGGGATTTAAGGACATAAAGGCATAAATTGGCAAACTTGTGTGATCACATTTAAATTTCCCAATAGAAAACCAAGCAACAACTCAAATCTGATAGCTAACTCTCCTCTTGATAGGTGAGGCACTTGATTGAAAAGCCCTTCAAATGTTTTGTGGAAAGTAGGATTCAAACTAGGGAAAACATAAACCCTCATCCAAATTTCACCCAAAACAAGTACATACACTGACTCAGAGGTTTTAGAATCTTAGATTAGAGAAGAACTAGAACTTAAAACAAGGAAAATGCTTGGGTAGCAGAGCATAATCAAGATTAGGACTAACAAGGAAAACATACCACAATCCTCTGTATTTCATCAAAACCCACCGCAGACCACTTGTGACACATCTAGGGAGGACAAGGAACCTATATCTCAAAAATTTTAGAAAATGAAACAAAAGAAGCAGATAAATTGACATACCAAGATGACTCAGCTACCCAAGAATCAAGTAGGACAGTCACAAGTAAAGAGGAAGAAAGGAGGAAAAAATATGAGGAAAACATTGGGGAGAGGTTGCTTCATATGCCAAATCACTAGATCATCAATCTCTGGAAGAAAGAAACTGATTGTAGAAAGATTTTACCATGGTAACACACTATATCAAAGAATAACCACTAAAAAGGGGTAGAACTTAAGTCATAAGGAGCAAAGAAATAAAGTAATGAAGAGAAAGAATAAAAATGGTACGGAGGAAAATTAGGGCAAAAAGAAAAGGTATTTAACCCTAAGCAGACCCAAGGAACTTCACTTTGCATTCGCACTTTAGCAAAATTCAATCTCTAAGAGAAGAATCAAGCAACGAACGTAGTAGTGAAGAGTAGAACGCAAGAAATCAATGAATATACAATGGTAACCTCTGAGATGATCAACATCACACACAAACCATGATTGAAGTTCAAGAAATATCCTTGGAAAGCCCTAGAGGTGGACAAAGATGGCGCATTCTAGAATGTGCCAGCAGATGTGATCTACACAAAGGATGTAAGGAAATAAATTCATAACACTTTTGGAAAGATCAAGCACATATGAAATTTGAAGAGCTTAGGGACACACTACTAGGAGATACACTGTATCTACTTGAATATCCAAACATACCCACAAAGAAACTAGATGTGTGGAAGGATTTTCCTGACTTCACAGAGGCACATGAATGGGTGAGAATAATTCTAAGTCAAATTCATGATGAGTTTATATATCTAGACAAACCCTATAGAATAACAAAGGAGGCAATTACGACAGTCACAGGGTTAAGTTGCATAGGGCCCCTACTGGCAATGAAGGCTATTACAATAGATCAAGTGAGGGAATTAACTAGAGATACAACAGGTGGCAAAACATGTATGTGAGGCATATCACAGATTAGACAGGAGTATTAAAATATGCCACAATTGGCATTGCATACAAGGTGTACTATGTCAATCAGGAGGGTTCAGCCACAACTGTGACTGCCATTCATACTGCCTACCAAATGGTGAAGGAGGCCAAGGATTTTGATCTCTGTAAGGTCATGCAACAACAACTACTAGAGAATTTACAGAAGATAAAGGACTCAAATTACAACTTCTGGTATGGTACCTTAATTCTTTTCCTTACATTTCATTTTTTGAATGAGCTACTTAGGTATAAGGGGAAGCAATGAAAACAAAATATACTGGTAGGATTAGATGTTAAAAGACATATAGCTCAATGTTTTGATACCAAAGCATATAGTGCCACATATTGGGTTTTTTCAAAACCCTACAACAAGAGATGAGGGCAAGGGATAGAATCCCTTATGGATTAGTGAAGAAATACATAAAAGATATCACATTTTTGGTTGATAAGTACTTCACATACATGGAGGCACTAGAGCCAAGAACAACATGGGTACCTCAATTACCCTATGAAATAACTATGGTAGAAGCTAATGCCTATGCACAAAATCTACTCAATAAACCCAAGGATACAAGTGTGGAAAGATATGGCACTTACTCATAGGTGATGGAAAAATAACATAAAATGCATGTTGAGGAACACTTAGACAAGAACAAAGAAGTTACATAAACAATGGGAGTTCCAAGAAAAGGAACTACATCAACTATAAAACTAGCTATATTAGCTCCCTTGTCTACTAAGGAGGCTCCGGTAGTGAGAAAAGAAAACTCAAGAAATTCCAGAGGAGATTGAGTCTGATGAAGAAGGAGATGAGTAGGAGTCAAAGTTGAAAAGAAGGAGAAGAAAAAAATAGACACCAAAGGAAAAACCGGTAGAGCAATAGGCAGAACAAGAATTAGAGGAATTGGCACAAGAGCTCTACAATCTAGATGCACTACTTAATGCAATGCACAAAATCTACTCAACAAACCCAAGGATACAAGTGTGGAAAGATATGGTACTTACTCATAGGTGATGGAAAAATAACGTAAGAAGCATGTTGAGGAACACTTAGACAAGAACATAGAGAAGTTACATAAACAATGGGGAGTTCCAAGAAAAGGAACTACATCAACTGTAAAACTAGCTATATTAGCTCCCTTGTCTACTAAGGAGGCTCTAGTAGTGAGAAAAGAAAACTCAAGAAATTCCAGAGGAGATTGAGTCTGATGAAGAAGGAGATGAGTAGGAGTCAAAGTTGAAAATAAGGAGAAGAAAAAAATAGACACCAAAGGAAGAACTGGTAGAGCAATAGGCAAAACAAGAATTAGAGGAATTGGCACAAGAGATCTACAATCTAGATGCACTACTTAATGCAATGAAGAAAGTCTGTATGTTCAAGCAAATAATGGAGGGTTCCAAGCAATTCATAGTCCAAGCAATGGTGCAATACATGAGGAATAAGGAAAAGACACTGGATGAAATAATGAAGGGATTCCCAAATACTTTAATAGAAGCATTGAGGGGAAGGAGAAATAAGGCACTCCAATTAGAGGAGGAAATAAGGTAGAATGCCATTGAGAAGCTCAGTTACACAATGTCACCAGAGAAGAAGAATGAGCTAATACAACTACAAGCCATGGAGATGAGGAGAAAACGGAGAGTAGATACACTGATGGGGGAAACAAGAAGGACAAAGAAAAAATTCAAAAAGAAACCAATGAGGTAACAGCCAAGATATATCAATCCATCAGGGAGAAAGACCAAGACTAGCAACTGACACCATCACCTATGTACAACACTAAGATACTAGTAGGAGAAGAGAATAGGCCAGAGGGAAGTCATCTAGAAGCTCCTACATAAGGGGTACCTACTCTAGAGAGCAAAAGGATGGAGGAGAGGAACACAAAACAACAAACAAAGAATTTGAAGAATAGAGAAGGAAGAGAGAACACGGAGAAACAAAGGGGATTAGAGAAAATTGATATTCTGGAAGCCTCTTCATCATCAATTGAGTCCATCAAGGAGTTTTTGGAGAGAAAAAAAGAAAATAACACCCATTTTGACCCCACAATAGCTACAGTTACCTGTGGTAGAAGGACAAATAAACTTTGCAGGAATATCCCCATTATAGAAGCTACAATGGGAGATGTGTTCCATTCCTCTGGTAGAGAATTTTTTTTTAAGTAACATGTGGAAGGGAATGAAAGTCCTACAAGATGCAATGGATACATTAGCCAACAAGATGTTGGAGACACCTAGAGGTAGAACCTTACCCTTGCCAGAGCAACTAAACCAGTTAACATAAGGATTCAAGGAGTACTCTAGCCAGTTGGAGAAGGTAATAGAGTAATTGAATAATAAAAGACTGGAGGAAATGACAAATAAATTTTCCAAATCACACACTCAGCTAGAAACAAACATTAAGAATATACAAAAAAGTACTGTGAAGGGCATTATCCTCTACCAGTTTTGTTTAAAATGGTGACAGTCACCAAAAGAAATAAAAGATCAAATGGATGCTCTAGAACTACAAATCACAAATGTGGCAGCCTACTATGGTCCTCTGGTGGATAAGGATGGAGTAATAAGAGCGCAGGTGGAGACACTACATAACCAACACTAACAGCTCCAGGATCAAAGGGATCAAATAAAGGGTCAAATAAAATAGTTAAGGGAAGTGCTCAATCTGATACTAGCTAACTTAATCAGCAATCATTTAGAAGAAAAACCAACAACACACACCATAAAAATACTAGGAAGTATAGAAGAAGCAGAGGTGACACACATAAAAGTAGAAGGAAAAATAGCTATGTTGGCTAAGGAAAACAAGCAATGGGACACCATCTTAGCACAGCTAAACTAGATATACAAAACCATTTTGCCAAGTAGTTGATTTTGCATGTCTTGAGGACAAGACATAATTTTTAAGGGGGGTGATGTTAGCATGGTTCGAAGCATAAAGAAGAGCTGACTGGAAGCTAGAACACACTATGCAGAAGGTAGATATGATAGGAAACATATCTCTATATGTAGTAGATATAGTATATATAGATATAGGATGTGATGATATTATATCGAGGAGAATGGGAGTGTGATATATGATAGATTCTAATGTAAATAATGACATAGAAGTCATGAATGTAACTGATGAGGTAGAGACTTAGACCTGTCCGAGGATGGATAGATGATGTAAGCATTTTATGGTTGTTAATATATATATATATATATATATATATATATATATATATATATATATATATATATATATATATATATATGGAGATCTGCTAGTACCGGGTAATTCTATGTTGTCTTACTATGTTGTATATGTGATGCTCTATTTTGTTATTCTCTATGTTTTACTTTCAATCTCTAGCTACTTGATCGTGGTATAAACTGACTACAAAGACTTGAATGAGGATCAGATCTCCAGACTGGTATCTCCTCCACATTTCTTTCTAACAATAAGGTGGAGTCATAATAATTAATTACATTTTCATTTTTATTTTTGAATGGAAGTCTATAAAACTAAAACACAAAATAATTTGAGTACACCATTTTTTATGGAAAATATGGAATTTATTTCTTCATGGGATATGTGTAGAAGAGGAGAAATTTTTATGGGAGAACAATGAGGAGAAAGGTTATAGGAACTACTTCTAGAAATGCTTACAATGGGCTAGAGATAAATCTAGGTACATTTGCATGTATTTTTGTATAGAAATTCTTTAAAGTTTTGTGTTTTGATAATCTTTTGGTACATAGTAGTAGTTTAGAATGTGAATATGATAATTATATTGAGCCATTATGTCTCGAGACTATATGATTTCTTTGATGGATGGGTCTTCTTCTTTCTATGTTCAAAGAATTAGGAAGGCTTCTACATAGCTATGAAATTCATTTATTTTGTGAGTCCTTTTATTTTTTCTATAGTTGGGTCAATTTTTGCATTTTGGAGAAAGGATTTTAAGTTCTAATCATGAGTTTTGCATTCATTTTCTATTACTAAATTATTATTGTTGTTGTATGTGGATAAAATAATTCTTGTCTAATGGGGTTTATTCCAGTCAAACTTTCTCTCTTATTTTAACGAATATATTTAATTTCTTTCTAGGTTTATTTCTTGGTTTTATTATCTTTTCAAAACATATTAATTTTTTTATTTTTGTTTGGAAAATGGAAAGTTATATTCATTTTACTACAGTCTAGAATTTCCATTGTTTAATGTTGTTTTTCTACCTTGAGTGATAGGTTGATAACAGTTAAAACTAATCTCTTATTTTAATGAATATATTTAATTACTTGATGGGTTTTATTTTTGGTTTTCGTATCTTTCAATAATATATTCAATTTTTTATTTTAGTTAGGAAAAGAGAAAGTTATATTTATTTTACTACTATCTGGTTTTTCCATTGAACTGTTATTTTTCTACCTTGAGTGATAGGTTGACAATAGTAAAAATTGCTCTCTTATTTTAATGAATATATTTAATTTCTTTTTGGGATTTATTCTTGGTTTTCTTATCTATAGAGAAAATTTCAATTTTTTATTTTTGCAACCAAAAAAGTATGAAGTAAACCAAGAGATACAAGAAACCAATAATGCCACCCAAAGTGAGGTAAAAAAGTATGAAGTAAACAGAAAGATCAAATAAAATATTCATGCTCCAGTGGGGGAGAAAGAAAAATAATCTATAGGAATCCTGAAAATAAAGTAAATATGAAAAGTAAACAAGACTAAGAACAATCCAAAAGTTGAATGATAAATAAAAGACAAAGAAAAAAAGTATGAGTGATATCTAAGCAATAAATTAATATCTCATATTGGGTGGTTTCTCTCTTTTATGTCACATGTATGACCTCAATATAGGTTGTGTTACAATGAATAAAATCAATTTCTTCATGATTGGCTTCCATATGATTAACTTCATAAGTATGCTTAATGTGTATCTTCCCTTTTTCTATATTTTTAATTTTTTTTTCTTGAATTCAATACCTCTATGTTTAGAATATCCCTGTGTATTATGAGAAGTATTAGTATAACAATTATCAAAAGATAAATCACTATATCTCATCACTAAATCTCTGCTATTCTTATGTGAAGTAGCACTAGAGAAATAGTCATTGAAAACATGACTTGCATTAAAGAGTGAAGTATAGATCAAGAAAAATGAATCAAACAATTTTGAATCTCTACCACATATGCACAATCTAAACTCACAAATCAATAAAATTTTATCATCTATGTGCATGTAATTAGAAAGTAGGAAATATTTTGCATACAAAGAAGCATGAGTCCATAGGACCATTATAATCATCATGTGATAACTCCTTACTAAGAAATAATATCATTATTGAATACTTAAACAATTGTACAATTTTCTATAAATAGAAATAAATAGGATGGTAGATCACTTGGCTCTATGACCAAATAATGAATTCCAAGTGGATGGAGACTCTGAAGTTAAGGTGTCTCAAGATTTGAGAAACTCTATAATAGTCCTATGTGTGGATTAGAATCAAAATGATGATATGTGCTCTTCTCTAGGTCAAGTTCATTAATTTGAATCTAATGTACAACCATGAACTTAGTCAAGTATTTTGTAAACTTGATCTCTTTAAATGCAACTTTGACTTTTGTCTTGTGTTCAACTTATAGATGGACCATTAGAGTTCTGATAGGAAAAAGGGGTTAGTAAAGTTTCTAGTTTGCTATGGAATCCCACTATTTTCTAGTGTGTCAAGCCAATTAAGGGTGTTGATTTCATGACTTTGAGAAATAATCAAACACAATAGATAAGTCACCTAGAGATAAGATTTGTTAATCCGTTTTAAGTGCCAAACCAAAATGTGTCCTAAATGCTCCTAGAATGAGAGATATTCAAATGTGTGAGTTCTCTAAAATAAATGCAAATGAATATGTTTTTATGCACGCACATGACAATAAATTATACAAACATACATATACTTAGCTCTAGGTGAGAAAGACATAGGGGGTTAGTTGGTCAAATTTGAATTTTTAAATCTAAATTTAGGTAGGTCAAGTTTGTGTTTGCAAGGAAAATCCACAATTACAAATTTGACTTGAGATGAGACAAATAGAATGGATTATGATAGACATAGATAATCTAGAGATTAGTATGGATAATCAAACAAATAGATCAAGTGTATGTGAACATGTGTACGTAGAAGCCTATCCAGAATCATAGTGGTGAAATGTCTACCAACCCTAATGATACTGCCATTTCTGAAGAGCCTTACCCTTCCCCTATTTCTCCTAAGTTGAAAGGGGTTTCTTTTCCTCTGTCTAATGAGGAGATTCCCATGGTGACTGCTACCAACACTCCGGTCTCTAAAGGTAGTGCGAAGAGCAAGAAGAGGTAAATAAGGGGGGTGGAAGAGGAAACTGTGGGGGTTACTATGGGGACCCCTAAAAATCTTTGTAGTAGCCCTATGGGACCGAGCAGTAAATCTAATCTGTCTGCTAAGGATACGAAGGAGGGATTTTCCTTTGGGGTTAGGAGGCCGGGGAGGATTGCTGGAAAACTTGCGCCCAAAGCTAAACTTATAGATTATTCTGAGAGTGCGTCTGAAGAGTCCATTCAGGGTGATGAGGCCAAGGTTATGGAAGGTCAAGAGATTTTTGAAGATGCTGAGGGTAAGAATGGGAATAAACTGATGGAGGTTTCTAGTGGTGTTGTTGATTCTGAGGATAATGCTGATGAAGGGGGAAAGATGTGTGTGGAGGAACCTGCTAATGAAATGGAGGAAGATACTAACTACAGGAATGACATTATTGTCTTGAGGGGCTGTGTTGAGAAGCTGGAGCAGTCTTTTTCCACTATGCTCAAACGTACTGTTTTACTTAATCTTTCTATGTTGCAAGATCTTGGGGCTACTATTGTTGTTGACAAAGAAGAGAACTTCAAAAAGTTGGATGAATTTTTTGAATCCATGGCTAAAAGATGGGAGAATCTTTCTCCTTAGTTCTAGTTTCTTTTATGTTGTTGATTGTTTGCTATTTCATATATACTGTCTTTAGACTGGTTATGTTGTCTATGATGTTTATGCTGGTTTAGCAGGTTTTGTTGTGACTATTTTGAGGTTCTTTTGTGTTGATGCCTCTAGGATTCCTTTTTACTATTTTGTAAGGGTTTGGCCCCTTGTTTTAGTTGCCTTATAATATCAAAAACATGTGTACGTAGAAGTAAGGTGCATCAATAAGCATAGGATCGTATGCAAGTAAAGGTGAGGTAAAAATTAGGTAAATAGGCTTGACTTTGCACTACAGTATGTCATTTGTCATCATGTAAATGTATCAAGACACACTACAAGTCATCAAAATAATTTTTCACCCTTACAATTATATAAAGATAAATCAATAAGTCATTTTATAATTTTTTACTTGAATGATTGAAGATGAATATTATGTAAACCATTATTTTAATTTCAATGATTGAAGATGAAGAAATTAATTCAAACTAATTGAGATTCATTTAATTCATATTTAAATTTTGCAACTATGCATCCAATCACTTGAAATGCTTTACCCAAGCTATTGGGGACCCCACCCAAGTAAATGTGAGAGCCTGATTCTCCTCCTTATCCTTATACTCCCTCTTGTCCCTTGTTTTGCTCACACAACAGATGTGGGATAAAACAACAATTACAAACAAACTTGGCCCCTATTTCAAGAAATAAACCACCGACTACTTTTTTTAAAGACTCACAAGGCCTTCTCAACATATCTTATGGATCTATATTTAATTATTTAGTTCTTCTTGACATTTGTTTTAGAAGAAGGCATGCTATGAATGAAACAAAATAATTGTAGAACATGATTTAATTGACAAAATATTTGTCATGACAACTTGGGAGGTTGTAGAGTGAACAAATAAGAGGAGACTTCACATGGCACACATAAAGTCCAAGAGAAATCAATTGGAAATACCAAACAACATAGACACACACCAAATACATTAATGGATCGAAAAAAAATAACGAAGAGAAAGGGTTGTTCAAAACATTCGTAAAAATTTGAGTAGGAGGAATAGAAAACACAACCATAATGGCATAAATAACCTCACCCCTTTCTGTAATGTTAGAAAATGTCCCATTGAGGGCTTTTCACTCATAAGGTTTAGCTCCCAGGTCTTTAGCATGCATTTAGGACATCTTAGTTCATATTTTGGCATCCCTATGGAATGAGACATAGGTTTCATGGCAAAGTGGACCTAGGAGGACCCCTTGAGTTGTACCCTACCCAAAATAGGGGGGGAGGACTTGTACGCTCGTGCCCTAGTCTTACCCTATTTTGGGGTAGCCCTAATTTGTGGGTGTCAGTTTATGACCATTATTTGGGTCCTTTGCTAACACTATAAGTTTGAATTATGAAAATCTTGGTGGGAGTGCTTGTAGTTGCATATATAAGCATGTTTAGGAATTAATTTGTAAACTAGATGGCAATTGTGATGTTCAAGTGTTCTCAAAGTGATTCAAGGCTTTCATTGTGCTGCAAGAGTAGACTTGTGTGGTTTGTGTGTTTGAATTTACAGATTTGAGCATCCATTTCATCATGGAATGAACAACATCTTCCTCCCATGATATCTTCACTACAAGGTGACATTATATTGTGTTTTCATTATCAATTCCTTTGCTTTTTACCTCTTCCTCACAAGCGCATGCACTCTTTATCTGACAATGGTGTTCAGAGACTTAAGTGTCCTCTAGGACTTGATTGAGGCAAGCCTCTAAACACCACAACCCCCAAACCAAGTCTTGTGATTGCAGGTTATAGGTGTCACATTTGGGAGAAGTGAAGTTGTAGGAAGCATTGGCAGGCATCAAGGATTTAGGATCTGAAGAAAAGTAGGACATCAAAGCATTTCTAGGACTTGGACACTCCCTCTAGTGTCCTCCGCAGCTGAGTTTTTAGAAATAGAGGTTATAGGGCTGATCAGGGTCGGAAGGAGGTCCAGATCCTGCAAAGAAACTAGTACATTGGACTTGGGTGCCCGCTCCAGTGTCCCTGATTGTTCCACCTTGGAACCCTGAAAATAGGTATTCTGTGATTTACTATTTTACTTCCGTCTACAAGAGCATTTTCTGTTATTCATCAATTTATTTTTGTATTTGCATAATTAGGGGTTTAATGGTCAATTGAACATAAGAGAAGAGATAATGATAATTAAATTCCCTAATCTAAGTTTTCCTACATATCACAGTGACCTAGGGTATGATAGTTCTCACCACTCAACCCTAGATCCTTGAATGTATAGTGGAGAGGAGGATTTAAACATCGAAACACTAAAACATTAACAAATCCAATTTTCCACTAAACATTTTGGTGAACCCATGTTTTTGGACTTAAATTGCAACTTGTCGAGTGTGTTCCTTTAGATTTGGATTGATTTCATTCATTCATATAGTCATTCATTTTATTGCATTGAGAAAAATTCAAAAAAAATGAAAATTTTGAAAAATTCAAAAAAATTGCATTGTTTGGTTTACTAAATTACATCAATTCTTTCTAAATTTTTCTAATTCATGATTTTTTCATTATACTTGATATAAACTATATAAAAATACAAAAATTCAAAAAATTGCATTGTATTTTCATTATTAATTTGCTAGGGTTTCGTGGAAATTTTGACAATAATGATATAACCTAGTAATTCCAAAATCTAGGGTTAGTAGGAAAAATATTCTTTGAGATTTTTCTACTGATTTTAGAGGCTCATTCAAATTTACATTGTTCTGTAGTCTTTCATTTTAGTGTAAATTTGCATTTAGATTTAAAATAATTGCTTTTTTGCATAGAAAATTTCAACAAAAACTAGCAATTTTGATGCATTTTCATTAAATTTGCATGGGCATTTTGCATGTTCAAGATTGAAAATTATTTTAATATATGAGATTATTTAATTTCCATCATAAATCAGACCTTAAAACATTCACATAGCATTTTGTGTCAACATCTAAAACCTAGGGCTTCAAAAATAATTATTTTTACTAAATTCGGCCTTATCGACTCTATAAACTTGCAACATAGGCATGTTGTGAAGAGTATTTTTGCATTAATTTACTATTATCAAGGTAATAATTTCATGCCCCTCCTAAAAAGCTTCACAACACCTTTTTATCAGGCTCTTGTAGTGAAAATTCGGTGAAAAAACTACATATTTTAACTATTTTTGCCCTAGGGTTTGACCTAGTTTGCACTCCAAACGTGTTGAGATCAATTTTATAAAATGAGGTGACTGATACCATCACTTTTATTTTCTGCACCTCATGAAATTCATTACAACACCTATTTTTCTAGGTCTTGGAATTGATAACCCATGGAAAATAGCCTATTTTGTTATATTTTCACTAAGGTTTTACTTTAAGTGGCACTAAAAGCATGTTGTGTTGGGTATTTTGGCACCAAGTTGCTGTTATTACTGATATTATTTTATGTACATCATAATTTTCCTCACAACACCATTTCTTATGCTCTTTTGCATTGAGTTTTGGTGAAAAAAGTGCCTATTTTGACATATTTTCACTTTAATTTGACTTGGCATTATCTTGGATTTGCATCAAGAGTGTGTTGAGAAGGATCATATTTATTTTTTGGACTGATATTAGACATATAAATTTCTTCCCTTGATCAAAATCCTTACAACATCCTTTGTTTCATTCATTGTCATTGAAAAGAGTACAAAAAACCAAGCATTTTGGCCATCAATCATATCCTTCTCCTAGGATTTGTTCTCTTAGTTTGTGCATTATGTGTTGTATGCTTTTGTATAAGCTTTATGACATACTATCCTAAAAGTAATATCCCTTTCAGAAGAAGTAAAAGATTAATGGGATCTAGTGCTCTTGAAGAAGTTGGTACTTTGGACACCTTTACAAAGGGAGAAACTCAAATTGTGCAAGAAATTATACATCCTCCAATCACAATGGAAGAACAAACTTTTCATGATGTTGATAATACTATTGAGGCAACAGGATATGTATCTGATGAGCAAATAGAAAAATTGGATAAAGAGCTAGCTGAATTTTAATCATTCATTTAAAATGAGAGAATAGCTAAAGAAGTTGTACCTACAATTCATAATATAAGAGAATTGATAAAAGAGGGACAAGATGGTGTAAATGCAATTCGTGGCCTAGCACATATTGTACAAACCAATATCATGCTAGTGACCGAATGTGCACAAGTGATAAATAACACTCTATCACCATCTCATACTCAAGTTTCGACACCTATACTGACTACGGGAATGTCCACTTTTACATCAACAATCCTAACAACTAATGCGAACACTTGTAGTAATACTACTACTGGCATTGGAGTATCTAATGGCAGTAATTACAAAGTTGTGGGATTTAATTATCAGAATTTGGTTCCTAAAGGGACCTCTCCATGAATAATTGTTCTCAACCTCCTATCTATTCCACTCATTTCTAGCCACCTATTAATTACTCACAACCATCTTCTAGTTATCATTATGGCCAACTACTGTTAACATATTCTTAGCCTCTACCCATTGTATCTCAAGCTCATTCACCTCCTCATTTTGGTTCCAATTCCTCACACCAAACCGTATCTCTAAATGATGTCATCCTAAACCAACTTTTACAGGGCATGATTGCTTTACAACAAAAAGTAAAAAACTTGACAAATTCTTCGCAGCCTAGTCTACCAACATATCATGCCCATAATCCCCTTTCCTATGCAATTTTGAGAACTCCTATGCTGAGAGGTTTGAGACTCCTTACTTTGAAAAATAAGGTGGAAAAGGTGATCCTAATATTCATGTGGCGGCATTTACAACTATGTGTAGTGATTTTTATTTTGAAGAGGATTTGTTAGAAAAACTTTTCCCGTGATCTCTCAATGATACTGCTTTAGAATGGTTTTGATCTTTGCCTCAAAATTCAATACACTTCTTTTCATAGTTAATAGATCAATTTTTACAACATTTTCAAGCAAATATCAAACCCCAAGTCACTCTAATTGACTTGGTTCAGTGCAAACAAGGTCCGAAAGAGAAGTTGATAGAATTTATTAGTCGGTACCAAGGGCTTTATGCACAAATTCAATATCAGATGAAAGATGAAGATGTTCAAAATATATTCATTACAAATCTACAACCTAATATTTGTGATAAGATCCTCTTGATGAAGTACAACTCCTTTCAACATTTATGCACTACCCTTCATGATTATCAAGTTTCGTCTAGTCATTATGAAAACCAAAACTCATCAGCTCAAGTTGGTCAATCCATGGGTGGATCATCACAAAACAATTTTAAAAGAAACAATAATAGGAGTTTCATCAAGATCAGTGGACCAAATACGAATGTGTCTACTATAAATAATCCAAAGAAAGCATCATATCAACCAAGAAAGTTTACTCTAATATCTGAGTCCTATCATTCTATCATGAACCAGACTATGAGTAATAACATTCTCAAGGTTCCCCCGATGAAGCCTGTTGATCCTAGTAAACAAGCACCTCACTTTGATACTAATGCCTTTTGTCATTATCATCGAATGCAAGGACATGACACTAAATGATGTATGCATCTAAAACATGAGATATAGGACCTTATTGATTCAAATGTCATCTAGGTATCAGGTGTGAACGATAATGGAAACAAGTCGGTTGCTCCACCAAATCAAAACTTACAAATCTTCACTAATCCTTTCCCTAAGCATATTGAAAACAATATGGTGGAATAGGGTTTAATTGAAGTAGATGAGGATGATTACTTGGACTATGATAGCATTATGGGAATGATTGAAGTGGATAAGAAACAAGCAGATAACCCACATCATCCATGAAGAAATGGAATTTATACTAAGGTTCCTCCTCTGTTATCCCTATATGGATAGGGAGATAACCAAACTGCATCAGAAAAGCAAGAACAACAACCAATATAGATGAGTAAGATGGTACAGGATGATTCTCATTACCATTCTAGAAAGATTCAACAACGAAAACTCGCTAAAAATAAAAAAAGAGCAAGATTATAATCAATAGTCAGAAATAATAGTGGTTCCCCCCCTCATAAGCAAAAAAAAAGTCTCATTTAAACAAGGATTTAAAGAATAAGCATCATATGATAACAAACAAAACTTTCATAAGAATCACTCAAATTTTGCATTAAATATGATCAAATACCTCTCCAAGAGGTTTGCGAGCTCCAAGATATAATATGAACACCTTACAGGTAAGTATCTCTAACCCTTTATTTCTCTCATGATGTGTTATATGTTGTCTAGGCCTCCTGGGATGACCTCAGATTCTCCCTTAAGGTTTAGGATACCAGGAGACTGCCTCTATTGTGACTTTCTATTTGTATCATCATTCTTCTATATTGCCTCTCTCTGATTTCATTGTTGTGTGTTGTGTCTTACGGACATAGCATCGTGGTTGGTGACTTGGGGGCACCCTCCTTCGTGACTCTCCCTAAGACACTTGCTTCTCCTCTCTGATTTATTGTTTCCCTTCCTCTAGTGTTTCCACCTAGCAGGCGGATGATGACAAACATTTATACTGATGTGGACCTAGTGTCCCTTTCAAGAGCAATCAAAAAATGGACTTAATTCCTAATATGATGATGGGGTTGTATATTTTATTCGATGCTTGGCTAGTGGAAGCACTCATGCATTCTGCGTAGTGAATTTTATGATGTTTCTGTCGCATTTACAAACCTTAACAATACTACTGCTATATGCACCTTTGTTTATATTTGAATTGAGCCTTGGTAGTACTCGATTCAAAGAGCTTCATGATATAGCCCCATGGTTATCCTTGAACTCTGGATTCGTTGTATAATCTTGGCTCTTTGTGTAGATAATCATATGCATTGATGTTGTTATTTATCATGATGTTGTAGACACTAACATGTTTCTTATAGGGATGTGTTTGTGGGAACATTTGGCGATCATAAAGTACATGTCACCTCCGGGGGGCATGGGCTTTGTGAAAGTCGGTGTTCCCTTGTGTGTTTTTCCTACCTTAACATGCCTGATATCGATACCTGATATCAACCACCTTAAAGTGGGGGCATATATAAGGTAAGCTATCTATTATAGATGTTAACAATGTGTTTGACCTTAGATGCAAAGACTTGTGCCTTAGGGTAGTGCATCATGCATCCTGAGTTTGTTTGCAATCAATCAATCATGTAAGCCCTCTATGGAGGATGGATATCAAGCATATCCTTTTTTCTTAAGCCCTCTGTGGAGGCAGGGAGAGGTTCTATGACTAACTCAACCCTTAAGCATGTTTTCGATGATTGTTATGGTGAAGCCCAATCATCGGTGTGTTCCTGTAATGTTTCTAAGATGGTGTTGGACCTAGAAATAGATACACTCCATCGCTTGGCTACTGTCTTTTCTCTGTGTCTTCAAGTGTGTGTGTTTTGGCGTGCTTGTTTTGTATGGTGTGTTTGTTGCCCCACATGCAGAGACCAGCACCTTTGGGTAGTGCTTCCTACATTTTGGAAGGTTTTCTATGTTTTGCATGTGTGTTGCCCCATATATAAAGAGACCTGTGCCCTAAGGTAGTGCATCCTATATTATGGGAGGTTTGTTTGCTTTCTAGTAATTACATCTACATTTCATATATATGAGAAAAAGAAAAGAAAAGATATCATTTCTGTCTTCCATGCATTAATGTGTCTTTTATACATTGATTGTATTCTCTCTGTTCTACATGACTGTAACTTTCTTCTCCATGCTTTGTGTGCTTGTTATTGTCTTCTATGTGATTGTTGTGTCTTCTCCGTGCTTGATTATGTTTGCCGTGTTTGTGACCTTACTTTAATGCATGTATTGGCTTCACTTTTATACATACATTAAAGTGGGGGCTAAATGTAACATCAAAAAAAGTCCCCTTGAGGGCTTTTCCCTCATAAGGTTTAGATCACGGGTCTTTAGCATGCATTTAGGACATCTTAATTCAAATGTTGGCATCCTGATGGAATGAGACCTAGGTTTCATGGCAAAGTGGACCTAGGAGGACCCCTTGAGCTATACCCTATCCAAAATAGGGGGGGAGGACTTGGGCACTAGCGCCCTAGTCCTGCCCTATTTTGGGGTAGCCCTAATTTCTAGGTGTCAGTTTATGACCATTATTTAGGTCCTTTCCCGACACGGTAAGTTTGAATTATGAAAATCTTGGTGGGAGTGCTTGTAGTTGCATATATAAGCATGCTTAGGCATTCATTTGTAAACTAGATGGTAATTGTGATGTTCAAATGTTCTCAAGGTGATTCAAGGCTTTCATTGTGTTGGAAGAGTAAACTTTTGTGGTTTGTGTGTTTGAATTTGTAGATTTGAGCATCCATTTCATCATGGAATGAACAACATCTTCCTCCCATGATATCTTCACTACAAGATGACATTATATTGTGTTTTCATTATCAATTTCTTTGGTTTTTGCCTTTACCTCACAAGGGCATGCACTCTTTATCTAACAATGGTGTTCAGAGACTTAAGTGTCCTCCGGGGCTTGACTGAGGCAAGCCTCTAAACACCACAACCCCCAAACCAAGTCTTGTGATTGCAAGTTACAGGTGTCAAATTTGGGAGAAGTGAAGTTGTAGGAAGGATTGGAAGGCATCAAGGATTCAGGATCTAAAGAAAAGTTGGACACCAGAGCATTTCTAGGACTTGGGCGCTCACTCTAGTGTCCCCTATAGCTAAGTTTCTGGAAACAGAGGTTACAGGACTGATCAGTGTTGGAAGGAGGTCTAGATCCTGCAAAGAAACTAGTACCTTGGACTTGGGCGCTTGCTCCAGTGTCCCTGACTATTCCACCTTAGAACCCTGAAAATGAGTATTCTATAAAATTTGCTATTTTACTTCCATCTGCAAGAGTATTTTCCATTATTCGTCAATTTATTTCCATATTTGCATAATTAATGTTTTAATGGTCAATTAAACATAAGAGAAGAGATATTGATAATTAAATTCCCTAATCCAAGTTTCCCTACATCTCACAGTGACCTAGGGTATGATAGTGCTTGCCACTCGACCCTAGATCCTTGAATGTATAGTGGAGAGGAGGATTTAAACATCAAAACACTAAAACATTAACAAATCCATTTTTTCACTAAACACTTTCAAATTGTGATGGATGGATAAATGGAAAAGTCTTTTGGATGATAGACTTTTCAACATAATATAAAATAATAAGTGGTTCCCACCTTAGAGACCATGATGGCATAAATATCCTCACCCCTTTGAAATTGTGATGCTCAGATAAACAAAAAAATCTTGTCGATGAAATGGTAAGACTTTTCAACATAATATAAAATAATAAGTGGTCCCCACCTTAGAGTGTGCTCGTTCAGAGTAGCCCATCTTGTGCTATCATATTTTCATTTGAGGGGCATCATGTTCTCCCCCAAATATTATGCTTTCAACGGTATATCTTTATATTCAGATATATCATACTTTTCCCTTATGCAGTATGCTTACTATTGCTATACATTACATTAGAGGCATCACAATTTCCCATTCAACACATTTATATCTTATTATATTATATTTTACTTGCTTTATGTATTTAATTATTATAATATTCAAAAACAATTATCACTTATTAAACTCCATTAGAGGCATCAAAATTTCCCATTCAACACATTTATATCTTATTATATTATTTTTTAATTACTTTATGTATTTAATTATTATAATATTCAAAAACAATTATCACTTATTAAATTGAGTTTAATGCATCATATTGGTTTAGCCTTAAATCACACCTAAGGAAAGTTTTTTTTCTTTGCACCTAAGGAAAGTACTTTATTCTCTTAAAATTTTAAATTAAAAGGAAAGCACTTTATTTTCTTAAAACCAGATCTGGTAAAACCATTATTTAAAAAAAAACATTATTTCAATGATTGAAGATGAAGAAATTAACTAAAAACTAATTGGGATTCACTTAATTCATTTTTAAATTTTACAACTATGCATCCAATCACATGAAATGCTTTCAACCCCACCCAAGCAAATGTGAGAGCTTGAGTCTCTTCTCCTTATCCTTATACTCCCTCTTGTCCCTTGTTTTGCTCACACAACAGATGTGGGATAAAACAACAATTACAAACAAACTTGGCCCCTCTTTCAAGAAATAAACCATCTACTACTTTTTTTAAAGACTCACAGGCCTTCTCAACATATTTTATGGATCTATATTTAATTATTTAGTTTTTCTTGACATTTGTTGTGGAAGAAGGCATGCTATGAATGAAACAAAATAATTGTAGAACATGGTTTAATTGACAAATTATTTATAGTCATGACAACTTGGGAAGTTGTAGAGTGGAGAGCTAAGAGGAGAGTTCACATGGCACACATAAAGTATAAGAGAAATCAACTAGCAATGCTATTACAATATAGACACACATTAAATACATAAATGGATGGGAAAAAGAATAATGACTTGAGAAAGGGCTGTTCAAATCATCTATTAACTTTTGAGTAGGAGCAATAGAAAACATGACCATGATGGCATAAATAACCTAACTCCTTTCAAATTGTTGGGATGGATGGATAAATGGAAAAGTCTTGTGGATGGCAGACTTTTCAACATAATATAAAATAATAAGTGGTTCTCACCTTAGAGACCATGATGGCATAAATATCCTCACCCCTTTCAAATTGTGATGGTCGGATAAACAAAAAAGTCTTGTGGATGAAATGGCAGACTTCTCAACATAATATAAAATAATAAGTGGTCCCCACCTTAGAGTGTGTCAGTTACGAGCAACCCATCTTGTGTTATCATGTTTTCATTCAAGGGGCATCATGTTCTCCCCCATACACTATGCTTTCAACAACATATCTTTATATTCCAAAATATCATACTTTTCCCTTATGCACTGTGCTTACTATTGCTATACCCTGCATTAGAGGCATCACAATTTCCTGTTCAACACATTTATATCTTATTATATTATTTTGTACTTACTTTATATATTTAATTATTATAATATTCAAAAATAATTATCACTTATTAAACTCCATTAGAGGCATCACCATTTCCCATTCAACACATTTATATCTTATTATATTATTGTGTACTTACTATATGTAATTGTTGAAGGAAAAATGGTGGAGAAAATCACAAAAGCTATAGAAAACACAAAAACACTACAAAACCTGAAGAGAAGATATCTCTCGACATACTATAGATATATTTTTTAAAATATAAATATACTAGTTATTAACTTATATTCAAAACCAATGTCACTTATTAAATGGAGTTTAATGGATCCTATTGGTTTAGCCTAAATCACACCTAAGGAAAGTTTATTTTCCATTACACTATTCTGTATTTTTTATAAAATTTAAAAGGAAAGCACTTTATTTGCTTAAAACAAGACAATGGTGGAGTTGGACAAATATGGTCACTCCACCACAACACATCGAGTAGTTTATTTGTGTATGTATGAATATCGACGTGAGATAAACATGCTTGGCTTGGGGCTATTCTTAAATATCATCCACTTCAGCAGTGCTTGGCATGTGACTCGATTACAGGAATCAAGAGGCATCACTGCAGTCAACAAACTAATAGTCGACCATGAGATGTCCTTGAGCATTTCCTTGACCGTTGGTGTCCAGCTGGTTAAATACATTGACGTCTAAGTCAAGACCACCATTGCTACACTGATCAACAATTCTCAGAGTCGCCTGTGATCCCGTGTCTCGGTTGGTGACGAGCAAGCATTTTCCACAAGAAGCCTGTCTTGTAGGTCCCACTGGCCCGCAGAATGCCTCCATGATAGAGGCATCCCTCCATCCTAGGCGGAGCAATACACACTCACTGCATACAGGTCCCAGTTATTCCTCTCTGGGTAGTAATTGTTATATGTGGCCAGAATATTTTAGATATCTTCCTCAAATTATAAATTATAATTTTTGACTGTTGAAGTGGATGATATTTAAGAATAGTTGGTAAACAATAATTCCACACCACCCCCATTTGCTGCAACATTTGCTTCCGCTGCACAGGCTTCCACCCACTTGCGATCCACAATTCTGAGCAGCGCACAGCAATGGCACCACCATTGCCACCACCACTGCAAACACCGCCGCCTTCATCTTCATTCACTTTCAATGCATTTGACAATGTGATTATGATTATGGTTGTTTGGAGATGAGAATGAGCGAGAATGTCTATTTATACACACCTATAGAAGGATTAATTCTGAGACAGACGTGACTGATTCATCTTCACCACCGCCCGAGTGAAGGCCATTTATATTATTTAAAAAAAAAACGGATATGTCTTGATACCGCGTCAGTCAATGCACCAACAGTCAGCTTTAATTTAGTCTATGACAGTTCTATAAACTTATTTCGATCGCTGTTAAAATTATAATCTTATGTCAATATTGAATGGTTAAAAATGTCTGCTAACTTGTTCTCCTATTTGTTGTGCAAGACCTGTTGCGGGTTTTCTGGTCTTCTTCTGTGGCTCCTGGTTTTAAAAAGAGTTCACGCGTAATCAAGTTTTCCTTTGAAGGAATATGGCAAGACTGTTAGTCAAACTTCTCAGTTCGGAATATGAACAAAGAAATAATATGGTTGAAAAGAAGAGATAATTGCCATAAATTCCCAAGTGCATAAGTATGAGAATATCCTCCCTCCTCCACTTGCATCCTCTCTTTCATACACAAGGATATCAAAGTTGTCATTTTATGCCAATGCAAAGGAAAATGCCTAATGTTAATCCAGGTTAAATAAGAGGTAAAGTTTAAATAATCGGTACGTTGTAAAATATCCCAATAGTTGAAATGTAATCAACTAGTTGATTTGTCTCAACCTTACCCAAAACAAAGATGATTGAAATAGTTGAGGATTGTCAGTCAAACAGGTTGAATTCGTCAGTCAAAATCAGTAAGAGCCAAAAATATGTAAACAACCAACATGACAACATGTTGGCTATTTACAGTGGGCATCAATAAGGTGCATACATATAATTATAGACCAATTTACATGATAAATAAGAATTAAATGCTATTTTAGAAAAGTAATTTTAAAGGAGGAATGTAGTTGGTTTTAAGAATGATGTTACAACATTTATGCCTGAAAGCTAGTAAAAACCAAGGAAGCCCAAAACCACGACCCCGAAAGACTTAAGCAAGTATGTAGCATCGGGGATCGGGCATCGGGAGGACACTCAAACTCATGCCTAGAAGCAAATCAAACCAAGAATGCCTGACAATGTGATCCTGAAGGACATAGGCAAAACAGTAAGGGACTAAAGCAGAATTTGGAGCTAATAAAAATAGCATGCAAGTATGGATAACCTTGAAACTCTGAAATGTCGACAAAAGAACAAGGCTAAGGAAACAACCAGAAACACCCTAGACTTAGAGATTTGTAGATTTTCACTTGCACTCTAACACATGGGAGACCCACACAAGATGTCTTAGATCAGTTATCAACAATAGGTCAAATGGACCAAGGTAAACTAGAGGGGGAAACAAGGGATTTTGAAAAATTTTGAGGCACATGCCAACACTTAGTATGTATAAAGTAATGGACCTTAGAAGCATATATGCCTCTTGTGTATGTTCTCCCATGATTTCCTAGAAGATAGGGGAGAAAGAGATTCTATGAGTAGTTTTTGACTTGTAAGATAAATCAAATACATAAAATGTAACATGCCATCTCATATTACTTGGAATTACACACACAATTTACTAAGAAAATAATTGAAGATAGAAACATGAACAATTTTTTTTTATATTTATCATTTCCATAATCACATAATAATAAATGCATATCTTTTCTAAATATTTTTCAACCTTGAAATACAATATATTCAAAGATATAAGCATAGTGGAAACATTTCAATTTACATTTACAAATAAATTACTCTTGGCAATATGAAAAACTTTACATCAGTTTTGAAAATCATAAGTCAATCATGAAGTACACTGCATCTGGAATCTTGGTGTCTGTCTCACAAGTCTCAGCGAGTCTTCTGCTTCAGAGGGAGAGTATCATCCAAGTGCTTTACCTCCAACCACAGACCAACGGTCCCCTGCACACCTTCCTTCTTGGAAGTGGCCCTACCCTTCACAAAGAGTATAGAAATAAGAAACCAACAAGTTGTCATTTGAGTCCTAGTGTTGTGTTCTACGTAACTCAATCAATCATACAACTCTAGACAATCTTCTAGCTAAGTATGATCATTCTGACAGGTCATGCCATCTAGACATTGTGAACTGACTAATGCATGTCAAGACAAATGCATCACTTTGGCCAAAGTTTCTATATAAATAGATGTTTGTAATAAATGTAGTCATACTAGACATGAAATGTCCTGGCTAAACTCAATTCCTAGTCAATCTAACTTTGAATTTAATCCTTAATCTAGGATATTCATTCTATATATAGGTTCAGGTAATTTTAACCCTTCAGAGAGCCCATCGTTGCATTCTTGCAAAAATTAGGGTCTATTACTTCATGTCACTCTACTCAATAACTCAAAGATTAAGCACTTCTTGTTCTATATGTCATTTTTTGACTCTATCAAGAAATCACTTAAATTTATCAAAGTACTACTTAGACTCTTTTCTAATTTATATTGTTCTAAACTATGGTTTACTCAACCATTTACTATCGACCATAACACCCAATAGACTAAAACAAAGTCATAACTGACTTTAAGAGTTCTAAGATTTCTAAACTCTTCTAGGTTGATTCTAGGGTTATGACTTCTCTGACCCCAATACAATGAAATATCAAATACCCTTTTTTTCCAAAGTTAATAAGTTGTAATAAAATAACATGAATATAATAACCCCTAGTCTACTCTCAGCCACTTAGGCATTTATCGAATACACATAAATCTAATATTACGTATAAACATAGAATACGAGGTTTTATCCTTATTCATATAAAATCCTGATGAATATTGTCATTAGCATAGGTACTCTTGATTAAATTCAATCTTTCAATCTGAATATGTTTTGAGTCAAAAATAATAGTAAAATAATGTTTTCGACCTAATGGTCTCCTTTCATCCACCGACTTTAGATACAAAAAGGATATGAACTCATGCACATCATCCTTGCATATAACTAAAATACTTGTCATAATTGAAGAATGCATATATATTAATATATATTGTATCTTTAGGTGTTTCTAATGATATCTATATATCATTTATATATACTTAGAATAAGTGAAACCTATCACTAAGCCTTTGATTGAAAACAATAAAACTTATATGTGTTATTGAGATAAATAGGAACCATCTCTATCAAAACTCACTAGTCTCAACTCCTAAGTCTAATTAGAGTTCTCTAAAGGCTATGTTTTGAATCTACAAGATAAATTCTTCAAAGTTTTTATAGTAAGAAGATAGAAATTGCATCCTATGTTAACTCGAATGCAAATAAGAGTAAGAGATAACTAAAAATAGACTTGAGCTCTTGGAATAAACAATTCATCCAAACCTTTTTGCCATATCTTGGTGTCTAACAAAGTTACTCTAAAAAGGTTTGCTAAACTATAACAATAGCTAACATACTAAGATCAATAGCTTCTCAGTCTTCTATAGGTTAAAACTAAATGACCCTTCGGCCTGCATAAGAACTAATCATTCTATATATTATGGAAAAACCACTGAGATCTCATCCTTCAAGATATTGAAGAAAATAAAGGAATACAGTCCCTGATATGAAACAATGATACACCTATCTCTAAATACTACTAGGGTACAAAACTTAGCTGGTCTTTATGAAAAAATGCATAGAATGTAAAGACTATCCAGCCTTAAGTTCACTCATAAATATACAAGTATATCAACCTTATGCACATGGTATTATACGAATCTTATCGGCCATAAATACACAGATATATTCTAAGTTTATCGGTCATAAATACACAGAGATAGTATAAGTTTATCAGCCATATATACACACCTATAGAGACAAATGCATACATAAAGTTCTTAACTATTTTAAAGCTTTCAAGGAAAAGAATGAACCCATTTTAAGGTCGAAGGAGTATACAAGGTTTATGATCATTCAACAGTCTCTTTTCTTTCTTTCTATGACGAGCTACAATCCCTTTTCCCATTGTTGATGTCCCTCACAGTAAAGCTTAATGCCATACTATTAGTGTCTACTACTTCTCTTGTGAGAATCTTCTATGGTGATTAAAAGAAAAAATCTCTTCCACAATTGCATCCTTTTCTCCTATAACATAGCCTATTAAAATTCCACAAAGGCATGTAGATTGATGGAGATGATGATCATAAAAGACCACTCCAAAAACTAGAACTGATAAGTTCCTCCTTACTCTCCAAAATAGTTAGGGAGTATAGGAGTCAAGCAACCATAGCTTAAAAGTGGTTTAAATTACATTGGAATCCTAACCACATTCATAAAGAAGTTTATCGACCACAACACATTAGGTCTAACTCCTTAAATCATATTTAAATATATATGCATAACCACAAAATGAAAAAGTACCCAATGTTTACTTACTTTGTTTCCAACATTCATGAAGATACGAGAATGGGGTTGAGGTAATCTCCCCCTCTCTATCTTGCATAAACATAAAAATAGATGGGTTATCATAATGGAATTTCAATCAGAAATTACCAATAATGAAATTGTGTAACCCCTAATAAATATTTTCTCTTGAATATAATTATATTCATATCACACAAGAGTTAATGACTATAGACCATTCCTTGTCAATGTTCACACCTTCTTGACTTCATTTTTTGACAAAACCGATGCTTAATGGATCTTGACAACAAATCGACAATTGTCGAATCGAAACCAAACTTAGACCAAATGGATCGAACACAACTTACCAATCTTGACAAAAATTCACTAAATTGTGCAAGCACGAGACTTAGATGGAAACAACCTATTCTTATCCATACATCTATTCACTTCTCTACAATGATGCTCTCCCTCTCTTTCTCAAAGGGTAGAAACCTATTTTCCTGGTTACAACTTGCAATCACCCAACTGGGATTAGTGTATCATTAGTCAATTCATAATCCTTATGAAATCATAACATCTTATAATCACATGTCTAAATTGTACTCATATAAACATAAACTCATGATATCATTGATTTTTCTAAACATTTTCACTTAACGTCAAATCATTAATTCCTGCAAAATTATCTACTAATTATGTACAAGTAAAAAGTAATTTAACATAGCCAAAATTTGGGGTGTGACATAAAATGAGAACATTGATGATCATGTATTCCCCCCTTAAATTTATTGCCCCAATGGGTATGATTAATTGAAGGAAGATCGTGTTAGATAAATCAATAATAAGCATATGAGTATTTAATCATATAAGCATAGAGAAATAATATAATACATTGTGAGATAATCATAAGCATGCAATAAACTAATAGATCATGATAAGAATATAAGCACATAAAGCAATGATTATAAAGAATGCATTTTGATCAATCATCATGGGACTAGAGATAAGATTAAAGATTAACAATGTTTCCCCTAGCATGTGCAAGACAATGGTGATGTGGCCCTTCATGGCCAAAAGCATCTATGAAAGTATGACATATTCCAAATGTAGCATTCCTAAGCACAACCACACATTAGTAGGATCAATGATATAAAGATCAATAGGATCAATGGATAAAGATAACAATGGGTAAGTCCCCAAATATATATGTCAAGTATTAGATCATAGGATATAAGTCATAGACATAGATCTAGATAATCAAATATGATATTAAAGCTCAATGTGATAGGAGGGGAGGCATGATGGCTCCAATATAGAATCAATGTAGTAATGATATCATAAGTTAGGATAATTACAGAATAGGATCAAGATATATATGATGATTTAAGCTCAAATAGACCATAGGAGAATAATATGATGCCCTAAGCACAAGGAATATATCAATGATAGATCAAATAGGAAAGGAAGGATAGTCTGATGCCTTGTAATGTAGACATGTCTAAGATAGGATTGATAAATGATATAATAATAGTGATCAAGAATAGTCTCTAAGAGTAATATATGACAACGTAGGATTGTGACATGTGTGCTCTATAAAGTGGATATTCCAATGTAATATCATGTACTCTAGATATCAAGATATATCAATATAGAATCATATAGCAGTTGTAAGACATAGTATGATGTAATAAAGTAAGACAATATAGGATCATGTTGATAATTTATAAGATCTAGACATAATGGATCATAAACATTATGCTTAATATGGTCAAATATGATAATAATAGATCATAGACAAGAATGCTCCATGTAGCTAGATATAACAATAATAGATCATAGGCAAGAATGCTCAAGATAGCTAGATCAAACAATGTAGGAATTTAAGATAGAGCGACTAAAGAAGATGGGATAAGACAATATAATAAAGATCAAATATGTGAAAGGAAAAGATCATTGGATAAAAAATGTAAGAAAGATAAATATGAAAGGTGAGATAAGGCAATGAAGAAATATAAGAGATCATCATGCCACCCCAAGTGAGGTAAAAAATATGAAGTAATTTAACCTAATCAAATAAAGTATGCATGACCCTCAAGAGGGGGAGAAAGACATAAAGAAGATATATAGGGATCCTAAAAACAAATTAGATATGAAAAGTGAACAAGACTAAGGACAAGCCAAAAGATGAATGATAAATAAAAGATAAAGAAAAATGTAGGACTAGAATATTCAAGCAATGAATGCATCTCTCATATTAGATGGTTTCTCTTTTATGCCATGTATGACCTCAATATGTAGGTTGTGTTATAGTGAATAAAACTAATTTCTTCATGATTGACTTTCATATGCTTAGCCTCATGAGTATGTTCAATGTGTATCTTCCCTTCGTCTATAATATTTTTAATTTTATGTTAGAATTCAATGATACTATGCTCTAGAATATCCTTGTGTATGATGAGAAGTATTAGTATATGGATTGGTCCTATGTGCATTAGTAGAACAAGAATTGAAAGATAAATCACTATAGATCACCACTAAGTCCATGCTATTCTTATGTGAACTATTAATAGAGAAATAGTCAATGAAAACATGAGTTGCATTAGAGAATGGAGTAGAGAGAAAGAAAGATAAATCATTTAACCATTTTGAAGATCTACCACATATGCACAATCTAAACTCACTAATGAATAAAATATTATCATCATGTGCGTGCAATTAGCAATTAGGAAAGATTCCACATACAAAGAAGCATGAGTCCATACATGCACCATAATCATCATGTGGTAACTTCTCTATGACATAATACTATTATTGAGTTCACTTAGACAATTGTAAAATTTTCTATAAATAGAAATAAATAGGAGGGTAGATCACTTAGCTCTATGATCGAATAATAAGTGCCAAGTGGATGAAAACTCTAAAATTAAGGTGTCTCAAGATTTATGAAACTCTATAATAGTCATATGTGTGGATTGGAATCAAAATGATGATCTATTCTCTACTTTAGGTCAAGTTCATTGATTTGAGTCTAATTTACAACTGTGAACTTAGTCTTCTATTGTAAACATGATCTCTAATGCAATTTTGACATTTGTCTTATGTGCAACTTACAAATGGGTTGTTAGAGATTAGATAAGAAAGAGGGGTTAGTAAAGTTTCTAGTTTGTAGTTTGATGGAATCTCGCTATTTTCTACTATGTCAAGCCAAGTAAGGATGTTGATTTCATGACTTTGAGAAACAATCGAAGACAATAGACAATTGATATAGAGAGAAGATTTGTTACTCATTTTTAAGAACCAAATCCAAATGTGTCTAATAAATTGCCCTTCTAAGTGCTCCTAGAATGAGAGATATTCAAATATGTGTATTGTCTAAAATTGCAAATAAATATATTTTTATACTAGCACATGACAATAAATTATGCAAACATGTACATACTTAGCTCTATTAGAATCTAAAAAGATATGTAACCCAGAAAACTAGTGCAATGAATAGATTAATAAACTATGAAGTAAATGATACAAGATCAAAATAACAACACAAATTTAGTCTCCACGAGAGTAATGGAAATGCTCTAGAAGCAAAATATCATTAAGAGGATGCAAAAGAAAAAGATGCAAAATACAAGCTAGGAGGTGAGTATGAATAGACTACAAGAGAGGGGAGAGGTGGAAAATATGACCAATGAGAAGAGTCCACCACAATAGCCTAAAATAAATTGCCCTTCTAAGTGCTCCTAGAATGAGAGATATTCAAATATGTGTATTGTCTAAAATTACAAATAAATATATTTTTATACTAGCACATGACAATAAATTATGCAAACATGTACATACTTAGCTCTATTAGAATCTAAAAAGATAAGTAACCCAGAAAACTTGTGCAATGAATAGATTAATAAACTATGAAGCGAATGATACAAGATCAAAATAACAACACAGAGTTAGTCTCCACGAGAGTAATGGAAATGCTCCAGAAGCAAAATATCGTTAAGAGAATGCAAAAGAAAAAGATGCAAAATACAAGCTAGGAGGTGAGTATGAATAGACTACAAGAGAGGGGAGAGGTAGAAAATATGACCAATGAGAAGAGTCCACCACAATAGCCTAAAATAGGCAAGTGCAAATCCCATGGAAGATGTCAACACCTTGCACCCACTCACACTAATATTCACTTAATTAACCCTAAGCAAGCTTAATAAAATGTGTAGGAAAAACATAGGAATATAGGAAAATAAATAACCTAACTAGGAAAATAAAAACCTACACTAAAACCCCCTAGGCACAGCTTAGATGGGTGAAAAGATGGGTCCCAACAAATGAAGACTGATGAGGTACCCATGTACATAAAAATCCCCCCAAAGAGAAGAAGCCCCCCAGAAAAGAGAAAAATTCCCCTAGAGAGAGAGAGAGAGAGAGAGAGAGAGAGAGAGAGAGAGAGAGAGAGAGAGAGAGAGAGAGAGAGAGAGAGAGGACTCCAAGTGAGAGGACTAAGAAGCCCCCCAAAAGATGAAGCCTCTTGCACCCCCTGCAAAGCTCATAGATGAAGATAATTTCTTTATATGAAGGGTTTGGTGAAGATATCAATAACCTTCTCAGAAGTCAGACAGTAGCGAAGGTCGATGATGTGGTCATGGATGAGCTCCTAGATGTAGTGTATGTGGATCTTAATGTGTTTAATCTATTGATGATGGACCAAAATCCTGGAGATCTGAATGGTACTCTAGTTGTCACAAAATATGACTGATGGTCATCTGATCTGGATCCCAAACTCACTGTAGAAGATTCTAATCCCAGATGCCCTTAATGGTGTTATTCACAACCCTCAATACTCAGCCTTAGTAGAAGATAGAACAATAGTAGAATGATTCTTTCTCAACCAACAAACAGGACTTGAACCAAGTGAAAAGATGAACTTTAAGTAGACTTGTGATACTGAGAATCGTCTGTCCAATCTGAATCTGTGTAGGCCACTATTGGCAAACAGATTTGTCACTGCAGATTTGAATGTGACTCACCCAACGGGAAGAAACAAATGTCCCAACAATTGGAGAAGTTGTTACTAGATTAACAACTTTCCTCTGCATTTGAGAGGGGAAGCTCCCTCGTATGATGGGGGTATTTGTGGTTTTTGTGTAGTTTTAACCTGAAAGTACAAAAAGGAGAAAAAGGAAAGCTAACAATAAAGATGATTAACAGAAACCCTAACAATAGACACACAAATACTGGTTCAGATTTCACAAAGTCAAGACAAGTTATGAGGGGATTTCACCATAGAACCTAGAAACTATGTTCCTAAACCAATATGATGAATTTCATAGCAAATGCTTTAACATGCAACAATGATGAAAGAAGGATAATACATAGATCTCAATGTACAAGGAGCTAGGTTATCTGAACACATTCAAATCAAGATACCAATAAATGATTGTGCTTCATTACATCAATTGCATAGTTAAATGTTTCAATGGATGACCTATGGTCTACACAATGACATATAAGTATTACCAATCTAACATACGAAAAATTAGTAGCAATAACTCAGAAGTAACATTGGAACACATGAACCAAATGCACTCTTTATTATTCTTTGTGAAATTATACAATTTCAAAAGATTTCATGTACAAAGTGTTAGATTGAAGGTCTCTAAAAATATTCTCCATAAGTTCCCCTGTAAAAATTCTCTTCCAAAAGTTCCCTCCTTTACATATGAAATAGCCTTATATTTATAGGCTTTTCCCTAGTAACTACCTTGTAACCACCTGATAACTACTTCATAACTACCCTTTTTTAAATACAATAATTTAAAAATAAGCTTTATTCTAGTTAGATTTTACCTAACTTTTCTGGAAATAAAGCTCATTTTCTAACTTTTGAATTACAATAAGTGACGTAAGTCACTTTTTACAAAAAGGTAACCAAAAACTTGTGAATTTCAAGTTATGAATTTTTCTAAGTAACTTTCCATCTCTGTTTTCTCCATTTTGGTGGTAAAACCTCATTGAATGTTGACAGCTCCTATGTATACCTGAATCTTAGACTCCTGTGTTTACGTATATAAAACATGGATTGTGGAAATAGTATGCCTTTTGCCGACCACATCCGCAAATTTGATAACTTGTTGAATTTGATACTTCTACCAATTAAAATGCAATGCACTCTTTGTTTTGGGATGTCCCTAATTCTTCCCATCTCGTCTCCTAGCTAGATATCAGCGCTTGAGGCTATGAATTTCATATTCAGATCACAAGCTATCAAATGGGACTTTTCATCATTCCAAGGTTTCTCATACTCATGCCTCATATTATCTGGTGTGATTTTGAATCCTGCATCAAATCTCAATCTACCAACTGCCACGGAGGGATTGTACCAACTCATATTCACATGATAGTCATCAATGTTCTCATTGCATATCACCTTTCTTGAAATTTTGTATAGTAACTCTAGGAGAATAGAAGTATTCTTCTATCAACAAGAACCAATAACCACCATAGAAATCCATATCACCAACTTCATTGTTGTCAAGAACCATTTTCATCTGGCATAACTTTGGGCCTGACATCCTCCTTGTCAACTTGTTTGATAATAACCCCATTGTTTTTCTTTTACTCCAACTCTCCAACGATTTCTCGACTTTGCTCTCATATTTTGCATGCATGTATACCAGAGCATTTACATTTTTTTAATAAGCCATTCGATTCCATTAGAGGTTTCCTTGGGGCATTTATAATTGCATGACATAAATCTCAAGAAATTTGTAATGATTTCTTCTTCATTAGTATGCAAAGCACTTTTCAAAAGTCTATTGATGATTGACGATACTTAGAAAACCTCTTCAATCACCCGATGATATGAGAAAAGTCTCCTTTTATCAATATTTTGAAATTGATTCATAACTTGTCACCACATTGAGTATGTTTAAAAACATACCAAAACCTCTGACGTAGTCTCTATCAAAATAACTAACATGCTTTATAACATCATGAAAGTGTGGACTTAATGTATTTCAGAAAAATAGGTAGGTTTTGAAACCATGCCAAAGCTCTGAAGAAAGTATAGTCCGAGAGGATGCTGACAAAGTTTGTGGAATGACTATATTATTTGAATGCATTTGCTATGAAATCTTTTAAAAACTTGTCAATACATCCATTTTGTGTGCATGATGCGATCATTGAAAACCACATGAGATGACATTTCAAGAGTATTCACAACTATTTAATATCAGACAAAACCCTCCTCTGAATATTCTTTGATGGACGTCTATATTCTTTGCAGAAGGTGCAATTTGGCAGGCCGTGGGGCTGTGGTTTCACACCTGCAAATTGCATTTGTTTGAAAGTTTCTAATGCTTTTTCATCAAATTCATTTTGTACAGAGAACTCCTTGATAAAAATGGTGTTCCATGAAACCAAATTTATTTAAAGCATTTTGTCAAAACATTTGTGTGTTGTATGTATGCTTCCATATTTTACATACATGTCTGCCATGGTGGTTGCAAGTGTAATATTTGATAAAAACCTACCTTCAATTATGCTTTGATGGATGTCGATACCCTTTTCCACATTTCTCTTTCATTTACAGGCAGCGAGAAGAATGACAAAGGTCATAGAATTTGACTTCACGCCTATAAATTGCATTTGCTCAAAAGTTTCTAAAGTCTTTTTCAACAAATCCACTTGTTGCATATTCTGCAATCATTACAGTCCATAAGACCAGATTTTCTTTGAGGCGTGTTGTGAAAGGTTCATGCACTTTGTCTATGGCTTCTCATTCCACATATATGTTGAGCAGGGTGCCTGCAACTAAAATTCCTTTCCTTGTTTCAATGAATTCTCATACCCTATTTCAAAGTTCCCAATTTTGGCATGGGGGGATGCTGGTAAAGGTGGTGAGGAGATTGCTGGTAAATGTTGTGGAATGCATTTTACTCCCATGAATTTCATTCACTTGAGCTTAGGTAGTTAAAATAACTACTTCTTGCTTCATTCATCGGCTTCTTTACATCCTTTCACAACCTCTATTGGAAGTCTAAATTAGTTTTGAAACTCATTATAATATCCAACACAATGCATTTGGAGTCCTAGAATAGGTTTTGAAACCTTATAAAAGTGCTGCCATAGTGTATTTCAAGAGTTCTATGCACTTTCAAAAGTTGTTCATCGAAGATTTACCATGCTTTTGAAAGTGTTTATATTTTCCGATGAAGAAGGAACTTTCCTCCATCGAAAGTTTAAAGGCCTTTCAAAACTTTATCGATGATTGGTAACACTTTTACTACTGACTTCCACATCCGAATATAGAAGGGTTTATTTTTCTTAGCGTACGTAGTTGCAACTAACTTTGAACTTACACATTTAGTGATAACATTTTATCCTCATCAAAGAACTTCCATCGACACTTTTGAGAGCTTTCTAAACTTTACTTGGACAAAAGCGAAGTTTCAAAACTAACCAATTCCCTCGACAGTAAAAGCTTGAGTTCCCTCTGTTAGCATTTAAAGGTCATTTTGAATTTTTTCATCGGTAACTCGAATGTAATTCATAACTTCACAGATTACTAACCCAACACTTATGCTTTTTAGAAACATTCATCAGTTCCAAAAATGATTTCATCAGTGGTGCGAACTATGCCTTCTCAAAGTTACATAAATTTTCACATGCCTTTGTTTCTCTAAAGAATGATTTAAAATGTGAGCAAAGAGTGAGTCTAGGCTTCATAATTTAATTTTCTAACTTGGAGAAGTGAAATTAAATTTTCTAAGTGGCCAAAATTCATTTCTAAATACTTTACAAAATATGCCCAACAGATCCTCCTAACCTGGCAAATGAAGATATAGGCATTAATTTTCATAGGATCGATATTTTCTTACAAATTCTTGCCATGTTGTTGGTAATGACCTCATGAGAGCTCATGTAAAGCCATTTCGCTCCAACCTCCATAACATTCCTGTTTTAATTGTTTCCATAGATTGTCAATGTAAAATGAAAAGTTTAAAATCTCCCAAACCATGAAGTGTATCCATCTAGAAATTTTTTGGATTAGGTGAAATGGAATTGTGAACACATCCATAAAAATCATTTTGCACCATCTGTCATAGATTTCAAGATTTAATTATTTTCATAAATCACTTGCCTTACACAACTGCTTCTAGGATTTCATCTAAAATGATGGAGATCTTTCTTTGAACTGGTGAATGACTTGACAATTGAGCACTTGTGACTAGGAGTGATTCAATGTAGGGATTTCGACAAAAATAAGTTTAAAAATTGGCAAGTTGAAAATGAGGCCAACACCCACCAAGTCAAGATCAATGTTGTTGAGATAAGGTGCCATTAACATTGTATAGCCCATTATTGTATTATTCCATTTATTATTTGTAATTACTTGGATAAGGGATGTACTAGTTTCACCAGTAGTGGTAAAAATTATTTATTGTCCATGGTAACTACGGAGTTACTGCATGGTAAGTCCTAGAGTTACCGATTGTAGTTACAGGATGTAATTTACTATGGTAAATGGTGATTGGTCAAAGTGGGGTGCACATGTAGAGGAATCACCTATTTTTGGTGTTATGACATGTGTCATAGATGTTGTAAGAAGGTGTAAGAGATTCTATGATAACTGTAAGTTGTCATAAAAATCTATGACATTTATAATAGCATATGACAGGTCATAAGATGTTGTAAGTGGCTATTTTTGGTCCCTAGGCGTTCAATCTTGCATTGGCATCTTTTGCCCAGTGTAAGATGCATGTATGATAGCTTTTATGGCCCTGTAAGAGCCTATTTTTGTCCATGGATGCCCAAGGTTGTATTATTGACTCTTGACAAGTGTTATGAGCTTGTAAGAAGTCATTGAATGTTGCATGGGTGAAGATTCCAAGGTGGACACCCATCTTGAGGTTATGTAAATTCTATAAATCTATGGCATTATATATGAGATGCATAAGAGGTTTACAGGCACCCAGGTTCTGCTAGAGTGAAGGTTAAAGAACAGAGGAAGTGAATGTATTGTGTAATCTCCTTTTGTGAAGATAATACAACTTGGCCTCTTTTCTTGGTGCATTTTTTACCCGTAAGGGTTTTCTCCACGTTAAACACTATGTTGTGTGCTTCATTATGCTTCTGGTATATTTCTATATTGTAGGTTTAGTTTATGTGTTGTAATCTCCATCTTTAATACTCTGTTAAAGATCGTTAAATATACATTTGAATCAGATTTCCATTGAGTAGTTGCCTTTCATTTCAAAGATTTGGTATCAGAGACTGGCCAGCTTTAACTCTTGTGTGGTTGTGTGGAAGCTGTAGCTATAGTGGGAGATTTGGTTGTGTTTGTCTTGCAGATCTTGTGTTGATATTATGGTTGGATCCACCATTGCATCAACCTCTCGTTTGGACATTAAGAAGTTCAACAGAATGGGGTATGAGTTGTGGAAGCTGAAAATGGAGGACTTTTTTTAGAAGAAAGAAACCATTGGTTGGCTATTCAAAAAGAGAAGAAACCTGATGAAATCTCTCCGGATGAATGGGAAAGGTTGGATAAGAAGGCACAGGGAACCATCCATTTGTGTCTATCAGATTTTGTCGTATTGAATGTCGCAAAGGAAGAGACTACATATAAATTATGGAAATGGTTGGGAGAAATCTACCAACCCAAGAGTATGGTAAATAAACTTTATTTAAAAAGAAAATTGTTTTCTTTGAAAATGAAAGAGGGTGAGTTGGTTGCAGAACATTTAAATTCATTTAATTTTTTTATGAGTTAGCTTGCTTCAATAGATGTTGATGTTAGTGAGGAAGATAAATGTATCTTACTGCTTTGTTCTTTACCTGAGTCTTGGGAGAATGTTATCCTTACTATCACTGCTAACCTCGTGGATCCAAAGTTGGATGCTCTTGTTTTAGTGTTACTATCACAGGAATTGAGGAAGAAGGGTTTGGATAGTTTAGGGGATGCTCTCAGTGTAAGGGGAAGGTCTAGGGAAAGAGGACTGAAAGGATATCAAAAAGGGCCTAAGGACAAGTCCAAAGGCTGGTCTAAGATTCTTGGGAAGAAGAACAGAGTTAAGTGTTGGAATTGTGGTAAAAGGGGACGTGAAGGAGTGCAGAAACCCCAAGAAATAGTGGGAAAGTGCTTCAGATAAGTCCTCGAATGCAAGTGAAGATGTTTTACTTTCTGCATGTAATGTTTTTTCTAATGATCACTGGTTGGTTGACTTAGGTTGCTCATTTCATATGACCCCTTATAAGGAATGGTTCTCCAAATATGAAGAATATGATGGAAGTAATATCTACCTTGGTGACAACTCTTCATATTCGATTATCAGGAAAGGAAATGTATTGTTGTGTTTTAGTGATGGGAGGATTAAAACTCTCCCTAGTGTTTTGCATGTTCCTAGATTAGCTAGAGATTTGATTTCAGTTTCAAAGTTGAATTATTTGGGAATGCATGTGATGTTTGACAAGCATGGTTGTAGATTGGTGATAGGGAACTTGGTGGTAGCAAAAGGGAAGAGATTCAAAAAATTGTTTAAGCTTGAAGCCACTACAATTTGTAATGCCTATTATGTTTCTGAGGCTTCCGAAAAATACTTGTATGTTGTGGCACCATAGATTGGGCCACACAAGTAATAATGTACTGAAAACTATTAATAATAAAGATTTGTTGGACGATTTCTCTTATTTTGATGAGCACTTTGATTTCTATTAGCATTATGTGTTTGGTAAACAAAATAGAAAATTATTTCCTTTAGGAAGCAATAGAGCAAACAAGAAGTTAGAAATTATTCATTTGGATGTGTTTGGATCTATGGATAATGATTCTATCAGAAAATCTCATTAGTTTGTCACCTTTATTGATGATATGTCTAGATTTACATGGATTTATTTTATGAAACACAAATATGAAGTTTTCACTAAGTTTAAGGAATTTAAAGTCTTAGTAGAGAAGCAATCAGGGTTGAAGATAAAAATATTAAGATCTAACAATGGAGGGGAATATTGCTCTAAGGAATTTGATGAGTTTTGCAAGCATGTAGATATTATCAGACAAAAGACAACTTTGCATACACCACAGCAGAATGGTGTTGTAAAAAGGATGAACCAAACAATCATGGAAAGAGCTAGAAGTATGTTGAGTGATGCACAGTTGGATAAATACTTTTGGGAAGAGGTTGTATGTATTTCTTGCTACTTAATAAATAGATCTCCTTGTAAGGCTCTTGATTTGACACCTTATGAAGTGTGGATACGTAAGAAACCTTTTGTTTCACATTTAAGGGTTTTTGGCTATGAGGCTTTTGTTCATGTGCCTAAGGAAAAGCTATCTAAGTTGGATCCAAAAGCTGAAAAGTGTACATTCATTGGATATGGTGATAATGTCAAAGGTTATAATCTCTAGAATCCACTTACCCGTAAGATTATCTATTCTAGAGATGTTATTTTCAGGGAACTTGGAGCTATTTCTAAACCTGAGAAGCCAAAAGAAAAGGATGAAAAGGTAAAGAGAGTGCACTTTGAGTTAGAGCAGAAAGATGCACCTCAGAAAGAAGAAAATGATAGGTTGGGGGATGAAGAAGAAGAAGAAGAAGATTCAAGTAGTTTTGATGAAGATGAATCTATTGTTACAGAAGATGTTGGTACAAATAATCATGCAGAAGAACAAGTTGAGACTCTTACTCCACCTTTAAGGAGATCCATAAGACAATGGAATCCAGTTGAAAAGTATAGCCCACTAGATTTTTATTGCGTATTTGCTTTATTGAGTACTAAGGATGAGTCTGGATCCTATAGGGAAGCTATTTTTGCATATGATAGTGAGCCTTGACAATTAGCCATGCAGGAGGAGATGATGGATTTAGACTCTTGTAATACCTGGGATCTTGTTCATTATCCCAAAGGGAGAAAGGCCATAGGTTGTAAGTGTGTCTTCAAGAAGAAGTTTAGAGCAGACAGGTCATTGGAGAAGTACAAGGCTAGACTGGTAGCCAAGGGCTACTCTGAAAAAGAGGGAGTTGATTTTGGTGAGGTATTCTCTCTTTTTTCTAAATTAACTTCTATTAGATTTCTCTTATCCATTTATGTAGCTTATGATTGGGAGCTTGAGCAAATGGATGTTAAGACTGCATTGTTGCATGAAGATCTTAAGGAAGAAATTTATATGCAACAGCCTACAAGTTTTGAGGTAAAAGGGAAAGAATAATGGGTTTGTAGATTGAAAAGGTCTCTCTATGGTTTGAAATAGTCCCCCAGAATGTGGTATCAAAAGTTTGATTTATTTGTATTGAAATTAGGTTTTTTTAGAAGTGAGGAGGATCATTGTGTTTACATTCATTGTATTGATGATTCTATACTGATCATTGCATTGTATGTTGATGACATGTTATTTTTCAGCAATAGTAAGGGTATGATCAGTAAGTTGAAAGCTCAACTTTCAGGTGCATTTGATATGAAGGATCTTGGAGCTGCCAAGTATATTTTGGGAATGGAGATCAGAAGAGAAAGAGGTAACAGAAAGCTTTGGTTGTCACAAAGTAAGTATGTGAATACTATTTTACAGAGGTTTAGTATGCAAGATTGTAACCCAATTAGAGTTCCTTTACCCATTAGTACTAAGTTGTCATTACATATGCATCCAAAGAATGAGGATAATTTTTAGGATATGTATATTTTTCCATATGCTAGTGTTGCAGAGAGTTTGATGTATGCAATGGTTTGCACTAGACCAGATATTGCCCAAGCAATGAGTGTTTTGAGCAGATTTATGTCTAACGCTAGTAGACAGCATTGGAACTATGTAAAGAGGGTGTTTAAATATCTTACAAGTACTCCTGATTATTGTTTGGTTTACTCTAGTACTGATAGTGTTGATAAATCTTTGGACATACAAGGTTTTGTTGATGTAGATTGGGTAGGTGACTTGGATAGTCGAAGGTCCACTCTAGTGGCTATGTGTTTACTCTATTTGGAGGAGCAGTGAGTTGGATGAGTAAGAGGTAGCCCATGGTTGCTTTGTCCACCACAGAAGTAGAGTATATGGCTGCTACTCATGTCTGTAAGGAGGCAGTTTGGTTGAGGAGACTGTGTACAGGAATTGGATCTAATTACATGATCATTCAGATTGGTTGTGATAGCCAGAGTGCTATCTGTTTCACCAAGAATCCCATGTATCATGCTCAGACTAAGCATGTTGATGTTCAGTATCACTTTGTTCAAGACTTGGTTGCAAATGGACAAATTGAGCTGAAGAAGATAGACACTCAGGAGAATGTTGCAGATTCATTGACCAAGCTTGTGAGCACAGAGAAGTTCGTGTGGTGCAGAGAGTCCATGGGTCTTGTTTCTAGTTCCTAATTATTTACAATTGTTTTTCCTATGGGTAGATTTATAATGTATAATGTCAAGTGGGAGAATTTTGGGATAAGGTGCCATTAACGTTGTAAATCTCAATATTGTATTATTCCATTTGTTAATTGTAATTACCCATAAGGGATGTACTAGTTCAACTGACAGTGGTAAAAATTATTTACTGTCCACGGTAAGTATGGAGTTATTGTATGGCAAGTCTTGGAGTTACTGGCATTAGTTATAGGATGTAATTTACTATGCTAAATGGTAATTGGTCAAAGTGGGGTGCACATGTGAAGGAATCACCTATTTTTAGTGTTATGACGTGCATCATAGATGTTGTAAGAAGGTGTAAGAGATTCTATGACAACTATAAGTTCTCATAAGAATCTATGACATTTATAATAGCATATGGTGTGTCATAAGATGTTGTAATTGGCTATTTTTGGCTCCTAGGTGTTCAAGCTTGCATGGGCATCTTTTGCCAAGTGTAGGATGCATGTATGATAGCTTTTATGGCCCCGTAAGAGCCTATTTTTGTCCATGGATGCCCAAGGTTGTATTGTTGACTCTTGACTAGTGTTCTGAGCTTGTAAGAAGTCATTTGAATATTGCATGGGTGAAGATTCCAAGGTGGACACCAATCTTGAGGTTGTGTAAATTCTATAAAGCCATGGCATAGTAGATGAGATGCATAACAAGTTTACAAGTACCCAGGTTCTACTGGAGTGAAAGTTGAAGAATAGAGGAAGTGAATGTATTTGTAATCTCCTTTTGTGAAGATAATATAACTTGGCCTCTTTTCTTGGTGGAGGTTTTTACCCGCAAGGGTTTTCTCCATGTTAAACACTGTGTTGTGTGCTTCATTCTACTTCTGGTATATTTTTGTATTGTGGGTTTAGTTTGTGTTGCAATCTCCATCTTTAATACTCTATTAAAGATCATTAAATATACATTTGAATTAGATTTTCACTAAGTAGTTGTGCTTTCATTTATAACAAATACCCGCTGCATAGTGAATCCCAAAACTGTGAGTACCTTTAATGTAGTGAAGTATCCACTTGATTGATTTCCAGTGTAGCTCATGGGGCTCTTACACGAATTGAGAAACCATGACTACAACATATGATATGTTGGACCTCGTATGAGTCAGATAAATGAGACTCACAACAAGTTGTTGGTATAAAGTGCCATCAACAAATGGAGAACACTGAGCCTTAAATTTGACTCCAGAAAGGAAGAGAGTCAGATCAAGCTTACAGTTAGCCATATGAAACCTCAAAAACAAATCTAGAGCATACTTGGATTGTGTGAGGGTGATCCCGAAACAAGACTAGAAGATAGATCAATCTTGAGAAAGTAATGCAACAAGCCCAAGTCAATTATCAAAAACATGTCATGAAGGGCATATTTGACTACCCCAATGGCAAATGAAGAACTCCATGTGATCAACAAGTCATCAACATACAGGACCTGAAATAGGAGTGAATCATCCTTCTGCAAAATGTAGACATTGGGAATAGAATGGCATTGAGTGAACCCAACTTTCAGAAGGAAGGAGTCCATCTTGGCATACCAAGCCTGAGGATCCTATTTGAGGCTAGAGGGAGACTTGGGAAGGTGACACACAAGTGAAGAATCCTGAACAAAACCCTATGGCTACTCTATGTAGAACTCCTCTTGAAGGTCACTATGAAGAAAATTGCTCTTCACATCCATCTAGTGTACTTCCCAATTATTGGATATAACAATAGCTAGAACAAGTCAGATGGAGTTCATTCTAGAAACTAGTGCAAAATTCTTAGAGTAGTCAATCCCAAGAACCTAGGAGAATCCTTTGGTGACCAGGCAAGCCTTATGCTTATCAACCAACCAATCTTCTAAAAATTTTGTTTGATAGATTCACTTACATCAAACAAGTTTTCTTCCCTTAGGAAGAGAGACAAGATCCCAAGTGTTGTTCCTCATTAAGGAACTATACTCCTCCTACATCCTTGTATTCCACTCAGGAATACCATAAGCCTCTCGAAAGGACTATGGATCAGAGACAGTAGCAATAAAGACATGTGGAGCATCTTGGAATTAAGAATGAGTCACTTAGTGTCTGATGCATCCCCAACCCAATGACCTACAGATTGCAAGATATGTCTAGCCCAAAGTGGACTAGAAGTCAGAGAATCTAGAGGAGAATCATCACCCTCTAAATGATGACTAGGAGAGGAAGGAGGTGAATCCTCTAAATATCTCTCAGCATCGAAAATGGAGGTATAAGATGTTGATTAGGGAAAGACAACTTAGAGGAGGGTGAATTAGTTGTCTCCAAAACTTCAAAACTAATAACACATTAACTTCTTAAACACAGTTATTGATCTTAACCATGAAAGCACAAAATTAAAAAATAAAAACACATAAACATATTCAACACATGAGACACTATATTTTTACATGGAAAACCCTATAAGGGAAAAACAACAATGAGTGTTAGCTCACAAGATAATATGTAATATCAATTTACCAAAAATCAAAGGCTCATTGCCAAAGCGCTCACTGCCCTTAAGGACTCACTATCCAAAATGAATGCTCACTACATATAGGCTCACTACCAAGAAGAAATGCTCACTGCAAAAAGGGGTGGCTCACTGCCAATAGGTTGAACTAAGATAACAAAATCTACACCATGCCAAAGTTCAGTTCCGTTGAAGTACAAATGCTTCTGCTCTGCTCTGCTCCTTCACTTCACACTTATCTTCACATATTTGCACTTGGATACATTTTCAAAAATTCATTACAAGTATTCATACACTTCATCAACCTTGGAATGATCATCAAGGTTGGCACTACAATCATCAACTATTGGAACAATCTCTAAGGTCGGCAAACATACATTACATCATAATAGGTCTGGTCCAAAATAGATTTACAAAGAAAATAAATGGATATGGAGCACGCCGCATCTTAGTTGGGACTCAAATGCAATCTTCCATGCTACAACATGTTATCACAATCTTCAAAGTGTAATCGCAAGGCGTGTCAACAACCAAGTCAGCTGAAACTGATGTTAACACAAGTACTTTCAACAAATATGCTTCATGCACGATCTAGATTACACCTTGCGGACCAATCCAAATATAGGAGCATGATCTAGGGATATCCACAAGCACGTTATAACCACTAGGAACATCCACACAACCTCTAACCACTTTATCAATAAGATTCTTCAAACTGAAGAACAAGAACATCACTGTCAGCCACTGTCATAGAAGAAAGATCACTTGCAGGCCACCAAATCACAGACCATTTTCATTAAAGACACATAACATCATCACTAACTTAATTCCAGAACCGTAGATCATAAAACTTAACTACAGAGAAATGCATAGCACAATACATTCTCCCTATCACCACTAAATGTACAGAAAAGACTATTTTTACTCTGGTGAAAATAACTCACTCAATTCTTCATACTGGAGGCTCAAACTTGGAATATATCATCTAAATACACTCCTTAACTTCTAATCCGCAGATAAAGATATTCAACCTAGATGAAATGCAGAGCAAAACACTGTACTGATCTTCTACAAGCCAAGATATTCTGCAACACGCTGCTTCTTCTAGAGGGACAAATTTTCTCAAAAGCACTTGGAAAATCAATTGCAGGAACACTTTATCATTATATTCAACACTTACAAAGAAACTAACTCAATATAATTAGACATCAAAACAAAATCATGGTTGACACCAATGACAACATAGATATGTTGACATCAATGACAACAGCGGAAGCACATACTTGCAACAATCTCCCCCTTTGTCATTGATGTGGAAAACTATAATAACCATCAAGACAATATTTTGCATTGATTACTTTCTCCCCCTTTCTCTTTACCCATCTGAACTCTTTCTCCCCCTAAGTTTTTCACATGATTTCTCTCCCCCTTTGACATCAATGGCAAAGGGTGTCTTTTCACTTCCTCTGCACATACTTGCATACCACTGCTCTGATCAGGAACTCATATCAACAACAACTACCTACTCCCCTTGAGAGGTAGCCTTCAAAAACATTAATCCAGATTAAAGAATAGGACTTTGAACACCACTGGACTAATGCACTTCCATTCATCTTAGTTTAAACCAGGAGGGGTAATAACCCCTAATTTCTCCCTAAGATACTCAAAAGTATCCTTAGGTAGAGGCTTTGTGAATCTGCAATTTGTTCCTTTGTAGACACATACTCCATCTTAAATTCATTCTCTATCACCTTTTCTCTCAAGAAGTGATACCTTATAGCTATATGCTTTGTCCTTGAATGCATCATGGGATTCTTTGAAATGTTTATGGTACTTGTATTGTCACAACAAATTGAAATTGGTTCTTCATACACAACACCTATATCCTTCAAGGTTTGCTTCATCCATAGAACTTGAGTACAACAACATACTGCAGCAATATATTTTGTTTTTGCAGTAGACAAGGAAACTGACTCTTTCTTTTTACTTAGCCATGAAACTAAATTGTTTCCCAAAAGGAAAGCACCTCCACTTGTACTCTTTCTGTCATTAGCATCTTTGGTCCAATTTGCATCTGTATAGGCACTAAGTGTGAAATTATTATCTTTGGGATACCACATTCCATACTCTAAAGTGCCCTTTAAGTACCTCATGTTTCTCTTGACTGCCATCACATGTGACTCTTTGGGATCCTCTTGAAATCTTGCCACAAGATAGACTACATGCATTATGTCTGGTCTGGTATGAGTTAGATAAAGCAATCCTCCAATCATAGACCTATACTTTTTCTGATCAGTCTTATGATTCATCACCCTTTCTCAGCTTACAACCAGTTATCATAGGAGTGCATATTGGTTTAGAATCCTCCATTCCAAACTTGCTCAACAATTCCTTCACATACTTGGACTAAGAAATGAAAATTCTTTTTTCTGCCTGAGTAATCTACAGTCCTAAGAATAAATTCATTTCACCAAACATAGACATCTCAAATTCCTTTTTTATTTCCTTTGCAAATCTCTTACACATACCTTCATTTCCTCCAAAGATAATGTCATCAACAAAGACTACAACAATCAGAATTTGATAATCATTGATTTTCAAATAGAGATTGTTTTCAGTAGTACCTTTATTGAACCCTAACTATAGCAAATACTTATCCAATCTGGCATACCAAGCTCTAGGGGCTTGCTTAAGTCCATACAAGGCTTTCTTCAATCTGCATACCTTGTCACCTTAATCTGATGAATTAAATCCTTCTAGTTGTTTAATGTAAACTTCTTCTTCTAATTCTCCATTTAGGAATGCAAACTTCACATCCATCTGATGTACTTTGAAGTCTTTATGTGCAGCAAATACCAAGAGCATTCTTATTGCTTCAATCCTTACCACCAAAGCAAAAATCTCTTCAAAATCTATGCCTTGAACTTGACAATATCCTTTGCATACCAATCTTGCTTTGTTTCTTACCACTTCTCCATTTTCATTCATCTTATTTCTAAAAACCTATATAGTTCCAATCACATTCTTTTCAGCAAGTCTAGGAACCAATTCCCATGTCTGATTCTTCTCAATTTGCATCATCTCTTCTTCCATATCCTTTACCCAATTTTCATCTTTGCATGCTTCACTCACTATTTTTGGTTCAATCTTTGAAAGCGGATAGTAATTCACTTGTTCTTCTGCAGCTCTTTTCCTTGTCAATACTCCTTTGCTTTTATCTCCAATAATTTGATCCTTAGAATGATTGATCTTTACATACCTTGGGCTCTTCAAAACACTTTCTGGAGCTTTTTCTTCATCATCTAGACTGTCCTTTAAATCAATTTTGTCTTCAATCTTTGTAACTGCAAGTTCATCTAATTCATAGCCACTTAAATCTGATATCTTTTCAAAGTCTTCATCAACCTTCACATTAGCACTTCCAATGATCTTCTTTAGTCTCTTGTTGGCATCAAACTTACCTAAGTCTTCATCTGTTCTAATGTAACATTTCCTTCCAAAAATGTTGAAATACTTAACTATGGGAACTCCTCCATGCCATAATTCAAAAGGAGTTTTAGTACCATTACCTTTGATTTAAACTCTATTTTAGATGTAGACTGTAGTATGTATGGCTTCTCTCTAATACACTTCCAGTATGTTTGCTTCCTTCACCATTGACCTAGCAGCTTCTTGAACTGTCATGTTCTTTCTTTCAACAACTCCATTTTGCTGAGGAGTTCTAGGTGCAGGTAACTGTCTCTTTATCCCATGTTCTTCATAGAACATATTAAATTCATTTGATGTAAACTCTCCACCTCTATCATACCTTAAGTACTTAATCCTCAAATCTAACTCATTCTCAGCCATTACTTTAAAAACTTTGAACTTGTCTAGGGCTTCTGATTTATCCTTTAAGAAAGTAACCCAAGTCATTCTAGAATAATCATCAATTAGTAACATAAAGTACCTATCTCCTTGTAGACTTCTTGCTCTTGTAGGACCACACAAATCTATATCCACCAATTCAAGCAATCTAGTAGAGAATTGTTATTTACTTTTGAAATTTGTCCTTGTCTGCTTCCATAGCTGACACTCCTTACAAATAGTATTAGCAGGCTTCACAAGCTTTGGCAAATCTCTCAAATCTTGTATTCAACTTATCTTCACCAAGTTGTCAAAATTGATATGACACATCCTTCTATGCCATAACCAACTCTCATCTGTCTAATCCAACAAACAATATTCATTTGTTCCTCTCAAATGATAAATGTTACCTTTGGTCTTTTTGCTAGTAGCAATTATTGTTCCAGAGCTCTCCATGATCTTGCAACCATTATCTTTGAATCTCAAATCATAACCTTTGTCACACATCTAACCAACACTCAAAAGATTATGCTTCAAACCATTCACATACAAGGCATTATCTGTATTATGTTTTCCATCAAAAGAGATAGATCCTCTTCCATAAATCTTACTAGCTACATCATCTCCAAACCTAACCAGTCCTCCATCATACTTTTCCAAGATTACAAACTTACTTTTATTACCAGTCATGTGGTGTGAGCATCCACTGTCAATAATCCATTCATTCTTATCTTTCTCAATTTGGTAGAAAGACAAAGCACTTTCTTCCACTGGTTTTTCTTCCTTATCACAGCTAGTAGGATTAGTAGACATGGGTTCTTCCTGAATAGCAATAAAGATGCATTCATTTCCAGTAGTATCATCAGACTCATCATCAGTTACACCGTCATCATCAATATCTATGACATAATAACATTTCTTTATTATCCTAGGTTTTCTATCATACTTCTTCTTTTCTTTCTCAATTCTCTCTGAACACCTAGATGCATAATGACCAACCTTTCCACAAGAGAAACATTTGAACAGTAATTTACCTTTGAACTTACTGGAACCTCTTTGCATTTTTTCCACAAAGTTAGATTCAATTTCTTCAAGGTCATCATCTAATTCCACAGCATATTTCTCAGATCTGGAAGTCTTCACTAAAGTACTAGCCTTGAAAGCAGTCTCAGTCTTTGGCAAAGCATCACCAAACTCTCTCATTTCAAAGGTTGTAAGCTTGCTAAGTAATTGATCCTTTGCAACTTTTGTACTTCTATAAGTTCTCCAATTCCAGATACCTTGTGACCATAGGAATTAGGTAGTGATCTCATAATCTTCATGAAAACCTCTTCTTCCTTGATAGTTCCTCCAAGACCCTTGATTCCATTGACAATCTCATCAACTTTCTGCAAGTAGACTGTTATGTTCTCATCTTCACTCATCTTCAGGGCTTCATACCTCATCTTTAGGTTTTGCATTTTGGCACTCTTTACAGTATCATCTTCTTCATATAGACTTTTCAACTTTTCCTAGATTCCATTAGTAGTCTCCAAATCCATAACCTTTATCAACTCAGTGTTCAATGACAAGGCACTTAATAGAGCATCTCTAGCTTTTCCATTTAATTCATACTATTTGATTTCATCTTCATCATTTGGATCATTTTTAGGAACAGTATATTCTTTATTTTCCATTTTCCAAACACTAGAACCAAGAGAAATGAGATGACTTTTCATCCATACCTTCCAAAGAGCATAATATGTTCCATCAAATTGTGGTGTCTCCTTCCTGTGCACCATCTCAGATCTACCTCAAGCTGTTAGACTCTTTACTGAGGAACCCTAGCTCTAATACCAATTGTTGAACAGGGCAAGACAACTGAGAGGGGGGTAAATCAGTTGTCTCCAAAAATTCAAAATCATTAACACATTAACTTCTTAAACACTATTATTGATCTTAACCATGAAAGCATAAAATCAGAAACTAAAAACACACAAACATATTCAACACACAGGACACAAGATTTTTACGTGGAAAACCCTATAAGGGAAAAACCACGATGAGTGTTAACTCACAAGATAATATGTAATATCAATACCAAGAAACAAAGGCTCACTTCTAAAGGGGTCACTGCCCTTAAGGACTTACTATCCAAAATGAATGCTCACTACATACAGGCTCACTGCCAAGAAGAAATGCTCACTACAAAAAGGGGTGGCTCACTGCCAACAAGTTGAACTGAGCTAACGACATCTACACCATGCCAAAGTTCAGTTCTATTGAAGCACAAACACTTCTACTCTGATCTCCTACTTCACTTCACACTTATCTTCGCATCTTCACACTTGGATACATTTTAATGAATTCATTACAAGTATTTATACACTTCGTCAACCTTGGAATGATCATCAAGGTTAGCATTACAATCATCAATTGTTGGAACAATCTCCAAGGTCAACAAACATACATTACATCATAATAGGTCTATTTATAAACATATTTACAAAGAAAAGAAATGGATGTGGACCGCGTTGCACCTTAGCCAGGATTCAAATGCAATCTTTCATGCTACAACACGCTATCATAATCTTCAAAGTGTAATCACATTGAGGCATGTCAACAACCAAGTCAGCTAAAACTAATGTTAACACAAGTATTTTCAAGAACACGCTTTGTACATGATCCAGATTACACCTTGTGGACCAATCCAAATACAGAAGCATGATCTAGGGACATCCACAAGCATGTTATAACCACTAGGAATATCTGCACAACCTCTAACCACTTTATCAATAAGATTCTTCAAACTGAAGCACAAGAACATCACTGTCGGCCACCTTCACAGAAGAAAGATCACTTGCAGACTACCAAATCACAAACCATTTTCATTGAAGACACATAACATCATCACTAACTTAAGTCCAGAACCGCAGATCATAAAACTTAACTATGGAGAAATGCAGAGCACAATACATTCTCTTTGTCACCACTGAATGCACAGAAAAGATTATTTTTACTCTGGTGAATATAACTCACTCAATTCTTCATACGGAAGGCTCAAACTTGGAATATATCATCTACAAACACTCCTTAACTTAACTTCCAATCTACATATAAAGATATTCAACCTAGACAAAATGCAGAGAAAAACACTGTACTCATCTTCTGTAAGTCAAGATATTCTGCAACACACTGCTTCTTACTGGAGGGGCAAATTTTCTCAAAAGAACTTGGAAACTCAATAGTAGGAACACTTTATCATTATCTTCAACACTTACAAAGTAACTAAATCAATATAATTAGACATAAAACAAGAGCATAGTTGACACCAATGACAACACCAAAAGCACATACTTGCAACAGAAGACTCATCATCAAGACTATGCTTAGTTGAATCTGACTCATTAGAAGATCTATAATCTAGTACAAGTGACTCCAATGTCAAATTAGAAGGAGGTGGAGAAGTGATAGGAGTTGAGCTTGAATAGCCCTCCTCAAACTAAACACTCAAGTCTCAATGAACAACTCATGTGTAGTAGGGTGGAGCAACTGATAACCCTTCACACCATCAGGATAGCGTACAAATATGCAAGGCCTTCTCTATGGATCTAAGAACTTATGTTTCTTTGTAGGAATGTGGCCCCATGTAGGAGAACTAAAAACTTGAAAGTGCTTAATTGATGGTTTTTGACACTCCGAGCTTCAAAAGGAGTGACTCCCTTCAATGCTTGGTGAGGAACATAGTTCTGGATATAAAAAGCACAATTAATGGCCTCTATCCAATACTATGGTGTAAAAGATCTGGAGTGAATAATTTAGCTCACCATTTCCTTCAAGGACCTATTCTTCCATTCTATAACACCATTCTATTGGGGAGTGTATGGAACAGAATGCTGGAAATCAATCCCCTCTGAATTGTAAAACCACTCAAAATGATGATTGACATATTCACCACCATTGTTAGTACGTAAAACTTTGATGGATTTCCAAGATTGTTTCTCTACAAAAAATTTCAAGTCCTAAAAGTGATCAAATACCTCAGACTTCTATTTGCGAAAGTACATCCAAGTATCAAGAAAAGTCATCAATGAATCTTAGAACAAATCTAGCTTTACTAAAGGATGGATGAGGAAATGGACCAGCCAAATCACTATGAACTAACTCTAGTATTTGTGAATCTCCCCATGCCTTACCTTTGTCAAATTTTTCCTTAAGATGCTTACCAAGAATGCAACCTTGGCAAACACCACCTTAAAACTAAACTCAAGGCAACCTTGTGACCATGGTCTGCTAGTTGAGCTGTTGCAAGTAGTGAAAGTTAAGATGGACAAACCACTCATGCCATAATTTACTCACACCATCTAAATGAGTGAGAAAAATAGTCGAAGGAGGATCAAGAACAAAGCAAGAAAACAAATATAGTTGTGACTGATGATCTTCTCTCCCAACTACAACTATAGAACCATTGTGCAACTCATGAATCTCTACAGAATCAAGAGTGAACTCAACTCACTTTCTTGAACTTGTGTGAGTGATTTGATATACTAATAGGATATTAGTTGAAATGAGGGCACCCAAAGATCATGGAATGTGTCATCCCCACATCAACATACTGTCTCCCACACAGCTCAACAAGAGTCTCATGACCCATCAAAATAGAAGGCATAGTACATGACCCCAAAGATGCAAGTTCCTCTTTAGATGAAACCATGTAGTGTGAAGTACCCAAATCAAGAACCCAAGTGGATTGTTGTGAAGTAACTACTACAATGGACTTACCCTTCCCTTTCCCCTTGTTGTTATTATATGCCTTGTTAGATCCCTCATTAGTACTCTATTTTACATATTTAGGAACACTGATATTATTCTTTCTGTAACATCCACCATTTTAAACAAAACTAAACATAGAAATTTACCATGAGATAAAATGTACAAGGTGAAAAAGATAGAAAATTTATCTTTCTTTTATTTAACTTAAATCAAGATACAACAATTTACATAATTTATTTTTTGAAATAAACAACATGATTTACTATACAAGGATGACATTTTGTCTTTACAATTACAAATATTTGTAATAGATAATGTTTTACATAGTCTTAATAAACCCAAGTCACAAAGGTATACTATATCTGGAAATCTGACATCTTTATCGCAAGCCTTGGCATGTCTTCTACTTGAGAGAGAGAGAGAGAGAGAGCATCTTCCCAGTGCTTTTCCTCCAACCACAAACTAGCAGTCTCCCACACATCTTCCTTTTGGAAGTTGCCCTACCCTTCACAAAGAGAATATACCAAAGATGACCAATATTAATTTACGATCTGAGTACCAGTGTTGTATCATGCATAACGCTATCGATCATACAACCTTAGATACCATCTAGCTAAGTATGATCAATCCAATATGTTATGCAATCCAGATATGATGACCTGACAATGCACGCAGAAAATGTAGGCATTACTTTGGCCAAAGATTCAATATGAATAGATGTTCTCACTGAATGTAGTTGTAATGTTCACCCACCCCAACTCGACTTGGATACTATCATATTCCTATAGTTTGACTTGGTCAACTATGTTTTACCATATAGTATTGACAACTTCTATATTTTAGTCTTCCTGACTTAGACAAGTTTATGAACATTGTCAATGTTCTATAGACCTTATGTATTGTCTTTTCAAATGTGGATTCTCATTGCATCCTTACAATACCTGAGATCCAAAACTTATCGACACCCTAGGACATAAGTCGATTTATAACGACTAAGAACCTTACCAAGGTTAAGCATTGTTGATTAGGTAAATATTTCTTATCCAAATAGTAAGAATAAATAATCAATGTTAAGGTACTTGCCCCTTCAATTGTGATCTCTATAATGTTCACAACTATTTTAGTATAAAAATACCCTAATGGTTAAGTTTAGGTTTTGTCCTCCCTATCCTCATAGTAACAATATATATGTTCTTATTATAATAACTTAATAAACCCAAGGATTATCCTCTTGGTCCTATCATGACTATGAGGTCATTTCTTAATATCTCCACTTTTGACTAAGTAGAAAATTGTTTTCCAATGTTATGTCTACTAAAATCAAGCAATCCTTTATAACAAGGTTTTTTTTCCCCCTACAATGAAACCTTATTTATATCAAACCATTTGGTTCCATATAAGTCTAGAATAATGACTTAGGATTGATTTGATAACTAGTATTGTACAAAATTAGTTTAGGTTATTGACAACCTAGGTAATTGACTAAGTTCAAGTTGATTCCAAGAATGTGAATAGACTAATCAAATTGCTATTATCATAAATAACCAATATTGCTCTTTTAAATAGATACATATATATTTATAAAACCCATGTTATCATTGGAACAAAGATTGCCTATTCTTTTGAGTATCAAAAAGGTTAAATAATGAGCTACTTGATTTGACAATATTTAATCATCGTACGCTTACCCGAACTTCAAAATGCTAAATCATATAACAAACAATAATAATCTCATGGTTTAAAAAAAGAACATATGAGAGAATTAACAACTTACCCTATGTTTTACTAAAAACTGAGAAATCTAATTGCACTGCTTCACAATGATATACCATACGGGCATGAGTGCATGGAACATGTCAAACTTTTGTTGACACAACTTTCACAAGATACAGACTATATTATTAATACATGTCTGCATAGATATATAAGTAACAAGTTTGTTGACTCAAAAGACATAGATTTTGACTCAGAATTTTTCATAAAAATGAAAGAGATTTTGACTCCAATATCATTCTAAGACATGCATAAGACTGCCAGCATAACATATAATAATTATGATATGACAAAGAGAAAGAACTTGATATCGTACTACGGTAGTCCAAGACTATCCTCGGAAGATTTATTTCTTTCACTGCTACTTGCAATGAGTTCCCTCTGCAACAGCTTATTTCCTTTCACATAATTGACCTTAGTCTTTGATTAAAGCCTCTAGAATGACTATGTATTATGACAGTTTTGTAATATGAGCTAAGTGATTATTTCTTTGACTTTGCTGACAGCAAAAACTCTCCTCACTATCTTCACAGAATTTTTTTTTCTCTATCTCTTCTGATTATACTTTTCCTATTCTGGTGTCATTCCTTCCTGTGTCCACTCAACAAGGATGGATCTCCTTTTATACACTTCATACGACTCCCTTATGAGTCATCCACCTTTACTCCACGACTAACAGTCATAAAAGACCCACTACGTTGCAGTTGGAAACAAACTCCCTCTAAATTGTTCCAGCTCTACATGCGCTATGTCTAAGAGGACTGATCATCCATCATGGAGAAAGGTTATGTGGTATTCAACACCATTAAAATTAATAATTGGTCGACACCCTATGAAACCATGAACTAAGATAATTAAGTCATCTCCAGTGCTATAAAGACCACAGCATTTGGTTGATACTCTCTCCACAAATTAAGCCTATGCTCTATGCTCGCGCATGCTAACATGAGGGTATACGTGGTATAACATACCACTCTCCTCTTAAAGTTTGACACTCTAATGAATTTTTACTCTTGATACCATGAAGCTATCACTTGGGTAATCACTACTCAATGTTGTTAAAAAAACTCCTCTATTTGTGCCCACCTTGATCACTTATCTAAAGGTTTAAAAGGCTATGTCCACATTGTGGACTTCTCCAATAGATAGGCATGAACGGTTAAAAGGAAAATGAGGTAGTAATTTCCTCATAAATGTTTAAAGATTCCTTCTTTGATATATCTCAAGAAAAGGATAGATAGATATGATAAAAGAAAAGGTGGTGAATATTAATTCGTCGACCATCTCAAATCATCTCTAAAGTTTTCCATGAAATAATGATCAAAGTATAATGAGAATAATATTAATAGCATTAATAAAGATGTTTTTATGTAAACTTACATATATAACATGCTTGGGTTGAGCTAGTCTCTCCTCCACATATTCATACCAAATCACGTCAATTAAGCTTGTCATAAACATCATGCAGTGTTTAAACTATTAACGAGACAACAATTAAACCATCTACGTTTTGACGATGAAAAAAAAAACTAATTATGACATGATTGATGAAAGGTCGCGTTAGTCACAGATGACTAATGTCCTTTCTTGACAATGTCATTTTTCACAAAATGACAAGGTTGACACATAACTAATTCAAAAGGAATCTAAAATACATCAATAGCTTGTTGAGTCGATCCAAGAATTAACCAATAAAACATGACTTACCTCTATTGACTTAGAGTTCATAAATTGTTAAACACTATACTCAGTTGGCTAATATTTGTTTATAACCCAAGGTCTATTCTCCTCTCCTCAGAAGATACTCTCTCTTTCTTTCTCAGGGAGTCATCAAAAACATGTTTTTCTGCATATAACTTGCAATCACCAAATTATGATCAGTGCATCATTAGTCCATTCATAAACCTTATGAATAATAAACCAAATTCTCATAATATAAATTATTTAATCAATACAACATATACATTGCACTTAATCACATAACTGATATTCAATAAAATCAATATTTTCCAATGACATTTAATCCAATGTCAAAATATTTATCCAATAGATTTACTTCTGTCCATGTAAAAGTAAAAAGTAAAAACAAGCCAAAATTAGGTATGTAACACTTCTCAATCTAATGTGAGTCAAGTGATTAATTTTTTTCTTCAAACATTTATGTTCATCATGACCAGGTCTTTTACAATAGGTACATTTGACCTTCTCTTTCTTAGGCTTGTCGTCATTAGAAGATTGGGTCTCATTAGATGTTTTTGGGGAAGCTTGCTTATGATCCTTCTTCTCCTTGCTATTGTTTTGTTTCTTATCCTTATTTTTGATGTACTTTGTCCTTTCTATTCTTGTGTTCCTTGGTTGGCAGCCAGGGCATGTGACTTAGAGGATTTTAGAGTGCCCATCTAGATTAACTTATCCTTCTCTCATGTGAGAGAGATAGCAAAGTCATCCAAAGATGGCATGGATAATTGAGTACCAAGTGCACCCTTAGTAGCATAGAAAGTAGAAACAAATATAGAATATTCTAAATTTAGCTTAGAGATAATACTAAGAATCAGTTGTTCATCTTTCTTTTCAATTCCACATTGTTTTAACTACAACCTTAGTGATTTCAATTTTGTGAAAAAATCTTGTATTATGTTGAAGTTGTCTGGACTTAAACTAATTAGTTCATTTTCCAATATATGACCCCTTATTGAATATTGTGTACCAAATGGTATTTCTAGCTTTATCAAAATTTCATTTGGAGAAGTCAAAGAATCATTATGAAAGAGCAAATTAGGAGAAATAGAAAAACACAATGTTCCATAGGCCTCATCACATTTGTTAAACTAGTTTGGCTTATCTTCATTCTTAGTACGTTCAATTTCTAGTCCCATTATTATCCTATGAAAACCAACTTTCCTTATGTAGATTTTCATGCATGGTTTGAACTCAAAGTAGTTGTAAGGAGTTAAAATGGGTATTTTTGTTCGATCCATGATCTAGAGAATACAGAAATGAAGTGTTGAAAAGAAAAGAACTCAAGTACACCTCCCCTTTTCACTAGTTTTTGAAATGAGCCCCCCAGAATGTTACATCCCACCCTAAACCTTTTAAACTTCTTGTGTTTTTACTTTAGTAAATTGTGTAAAGAAACTCATGTTTGGAATTAGGATATACTTTGATGATTGTGGTTGGAAAGTCATAATATGCTTTGATGAAATTATGCAAGTTTTACCTTGATAAGATTATATAATATCTTTAAACTTCTAAATTGGATTATAGATCCTTATGTTGGAGTACAATACCATTGAGAGGGGGGGTGAATCAATGGTATAGTAATTTTAACAACACCTTAAGAACTTGAAAAATCACAACAACTTTGGCATGGAAGACTAATGTCAAGAATGTATCAACAATATTATGAAACCAATAGGAACATCAAACTTAGGAGTAAAGATGTTTGCATATTAGACACTCAATCATGTAACTTGTATAATTTTGATTGACCATAATGAGAATAAATAGAGGATATCATTTCAACCAAAATATATGATAAATATGCATTCATGCAAATCAAATTGACTTAGAATAACTATAAAACTGAATGACACATAATGATTGAAAGAACATGAGGATAAGAGACATCAGTGATAGCAACAACCCATAATATAAATATTGTCCTAAGTGGAAACCCTCTGGGGTAGAAAACCACTCGAAAAATGCTTCACTGACTTATCACAAAGAATCTCACTGATTACAGGCCTCACTGGCTTACAACATTGCCTCACTGGCATATAACATTGAGAAGTACCAACTTGAAGGAGCACCAACCCCTAACATAGCCTTGCAGGAGCACCCACTCTCTACATACAGAAAGATAAATACAAATATAGAGGGACACTCTGTTTCACTAAACCTCACTATCTTTGTTATAATATCAACAATAATATTCTCTCTCACACACCTTTCTTCATATCAACACCAGATATATATTTACAAATCAACTCTCTTTCTCTCATCATACAGTTTTCAAAAATAATTGTACAATAAAAGGGTTTTCAAGAAGTTCCCAACTGTCAAAGTAGTTAAGGTCGAATGACCATATATTTTTTAGTTTTCAACCATAACAGAAAGTCCAAGGGTAAGATATGTCAAAACCCTAACCAGGTTCGAAACCCCATATACATTTCATATCATCAAATACAAATATTTCTAGCTGTGTATACAATGTACAATTACAACTACTTAACTGAAAAAATATCAATTCTTATTTAAAACCTCAAAATCTTAACAAAACATATTTCCTTTGAATCATTCATGGCAGACTGTAACTATCACCAAAATAAAAAAACTTTATGCAAAGACCACACAATCATAATGGTCGCTATCAAAGATAAAAACTGAATGAGGAAAAATTATAACAATGTCACCTGCTACCAAAAGTCAAATTGTCACAGTCACAAAAGCTTGTGTTCATTCCAAAAACTTCCATGAATTCACCATCATATTTCTTCATCATTTCCACATAAGGTAATGAAACCCTAGGTATAAGCTTCATATTTCAATCTTAAAATTTTGTAACATGAAAACTAAAAATGCTTTTTGCCTAAGCTTATCTCATTGCAACTAGAGCCACCGGTAACCCTAATAAGACTGGTGGCCCTCAATAAAACAAAACCTTCATTTTATCACATCAAATATCCATTGACCTGTTTGACAGGTATACATTAAGTGTATGCTGCTGAAAAATTATTGTTTATACATATGCAACTAAAGTGGTACCTGCTAGGGAGTTGATACCATGGTCAAGACTTTAGACCATCAACACAATACCTTGCATGTAGTTGCCCTTAACCCACATGAAACCAAACACTTGTGCCAAGAGAAAAATAGATCATAACATCACCTACCAAAGTGATATCAAACTGAATATGATCAAAATGCCAACCCATGGCATATGATAAAAATGCCACTGTTATCATAAAGTCATAGTGCCCATTTAGCATAATGTCATAGAGTCCACATGGTCAATGCCTGAAACATCATCCAACAACTAAAGTGATATGAAGTAACTGAAGTGATATGCATACTATAAAGATCAACCATCATCATGAAAATTCTCTTGTATGTCATGGTTAGGAAATCATAAAGAGACCACAAAGAGCAAGAGTAGTTAATAGCAGCTATCATGTATGCATCATAAAGACATTAATATCAAATGTAACTATGCCACTCTCATTGTCATATGTGCCATGTATGCCAAATATGTAAACATGCTATGAGTATGCCAACATCAAACATATCATTTAACATATCAGCCAACTATGAATAGCATATCAAATAAACCAAGAAGGTTAACCAGGGTCCCAAGGTAATCACCAAGGTAAACAATATAACCAAAGCAATGTAACCAAAACCAACATAAGTAGTGTGAACCAAAACCAACATGAGCAATGTGGATCAATATGAGCATGAGCAATATCATCAAAGTGAATCAACATGAGCATGAGCAATATCATCAATGTGTATCAACCAGTACCATTAGTGGATTTTGTCATCAGGGACAAACAACTAAGAGAAGCCCAACAAAACTCCCCCTTTGTCCATGATGGCAAAAACACTACTTTCTCCCCCCCTTTTTAACATCAAGGCAAAGGAAAGAAATAAATGCTAAGCTTGCAAAAGATAGAGATCATACCAATGTTGTCTAGATAAGGAGAGCAATTAGCACGACTGAAACAAAAAGAGAATATCAGCATCATAATGAATGAATAGCAACATGATAAGAAGAGAGAGCATGTAGCAAAGATAGACAACAACTAAGGAGGTAGTCACAAATAATGTTGATCATTAATCAGAAACCATCTCAACTGGCATAAGATATTGAAAACCATCAGGGATTAGAAATATGCAAGAAACTCCCTCTTTCCGAGATGCACTAATGTGTATGATGATTCATAACTTAACTCACTATCATATGACTCATTGCCTTAAATCGTGAAGAGTATTGTCTATTACATCTCTTTGTCAATTGGAAACCATACTTATTGTCAAACCACATGCAAAACACTATGCATAAGTAGACTAATTCGCTGTACCATATCTGTCACTATACTGTGAACAATACTAAACACTAAAATGAATTTTGTACATCAGTGTCAGAGGAGACTGTAGAGATATCAGCATACTAAAAGAGAGTCAATGTAGATATGAAGAGAAATCTCACTACACATGGAATACTTGCATGGCTTATATGAAATATAAGCCCATATACACTTGCCTCTTGAACATAAAGGAAAAATACAACTATCATAAAGAATACCAATGAAAGACATTACATGCAACTTGAGACTCAAGGGAACCAGATATGCCTTAGACCACACTATAACAAAACACTTGACCAAATTATAACAAGAAAAACATGAAGGTTTGGTAAGACAACATGAAGCTTTGGATGCATGAAGAGAAGGTTTGATATGAGAACATGAAGGCACCTCTTCTTTCATCTACCAAACTACTTCACCTTACCACTGTGTTCATCAAACAAACCTTTAACCATTGTAAGAAAATATACCCTGTCACTGTCAAAACACTTACATACCCCTGTTACTGCTTCAAAAAGAAAAACTACCTTGTACTGCCATCACTATGCAGTCAACACTCATAAAAACAAAATCAATATGAACCATGAGGAAAAACAAAGACACTATTATTTCATTGTAGCTCGTAGTCATCATTCTGTATATTTCACTATGCAAAAAATAGAGAACACTGATATTGCATCTCATCACTGTATGATCAAACCACTGAAGGCATCACTGTTGAAGGCACTAAGATCACTAAATGTGAATCATATGTAATAGCATCAAGGATCATTGACCTAGCATATAACCAGGGAGATAAGTGACATAACAAAACCATCCTTGTTTTGAGGCTTCCAATATAGAGAAAATGCTGACAAAAATTATATGGTCTGAAATCTTGCATGACCATGAAAGACTAGTTTCAACTATTCTCTACAAGCAATTCCATTTTCCCTTACATGTACACTGTTCAAATTTGTATTGATGTCCTTGTATGTGTTTTCCATATTGTCAAACTTATTGAATTTATCATCCTTTGATGATAGTCCTACTTACACCTCTTCAAACTATTCCCATCCATCAGTATTGACAACATCAAACTCATTTTCATGCTAGAGTAGTAGCAACCAAAGGCATTGTTTTAAAAGACAAAAAACAAGATAAATTCATTGTTGAAAATATTGTCCTTATCATGAGTGAAACACTATCACTGTTACATCACTGTCTAGGATGCATATAACACTGTATCATGTCATTGATTGCATACTAAGCCAAAATCAACATGTAACTTTATTGCCTTTCATATCAACATTGGACACATCAAACCAAGAGATGAGTTCTCAACATATGTATAATCATGTCATCACACTTCACTGATATGCTTGATTGCACACAAAATATCAACAACTCTGACAAGCAAATATCCTGACATATCTCCTAATCTAACAAGAGAACATCAACCAACACCACACTGTTCATTTTTAATCTCAAAGACAAACATTTACAAACAATTAGCAGGAAATAGACTACCATCTTTTAACATCAATGAAGAAATGGAGTCTTGTACTATCACAAACACTGCTCAAAACTTTTCACAAACACTGTCAAGTACCACTGTCCAAACTAGGAAGCATGCATTATTTTAAGTTCTAAACTACTGCTTGATTTATCTTTGTAACAATATCAAGACAACTGTAATATCATAGGACGCTTAACATACTATTTCAACTAAGAAAATAGTCCACTACACTGTCAGACACATCCTTTTCACATCATTGCCAAGGAAAATACCTGGCTTCCAATCCTATGTAGAACCAAAAACATTGACAACATAGTCTATGGTACTATCTAATGTCAGGACTTACACTCTTTTGCAAATCAAACCAAACCAATTTCCTTGTCTTCTCTAGGGGCCGAATGGTAAAACACTAACCTACTTCCCCTTACCTCATGGTGATCTTTCAGGCACCTTGTGACGTCTCTTGTGCAACATGCACAATATTAGGGTTTTGTTTTCTTCTCCAAACCTTTAAGGGCTCTTTCCTTTGCTTAATTAGGTAATCTATCTTCTTATTGTTTTTAGATGATTTCTTCAATTTACTTCTGCAATGTTGTGCCTTATGTCCAAACTTATGGCATATATAGCATATCATATTGTTAGGGAAATAATGATATTTGTTCCTTGAATTTCTATAATCATATATTCCATGCATCCAACAGTCTTTTTTCAAGTGCCCAACATTATTACAGTTATAGCAAACAACATTGTAGTTTTGATTTGACAAACTATATTAACTACAATTTCTAGCTCTATGACCATACTTATGATAGACATAGCAATAACCATGAAATTGAGAATAGTTAAACCTGACCGAATGATATTGCCTAGTAGATGAAGGCCTTGAATGCCTATTTATACTACTTCTATCAGCAACTTTATCTTTTTCTTCCTTCTTGACTTCATCAGAAATAGCAGAATGATAATTTAGATCTATCTTCTGTCTAGGAGTCTGCCTAACCTTGAAAATCTTCCTATCTGTTGTTGCAAAAACTATTTCCCTTTTAACTTCATCTTTAACACCAGAGCTTTCCCCTTTTTCATATCCTAAGACAAAATGATCCTTGTAGTTTTTCTGACTACTCAATATTTCATTCAAACATTCAGTGCTCTTGTCAAATTTAATAATCTTGTGAAGTTTAGAAGAAGACTTTTCCAAATCCTTTCTTAAAGAGACTATTTCTGCCTCTAACTTCAGACATTCTATTCTTTTTACTTCAAAATCAGATTTAGTCATATCTATTATTGTTTTGACTTCCTCTATTTCAGTCTTGAGGCTAATAGTTAGCTTATTTGAATCTTCAACTTGACCTCTTAAATCTACAATCAAGTTTCTTTCCTCTTCAAGTTCTAAAGAGACTTGTGCAAGATCAGAAAGTACCTTTTTCTTGGAGTCTCCTTCTTGTTGAAGCTAGTTTTTTAAACTCCTGTTTTCTTTACTAAGTTGATTGATTGTATCTAGGGCATATAGAAGTTCTCCTTCAACATCAACTTCACAATCATCTTCCTCAAACTCCTGTCCATCTTCATCCTTAGAGAAATCTTCTTCTGCATCATCAAATTCAACTACAAAACCAAGTTCTTGTCTACTAATATTCACATTGTCAAGACTCTTAACTTCAGAACTAATCTCTTTATGACATTTTGTATCTACATTCATGGTAGACTCATGCAACAATTCATTGCAGAACTTAACTCAAGCTTTCTTTTCAACTTTTTTATCAGCAGTCTTCTTTTCTCTATTTGAGGCCTTAATTCTTCTACCCTTTCCCATGATACTCTGCTATCAAGACCTACCCAAGTCAATTAGACTTTAAATAGGGAACCTATGCTCTGATACCACTTGTTGGAGTACAATACCACTGAGAGGGGGGGTGAATTAGTGGTATACTAATTTTAACAACACCTTAAGAACTTGAAAAATCACAACTTTGGCATGGCAGACTAATGTCAAGAATGCATAAAAAATATTATGAAACCAACAGGAATATCAAACTTAGGAGTAAAGATGTTTGCATATTAGACACTCAATCATGTAACTTGTATAATTTTGATTGACCATAATGAGAAGGAATAGAGGACATCATTTAAAACCAAATATATGATACATATGCGTTCATATAGATCAGATTGACTTAGAATAACTATAAATTTGAATGACACATAATGAGTGAAAGAACATGAGGATAAGACACATCAGTGATAGCAACAACCCATAACACAAATATTGTCTTGAGTTGAAACCCTCTGGGGCAGGAAACCACTCAAAAAAAGCTTCACTGGCTTATAAAAAAGAATCTCACTGATTACATGCCTCACTGGCTTACAACATTGCCTCACTAGCATATAACATTGCCTCACTAGCATATAACATTTAGAAGCATCAACTTCAAGGAGCACCAACCCCTAACACAGCATTGCAGGAGCACCCACTCTCTGCATACAGAAAGTTAAATACAAATATAGAGGGACACTCTATTTCATTGAACCTCACTATCTCTATTATAATATCAACAATAATATTCTCTCACACACACCTTTCTTCATATCAACACCAGATATATATTTACAAATCAACTCTCTTTCTCTCATCATACAGTTTTCAAAAATAATTGTGCCAATAAAACAGTTTTCAAGAAGTTCCCAACTGTCAAAGTAGTTAAGGTCAAATGACCATATATTTTTTAGTTTTCAACCATAATAGAAAGTCCAAGGGTAAGATATGTCAAAACCCTAACCTGGGTTGAAACCCCATATATATTTCATATCATCAAATGCAAACATTTATGGCCGTGTATACAATGTACAGTTACAACTACTTAATTGAAAAAATATCAATGCTTATTTGAAACCTCAAAACCTTAACAAAACATATTTCCTTTGAATCATTCATGGCAAACTATAACTGTCACCGAAATAAAAAAAACTTTATGCAAAGACTACATAATCATAACGGTCATTGTCAAAGATAAAAACTGAACAAGGAAAAATCATAACAATGTCACCTACTACCAAAAGTCAAACTGTCGCAGCCACAAAATCTTGTGTTCATTCTAGAAACTTCCATGAATTTGCCATCATGTTTCTTCATCATTTATGCATAAGGTAATGAAACCCTAGGTATAAAGCTTCATATTCAAAGCTGAAAACTTTGTAACATGAAAACTAAAAATACTTTTTGCCCGATCTTATCTCATTGCAACTGGAGCCACTAGTAACCCTAATAAGACCGGTGGCCCTCAATAAAACAAAACCTTCATTTTATCACATCAAACATCCATTGACCCATTTGATAGGTAAACATTAAGTGTATGCCACTGAAAATTTATTGTTTATACATATGCAACTAAAGTGGTGCCTGCTAGGGAGTTGATACCATGGTCAAGACTTTAGACCATCAACACAAAACCTTGCATGTAGTTGCCCTTAACTCACATGAAACCAAACACTTGTGCCAAGAGAAAAATAGATCATAACATCACCTACCAAAGTGATATCAAACTAAATATGATCAAAATGCCAACCCATGGCATATGATAAAAATGTCACTGTTATCATAAAGTCATAGTGCCCATTTAGCATAATGTCATAGAGCCCAAATGGTCAATGCCTGAAACATCATTTGACAACTGAAGTGATGTGAAGCAACTGAATTGATATGCATACTATAAAGATCAACCGTCATCATGAAAATTCTCTTGTATGTCATGGTTAGGAAATCATAAAGAGACCACAAAGAGCAAGAGCGGTTAACAACAATTATCATGTATGCATCATAAAGACATTAATATGAAATGTAACTGTGCCACTCTCATTGTCATATGTGCCATGTATGCCAAATATGTAAACATGCTATGAGTATGCCAACATCAAATATGTCAATTGACATATCAACCAACTATGAATAGCATATAAAATAAAGCAAGAAGGTTAACCAGGGTACCAAGGTAATCACCAAGGTAAACAATATAACCAAAGCAATGTAACCAACACCAACATGAGTAGTGTGAACCAAAACCAACATGAGAAATGTGGATCAACATGAGCATGAGCAATATCATCAAGGTGAATCAACATCAGCATGAGCAATATCATCAAATTGTATCAACCAGTACCAATAGTGGATTTTTTCATCAGGGACCAAATAACTTGGAGAAGCCCAACACCTTGATGTCATGAATTTGATACACTATGATATGATTGAGAAGATACTACTTTGAATTACAAATGCAAATGATATGATGTAATGAATACATTGGATTATTTATCAAACTACTTATCTTGTTTTTTGCTTGAGTAATTGAGACAAGACAAATCAAGCACCCTGAAGAGCACAAGAGGGAAGGTATCATCTGGTAAAGAGGATTTGTTGAGAAGACATCAATGTTATCATCTAAGCTAGGGTCAGTGTGAGAACTGGGAAGCCCAATAAGTCTAGGTCATGTTTTACTTTTCTCCATTTGAGGTAAGCTCTTGCATCAATTGATTATTTTCTGCATTTTAGAAAAATATGGTTTTGAGGTCACAAATCTTTTTACACTACTCTCTTAGGAAAACCTCCAGTGAATGTAACCACATTTAATTTTCTCTTACATTTATCAAATCGATAGAATAGTTTTAGCCACATCACCTAATACTACCTTGGTCTATGAATAACATTATGCATAGGTGATCATACCACCAGTCTTATAAGTCGGTTATGTTTTATAACTTAGCAATCTTATTTTATCATTTGTACTTATAAAGATAATAGGCTTGTATTTATCCATCAATCAAGATTAAATATAGACAAAGATTGACCTAATGTCAAAAGATGTAAAGACTTATTTTCGAATCACGATCATCCAATTTCAATTTGAAAGTGTTATTCCTTAGTTCTCAAATGTCATTAGATACCTCATGATGCATCTAGTAGGTTATTATAAAGTCTTAGTAACCTAGCTATGTTGTTATCTCCACACTTACACAAAAATGACGTAAAAAGCATATCATAATAGTATATAAACAAATACTATTGAATAGTCTTTTGGGGAACAAAGGAATAATAATTCCCTAATGACCTTGAGGTTTGCCATCCATATTAAAAAACTTCATATCATCCTTTTATGAACCATCAAGTTATGCAAAGCTCAACGTGTTTGAAGGTGATCATATATGCATAAGCTACTTTAACTTTCAATCATCCATTGGCAACTTTGTTGAACTATTAAAAAAGATGGCCATAATGGCATGCACCCACCACTAAAATATCTCAAGAAGCAAACAATAGTTGAGGAAGATAGGTGAAGAGGATTGACACCTAGACCTAATGTTGAAAGTGATGATGAAGAAGACTTTCAATCTGTTGAACAAATTGGTGAAACCCTAGGAGGTGATGAAAAAGAAGAATCAAATCAATTCAAGATGTTACGAGCTATTTCAAATATTGGAAAGAGACCTAGAGTTGATGTACCGAACTATACTGGTAATTTGAACCCTGAAGAATTGATTGACTGGATAAATGACATAGAAGAATACTTTGAGTATGAAGAAGTTGAAGATCTAAAGACGGTGAAATTTGCAAAGACAAAGTTGAAAGGACATGCTGCTATATGGTGGATAGAAGTTCAGTTGGATAGAAATAGAAGAGGAAAAGAAAATATTATAAAGTTGGATAGGATGGTGACAAAATTGAAGAATCAATTTATACCTGCTGACTATGAGTTAGAACTATTGAAAAGATTGCAGAACCTAAGACAAAAGGAGAAATCTATGAAGGAGTATATTGAACAATTTCATAAGATGATTATAAGGATAGGACATAGTGAAGCAAGCAAAGAGAAAGTCACTAGATACATCAATGGACTAAGATTGAACATTCAAGAAGGACTAAGTTTGGTAAGAATGACATCTTTGGAAGAAGCATATCAATTTGCCCTGAAAGTTGAAGAGAAGCTAAATAAGAAGCATGATCAGAGACAGAGAGGAAGAGGAGGTAAATTTTAGAGCAGAAGAACATTTTCTAGAGGAGATAGATCACATCTGGAGCAGAAAAAGTTTGACAACACATTCAAGAAGGAGGATAGAGATAATCTTGCTTTCCAGAGAGATGACAAAAATTTTTACTAGAGACGAAACCCAAATGCATACCAAAATGAAGGATATAGATGAGAAGGAAGAGGATTTGATAAGAGAACATTGAGAGGCACCTGTTTCAAGTGTGGAGGTGAAGGACATAGAGCATTTGAGTGTAATCAAGGGAGTACAAGCAAGAGAACATAGAATAGTGGAAGAGCAGCTTATGTTGAAGAAGAACGTGTTGGATCACCCAATTCAGTTGGTAAACCAAAGAAAGGAGAATCATTGGTGATGAGGAGAGCACTATTTCAAGTAGAAACAAATGAGGAACCACTGTAAAGAAAGAGTTTGTTCAAACCAGATGCAAATTAGGAGGTAAGTATTGTAAAGTTGTAATTAATAGTGGTAGTTTTGATAACCTAGTTTTAGAGGAGATGGTGACTAAGATGAAGTTGGAAAGATTGAAACACCCTAAGCCCTATCAGATAACATGGATTTAGGATAATCATAAGGTACTAGTGAGTGAACAGTGTTTGGTGAAATTTCATATTAGATCTTATCATGATGAAGTCTTGTGGGATATTATGCCTATGGATGTATGTCATATTTTGTTGGGTAGACCTTGGTAGTGTGATAGAAAATCTATACATGATGGGAAAAAGAATACATACACTATAACATCAAATGGGAAGAGAAGTACCTTGATTCCTTTAGAGGATGATCCTAAGGGTGAAGTATGTGGGAATGCTAGAATCTATTTGGTAGATGGAAGAAAATTTCTGGATGGTTTGAGACATGAGAATATGTGTTATGCTTTGATTCCTAAGAAGCCTGAAACCTTGAAGAACGAGAATGAAGAATCCCAACCGGAAGAGATAAAAGAGTTGCTGACAGAGTATGAAGACATCATATCAGATAATGTACTTGAAGGATTGCTACCAATCAGGAGTATCAGTCGGCACATAGAATGACACTGGCAAAGAATAAAGAACTGAATAGATAGATACAAGAATTGTTGAGGAATGGTTTGATCAGAGAAAGTTTGAGTCCTTGTGCAGTACCTACAGTGTTAGCACCTAAGAAGGATGGAGAATGGAAAATATGTATGGACTCTAGAGCAATAAACAAGATCACAGTTAAGTATAGATTGCCTTTACCTAGGATGGATGATATCATGGATTGTTTGAGTGGAGCAAGATATTTCACAAAGATAGATTTGAAGAGTGGATACCATCAGATCAGAATCAGAGAAGGAGATGAATGGAAGACTGCTTTTAAAACAAATGAAGGATTGTATGAGTGGTTAGTGATGCCTTTTGGATTGACAAATGCACCGAGCACTTTCATGAGATTGATGAATGAAGTCTTGAAGAAATTCTTCGGTAAGTTTGTGATTGTATACTTGGATGATATTTTGATTTTTAGTAAGACAAAAGAAGAACATTTGTGGCACCTTAGACAAGTTTTACAAAGGTTGAGAGAGGAGAAACTACTGATAAACATCAAGAAGTGTAGTTTCATGAAGGAAGAATTGGTATATTTGGGATTTGTAATTTTTGCAAAAGGATTGAAGATGGACCCTGAGAAGGTGAGAGAACTTGTTGAATGGTCTACACTGGAGAGCATTGGAGAGGTTAGATCATTTCATGGATTGGCTAGTTCTACTGGAAGTTCATCAGATATTTTAGTTTAGTTTGTAACTCTATGACAGAGACAATGAGAGGTGATAGAAAAGATTTCAAGTGGACATTTGGAGCAGATAAAAGCTTTGAGATGTTAAAGTAGAAGGTGACAGAGCAACCTATTTTAGCATTACCAGATTTCAATAAGGTATTTCAAGTGGATTGTGATCCAAGTGGGAGTACAATTGAAGTAGTATTAAGTCAAGAAGGTAAACCAGTAACATATTTCAATGAGAAGTTGAATGATACGAGGAGAAGATATTCAGTTTATGATCAAGAGTTCTATGCTATAATTCAAGCCCTAAAGAAGTGAAGACATTACTTGTTTCCTAAGGAATTTGTGTTGTCTATAGATTATCAAGCTTTACGGTATTTGAATAGTAAAGGTAAGTTGAATTAGAGACACATGACATGGGTCGAGTTCATGCAGAGTTGTACTTTTGTGTTGAAGCATAGGAGTGGAAAATCAAACAAAGTTGAAGATGCATTGAGTAGGAGAAGAAACTTGTTGACAAAGATGACAGTTGAAGTGTTGGGATTTGATGAATTGAAGAACATGTATGAGGAAGACAACGATTTTGCATAACCTTTGAAAGCATGTAAGAAACCTATTGTGACAGATAGGAGTATGTGGTTAGATTATTTCATTCAGGAAGCTATGTTGTTCAAAGGAAATCAGTTATGCATACCTAGGAGTTCAATGAGAGACAATTTGATCAAGGAGAAGCATAGTGGTGGATTGGCCAGATATTTTGACATTGACAAGACAATGGCTTTGGTGAGTGAAAACTATTTTTGGCCTTAGATACATAAGGATGTTAGGAAATTTGGGCAGAGTTGTAGAGTTTGTCAAGTTGCAAAAGGGAGTAGTCAGAATACTAGATTGTACAAGCCTTTGATAGTACCAGAGAGACCTTGGGAAGACATAAGCATGGATTTTGTAATGGGATTGCCTAAGACATAGAGAGGACATGATTCAATATTTGTAGTGGTGGACAGATTTTCAAAGATGGCTCACTTCATACTGTGTAAGAAGACAACTAATGCAGTGTATGTAGCAGACCTATTTTTCAAGGAGATTGTGAGATTGCATGGATTACCTAATAGCATAGTTTCAGATAGAGACACAAAGTTTGTTGGATACTTCTAGAAGACACTTTGGAAGAAGATGAAAATAGATTTCAAGTTTAGCTCAGCATTTCACCCATAGACTGATGAGTAGATAGAGGTAGTGAATAGGAGTTTGGGAAACTTGTTGAGATGTTTGGTTGGAGAGAAGGTAGGAAGTTGGGATTTCATTCTTTCACAAGCAGAGTTTGCATATAATAATTCAGTGAACAGGAGTACCTAAAGAACACCTTTTGAGATTGTTACCAGAGTAAACCTAGATGAGTTACATAATTGAGAGACATGGGTACAAAAGAAAAGAGAAGTGCAGAAGAAAAAGAATTTGTAGATCACATGAAGACAGTGCATAATCAGGTGAAGAGGCACTTAGAAGATATGAACAAAAAATATAAGGAGAAAGTAGGTGAGAAGAGAAGACAACGAATTTATAGTAGGAGATGAAGTGATAGTATACTTGAAAAAAGAAAGATTTCCAGTTCGGACATATAACAAGTTGAAGATGAAGAAGTTTGGACCTTGTAGGATACTTAGAAAAATTGATTCAGGAAATGCATATGAAGTGGAGCTACCGAAGACATTGAGTATATCACCTATTTTCAACATTGCAAACCTATATTAGTATCATGAAGCAGAGTTCAATGATAGCCATGAAGAAGACTTGAAAAGGTAGTTACCACAACAAGTAGTGGAGTAGATTGAGGGCATTTTAGATAGCAGAATTGAATGTAGTACCTGAGGAAGACAATACAAAGAATATCTTGTGAAGTGGAAAGGCAGACTAGAAGAAGATTCATCTTGGATTTCTCAGGCTGATGTGGACCGTCTTGGTTCTCCCCTAGCCCCAACAAAGTGAGGGACTCACTTTTTCAATAAACCTGGATGTCTGATGTAGGAGCATCCCTAGTTCAAGAGCAATCTTGCATCAACCAAAAACATTTGCATTTCAGTTTGTTTGTAGTTTAGTTTGTTTCATTTTCAAATTTAGTTTAGGTAGTTTAGTCAGTAGTAGTTTCTGTATTTTGGTCCACATTCTACCGCAATTGAATTTTAGATCTTGTGGAGTTGGACTTAGCATCTAGATTCATTCATCTACATCATATCCAGAATTCAAAGCATTTGGATCAAGTACCAGAAAGTTATCACTATCAAAAGATTGACTGTTTTCTCATAATAGAGCATCCTAACAGTCTTAGACAATTAGCTAAAAGAGAAGGCTTACGGAGCAATCCTTGACTTGTGGAGATTAAAAACACATCATTCAATGATCTTTGGTTCATGGCCAACCTTCCCTGAGATCCACACATCATTCCATTCATTCATGGAGGTGTTCTACATGATTAGGTCTGACCTATCCATATACACACATTACAGCTCTTCATTGGATTTTGTGATCTTCCTTGGCCAACACGAAGAAATCTTTTGTACTGGAGATGATATATATTGATGTAATAGATTCCTAGTAAAAAGATTTGGATAGTTAGAAATTGATTCATAAGTTCATAGTTTGGATTTTGCACGAACAGACTTTAAAGCTATATCTTGTGCATATTCTGCTATTCTCTAATTAGGCTTAAGAGCCCTAGTTGTAAGCCCGCATGTTTTCGGATGATTTGTATTTGAATTCTATGATATACTAGATGACTGAATCTACATTTGTTTCACATCTTTGAGTTGTTTCCATTATGTTTACTCTTGTTGCACGGTCTAGATAGTTCACTCTGTGAACCCTCCTACTGTGACTGCACCATCTTCTAAGGCTCCAAATTAAACATGGATAAGGAGAACAATGGCAATGGTTGTGGAGCCTGTAATACACCTGCCAACTACTTTTGTTTCAGAGTTTTAAAATTGTTTCAACAGAGCTATTATGTGTGTAACATGTGATCAGTGCATTTTTCTTCAGCTCTTTTCTTCAAGGAATTTTTCGAACCAGACGATGAGCTTTGTGTATACTTGTACAATTTGCATGCTTGTCGTCCAGGCCTTTTGTCCACCACCTTTGAATTCGTTAAATAGTTAAAACTCATTAAAGTCAAGTATTGTATGAATGTATTCAACAATCATTTTATTATATGACATTATACCACATTATGATGGTATAAGGAAGGGTCTCTCATGAATAGTGAAGGTCAACTTTCATACAATACAAGCCAAGGTATGGGAATCGAAGTGTTTACGTCGATTAACTACTATTACAAATCTAGTGAAGGTCTTCATACCTTTGAATTAAATTCCAAGATCAATGACATATTTTACCACCAACTATATTCGTCAAGAGGTACTGGTGAGAAGATTTTGAGAAATTAGTAGAAAACAATTCCCTATATTTCACCAAGAAAACCGCATCTTAGAAGCGTATAAAGATTACATCAACCAACCATCTTTTGACAACAAGTCGTGTAATGTTGAGGAATAAATGTTGCCACACATGGGCAGACGGGTAGTCTAGTAAACCCTAAGTCAATAGATCACTCCAAGTTGAGTAGGGTGGTGAACCATGACTATGTTCATTACATAACGTCTATATATATATATTGAAACTATGGCCATAGTGAGTGCTGACGCCATCATGTGCACTCGTTAATTCAAAAGTACTCCAAACACTTAGTTAACTAGGGTTGTCACACTTAGTAGGAGGGTATCCTTGGTAGTGCGATAGAGTTAGCCGAGTGGAGGTACACACTAGAGCTTAGATAGTAATTGAGAGGGTTCTCAACATAACCTTTCATTGAAGGGTAGGGCCGCTTCCAATCAGGAAGTGAGCGGGGGACCACTTAAGTTTGTGGTTGGAGGTAGAATAGTTAGATGATACTTTCCCTCTCTACAGTGGCATATTGAGTCTTGGAGATGAGATAAACTAGATAAGGGATTCTAATCCTTTCTTTTCATGCTTAATTTCAATATAATATTCTGAGGAATGAAATGATTAAAAAACTTTGTACATGATGATTAACAGTAATTTACTTATTTAATATATTTTTCTTATGTGAATTATTATTACTTTTAGCATATGGTAAAATTTTCTCTTGGTAAATCTGGTTACTGGTATGGTTGGTTGTTACACAGAAATTACAATTTTGGCACTTTATAATTAATGTGATTTACAATGCAAATCTCATATTTTCAGATGTTTACAAGGCCAAAAATGGCCAAAACACTGAAACTATAGCTCAAGAACAATATGAGATCAATTTTAGAGTACCGATGTGGATTCCATAGAAAAATATAAATTTTGAAAAAAACAGCACCTAAAAAGAATTCTATTTGCACAAGTTATGGCTCCCATAATGTCTCAAAACAAGGACTGCATAGCCAAATCTGTAAGAATCTACAATTTCTGAAAAAATGGAGTGTCAAATCATAAAATCAACATTACCACAATTTAGAGCATGAAATTTTACCCCAAAACAAAAAAATTATGCCAAGAAAGGCCTTTGTATGGCTTAGAACAAGCCTTCTGAAGTTTGGGTACACAAATGAAAACTCCAATGTTGAGGGGTAAAGGATGAAAACACTATTCATATCCTAAAAGCACTATTCATGGCCTAGAAATATTGTTCATAACTTGAAAACACTATTCATAGCCTGAAACACTATTCATGGCCTGAAAACACTCTTCACAACCTGAAACACTATTCATGACCTGAAAACACTATTCATGGCCTGAAACACTATTCATGACACTATTCATGGTCGTACAACTACCATGATAAAAGGAAAAAAATTCCTTTGAAGCTCCCAATGTCTGATCCAGACAAACTTTATATGAAAATAAGAGTTTTGGGGCCTTCTGGACACAATGGAAAGTTTTGTTTAGCTAGGATTTTAAGCGGTATGCTAGAACCACTCTTTCAACCCCCTATTTGTAACTTAAGTTTTTGATCTCTGATTTCGATGAAACAAAAGCCAAATCTGACCTTCTCGAGCCTTTTGGACACTATGGAAATGTTGAAAAAGATCTCAAGATTACTAGAATGCTACAAACACCCAGATTTCAGAAAATACAACTATAAAATCTCAGAGGTCAAAATATTTTTGTCAAACTTTTTTATTCTCCAGATCATCCGAAGATACAAGAGAAGAGCATACAGGATTTTCAAAAAACTGCAAGGAAAGCTTATTAGCCCCTCCCCTCAGAATCTCTCAAAAAGGAAACTAAAATCTATTCTGCACTAGAGTAGCTCTGATACCATGTTAGAATCTAAAAAGATGATTAACGCAAAAAACTAGTGTAATGAATAGATTAATAAACTATGAAGAAAATGATACAAGATCAAAATAACAACATAGAGTTAGTCTCCACAAGAGTAATGCAAATGCTCCAGAAGAAAAATAACATTAAGAGGATACAAAAACAAAAGATGAAAAATACAAGCTAGGAGGTGAGTATAAATAGATTAGAAGAGGGGAGAGGTGGCTAATACAACCAATGAGAAGAGTCCACCACAGTAGCCTAAAATAGGTGAGTGCAACTCCCATGGAAGATGTCAACACCTTGTACCCACTCACACTAATACTCAATTAACCCTAAGCAAGCTTAATAACATGTGTAGGAAAAACCTAAGAATATAGGAAAATAAAAACCTACACTAACAAGCTCTACGTGGCAAAGACAAAGGGGGTCAGTTGGCCAAATTTGGATTTCTAAATTTCAATTTAGGTAGGTCAAGTTTACACTTGCAAAGATTAGCCCACAATTATATTGACTTTAGATGGAACAAACATAATGGATCATGAAAGACAAGTAATCTAGGGATCAATATGGATAATCAAACAAATAGATCTGGTGTATGGGAACATGTGTACATAGAATTCAGGTACATGTCAATAAGCATAGGATCATGTGGGTATAAGGGTGAGGTAAAAACTAGGCAAATGGAATTGAATTTGTACTGGAGTATGCCATTTTCCATCATGTAAATGTATCAAGACATAATACAAGTCATCAAAATAAAATTTTCACCCTTACAATTACATAGAGATATATTAAAAAATTATTTTCTATTTTTTTATTGGAATGATTGAAGATGAAGAAATTGATTCAAACCATTATTTAAAAAAAAAAATTCAATGATTGAAGATGAAGAAATTAACTAAAAACTAATTGGGATTCACTTAATTCATTTTTAAATTTTACAACTATGCATAGAATCACGTGAAATGCTTTCAACCCCACCCAAGTAAATGTGAGAGCTTGAGTCTCTTCTCCTTATCCTTATACTGAAATGTCACGTACTTGTTAGGGACATTACAAAGGCATGTTGGAGATTGTTGGAAATTTGTATTGTCATTAATGTCAAAGGATAAGTCACTATCAAAGGTTAAAGGACATCAAATAAGGCCAAAGGCCACTAATCATTTCAAGGGCAGATTAATCACTTTATTTCAAGGTGCTTGAAGACTAGTTCCTATGTTGGCCAACCGTTCTCCATTTTGGAGTCACCTTCATAATATAGAAGACATTTAAATTAATATTCATATCACTCTTTGTTGACTGACCTTACCTTGGTATAGATAATATTTAAATGTATGTTGGCCAACCTCCATTAGTTTTGGCACTTAAATGAAAGAATTTACATATAAAGCAGTGTTGGATTGTTTGTTTATGGTTGACCTACAATTTAATTTGTTTTTGGCCAACTTCATATGTATTACTCTTTGTTAATAAAGGTTGACTCCCTAAATGTGAAGCACTCCATATTAAGGACGCCTCCATATAAAAAGAGATGTGTCCCTTCTTCCATTTAGGCATTCTCCTCAATAAAATTGCCTCCCTTTATAAGAGGCATTAGATATAAGAGGATAGAAAAAATAGATAGGAAGGGAAGGAATTATCAACTGATTTAGAGGAGATGTCATTTTTAGTAGAGATAAATATGCAGGCATACATCAGCAGTGATATAATATGCAATAATTATAGTAGTAGAGAATTAGGTATTGCAGTCATTCTATCAAGCTATAACTCTATCAACCTCTCCTTTTATTAGTCCATCATTCAATTATTCAATTATTATATCATTTTCTCATTCTATCCTTCTATCATTATATCATTCCATTCTATCAATCTATCATTCTATTATTCCATCATTCTATTATTATATCATCCTTTTATTCTATCCTTCTATTATTCTATCATTCTATCTTTGTATGAGTCTATTATTGAATCAATCAAATCAGCAAATATATGAGATATCAATTAGCAATCAAAGGAAGTTATCTTCATTGGAAGGAAGTCATATAAGAATCAAACAAAAGGAAATATAGAAAGCATATATATATATATATTGGCAATACAACAAGAGTTAAAAGAAAAGAAGGATATATTACAATCCTTGAACCAAACTTGAAATCCATAAAGAGGTACTTTTAACCCAATGAGCCATCACATTTGGAATAAATGTGAAATACATACTAGGGGACAAGCAGTAACACTAGTCCCTTAATCAAGTAGCCCACCCCAAGTTGGATGGACATGTGTTTCTGTCACTTGTGGGCTAGGGGGGTGAAATCTGAGATGGACATACTACCCATACGCTTGGTTAAGGAGTACCAGGCTCCTGGTGTCCTATATGCTTTCTCATAGAGTTTCATTATCTGGTTGACTATTGGGAATAACCCTAAAATGATTATATGTCTACTTCGTGTATGATGTGTATACTTTGTGCTTGTTAATATATGTATTGAACTAAATATTCATTATGCTATGATGTTTTGATCTCATTATTTATGTTATGAAGTATTGATCTCACTATTAATTATGCTATGATAGATGAATTCAATATGAATAATGCTATGAACTAAATATTATCTTAATTTATTGATCTTTAATATTTCTAATGTCCCTTTCTAGTAATTATTATTGTATGCAGGTAAAAAAATCAAGAATATCATAAAAGGGGACATTACATATACTCCCTCTTGTCCCTTGTTTTACTCACACAACACATGTGGGATAAAACAACAGTTACAAACAAACTTGGCCCCTCTTTCAAGAAATAAACCATCTACTACTTTTTTTTTTAAGACTTGGAACTTGGAAGGCCTTCTCAATATATTATTTTGATCTATATTTTATTATTTAATTTTTCTTGACTTTTTTTTTCCGCATCATATTGGTTTAGCCTAAATCACACCTAAGAAAAGTTTTTGTTTTCTTTTACACGAGTCTTATGTTTTGTAAAATTTAAAAGGAAAGCACTTTATTCGCTTAAAATAGAAAACTCGACGATGGTGGTGTTGGACAGATCTGGTCATCCCACCACAACCCATCGGTTAGTTTATTTGTATATGTCTGAATATTGACGTGAGATAAATACGCTTGGCCTATCACTCGATCGCAAGAATCAAGAAGCGTCGCCATAGTCGATAAATTGATAGTCGACCTTGAGATGCCCTTGAGCGTTTCCTTGGCTGTTAGTGTCCAGCTGGTTAAATACATTGACATCTAAGTCAAGAGCACCATTGCTGCACTGATCAACAATTCTCACAGTAACCTGTGATCCCATATCCCGGTTGGTGACAAGCAAGCACTTTCCATAGGAAGCCTGGCCCGTAGGTCCCACTAGCCCGCAAAATGTCCTCCACCCATATTTCTACCTCCATGACAGAGGCATCCCTCCATCCCAAGTCTTATCTCAACCAAAGTGTCCAGCTAATCCTCCACTATGCTTCTCCTTAATCAGGTTCTCTCTCATGGAACTCCTCAGAATGCACAACTGGCTTCCTCTAAACAACATGCCATCTTGGATTATGAAATCCAACCATTTTGTCCTATCCAAAGTAACAAGTTCCATACAAGCTTTCCAGACCTCTGCAAAATCTAGATCTTCAGGATACAAACTTTTGAGCTCATCAAACACAACAACCTCTATATTCATTTATGTCAACAAATTTTGCCTTCTGGTCAAGGCATTTGCAACTCTGTTGGCCTTCCCACTCTTGTGCTTCAAAACAAAAGTATAACTCTGTAAAAACTCAACCCATTTTAAGTGCCTTTGATTTAACTTTCCTTGACTATTAAGATACTATAAATCCTGATGATTAGTATATAAAACAAACTCTTTTGGCAACAAATAATGTCTTCATTTCTTCAAAGCCTGAACTATTGCATAAAACTCCTGATCATAAACAGAATACTTTTTCTTGGCATCATTAATCTTCTCACTAAAATAGGAAATGGGCTTACCTTCTTGACTCAAAACAACTCCTATACCACTACCACTAGCATCATAATCTATCTGAAATACCTTATTGAAATCTAGAAGTGCCAAAATAGGTTGTTCTACGACTTTCTACTTCAATGTATCAAAGCTCTTGTTTGCTCCTTTAGTCCATATAAACTCTTTTTTATCCCCTCTCGTTGTCTCGGTTAGGGGTGCACAAATGCTACTGAAATTCCTGATAAACTTTCTGTAAAAACTTGCTAAACCATGAAAAGATCTTACCTCGAAAGCACTCCTTGGCATAGGCCATTCAATGATAGCCCTCACCTTCTTTGGGTCCATCTTAAGACCTTCTTCTGAGATAACAAATCCCAGGTATACCAAATCCTTCTTTGCAAGACTACATTTCTTTAGATTGATCAACAACTTCTCCCCCCTTAGCTTCTCTAAAACTCTTCTGATATGCATCAAATGCTCATCCCAAGTCTTACTAAAAATTAAAATGTCATCTAAATAAACAATAACAAAACTTCTCAAAAATTCTTTCAGTACCTCGTTCATGAGCCGCATGAATGTGCTTAGTGCATTGGTTAGCCCAAATGGCATGACTAACCACTCATACAAACCTTCCTTTGTTTTGAAGGTTGTCTTCCACTCGTCTCCTTCTCTGATTTGAATTTGGTGATACCCACTCTTCAGATCAATCTTCGTGAAGTACTTGGCTCCACTCAAACAATCCATTATGTCATCCATTCTAAGCAATGGAGGTCTGTACTTGATTGTGATCTTGTTGATGGATCGAGAATCTATACACATCCTCCACTCTCCATCTTTCTTCGGTGCTAGTACTGCAAGTACCACACATGGACTTAGGCTTTCTCTTATCAATCCCTTCCTCAACAACTCCTGAACATGTCTATTCAACTCTTCACTCTTTGTTAGAGTCATTGTATGGGCTGCCTTGTTTGGCAAACTAGCTCCTGGTATCAAATCCATTTGATGACTTATCTTCCTTACTGGTGGTAATCCTTCTGGTACATTATCAAAGATAATGTCCTAAAATTATTCCAACATATCTGAGACTTCTGTTGGTACATCTTCACATTTCTCTTGACTAATCTTAGGAATCAATGCAAATCAATGATGCTCATGCTTCATAGCCTCCAAAAAATTCCTACCATCTACCAAGCAAATTCTGGCAGTACTACATACCTTTTCTTCCACCTCCTTCAAGGGCTTCAACTTATGATGAACTCCATCCTTTGTTAGGGAATATGTGTTTGCACGGCCATCATGGACAACGCTCCTATCATACTATCACGGTCTCCCCAATAACATATGACATGCATCCATCGATATGATGTCACACAACACCTCATCATGGTAGTCACCAATCTTAAACTTCACTAAACATTGCTCATTAAGAAAAGCTCTATGGTCCTTTGCAACCATGCAATCTGGTATGGATGCGGATGCTTTCTTCTTGTCAACTTCAACTTGTCAACTATCTCCTCTGAAACAAGGTTATCAGTACTTCCACTGTCAATAATAATATCACAACACTTACCTTCACATTTGCACCTAGTGTGGATTAAACTCTTCCTCTGATTAGGTTATTTCTCCTCATTCAACAAAGTTCTTCTAACAACTAGGGTTTCTCCCCTTTCAGCATCCTCAGAGTGCTCAGATTGTGCATCTTCATCAACATGTGCAACTCGTGCATTACCTTCAGGTCTTCTATTTGTCCTTCCTTGATTTTGTGGGCACTCGTATGCTCGATGTCCTTCTTCTCCACATTGGAAACAAGTTCCTCTAAAACCTCCTCTTCCAGGTCCTTGCCTACGCCTACCTCTTCCTCTTCCTCTTTGCTCACCATTGTTCTGGTCACGAGGGCGGTAGGTATTATCTCCTCTCTAATTTTGACCGGTGCCAGCTTCTTCACTTTTCTTTGAATCTTCATTTCAGCCCCCATAGGGTCTTCCACCAATCCTTCTGCCTTGACCTTTTCCCCTTTGCTTGATGTCAAATCTTTTATTCATCTTCTCTTCCACCTTCAGGGAAAATTGATATGCATCTTCTATGGTGGTCATTCTGACCAGGATCAGCTCCTCTTGAATACTTGGCCTCAACCCATTAATGTAATGGGCTACCTTCTCCTTGTTGGCCTCTGCATGACCGGTTTTGATAGTAATCTTATAAAACTCTTCTGTATACTCCTTAACAGACTTGTTGCCTTGCTTCAATCCATGCAGTTTCTTCAATAACTCCATCTCATAATCCACAGGAATGAACTGCTTTTTCAGTTTCTCCACCATTCGATCCCATTTAGTGATCTTTCCTTTTCCTCTTCTATTCCTCTCTATCTGGACCTCCTTCCACCAAATACTGGCATGGCCCTTTAATTTTTTTTTACAAACTTGACCCGATCTGGGTCTTCAACATCTTCATACTCAAAATATTCCTCCATGTCATTGATCCAATCAATAAGTTGTTCTGGATTCAAATCTCCAGAATATGTGGAAACTTCAATCCTGGGCCTCTTTCCAATTTTAGAAATGGCCCTCAACAACCTAACTTCTGCAGGATCTCCTGCAGCTTCTTGTTCTTCCTTAGATAGATCTTCTTCTACATCATCCGTGCTTTCTTCTCTTGTTCTTGGCTCAAACCCTCTTCACAGCTCCTCTTGCAATGCATCGATTTGTCTTTGCAGGGATCTAAAACCCTTTTCCGTCAAAGCATTCCTCCCAATATGATTTCTTCACAGAGGCATCTTGATCTCCATAGCAAACCCACAACCTCAGGTCCTGGAGCAAACTGCCTCATGGTTGGTGATCTGTCTACACACTCAGGAACCCTTGCGTTGATACCACTTGATGAAGGGGGTAACTCATAAAACACACAATAACAAAAATTGCACATAGAAAATAGAATGATATTTTATTAATATGGGCAAAACATTACATTACAAAAGATCAAATACAATCAGAGGATGAATCCCCTACAGGCTGCAACACATTACAGCTCCCTCTCTCAAGACTCTAGAATATTCAACCTTCTGTAACCCCAAATCAACTAGGGTTTCTATTTTCCCACCTTTTCCTGACTCTACACCTTACCCTTAACTCTACTACCCCAAGGGTTCCCAAAAATGGTTATATATATCCCTTTTTGGTGGCCACTAGCTTAATTTCAAAATTTGCATCTCCCTCAAAAAATAGGTCAACTTTGCATGGCCATAACTTTCAATCTAACCATTGGATTTTCAATTATAATACCTTTTTGGAAAGCTCTCGAAAAGACGATGGTGCATAAGGAGTACCAAAAGGTAGACTGATTGGGTTTCCTGCCAAATTTCAGGCCCATCCAGAGCCTCTAAGTGCCTCAAATTTTACTTTGAATATTTCAACAGGACTTTTGGAATTTGAAATTTTAATATCTCACAAATGACAAATGATATTGAAGTGATTTCTTCGCCATTAGCTTCAATTCACCATTCTCGAGGTCTGTGTAAGATTTTGTATACAACCGTGCACAAATGCAAACGTACTAAAAAAAGTAACCTTGCCAAATTTAGCCCTTATTGAAAAGAAACAATATTTTTTTGGTTGATGCAAGATTGCTCTTACACCCTAGATGCTCCTGCATCAATTATGATATGTACTATGAAAGGTTTATGAAAAATTATGGATTAAAGGCTTATGCAAAAGGATGGACCATAGAAAGGTGATGGGGGAGATATGTGGGATAATGGATGAAGGATGGGGAGATGGAGGTATGTGGAAATGTTGTGGAATGGAAAGGAATCAAGACCAATGGTTGTACACACCGTGATAAACATTGAAGCCTTTGATTTGGAGGAGGTGTAGCAAGCAATCAAGATGTTTGCTTAGGGAATGGTCGATTTTGTTGTTATATGGAGCCTCATCAGACTCAGAGGTTAAATTTACCCCACTTTTATCAGAGCGGTTTCCCCTCAAATTCCTACAGGGTCAAGGGGCAGCGCCCCTTGTGGGGTCCAGGGGCAGCGCCCCTAGCGCGCTCCCTATCACAATACAGGGTGGGGTCGAGGGGCAATGCCCCCAAAACCTCACACAATTTTTTATTATTTTATAAAGGCACCGGGAGTTATTTTTTCATTGGCTGACATAAAAAAACCCTATTTTTGTAACCAACAAAAAGCTTGATAAAAACAACTAAGGGTTAGGGTTTCCGTTGATATTGTATTGTAACATTTGCAGCGGTATTGAGTTGCATGGATTGCTGGTTGTCATCGGTTTGCTTTACTGGATAATAATATTGGACTCTCTGTTTGGTGGATGTAGCCCAAGTTTGGGTGAACCACGTTAAAACTTGTCTCTCACTGTTATTATTTCTGTGTATTTCCATTCCTCTGCTTAATCTTTATTTGCATTTAATTGATATCTTCTACCAGCTAACCCTAATAGATTTAGTGATTTAGGTACCCACATAGACTTAGGATTTTTATGATTTTTGTTTTGCTTGTGGGATGAAGGAATTTGAGATTTTTGAATGGAATGGGGTTTTTGGAATTTTTTGATGGAAGAGTATTGTTGGAATTTTTGAGATGTGGATGCTTCATTTGACTTGTTTTCTTCTTGCTTAGGGACCCAAACCATTTTAGTTTTGACCTTTTCTTTTGGAGGTATGGGCTTAGGTAGCCTTTTAGATATATTTGTCTTTGACTCTTTGCATTGATGCCCTAAGGCATGGGGATTTTTAGGATTTTTTTGTTTATGGAAGGAGGCATCCAAATTTGTATATTTGAACCCCTTGGGATTGGTGGAAGCTTCTTGTTTAGACAATGTGTGCATTTGTTGGTCATGATTAGGAATTTTAGAGGATTTACGGATGGATGGATTAAAAGTGGATTTTTGGATAAATGGATAAGGGGATTGGATGATAGGGATATTAGGTGTTGGGATAAGTGGTGGTAGAGTGGATAGAGAGATATTAGGAGTTGTAAGTAGTGGAGGTAAAGTGGATGGTGGAAGGTGCATGTCACATGCCTTTAGGATTTGTAGGATAATGGAGGAGGGATGGAAACATATGTTTTGGGTATATGATGTGATTTATGATGGAAAGGAGTAGATTTAGGAGGCATGGAGGTAGTACCAACATCTTGAGATTGTTTTCCTTGGGCTGTATATCCAAGGCCATATGATCGTGGAGGGACATTGACATGGATAGGCTCCAAAATACTTTGTTCATAAAGGCCTAAGCCTTTACCTTGATAATTCATTTTTTGGATTATGGGTGTTTTGGACACTAGACTTGAGCTCATTATTGGATGGAGAAGGTGAGGTTGTGGATAGTGGTTGTTGCTTTCCTAAGGAAGAACATTCATGGATAAAGGTGGTAAGACCAATATGATATGATGGTTTTGCAATATGGTCGAGAGTGGATGACAAAGGATTGTTAGGATCTTGATTGTGCTCATTAAGATCTAAACTATTTGTTTGATCATCTATGGTTACTTGGGAGCCAAGTATCTCATCAAGGGAAGTGGATGTTGTTGTATCAAGGATAGGGCTAGATGGAGGATGGACAGAAGCAATTTAGATATCTTTCTCATGGATGGTTATGGGATTATGGATAGGATCAATATGCTCATGGATAGGATCATGATCATAGACAATATCTTGATCATAGAGAAGGTATAGATGGTGGATGGGTTGAATGGGAGGGCTTCGATCTTGATTTAGATAAGGGGTTGATGTTTCCACGTGATTTAGATTTTACTCTTGGCATAACTCTTGATTTTGGTTGGAAGTGGAAGTGGGAGACTCTTGGAGAGGCTTGATAGGCTCTATATGATCAATAACTTGAGGGTATAATGAATCTTGATATGGAGTCATGGGGGAGACTCCTCAATAGGCTCAATGGATTGTGGACTACATGATGTATTTGAAGGATTAGATAAGGTGTTTGAAGGCTCTTTGATAGGCTCAAGGATAGGTGTTTGTTGACATAGTTGATTCCTTGCTAATACCCATTGGATCACATCCTTCATAAGTGTATGGGTGGATGGACAATATAATGGATTGATAATAAGGGTGGAAGTTGTAGGCTTAGGATTAGGATTGGAAATATCCCATAGTGGAGGGATGAAAGGGGTTAATGGACTAGGATTAAGAAAGTTATAGAAAGATGGTAATGAAGGGATTGAAGGGGTTGATGGATTGGTGAAAGGATTGTATGGTGGTGTTGGGATAGGACTAGGAGGCTCTTAGATAATCATTTGATTAGATGATAATGGAGGATACCCATAGGGTTCATAAACTAGAGTGTTGTTTCCCTTGTCAAAAGTAGCATGAGGACTTAAGGACACTTGATCTTGGTGCAAGGGGTGACTTGGATCTAATCTTGTGAATGGATTTGGGGTTGAGGTGAAATGTTGGAATAAGTAGTTGGAGGATCTTGGGGTATGGATTGATATGGATAAATTGGTTAGTATTGGAAGAAGTGGTTTGTTGTTGATATGGATGTTGAGGTATACTCATGGGATAGTTTGATGTAGGATGGATTTGATATGGGGATGGACTAGGTTGGCATGATTATGGAGGTGACAAATAGGATTGAGGTGGAATTTGTTGATGTTGTGGTTGTCTTTGTTGGGTATGAGATCATTGTTGTTGGAATTATTGTTGGGCTTGGATCTTTTTCTCTAGTGTTGTGATGAATTTACACATATGTTTAAGTCTTTGTATATTGGCTTGTTCCTCAAAATATGCATCATAATCTACAAGATTCTCATCATCATTGGAGCTAGAAGGAGGGCCTCCTCGGAGTGTGATTTTGGGTTTGGCATGGTCAACTTGGAGAGGTTGTGGTGACATATCCCTATAAGAGGATGATGGGTGATAGGAGGTTGTAGAATGGTTGGAAGCATTCACATAACAATAATGTTCAAGTTCATCAAGATACGCATGATGGTCTACAAGGTTCTCTTGTTCACAAGGTTCATCATACTCTACAAGGACCTCACAATCATTGGTACCAAATTCAAGACCTCCTATTATGACCGGGGGTTTCCTATTGATTATGAGTTTAGTAGGATTCTTTTTTATTGTCACAGCCATTTTAACAAGTGATGGATTAGAACTAGGATATGATTAGGATATGAGGTGGATGAAATTGATTGGATTATAACTAATATGATGATGTGGAGTGATTAGGATGGTTATGAATGATGGGATTGGATGAGATTGATATAACGATGAATAGGATTAGATGGGTGACTAGGATGATGGTGATTGGATAAAGTGAACCTAAACTAGACACATGAGTTTAAGGCTCAACTTGATGATGATGGAAGATTAGTAATGACAAGGTCTAGACAATCCAAGTATGTGACAATGGTGTGATCAAGTATGATAAGATTCCCAATTTCAAGTCTCAAAGATGACTATGAATGACCTAGGATGACAAAAGGCTAACTAGAAAATGCAAGCTAAACCAAGAAAATGCAATGGAAGAATTGGATGAGCTAAACAAGTCTTAGGTCTGAATGTATGGTCACTGTTCAAATTAGATTTGAAACATGGATACTCAAGAATTTCTCCAAAAATTCTGATTCAAGCAGATGCCGTGGTTTAGGGTACAGATGTGGTGTTTCAGGCAACAAATGCAGTGTATTGGCTTTTTGTCTGAAATCATTGGTTTCTAAATGATTTTTCATTTTGACTAATTTGTAAAGGTGATCGTCAAACACAACAAACACTTGAAATATAGATCTTGGTTGTTTTGACTCTTTCACTCTTGGAAAATGAAGTATTTTTCAAGTTTTCTTCCATAAAACTTGCTAGGCCTTGGTTCACAAACAATTCAAACAAGTACAACCTAGCTAGTAGTAAAAGGTTATCTACTATAGTGGGCTTACCACACCTTTCCATGTTTTTAAATATGAGAAAAAAGGAGTGGGTAACTAGAGTATGTCACTTGGTCTTGGACCACCTTAACACCTCTCTCCTTGGAAGGATGAATCCAAACAAGGAACAGTGTCACCTCAACCAAGAACCATACATTGTATGTAACTTCATGGTATGGTTTGCATCCCTTGCACCATAAATAGTAGACAGTCAAAAAGGTCTTAGGATTCTAAAAATAATGGTTTGTAGTAGAGGAACTCCTATGAACACCACAGAAATAGTAGCGATGGGAGACTAAAATCTCTAACCCGCATTTGGAGTCACCCAAGACCACAAAGGCCCACCCCTATAGCACTAGTGGATTGAGCTCACCTTTCAATTTTTTGCCCCTTTATATAGGCCGCTGGAGATAAGTGCTTGTGGTCAAACCATGGGGTGAACTCCCAAGTAGGCCATGTACTAAAATAAAAAGAGAAAGCTTGTGTATTGCTCTTTTTCATCACCCAAGAATCACACCTAGCACAAGGGAAGAGGATACTCAAGACAACACACTTTCGATAACTGACTCACATGCGTACAATTGTATAAGACATAGAAGACAATTGTTCTTTTTAAGAACCAATTCCAAATGTTCCTAAATTAAAATTCACAAACACACAATGGAACCCTGCAAGAAATTGGACAAGTAGTTTAATTAAAAGGTCTTCTTCCAACGATCACTACACAACTGGAAATTAGATATCAGTAACAAAAAAGATCTACCCTAGTGATTGCAAAAAAAGTAAAAAAAGAAAATCATAGATTTATACCCCCTTTTTTCTTAACAGTCAAATGCGGTGTAGAATGGATCAAATGTGGTATAGGATCTAACAAATGTGTCACAGGATCTTATAGATGTGTTGTAGAATCTAACAAATGCATCACGTGATCCTCCAGATGCATCACAAGATCTTACAAATGCATCATAGAATCTGACAATTGTGGACAGATGTGGCTCTATAACCTGGATCTCAAAAATGCATCAAATCTAACAAAAAACATCCCATATAAAAACCCTAATGATGTAAGTTCACTATCAAAATGTCAAAGAAATAGCCAAACCCTATAAAACGATTAGAAAACTAACCAAATCCCTACAAACATGGTGAGAAATAGCAACGATTGAAATTTTTTGAAAATTTCCAAATAGCAGTAAGATGCAGCGCTTCAGATGACAAATGTGGTGCTATGTATAATAGATGCGGTGCTCTGCATAACAAATGTCTTGTAGAAAGTAGCAACTACAATGTTTGAAGGAACAGATGTGGCACTCTACATAACAAATGTGTCACAATGTCTAAAAATCACAAATTCATAAAATTTGTGCAAAATAGAGTTAGTTCATGTCGGGTTCACCAGATGTAGATTAGGAAAAATCAAGGGAAATCAATGAATCATCAATAGCAACCACAAAACTATCTAAATTCATGCCATAAAGACCCTAATCTAACAATGAAGCACAAGATGACAATAGAAATCAAATGATAAAGCCATAATATCTAAATTCCTATGCCAAAGTTGATTCTCATCCATTGCTCTTCTCAATTTTGCTTTGTTTGCTCTTAGTTTGTAGAATGCAAGATATATGATAAGCTCAATATGGATATATGATAGCAAGATCTCAAGATGAATGATAGAAAAATATTCAAGATTGTGGTTAACCTTTAAATGGAGATGAAGGCTAGCTTTTATAGAGGATTGGATTTGAATTAAAGGTGAGGATTGAAAGGTCAATTGTATGATGTGGATGATTAAGATTAAGAGATCATTTAATACAAGGCCCTGTCATTTAAAATAAAAGGTGTGGTGTGACAACTTTATTAAATGAAGGTGGTAGGTGACACATAATTCAAATAAAAAATTACTTAGATTATGAGAGAGGGAATGTGGTGAGAATAAAGATAAGGGATAATTTAAATATATATTTTATTTATTTAAATTGGATGATGGAGGAAATGGAAAATTACTAAATAATTGAAAACTATTATTTAATAATGTATGAAATAGATAATGACTAATTAAATAATTAAAAATAATTATTTAATGATAGAAGGGAAGAGGGAAAATGGAGATGAATAATTAAATAAATAAGAATTTATTTAATTATAGATTAGAAAGGGATAATTAATAACATGATTAATTAAAATTTATTTAATTATTTAAGAGGAATAAAGAGAAACTGAATTAATTAAATAATTCAAAATTTATTTTATTAATAGAAGAATATGACATTAGGAAATAATTAAATAATTAAAAATTATTTAACTAGGCATGAGAGGAGATGGAAATTAGTGTGAAAATGTTACTCGTAGACTTGGGACATATTTTAGTGTCTAAAGATGTCAACACTCAATTTGTGATGATGATATACCAATGAGATATAGAGATGTAGTGAGATACAGCGGTGATGCTGATGTTCAAGGTTGCTAATGTTCAGTGATGGTCTAGAGGTTCATAGTGGGTTGCTGATGTTCCTGGTTGGATGTCATGCCCATATTAATATCACTTGACAAGGTCTATCGAGCATGCTTGTGGTCAACAAAGTAGTGAGATGCAGTGATGTTCCTAATGTTCATGGTTGGATGTCATGTCCTAATCAAGTTGTTGGTCAGCAAAGATGTTTTCATGATGAAATATTAAGATGCGAATTAGAAACACTAAGATGAATGAATAATGATGAAATATTAAGATGGGAATTAGAAGCACTAAGATGAATGATGATACATTAAGCATGCTAAGGGTGAGAAGGTGTTTTTGATGGCCTGCAACATGTTGTATGATCCTTCATGTTGTTCCTAAGGATGCAGGTGCTATTATATGAAGGTTTTGACCTCCAGAAGTTAGTGAAGGTTTTTGCTATAGAGAGTTGCCTGGAAGACTATCTAGTAAAATGCTCCACATTCCTCCGCATTTGAATATATGGTCATGCAATTTAGAACATAATTTAAGTATGATGTAAAGGTGCTAAATCCAAAGTTTCAGGTCATTTGTCCCTCTGTAGTAAAAGTTATGAGAGATAGAGTTCTGGTCTATGCTTTGACAGAATCAAGTGATGATGAAGACTATTTGGAATGCTCTGCATTTCTCCGCAGTGATAGATATAGCTATGTGGTTTTGAAGACATGTTCACAAAAGTATCCAAACTATGCATCCATATGAGTTTCAGGTGTTTTGGAGGTCCGCAAGCTTAGGTTTCAAACAAAAATTGTGATATAGATAGTTCTGGATGCCTAGTTGTTCTCAAGACATATGCTGATGATGTTTGCCAACTTGGTGTGGCTTGAAATGATAATTTGACTGATATAAGATGGTCCTAATGATACTATGTTGTCTATTGTTACTTTGTAAGGTGGTTTTCTACTCTCTCTAAAACTAGTTGTAATCTGGAATGATAATATTACTAGACTATGTCTCTCTCTGGTCAATTGAAGAATAATGAAGGTATGCGCCCCAATGTTGTTTCTATTCAGAGGTCAAGGAATGTTTGGAGATGTTGTATAGGTCATGTTGACCCATCTGGAAGAAAAACAAGCAATATTTTATCATTCATGAGTACCGCTAAGTTGAATTGTCTATTGTGCTACAAGCTTCATGTGTTCTTACTTAAGGGTGACCTAATTCAAATTTATGTAACATGTCAATGATATTCCTTGAATAATGATGCTGTGAATGATGTTTAGGATCGGTCTAAGCTTGTATTGGGATCCGCAAGGCATGTGTTTCCTTCTAGAGTAGTGTGTTGTTCATGATAGGGCTTGTCCTATGGATGTTTCATGTTGTGAACTCTGGCCGACTTGTAAAACGTAATACTCTTGTTTTATTGGTTGACTTGTAAAAAAATAAATGTAATGTCATGCATATATTGTAAACTTGGTTGGTCTAGGTGAGGTATGATTGTGAAAATAAAAATATGAAAGTGTGAAGAGTAGAATATGAAAATCATATGCATTGTGATGTTTGACTAAAGGAGAAAGAGAAGAAGTGTTAGAGGTTGTCCTAATTCATCTTGAAGATATTTTGTGACAAGAGGTATGTGGAGAGTGTGCATAATCAATCCAATCATCAAAAAAAGCTTAATTGCAATCATCAAAGGTGTGAGCTTCAATGTCAGTTTTCAAGCATTAGAAGGACTATCATACTGTAATCTTTTCTGAGTTTGTTCTTAGTTCAGGGAGTAGTTGTTTCCTTGGGAGTGACCCTAAAACAAAGTCCTTAGGGATTTGTAGCTTTCTTGGGAGTGACTCTAAATCAAAGTTTTTAGGGAGTAGTAGCTTCCTTGGGTTGTAGCCCTAAAACAAAGTTAGTAGGGAGTAGTAGCTTCCTTGGGTTGAAGCCCTAAAACAAAGTTATAATTTTGAGCTTCATATATTGTGAGATAATCCTCACCATGGTTTTTCCCTTCTTGGGTTTTCCATGTATATCTGGTGTTATGTGTTGATGTGCATTGTGTTGATCTGTCATGCTTAAGTTTTAATCTACTCTAGAGGTTTTGAAGTTTGTTTAGATACTGATTCACCCCACCTCTCAGTATCCTGGTGTGTTCAACATTAATCTCCACCATTCACATGGAAGAATGCTCTAGAAGATTCTTATCCTAGACTTATAATACTCTCAACCAATTCCAGCCATTGATCTAATATTTTAATCCTAGCCCTTCATTTCATCATTCAACCCTTTATAAATTGAGCCTCTCACATCATTATCACAACACATACTTCATATGTAAGTACATGTTGTCAAAATTCCATATCATTATCATTTTCCTCTATTATAGCTATATCATAGCTAGATTATGTTGGTTTTGTGAGCAATCCACAATGCATAATATATACATAGAACAAAGCTAGTACAATTAGGGCACACTCTAGATACTATGTTCTAAGTGTGAGGACTTGGTTTGAGGTCAAGGTATTGATTTGTATTGCATTATCTTTATTATTTACCTTGGACTATATTTCTGCATACATTTTTGGCATACTCGATGGGACCCATGTCCCTTTAATCATCTTTTTTTGGAAGAAATTCTATCTTTTTTGTTACAGGTTGAAGAAACAAAGACATTAAATGCACTTCAAATCATACTCATGGTTCATGACATAAGGAGAGAATACAATGTCATAGAAATCAACATCACATGAAGACAAATCAAGGGATCTATATGTATGGGGTTAGTATAAGTTTGAGGAATAATTAGGGACAAGGACATAACTATCGTCATTCCCCAAGCACATAGAAATATGAACACAAAGAAAGAAAGAATGTAGTTAATAAATAGAAAGGAAAAATAAACATGAAAGAGACCTAGATGTTAAAATTATCTTGATACTTTGCATTGTCCCTAAAATGTGACAAAGAACACAATAACAACATATGGTTCCAAAGAATGTAGATACATTTAGAGGAATGGAAAAACATTTCATTCATCCTATATCCATGTACCTACAACTTGGTATCATGGGTCCTCTAGGGGGAACTTATTGGTACTCATTTATGTTTAGGGTTTAAAACTTTGGATGTTTGCAGGTTTTCTCTTTCAAGCCCTGAAAATTTTTGGGTCATGGGATGTTACATTGTTTTGTCTGTTCTGATGCTGGCTTTCTATGGTGGGTTCATGGTTATCAAGTCTCTGCCTTTGTGTAATGTGGTAATGCTCCACATGTAATTAGGGTTTCAAAGTTAAAAAACAATGGATACTTTTCATCTCAAGCCCTTAGTTTCATTTATCCATCAGTGTGATATGGTATATCAGGCAAATCGGGGAGAGTTGGGCCGACGGGATAGTCTGGCCAATGTGGGTCGTGTAAAGTGGTCATTGGCGAGAGCAGTAGTATCGGCGAAGGTATGTTCAAATTTGTCGATGGGATAGGTTCACTCTGACGAAGCGACATCAGAGTGACATTGCATATCGGTCAGGCAGATAATAGATTCGCTGATGAGACAGGGTCTTGCCAATGGAGTGTGGCTTGTAAGTGCCATCGGGATGACTTGGTGCATCAGGCAGATCGCAGGGCGTTGATCCGATGGGGTTTGTCTAGCTGACGATGAGTGGAGTGAGGCTTTCAAGAGAGTGGGCATCAGTGTGATCGATGCCGTCGGCGTAGGAGTTTCTTATCGCTCTGATAGTCTAAGTCTGGCCGACAGAGGTGTTCATCGGGGAAACATGTAATGTTAGCAGGAGATACGCCGATAGGCTATTAGTGGAGGGTTCATGGGTCGAGCAGGGTAAAATGCTCGACACTTAGTGTACTTGCGGCCCCGTTTATAAAATGATAGAGTGGTCCCTGCAGGACAAATGTGGGATCTTTGATCTCACAAAGTTAGAAGAGTCAATGAAAGAAAAAGTGCCTGCGTGGCACATTCTCAGTGGTTCTCAACTTTTCAAAGCGATTTGAGGCTGTAGATCCTACGAAGGGTAATGATCAATGGCCATATTTCAAAGTTGCAGTGGTAATTCTTCCTTGTGTCTTCAAGCATGTTTTGAGCGGGAAATTTCCACGGGCGCGCTGTGACGGTTTCCAAGGAGGCTGCGGTTGGTTGAGCCATTAATGGCGATATGCAGAGGCATGGGCCAATGGTTGAGCGGCCAAGTACCAAGTTCATGGCGGAGAGTCTTCCAGCGGTGGCACAGGGCTCGAGCTCAGCTACTCCTCGCCCTTTTCTTGCTCTCTCCCATTTTGTCCCCTACTGCATTTAATCTTTGAAGGCCATTTCCTCAGAATGAACTGTATTTGGCAGACTTTTGACTTTTGCCATGTAATTAATGCTGAGGACCTTCCTACTGTATTTAGTAGGCTGTGTTGCTCATTTGGGGTTGTTGAAAACTGGACACATCTGGAATTTGTAATAAGATATAACTAGTTTTGGTTGCTTTGTGTAGAAGATCTTGTGAGTTTATAAGTCTCATGTTTTATGTATTGTGCATAGATTTATTGGTTTCATGCTATTTTAGATGAATAATTCTATACTGCATGTGTTTTGTTATCTGTCTCTTGTATTGAATATACTTTTCTTTTGAATCTGAATATCTAAGGGGTGTCTTGGGTTCTAGGATATAGGTTTACTATATCGAATGCTTGACCTCTTAACTTCTTCTCAAGGGGTAGATTAAAGTGTTTTCAGGTTAAGTGTTGAGGAGAATATATTGCAATAAGGATATCATAAGTAGAGATAACTTAATACTCTATTTTGAGAGGTATCTATAAGGCAGATATCACACAAATCCCCTTGAAATCTAGTCTTGGTATGTTTATACTGAATATTTACATGTGTATGTCTATTGAATCCAAGCCCTAGATAGGCACCAATCTAGCTCTATGTTGAGGTTATACACCAAGTCTAGGTTTGCATCCAAACATAAAATCAAATTCAAACTTCCAAAACAACAACCATTAGGACTCTAGAAGTAGTTTAGGACCAAGATCCTCTAATTCACAACTGAACATAAGCCCAAAGCTAGCCCCTTTGCACTTATCCCATAGTTTTGGTCTTCATATAGGAGGATTTATCTACTTTGTATCAACATCCTAAGCCAACCCACAAGCATATTCTCATGGGTGTTGAATAAGGAATACCCCCCTAGGTTTTGCAGAGCCTGAAGAAGAAGAGGAGATAAGAATAGAGTCTATCTCCTACATTGTTGGCCCCTAGCCCAGAGATCCTATTGATCACTGATGGCTACCTTGTAGGGAAATCTAGGAATGAGCATCTAGTTAGGGAAAAAACTAACAAAACTCACAAATATTAAACAAATAATTAGATGGGAGCACATAAGGAACAAATCAATTAAGCATGCCATCTATTTATAGAGAATACAAACAAATATCTACATATGATATGATAATATCTACTCATCATGATCCATGTCCAATAAGGCATCTCCATCCCAATCATAATTAGGTGGGACTAGAGAGTGGAAGTGGAGAACCATTAGGTGGTGAAGGAGCCATGAGGAGATTAGTAGGAAGAATGAGGGAAATGGGACACTGTGCAGGAATGGGAGGAGCAAAATCCTCCCAAGTGTCTAACAAAGAGGCAATAAAAATGAACATGTGAATATCGTTAATAGTGTTAGCACATCTGCTATCAAATCAAAAAGACATGCCTTGAGTGGAGCATCCAATGACTCAATCAAAGCATAAAACACAATGCTTCAATATTGTATACTACCAGTAGATGTGAGAGGACTAGGATTAAGCGATTATGGTGGTGGAGCTACCTCCTTTGCAAGGGTAAGTGATGCAGAAGGGATTAGATGTGGAGAAGGAGGATCTAGTATATGTTTGGGTTGTCGATAGGCTGAGGTAGGATAAGTTTCAAACTTTTTTATGGGAAGTGAGGGAGTTATATCAATGACAAGGGTAGGTGGTTAGATTTTAGGGAAGATTTCATAACAAGCACATGTGAATAGAACAAGGTGCTTGTTCTATTCACATGTGCTTGTTATGAAATCTTCCCTAAAATCTAATCACCTACCCTTGTCACTGATAGTGGAAATAATAGTGACATATGAATATCAAGAGGCTTAGAGAATGGGGGAATGTTAGGAGGTTAGGAGATAAGATGAGGGTCAACGGATGGGACCAAAATCACCTCAACTCTTGTAGGATTTTTATCTTGAGGTTATCATGGAAAATTAAGAGCAGGTTGGTTAGAAGTGGGTTGGTTTGGGTTAGGTAAGGTAGCAACATGATGTTGATGCCTGTGTGTTCTAGAAGATCATTTTCACTAAGGTCAAACTTGGCCAGTAGAGGGGAGACGATAAAAGAGACCAATCATGCTACCCAAAGTGAGGTAAAAAAGTATGAAGTAAACATAAAGATCAAATAAAATATGCATGCCCCCAAGTGGGGGAGAAAGACATAAATAAGCTATATGGATCCCAAAAATAAAGTAAATGTGAAAAGTGAACAAATTTAAGAACAATCCAAAAGTTGAATGATAAATAAAAGACAAAGAAAAAAAGTAAGAGTGATATCTAAGCAATAAATTCATATCTCATATTGGGTAATTTCTCTCTTTTATGTCACATGTATGACCTCAATATAGGTTGTGTTACAATGAATAAAATCAATTTCTTCATGATTGGTTTCCATATGATTAACTTCATAAGTATGCCTAGTGTGTATCTTCCCTTTTTCTATAATCTTTTAAATTTTTTTCTTGAATTCAATTCCTCTATGTTTGGAATATCCATGTGTATTATGAGAAATATTAGTATATGGATTGGTACTATGTGCATTAGTAGAACAATGATCAAAAGATAAATCAATATATCTCATCACTAAGTCTCTGCTATTCTTATGTGAACTAGTACTAGAGAAATAGTCAATGAAAACATGAGTTGCATTAAAAAGTGAAGTATAGATCAAGAAAGATGAATCAGACTATTTTTAAGCTCTACCATATTTGCACAATATAAACTCAAATCAATAAAATTTTATCATTTGTGTGCATGTAATTAGAAAGTGGGAAATCTTTCACATACAAAGAAGCATAATTCCATAGGACCATCATAATCATCATGTGATAACTCCTTACTAAGAAATAATATCATTATTTTAATCCCTAAATAATTGTACAATTTGCTATAAATAGAAATAAATAGGAGGGTAGATCACTTGGCTCTATAACCAAATAATGAATTCCAAGTGGATGAAGACTCTTAAATTAAGGTGTCTCAAGATTTGAGAAACTCTATAATAGTCGTATGTGTGGATTAGAATCAATGATGATTTGTGATCTTCTCTGGGTCAAGTTTATTAATTTGAATCTACTGTACAACCATGAACTTAGTCAAGTATATTGTAAACTTGATCTCTAATCCAACTTTGACTTTTGTCCTATGTTCAACTTATAGATGGACCATTAGAGCTCAGATAGGAAAAAGGGGTTAGTAAAGTTTCTAGTCTGCATTGAGGGATTCTAGTGTGTCAAGCCAATTAAGGGTGTGGATTTCACGACTTTGAGAAATAATCAAACACAATAGATAATTCACCTAGAGATAAGATTTGTTAATCCTTTTTAAGAACCAAACCAAAATGTGTCCTAAATGCTCCTAGAATGAGAGATATTCAAATGTGTGAGTTCTCGAAAATAAATGCAAATGAATATGTTTTTATACAAGCACATAACAATAAATTATACAAACATGCATATACTTAGCTCTAGATGAGAAAGACATAGGGGTTAGTTGGTAAAAATTGAATTTTTAAATCTAAATTTATGTAGGTCAAGTTTGTGTTTGCAAGGAAAACCCACAATTACAAATTTGACTTGAGATGAGACAAACAAAATGGATCATGACAAACATGGACAATCTAGAGATTACTATGGATAATCAAACAAATAGATCAAGTGTATGGGCACATGTGTACACAGAAGTTAAGTGTATCAATAAGCATAGGATCATGTGCAAGTAAATGTGGGGTAAAAATTAAATGGGCTTGACTTTGCACTAGTCATTTGTCATCATGCAAATGTATCAAGACACACTAAAGTCATCAAAATAAATTTCACCCTTACAATTATATAAAGATAAATCAATAAATTATTTTCTATTTTTTTTCCTTGAATGATTGAAGATGAATATTAATTTAAACCATTGATTTAATTTCAATGATTAAAGATGAAGAAATTAATTCAAACTAATTGAGATTCATTTAATTCATATTTAAATTTTGCAACTATGCATCCAATCACTTGAAATGTTTTGCCCAAGCTGGTGGAGACCCCACCCAAGTAAATGTGAGAGCTTGAGTCTCTTCTCCTTATCCATATACTCTCTCTTGTCCCTTGTTTTGCTTACACAACACATGCGGGATAAAACAACACTTATGAACAAACTTGGCCCCTCTTTCAGGAAAAAAACCATTTACTATTTCTAAAGACTTGCAAGGCCTCCCCAACATATTTTATTGATCTATATTTTATTATTTAGTTTTTCTTGACATTTGTTGTGGAAGAGGGCATGCTATGAATGAAACAAAATAATTGTAGAACATGATTTAATTGACAAATTATTTGTCATGACAACTTGGGAAGTTGTAGAGTGGACAGATAAGAGGAGACTTCACATGGCACACATAAAGTCTAAGAGAAATCTATTGGCAATACCAAACAATGTAGACACATGCTAAATACGTTAATGGATGGGGAAAAAGAATAAGGAAGAGAAAGGGTTATTCAAATGATCTGTAAACATTTGAGTAGGAGGAATAGAAAACATGACCATGATGGCATAAATAACCTCACCCATTTCAAATTGTGATGGTGGGATAAATGGAAAAGTCTTGTGGATGACAGACTTTTCAACATAATATAAAATAATAAGTGGTTCCCACCTTAGAGACCATGATGGCATAAATAACCTAACCCCTTTCAAATTATGTTGGATGGATAAATGGAAAAGTCTTGTGGATGACAGACTTTTCAACATAATATAAAATAATAATTGGTTCCCACCTTAGAGACCATGATGGCATAAATATCCTCACCCCTTTCAAATTGTGATGGTCAGATAAACAAAAAAAGTCTTGTGGATGAAATGGCAGACTTTTCAACATAATATAAAATAATAAGTGGTCCCACCTTAGAGTGTGCTGGTTAATAGCAGCCCATCTTGTGCTATCATCTTTTCATTCGAGGGGCATCATGTTCTCCCCCATACACTATGTTTTCAACGATATATCTTTATATTCAGAAATATCATGCTTTTCTCTTATGTGTTGTGCTTACTACTAGCACTTGCACCCATAGGAGGTTCAAGGAATACACCGATAGGAACAACCGACGAGTTTAGAAAATTTCCCGGCGTGAATTTTTTTAATAGCGTGAGACAATTCCAAGAACTATAAAGCTCACATATAAAAGTCTATCGACTAATTACCATATCTTACATTGGAGACATCACAATTTCCCCATTCAACACCTTTGTATCTTATTATATTATTTTTTATTTACTTTCTGTATTTAATTATTATTATAATATTCAGAAAACAAATAATATTCAGAAAACAATATCACTTATTAAATCTAGTTTAATGCATTGTATTGGTTTAGCCTAAATCACACCTAAGGAAAGTTTATTTTCCATTACACCAGTCTGTATTTTTTGTAAAATTTAAAAGGAAAGCACTTTATTCGCTTAAAATAGAAAACAGGACAATGGTGGAGTTGGACAGATCTGGTCACCCCACCACAACACATCGAGCAGTTTATTTGTGTATGTATGAATCAAGAGGTGTCGCCGCAGTCGACAAACTGATAGTCGACCATGAGATGCCCTTGAGCGTTTCCTTGGCCGTTAGTGTCCAGCTGGTTAAATACATTGACGTCTAAATCAAGACCACCATTGCTGCACTGATCAACAATTCTCACAGTAACCTGTGATCCCGTATCCCGGTTGGTGAGGAGCAAGCACTTTCCACAGGAAGCCTGGCCCGCAGAATGCCGTCCACCCATATTTCTGCCTCCACGACAGAGGCATCCCTCCATCCCAGGTAGAGCAATATGCACTCACCGCATACAGATCCCAGTTATTCCTCTCTGGGTAGTAATCGTTATATGTAGCCAGAACGTTGTAGGCTATATCGCTTCCACCGCCGCCTCCGCCGCCACCGCCGCCGCCTTTGCAGTTGCTTTGGCAGCCTCCATCAGGTAAACAGTATTCATCAGTAGTTCCGCACCACCCCCATTTGCTGCAACATTCGCCTCCGCTGCACAGGCTTCCACCCGCTTGGGACCCACAATTCTGAGCACCGCACAGCAACGGCACCACCATTGCTACCACCACTGCAAACACCACCGCCTTCATCTTCATTCGCTTCCAACGCCTTTCACAATGTGATTATGATTATGGTTGTTTGGAGAAGAGAATGAGCGAGAATGTCTATTTATACACGCCTACGGAAGGATTAATTCTGAGGCAGACGTGACTGATTCATCTTCATCACCGCCCGAGTGAACGCCGTTTATATTATTTTAAAAACAAACGGATATGTCTCGATACCGCGTCAGTCAATGCACCAACAGTCATCTTTAATTTAGTCTATCACAGTTCTATAAACTTATTTCGATCGATTTTAGAGTTATAATTTTATGTCAAGATCAATATTGAATGGTTAAAAATGTCTGCTAACTTGTTCTCCGATTTGTTCTCCAAGTCCTGTTGCGGGTTTTCTGGTCTGCTTCTGCGGCTCCTGGTTTTAAAAAGAGTTCACGCGGAATGAAGTTTTCCTTTGACGGAACATGGCAAGACTGTTACTTAGTCAAACTCCTCGGTTAGGAAGAGATCCCCGTAAGGGTCTCTACGCCTGGACCAGGCTAAAAACTTGGGTACTCCCAATAAAAAAAAGAATTAAATGTTATTTTAGAAAAGTAATTGTAAAGGAGGAATGTAGTTGGTTTTAAGAATGATGTTGAAAATAATGAAAATGACTTTAATGTAGATGTTGTTTTTACGGATTAGAATTTCAAAACTAGTAACTTGAGAGTGTTAATTGTTCGGATTTTTCTTTTGAGCTATCATTGTTTCCTAGTTGATTATGTGGGTTTTGATCATTTCCTTTTGAAAATAAAATAGCATGTATACAACTCTAGTGTTGAAAGATTTATAAACAAAAGCTTGATACAAGTACAAACAATCTATGCCCATAAAGTGGAATTAGGACATAGAGATTTCCTACATTAACCCATTGAGGAGAATAATGTCAGATTCAAATCTACAACAACTTCAATAACATAACAACATGTAAATCAACACTTGGAAATAAACTAAAATGAGAGACAAGGAAGAAAACATCCACACAGAGATGACCTAAGATTTACGTAGGGGAAACCCTTTTGGGTAAAACACCCCACCCTCCAAAACATAACACCAATATATTCTAACAACAAGACTTGTTACAATACAATATTTGACTCATAGCCTTCCATGGAGATCAACATATTGCTCCTCAAGAGAAAATTTGGAAGCATAACCCTTATATTGCAAACTCAACCCAAGCATGTAATATATAGGCAATGACCAACCAAGAAATAACTGATGGTTTTAGAAAAAAACATGAGCTAAAACATGGAAGTATGGCGTCCAACTCCATGGTCCAAATTCTAATGCCAAATTTGTATGATGGTTCAAAAAATCAAGAATAGAATATTCTCTTAAACATGTCATAAACCTACCTGCTAAGCTTGGATGCCCCTTTTTGTTGTTTTTCACCTTTTCCAAGATGATTTATGACATGTGTCATAGACTATCATAATTTAGTCAAGAATTCAGGTCCACATTGTAACCTCCCTCTTATATGCTCTTATGTACCTTATAGAATCTCTTATGCACTTACAATGTAAGATGTTCTTACACATCTTACATGACATAATGCTCTTACATATTCTTACACACACGACATATCAACAAATATACATCACATAATGGCCAAGTCATAATTGGTATGCTCCATTTCTCATGGGAGCACATATAATAAATAAATACAATTAAATAAATATTTTTTAATATTAGGACTTGCAAGGTGTAGGGCGTTGATGCAAGTGCATCCCAAGGTGTAAGAACAATCTTGCATCAACCAAAAATATTTTTTAAACATGTTTTTTGTATGTAACTTTTAAATTTACATTCCAATCATAAATAATTATCGTAAATCCTACCAAATTTCACTGCAATTACACATCTCACCTCGCAGGTGAGAGAATATGTTCTACAATTATCCTTGAATGTCATATTTAATTTCCAAAAGTTCTTAATCACCAAAAAGGCATAATTTGGTTTCTGATCTTTTACTGGGCTTAATAGGCTTACAGTTAATTTCACTATTCATAGATTGCGGCAGCTCTCCAGAGTTTACAATAGAAAAGGAATATATATCAAGGTGCACATTAGACCTAGAACTGATTATGATGTGAACTGCATGAATATTCAAACTCCATCATCACCGCATTCAATTTGGTAGATTCATCTACACATTTTATGAGGCATTGAACTTTGTACCATCTTGTGGATGATTGAGATAATTTATAAGGATTGAGACTACTATATAAACATTGTTTCAGATAACCATTTGAAGGAAAGGAATTTCAAAGAGAGTGGAGAGTTTGGGATATCATTTTAATTTTATAATTTGCATTTTGGAAGCCCATTACGATAGATTGTATTTTTCATTCATAACAAAGAAACAATAAAGGTCATATTGTTATTTTATTGTTTCACTAATTTTTTGTTGTAATTGTGTGTTGTTTTATTTTCCTACATGGCTAGGCATTCCTTGATTTGGACCCTCCACCCATGATTGCATTAAGTGGTATCATATCATAAGTTTAAATCCTAAGGAGGGAGAACTAATTAAAGTGGTCTTGTAAATTGAGTTTGGTATTAATTTAATCATGATATGAGTTTAGAAAGTTAAGGGGAATCTCTTTATGCTTTTAAACTTTCTAGGAATTAAATAAGGGTATCTTCAAGTAGGAAAGTGTTTGGTCGAAGATCCTTGTGACCTATTGGTGGTAAATAGACTACAAAACTAAGGCAATCCATAAGAAGCTTGTAAACAGAGTGCCAGCTATGAGGCAATTTGTAGGGGTGATTATAGACAGATCACCGATCTAAGACAATTTACACCAAATCTAAGATGCCACCATAGAGAGGACATAGTATTGTTAATGTCACTAAAAGAATGGAGGAGGTGTTTGAGATGTTGAAGTCTATTAAGATCCAAATGGATGCCTTTGAAGAAGACCATAGAAGAAACCCTAGCCCTAGAGATATCCATCATCATCCTACTATCCAAACACAAACCCAGAATCCCAATCTCCTCAAAAATAAGATTGAGTATGTACCACATACTCCACGAGATAGAACAATGACCATATCTAGTTTCTCACATCTAGCTAACCCCAACACTAGTAAACCTTCTATTCACAACATTCTCCAATTAGCTTTGCAACCACAAGCCCCTATAGATCCATTTTTCTACATAGAGTCTACTGTAATACACCTATATATGACATGCAAGTGACCTATCACACCTCTATAGGTTGGTTATAGGTAACATATAAATACATCTGAAGCCTCTATATTGCAATTCAATGATCACCTATCTACCAATGGTACATATACCTCCTAGGAGTCCTACTACATAGGCAATGTCTATTCTTTACTAACCATAGAATCCAAAAGTCCACCAACAACACTCACACAAAGGTGCCGCTCATGTCATCAAAACTAGTATCAAAGAACACACAATGATATGCATGATTTATCATTCTCTCACCCCTAATCTACTCAACTCTCCCAAAATTTCATATGGATTAAACTACTAGGAATAAGTAATATACCAAAAAGAGAAAAATCTCAACCATACCAAATACCATGTCCTTCTGCCAACACTATCAAGTACTCATGCTATGACAAGTAAGATTCTCACCTCCAAAACCCAAAAAGGAAATTCCTTAACAAAATCCAATCATTCAACCCCAAGGTCAAAATAATAGAAATATAGAAATAAATAAGGATGTAAGATTCTTAACTAAAGGAAGATAAAACTAACAACCATTCCCACCACTAGGAATTATACCCAAAACCATCTCCTACATTCCTCAAAATTATCCTCTAAGAAAAATCATGCACATGATAAGAAAAATAAAATGATGTCATGCCATGCACTTCTCAAATAAGCCCTCCAAAAATAACATTTGCAACTCAAGGTTAATTCCCATGAAAATATAATGCACAAAGAATAGAATGCATCTAAGTAACTAGGCAAGAATTACATACTAGGTGATTCTTCACTGAGAGGACCAAAGTGGGGAATGATATGGCTTCATCTATAAACAATATCCTCATCATGTCCATCTTTAGCTGAAGGCTCCTTGGTCTTTCTATTAAAACCTCATTAAAAAGTCATGTTCCTATTTATATGGGTTTTGACACACCAATAGGTTGGAACAACAAAGGTTCCCCTACTTGGAAGGTAGATAGCCTTAAGAGTATTCATTAATTTCAGGTTCTGAGGTTTACCAAAATATCCCAGTTCAAGAGTGCTTTGGCTAGTTTATTCAAGGGGCTATATGTAGAATACTGAGAGTCATTCACTGAATTAATGGTTTCACATAGTGAATTTAATCACTATTAGTCAATTTGTAAACCCTCTAATTCAATTTCAATGATGTTCATGAAATCTAGTTTAGATTTTTCACACTTCCCACAATTTATTTCCAACATTGATTTTCAATAAAAGAAAATATTTAAAACCATGTGAGAACCTAATTGTTTCCAAAATCAAAATAATGTGACTTGGAATACAAAAAAAGTCATATTATATTATCCAGTTTCAAAGAGTATTAGTTCTAATTTTTATGGTAGAAAAAAGATATGTTATAAACATGATAGATAAACCATGTAGAAGTTTAAAAGTCACAAATCCTACCTTATCTGAATATAAATTCATCATCAAAGCCATAAACTAACCCTTTAGAATTTAACATTGATGTTAAAAAATGTAAAAAGAATAGAGAAAAAGAAAAGAAAAAGAGTCTAGACTTGTCTTCAAGCCCTCCATCCACCATTTGGCAAAAGCAAAAAAATTATGAAAACCATTCCTCATGTGACCTATTTCCCACAATCAAAATGTAGGAAGGTGCAATCTTCAAAGCAATAAAACCCACATGCATGATGGATGTTGAATTTTTGCATAACACAAATGTGTTTAGGTTGACCACACAAAATGCCTTACAATTAGAAAGACACTAGTGATATAAAAGACATATCGGATTCATCAAACATTCATTGAATTTCATGTACAAGAATGTAAGAAAAAATTTAAAATTTGGAAAACACCATAAAAAATGAAAACCCACAAAAAAGGAGAAAATTTTAAAATGGTTTCCAACCCTTACAAATGTCTTACAATTACATATTTATATATTATTTGGAATGGGAAGATGAAAATTCATTACCTCCAAAAATCTTGTATAAGACAAAATATAATAGAATTTGTTAAGGGTCACCTTGACTTGTACTTTACATTCTATTATTTCATTATAATTTAGTCAAATTTTAACTTTCAAATAATTGTCAAAAAACTTGTGCACACTCTTAGTCATCCTAAGTATCTTTCTATTATTGCTTCTACAAATATGAAACAAATTTTTCTACTACAACTCTCACAACATTTGGATCCATGCCATTTGAATGTACAAACCTAGCATCAACTTCGATGAAAATATATAACAATTTATCATGAACTTGCTTATATCTAACTAATTCCTTTTCAAATGTTTCACAAGCAATCCATATTCTCATGAACCTGATAATAGAGGATGAACCAAAATTTCCCCCTTTAGGAGACTCTCCCTTAGCCACATTATCAAAAATTTCCTTCAATATCCTTGTAGAATTAAATACATGTCAATCATTACATAGGCTACATCATGTTCATGTAAAATGAGATATTACCTAGTTAGTCATTTCTAGTTCCTCTTCACACTAGTTACTTAAGCTTACTTAGGTAGTAGTTATGTCATTTAATATTTTGTTTGCATTAGTTAGTTGAGTCTGCATGCATTCAATAATGTAGAACTATGTGTGTTTAATATTTTTGCACTAGTTGTCTCATGTCATAGCATTAAGACACTTGTCATATTACAAGTTGTCTTACATGCATTTATTTATTAGTGGTGTCTAGGTGCATTAATTATTGGTGTCATTTAGTTAGTTTTTCCACTATGTTGGACTTGGGTCTCACCTCTCACCTTTCCTATATAAGGGAGGTCTCTCATTGTACAAATCAATTAAGTTGTATTCAAGCTTTGCATCTTGTAAATGTTAGGCATCATTATTCTTGGCAATATTTATTTTCTCTCTTGTTGTGGATTGAATTGATTGTAGATGATCTTGGAATTGCTTGAGTCCATTATTGACTCTTACATGGTGTCAAAGCACCAGATCTGCCATCTCCTTCCCTACTTTTTGAAAGATTTGGCCAAGACATAATTTTTTGTACATCCTGGTGCAAAATAAACTGCACTATTATGATCAGAAGGTGTCAAAACCTAAAGATCGCCTATCCAAATGTTGAAATCAGAGACTAAAAATTTTGCAAAAGTTTTTAGGGTTTGAAATTTCTATAGACAAAAATTTCATACAACCATATGGCCCTGCACAAGCCCTGTGTACTATCTGGCATCATCTCCAACATTCTTTATTTGGCAAATAAAGCTTTTGACCTTTGGTTTATAGTTTTAATTTCTAGTTATTTAGAAATATATGTAGGTTTTTAAATTGTTGCAGGTTCATACACGCATTGTAGGTTTATTAGGTTCATTTGGGAACACCACATGGCATGAGCCCCCCACATATATCTATCAACCATCGGGCATTTCTTTCCTGGCCAGCAATACACTCCCGACCAGTGATTAACCTCCCAACAGTTAGAATACTCATCCCATTTTAAACAGTGGTGGCATCTTCTTAGATTCCATAGAATCTCCAAAGAAGATTCACCTCAAAACCACCTCCATGCCTCCTAGGCAGTTTTCACATTCCAGATCAGTAGTTTTCACATTCTGATTGGTGGTTTCACCTTGTCTAGAGCAATTTTGTGGTTTTTACTAGCAGTTTCAGGCTCTTGGAGTATATTCCAGCAAGGGGCGAATATTCCATCCAGCAAGCCTACTAACATCAGTGTCACATCAGCAGGACCTTTTCAATTTTCTCCCCCCTTCCAGTTTGCATTCTGATTTTGGTGGTCAAACTTTTGAGGCCAATATCTTGCTCATATTTGCTCTATTTTTTGGGCTTTTTTCTGTTTTGGGCTAGAATTTCATAAGCTTCACAGAGATACAATCACATTCTGGTTTTGGTGTCTAGCTTTTCTATAAATTGTATATCGTCATCACTTTTTCTAAGAAATTCCCCCTTTTAGAACTTTCGAGGCTTCGTTTGAGCTCGTATAGTAACATTTTTTACAGGTGCATGATTTTTCAATTACTTCTCAAGTTTTTGATCCATTTGATCTCATTTTGTACCCAAATTGTACTTTCAATATAAGGCCTACTTTGGAATTTGCATGCACTAAGATCAAAGACCACTTAGCTATATTGGCTTGTGGCAATTGTAATTGCACTAAGTATAAAGTGCCATCATCATATTTTGCTAGGGGGTTCTCTTGATTGAGTGAAATTGGGGGGTCTCTTAGTGTGTGTTTTGAACTAGTTTCTTATGCTTTTGTTTTCCTCTACATATGGATAATTCTAGGGTTCCTTTGCTAACACCTTATAACTATGCAACATGGCATCAACAAGCTTGGAATGCTCTTATTAATCTTCGACATTCTCTATATGTTGGACAAAAGGTACATGAACCCACAGATGTTAAGGAAAAGATAAAATGGATGATTAAACATATAAAAGCTCTTGGATGTCTTCGTAGTTTTGTTTCCATTGATCTTATGTTTTACATTGAGGCATGCATAAATTCACATGATGCTTGGGAAAAGTTAAAAATATTGTATGGTACAATAGATGAAATCAAAGGCTATCAAATTGATAATGAACTCATGAGCCTTGATCCTAAGAACTTTAGCAACATCCAAAATTATATAACTAAGGTTAATGATTGAAGAGCACAATGTAAAGCATGTGGTATTAACAAGAGGGATATTCAGTTGATCTAGAATATATTAAACAAACTTGGTCCTAAATATGTAGCTTTTATTTCTAACTTTAACACTCAAGTTAACTATGGGCTCTTCTTACACTATGCCATCATTTGCATCTTTCTCCGTGATGTTAAAGCATGAACAACAAAAAGATTCTTTCTATGGGTCTCATTAAGCCATTATAGACATAGGCTTTGTTGGTTAGTCACCCTAAGGAATGGCAAGAGTTAGGTCCTTTTTACAAGAAACAAAAGAAATCTAAGAAAAATCCACACACAGATTCAGCACAGCATAAATACTCTTCCAAAGAGGACTCATTTAAGAAGGAGAAACTCATTTGTGGGTATTGTAAGAAATCAAGGCATGATGAACACAACTGTTTTAAGAAAAATATTGATACATTGATCATGCATCTTTTTCAAATGACTAGTATTCAAATGCCTAATTCTTCTTCTTCGTCTTCTACATCTAATCAGTCAAGATCTTTTGAACTAGGTCATGCAAGGAAAGATAAGAGGGAAGTCAAACATAAAGTTCATGTACTTTGTGCAAGTACAAATTCTGGATTAGGTAAATGGATTCTTGATTTAGGAGCCTCTCATCATAAGGCTTCTTCACAGGATATATTCTCTAATTTTAAGCCTTGTACTATGCCACCTATTTTGATGGGTAACAACACATACATGAATGTAATTGGGAAGGGAACTATCACTATTGGTGATGGTACTTTCAATGATGTACTTTGTGTGCCTTCTTTGACCACTAATCTTATTTCCATCTATCAGATTACTCACAATGGTTCGGGGAAGACTGTGGAGTTCACACCTGATTTGGCTATTATCAGAGACTTGGAGAGCACAAAGATTATTGCTATTGGGGTAGCTGATCATGCATCTTGGCTATAAACCTTTTATGGTTTCTCTCCTTATGATGATTTAGATCATTTGGCTGATATTCACCCTCCTTATGTGAATCATACTTTTGAGGAGACGTTTGGTCACTTGAACCTCAGTATTCTTTCATCCTCATCAATTCTTGAGACTTGTGCTACACTTCCATCTCCTTCACCTCCTTCTTCTTTAGAGTTCATTGCTTCAGTTCAACATGATGTTTCTTGTCTTTCATATATAGCTTTGTTGGATGAGTATTTGATAGGTATTTTAGATTTGTTTGTTGAGTCCCATCTTGCAGATTTGGAGGACACTATTGAGGATATTCATCTCTATTGGAATACTTGACAACACTGAGAGGGGAGTGAATCAGTGTTGCAAAACTTTATTTACTTTTATTTCAAACTTTCAAAAACAAAAGAAAGATTGCAAATTAAAGCCTTATTAATGCAAGTTATTGTGAACTAAGGAACTAAATATACAAGTGTAATGAACAAATGAGCCATGCAACAAAGAGACCATAAGACAATGATTTCAGGAGTGGAAAACCCTCATGGGGTAGAAAAACCACTCATTAAATGCCTCACTGGCTTGATCAAAATGTGCTTCACTAGCAAATATAGATGCCTCACTGGCTATATGTGCCTCACTGGCTATTTGTGCCTCACTAGCTATTTGCCTCACTAGCTATTTGTACAATCTCATGAATACAATACAGAATTTGACTCAATACAGAGGGTTACTCTATTTTCTTACAAACCAGTTCTTGATTGTCTCATTATTTCAGACTCAAGAATACATAACCACAACTGTGCACATCAACTCAGAATAGATCTTGCATCAACATCCTATTACAATCTCAATGATAGTGTAAGATACACACTCATCAATCTCATATCAGGTGTTTACATATCATGCCTTTTATACATTTTACAATGCCTTACTTCTTTCATGAAACAGTTTGAATCTATAACTGAAACAGTTGAACTATGAAAAATAGTTTCCTTTTGAACAAGTAATTGTCAAAGTAACATGGTCGAATGATGCCATTTGAGAAACTGATTTGAGATCATAATCTTCTAACTGTCCATTATAACTACTACACCAAACTTCCTTCTTGATAGTAGTTAACAACATCTAATCAAAAAATAGTTCATATAATTTTTCAAACTATTTAAAGTAATAAGAAATGCCTTTTTCAAACTAAAGATAACAATATAGAATTAATCAAAACTGCCTTCAAGAATTATTTGCATGAAACCCTAGTACCAAGTCATGAGGGTCAAACTCTAACCAAGACAGAACAACTTGCAAACCTTAACCACAACCTTCATGGTTCACAATAGGGGTTTAGGTAGTTTCATAAAACTATTGCCACCTTGTTTTTGTTTCCCAACTGCTTTATAACAGAATAGTTAAATGAAGTGAATATAAGCCAACAACCATAGTCTTAAGTCAAAGACTTCACTATACTATCACAACCAAGCTTAAAGAATAGCAAATTTGTACTATCTCTTCAAGAGAAAATCTCTGCTGAGAAGCTAAACCAAAACTCATGAGAAAAATCAAAGAAAAACTACCAAAGAAGGATATCACATGAATCTGCTGACACTTGTAAGCATTTATTGTGCATTTGAACTTCAAATAACTATCAAGCTATAGCTCAAGCTTTGTCAACTCCTAGAGATCATCATGATTGAATCTTGAGCAACTTTGCATAAAACTATAACCCTAAATCGAGAGCAGCGTGTTACAAAGTTTAACATTTGAAAATTATCTTCAAAAAATAATCTTTTTGCATTATATATCCTTTTTACCGGTAGTCCCTATGTGCCCTAAAAGGGTCGGTGTCAATAAAACCAAAATGTCATCTTTTTACCTGCCAAGTGTGCTTGAAACCTCCTAAATAGGTTATCACTTAAGTGACCACCAAATGTTTTATTTCCATTTTCTTTTTAAGTCAAACATTAAACAAAATGATGCTCTTCAATGAGCTCGATCAATACACAAGACCAATGCACGGTCTAAGTCATAATATCAACTAAGCTAAACATATATCAATGTGTATCACCTTACCACATACCTTAACTTTACATAATGAAGTTTAGTCAAATACATTTAATGCCCACTTCCTTTGTGTCAGTCTAAGACATAATTGCACCAAAAGCTAATTAAGAACCAAGACTTTAGTGAATATTGTTGCCCCATGCTCATACCAATGATGATCAATAAACACCAACTAACACCCAAAGCAATAATCTTTATGCCTTTAAAAAGAATGCCCATATGCCTTGTGAATAGTAAACATCATAATGGTCAAAGCTCTTTGCCAATGCTTTGTGTTGCTTTACATCTTCTAGTGTAACAAATGTTAAGACGAGACCATGTCACACATGTGTAAGTGCTGCCACAAGGGAGACCATGTGTAAATGTTGTCACAATATCAAAATAGTGCTAAAGGATAATCATCAAATATCAAGCCAATGATGTCTTAAGCCTTTCATAAGACAACCTAACTTCACATCAATGCCAAACCCAAGCAATGTCATATTGATCAAGAAGTGTCATCATGTAACTATCAACTGAACCAATGCAACTCAATTTATAGGAAGACAGAGTAGGATCTCAACTATTACAACATACCAAATCAACTTTGCCAACCAATATAACCATCCTGAGTATCTTATGAAGCAATAAGTACTTTGACCATCAAACACATCAAATATGAAGAGTCATCCAAATATAATAACCACATTATGCAAAGAATGGCATCCAAATGTTCAAGCTCATTATGAGCAAGCTCACTATCACATAAAATCAAATACCTCTACCATGCCAACTGTCATGATGCAACTGGGTAAAAGCACAAAGCTGTGTCACACTTTTATAAAGGAAACAACCAACGCTGATCCAACTTTTAAACTTGAATCTCTAAAAAATGCCATATGTTTTGAATTTTGAAATGATCTAAACTAATAAAATATGTTTTTTAGTATATTTTATATTTGTATTTTTTGAAAAAATAAAAAAATTATTTGAATATAGTTTTTAATAAATTGACACTATAATTTAGTTGTTGATAAAATGCTGAAAAATGAAATTACATGAGACGTCAATCTTTATATAGTATTTTTTTTTTCAATTTTTTTTGTGTATTTATAAATTGAAACTTTAGTTCATGGATATTTTTTTTTCTAATTTTGATAAATATATATTTTTAAATAAATAATAAAATGTGCGTGTATTAAAACGTAATTGTTTCCATTCAATGTCAACTTTCATATTAACTGTTTATCTAAAATAGAAAAAAGATTATACCATCTTGATATAGATTCTTTTATCTAGTGCATCATATTTTTTTCAATTTTTTAAAATAAGTTTTACTATTTTTCCTTGACATGGTAATCGACCTAATGTTTTGTGCTAATAACCTACTTTTAGTAAAAATAGAAAGGAAAATATAAATAATAATTAAACTATATATATATATGTATATATATATATATTTGAAAACTAAACTTATAAATCTACAAAAGGGTATTTTTATATTTTTTTAAAAATGTTATTTACATGAGTAGAAGTTGTTGAAATATCAAGTTTTTCAAATAATTTTATTTTTTTGGTAAATTGGCCTCATAGTGGTGCTACATATGTATTTAGCCAATAATTTTAGTTGGAAAATTTGTGGACATATCTAACTTAGCTAGAATGAATCTTACAAGATCATATGTTTGACTAAAATTGATTTTTAGTTAGAAATACTTAAATTCACTTGTGCTCATAAGTTGGTTGAAAGTGTGACACAGCTTTGTGCTTTTACCCAACTGTCATGATTGTCAATGCCAATTGTCATGAAGGGCAACTATCATTATACCACAAACCTGAGAGTTTGTGTATTTGACATCAAGGACAACAATGGAGAGGGCAACAAACTACCCCTTTGTCCTTGATGGCAAAACACAACTCTCTCTCCCCCTTTTTGCATCAAAGACAAAGGGAGGACGAATTGTGCAATTGCCTCAAAGATAGATCAGAAATGAAAAGCAAAAATAGGGAATATAAATCATACTATTAATATTGTCCAATGGAGCACAAAGCATCCATAATGGCCTGAAACAAAACTACACTGTTAGTACTAGTATCACAGCAAGGACAACAACTAAATATCCCAAACATGAAAATCAATAGACCATCAAAGAGCAAAAAACATAGATGTTATCAACATAAGGATACACCACTAAAGTCTAAAAAAACAACATTGTAATAAGCACAATACCACTGAAGATATCACATTATTGTTACTGCTCCCAAGCCAAGCCAACCATAATTGTCATTTCTATCACAATATAAGATTTCATATGCCAAAAGAGCAACTTCCTCAATATATCCATGGTGTAAAAATATGAGAATGAATCACACACAAAAATAGAGTGTCCGGGTTGTCATCACTACCTCATAAATGCATCACACATACACTGTAAAAGTATCAAAACTGATTACAACAACTGAGTGTAATGTTGATCCAAATAGTCAAGAGAAGCCATGATGCAAACCATAATAATGTTCTCACAAAACTGTCAAGGCATTGTATACCACTAAAAGGTTAAAGAATCAGCTAAAACACATCAAGAAACATTAGTCAAAGCAATCATCACTGTATGATCAAACTAGTAGAGAATCCATTGTACATTAGAATCTGTATCAAGCATCTGTATACCACTGTACCAGTCCAAAAATAGTTCAAAAATCAAGAATCAAGTGAGTTTAAAGATTAAGAAACAACTAAAACCTTCAAGAATCACTGTACTATCAACTGAAACTCCATGCTACTCCCCCTAAGGTCTTACCAACCTCATAACACTATCATTGCATAAATCAAGGCATCTACTTGTCTTTTGCAATTTGCCACATCTACTTGAGATCTCCTTAAGTTATGGGATTGACTCCCATTAACTCAAGGTTATTTGTACTCTCTTCCTTTGCTATTGATTCATGCATTGTGTGACTTCATCCTCTGTGTTGTTTTGTGCTTGTTATTATCTCTGATGAGGCTTCCAAATGTGACCAAATGAAAGCCAAATGAAGTCAAATGAAATATGTACACTAATAAAAACCTAAGAAAACATGAATATAAGATAGAGTATTTAAGCTTCAATATGAAAGGGAAATCAAAATCTAAGAAAATATGAATATAAGATATAGTACTTTAAAAACTAGATCTAAAGGACCCTAATTTAGAAGGTAAAACCCTAAAGCAAAAAATTCTAGGGTGCATAAGATAAGTTGGGTTTCCTAAAATTTTTTTTTAAAAAAATGGATTCATTCATTAAAATAAGGTTCAATGATAATGACAAGTAATTAACCTAATTTTAAAATGTGACAAATCATATAACATAATTTTGAAATCTAAAAATTGTTGGTATAATAGTAGTATTACATTGTTAGTTAAATAAATATAAGTAAATAATTAGTTGGTTAGTTTTTGGGAAGTTACTTTCTCATAAGAAGTTATATACGGGAATAACAAGGCTTTAAAAAGCCAATTCCCTGCATTGTAATAGATATCAGAAAATCATCAATATAATATTATATATTTTTGTTATTTCTGTCCAAGGATGTAATCAGCAGTGCTCATCATTTCTCAATATGGTATCAGAGCAAATATCATTCTATGCTTGTGAAATGGCGTTATTAGATACCTAATCTTTCTTTGAAATTTAGTTTTCTCTATTGCTGTGAGGAATGTGAGTTTATTGATGTCTAGAAAATTGTTGGTGTGCACTACTGTACGTGGGAAGTGGCAGGTTTTATGCGTGGGGAGTAAAGTCTCTGGCAAAAATCTTGTGCGTTGAAATTAGTGAGGAGCAGTATGGAAGAAATTGACAATCTAGCCATGTGGGTGGAGAAGAAGTTGAATTTGTAGAAGGCAAAGACAGTTTATTTCTACTGCGTTGGATGTAGGCTGCATTAGACTAATTGTAGTATACACAGTCCTGTATAATTTGCAAGAAGGAAATCACAAAGATTGACAAGCGCTTACTGCTACATATAAAAGGCCATTAACATTTGTTTCTACCATGCTGGTGATATCTGGTGAGACATTTTGAAGCTTTCATGCAAAATTATTTAATGTGCAGTGAATGGTTATTAGAAAACAAGTTCATTTTCAAATGACTCCTATGAGTAGATAATGTTTGTTCAAGCATGCCATTGCCATCTTGATTTCCTGTAGGGTTTGAAAAGAAATGTTGAAGCATAGATAAAGCTACGCTGGAAAATAAAATTGATCATCTATTTTTATTTAGTTTTGCTACTTTAGTGGAGGACCACATATTGGAAGGAAAGTATTGTTTTTTTTTAGAGGAGGAGGAGAGATAAGTAGTGGAATTTTTCACAAAATATTTAAAGAATTTTGAATTTTTTGGATGTGTAAATATGATGGCAATACAATTGTGGGCCAAACATTGAAATAAAATTGTATGCATGCATTGGAGTGATAAGCAAAATTATCTTGCAGATATAAGGTTGATTAGTGTATCGGTCTATCATTGGTTCAAATTGGCATTATCATCATGAATGCACATATGTCAAAGATAACTTATGCTTTTAGGTCCATCTTTTCTATTTCTGATGAGGCCTCCAAAGACTCATCTGAAACATCAGTTAGTTAAAGTTTAACAGGGGTCATATTGGAGGCAGGCGGCATCGGAGGATGGAGGATTTTCCATCATCTCAAGTTAGTTTCTTGCTTTGAGATGATGCTTTGTATGAGAAGTGTTTTTGGTTTTGGTTGTTTTATTTTTCTTTGTTGATGCTGATGGAGCTGATAGATTTGAAGAATGTATGTTTTGTGAAGATTTTGTTTTAGAGACAGGTTTGGGGTTTGGTGTTGATCTCAATATGGATTGTTGTCCAGCGAGCTTCAAAGAGTATATGATCTTGAATTATACCCTTTTGCGGTCACTAGACAACATGGCAGAGATCTGTCATATCTCTTAGGGTCCATTGTTGAATAATTTAAGACTCTGTGATTTGAGAGCTTGGGACTAAAGAGCTCAAGAACACAACTCGAATCTATGCCTTTCTGAGGGTAGACGAGATAGCATGATGGAGCCTCGCTTGACCTTCAGGATTTGTTCTTTGGGGGAAGATCTTCTACAAAATATGTATTCATATTATGTAATCAGCTTTGTTGTGTATTTTAGAATTAAGGGGGGTACCTTGGTACTATTGCAGGAACAATGCAAAAAAGGGGGGGAATGTTCGTATAATAGTAGTATTACAATCTTAATTAAATAAATATAAGTAAAGAATTAGTTGGTTAGTTTTTGGGAAGTTACTTTCCCATAGGAAGTTATATACGGGAATAACAAGGCTTTAAAAAGCCAATTCCTTGCATTGTAATAGATATCAGAAAATCATCAATATAATATTATATATTTTTGTTATTTCTGTCCAAGGATGTAATCTGTAGGTGCTCACCATTTCTCAATAAAAATAACATAAATGAAAACATTTCGTTGATTTGGATGGTGGATAGATTGTTGCCCATTGTTTTGATTATTAATTTTTAACTATAACTCAGTATCACAAATTCTTATATTCATTAGAAGAAGAATGATGAAATCTTAACTAGGTTGCTCTTATAATTTGGCCAAGTTGAACTCATGCCCTCAAGATTGAATTTTTGCATGGGATTAATTTTTTTGCATGAGAATGAACCATTAGAATCTACATCTAAAAACCCATTTGTCTTTTTCTTCAAGATAGCTGAACTTTGTCAAGGTGGTGTTTAGGGACACTATTAGTGATATTGTCGACTTCATAGTTGAGGGAGTTCTAGGTCAACCCCCTAGTGGGTTGAACTAATGACAAGAGGAGATATTTAAGAAATCATTTACCAACATGTAGGTGGTCTAGATGCAATTCTTTTGTCCCTCTAGAAACTAAATGTGCTCTAATTATTGTTTTCATCCTCTTTGATCCTTGATTCCTAGATGATCAATTAATTGCACATTAAATGTCTTTAAACACTATTACATAACAACATTGCACATAAACATGTAGCAGGTCAGCTCATAATGGCTAAGAAAGGAGCATGCAAGTTGAAATTTGAATATAATAATTTGAATTTCAAGTTCATTCTTTCATGCCTTAGGATTAAACCAAAGCCAATCCTATGTCACTTGGAAATTAATGTTAGGACTAAAATGATAATTTTAAAGCCAGGGGAGAATAAATAGAAATAAGTGTGAATGAGAATGCAATCATAATGAACAAAGAACAAATATGTGAGAATGAATTTAAACCAGTCAATAAAAATGAATAAGGTTCAAGATATGAACCAAACTTAACACAAGAATAGACTACTTATCCAAACTTTGACACTATAATACATTATTTATCAATATATTATTTACATCAAAACATTTCCACAAAACTAAATAAAAAATGACACGTTAATACTAATTTCATCCCTACACAACTCCACTAGGGAAACGTTATATATCATTGACTAACCTTAACACTAATGATAGAGAAGTGGGGCCGTGGCAGCATTTCTACCATAAAATCAAGTTGTGGGGCAAGGATTTCCAGCTTTAATAGGCCTGTCCAAATCAATCAACGCTACCACATTTAATATGCCCACCCTTTTGCTTTTCAATTTTGGCATACATAGGCATCAAGCACGGGGACAATTTACAAGAATTAAAAGAAAAGGTTCCACGCTGGATCGATGCATCGTCGCGGACAATTCTTAAAAAATTCAGTTTGCTAAACAGACGGCGGGAAAATATTAACCTCCTTCATTTATTTAGTACCGTTTGGTCTCTTATCAGTCAGTACGTAACTGGTCATTTATTTATTTAGTACCGTTTGGTCCATTGGAGGTGTCCTTTTTCATTATATCCAACATTTGGGATTGAGGGTCTTTATGGCTTCGCCACAAGTGTTATTGGGAAAAATATTTTCTCTGGACATAGAACAAGCCGTTAGAACTTCTCCTAATCATATAGCTATTCTCTCCCAAAACTATGTTTACTCACCTTGGTGTTTGGCCGAACTTACTCTCATGTGTAAAGTTAAGGCCAAGATTGTTCCCATTTTTTACAATGTTTGCCCATCTGACCTTCGCTACATCAACAAGGGAATTTATGCGGACGCATTTCTCAGATATGAAAAGGAGGGGAAATATATTGATAAACTTCAACAATGGAAAGAAGCACTAAAGAAAGTCTCATTCATTACTGGCATAGAATTCAAAACAGATGAGTACGTCTGCGCTTTGTTTTTTTTTTGTCAACGTAATGTTTTCTCGTTTTTATTGAAGTATCCTTATCACCATTAATTGATTCAATTGGAAATAAATAGAAATGCAATAAAACCATAGTAGTAAAGTGCATTCTTATTCCTCCACCTTATTTTAACTATTGTTTCACTTTGAACTTGCAGAAATAAAATGTAATTTATATTTAAGGAATTGAGTGGTGAATATAAAAAATTATTTTAACATAATTTTTTTTTATTGTAAAATGGTTTTTGTGATCACCTTTTCCTTGTTTTCCTTGCTCAGTGATATGGGCATTCTATGCAAAATGTTGTGGATACAGTATTAATGGAACTGAAAAATCTTAAAGATAGCTACAAGTTACAGGTTGCAGAATATTCAGTCGCACTTGATGAATCTATTGAAGGACTTGAGAGGCTAATATCACAGGATTTACAGAACAGCAATTTAGTAAAGGGCAACATTATTGGGATTGTGGGATGCCAAGGAGTGGGGAAAACAACCCTGGTCAAAGAATTTTACAACCGCAAGCATCCTTTGTTTCCTAGATCAAGTTTTCTATCTGACATAAGCCAAGCACACGCAAATAAAACAATGATCAACGTGCAGAACAAACTTGTGTCTGATCTAAGGACTGCAGTGCAATTTTCAACAGCTTCTTTTACTTCCAGCCGTGTAAAGGGAAGTTTGGGGGCAGATATGATCAAATCTCAACTGGAGAGTTGATATTCAGAGCCCTTTTTTGTTCTATATGGAATTAATCATGTGGAGAAACTGGAAGCGCTTGCAGTGAATGAATTCCTCAAATACGGAGTTTTAATGATTGTCACTTCACGCGATATAAGCATTCTCCAAGCATTTGGGATCTCCAAAATCTATGAAGTAAAACGTCTGGAAACGAAGAACGCAAGAGAGCTCTTCTGCTGGTATGCATTCGGCCACTCTTGTCCAGTAAATGGATTTGAGAATATGGTAAAGGACTTCGTAGAAGCTTCAGCGGGACTGCCTTCGACCTTCAAAGTGTTGGGCCGACGCAACCGTTCCATTCGCAATGGAATTAACTAGATATGTAGCTTTTTAATCTAGTCTTGGATCCCTTTCCTCTATGTAAAGGATAATTTTATAAAAAGGACTTTAGCTCCTAACGAAATTTGTAATAGGGTGAAAGTTTAATGGTGTGCTACATTTCTCATTATGAAATATTAAGAGTAAAGATATATTTTTTTTTTTTTTTTTTTATTAATGTCTAAAATTGCAACATGTGGAGAGGCGGGGGAATGTTGCCACAGGCTGCCTCATAAGTGGGTTTGATCTAAGATTAAATTTGCTCATATCAAAGCTACCATAAGTAGAAGGTGGTTGATACATTGGGAAATGTGTTTTACACCTTGTCTAAAAAATTTAATATTTTCCTAATTTGTGGTCCATCTTGAAATATAATGTCACATCTGGGGTATAATAATATTTTCCTAGGAGGATATATGTAACAGTGAGGAAATGTATTTAGTGTATGTTGGGAGGTCACATGAAGACACATCCTCTTAAGCTCAAGAATTAAATTAAGGGTCATATAGATTTTGCCTCCTTAGAGGTGGTGATGACTCTTGCATCTAGCATTAAACTTAGGTGTCCATCTATAAAATGTCACTTGTGTACATTGATTAGAAGACTTGGTTTTCTTCTTGATCCTTATCTACATATAGAATTCTTGAGATGGGATAAAGAGTGAGCAACTGGAACACAATGTTATGCTATCAAATTTCCTCTATGGTTCAAGAGTGTTGATGTCTTATTACACTTTGATATGCCATTGAAGTATAGCTATGGATGTATTGATATGATGTTGTTGGATTGTCACAAATTAGAGAGCATGTGTTGAAGGTGGAAAATTTGATCTTCTATTACTCATCATACAATGTTGATGCTCTAATATTGTATTGTAACTAGATTTGTTGCTAATAATATATTGGGCAATGTTTTGGAGGCTAGATTTTTTTTAAAGGAATTTTCTAAAGTATATTTGTGTTGTGTTTATTTGCCTACTAGAATTATTTGATTCTATTTTATCTTGTAAGTATTATTTTGATTAATTTAATATGGTTTATTATAATTAGTACTAATTTTAACTTGTCTAAGGGTTGGTACTTATGCCAAATTTCTAATATTTGATATTAGAGCTTTATTTTGAGCTTTTGAGACTAGAGATGTTATGTGAATAATTTATTTGATGATCTAACTCCCACATGGGTTAGATGGAAACCATGTATGTAGTGATCGAAGAAACTAAGATGAAATCTACCTTAGATGGAAGATGATCTGATCTAACACCTATGGGTTAAATAAAATCCATGGTGCAATTTGATAAGCCTACAACTACTACTTCATTTGCATTTGCATTAAAATTAAAATTAGAGTTACTTTTTTTGTAGATAAATTTTGGCCTTAGGGACCACTCCCTTTAAATAAAATGCTTGAACAAATAAAATTAAATTTGTGCATCAATCATGTGAATAGGATTGCAAATAAGTTACAACAAAACTCAATCCATGTCCAAGCAGGGAGAAACTACATCCAAAGTAAGCCTACTAAGTGTGCTAAAGAATAGACCTAATAAAATCAAGAAATATTTTTCCTTAAATTCCTATTTTTCATCTTTAAACATGGAATTGTAGGGTCATCCTACACTAGCCATTTCTTACTTTATTTATTGTATTCATTTTCCTCTTAATTATTGTTCATTCATTAGTATTTTCTTCTGAAATACCTTTGGTCTCAAATATGTGGCATTGTGTGGGAACCAGCTTCAAAGAATCCTCCTTATTATGATCATTTCCCATATGAGGTTTTTTGGGAAATAGACACATTCCTATTAGGAATACTGACTCTTTGAAGTGAGTCAAGGGACTTTGGAAAGGGAAACTTGATAGAAGCAACATCCTCAACATCCTTCCCTTCAACTAAAAAAATAAATATTTTCACCAAGTTGCTTGCTTCATGGGTTTTGCTTTTGTAGTTTAAAGTGAAAATTTGAGTAATCATTTCCCTTATCTATTGTATGATAACATCACTTGTACCTTAATGCTAATCTTTCATAATCCACCAATTAATTCAAAAATTGGTACCAGTCTTGATGCATATTTCTACTAGTAAAAGTTTGGAAAGGTCAACTTTGTTGGTATCCTCCTCAGTTGTCCCTGATGTTAAACCACAACTCTTTGGCATAGTTGAATCCTATGCTATGCAGCCTATGATGAATCATTTGCTATGACATGATACATTGTTGGCATAGCATGATACGGTTGGCATTTTGGCTCTATACAGTTGGCATTTTGGCTCTATGTTGTTTTGAGTATTCTTCTTGACACATAGTATGACATTATGATAGCACAATGTTTTTTCTCTTGGCACCTTGTATGGTATCTTTTATTTTGAGAAGGTGAGCTAATTTATTTGCACAAATGTTTGTTGTTATAATCTGAAGGGGTCTATAAGGCATAAAGACAATGGCTTGTTAAAAGTGTTGACCACGATCTTCTATTTGTCTAGTGGACATCTCACAAGTTTACAATCTTTTAAGTTTCAAGGATTAAATGTTGTCATAATGTTTAACCTCCCGAACAAGGTAATATGGTTTTAACAATACAAAAGATGCATATTACTCACCAGATCTTTTGAGTTTTACTAAAGGCACCAGTCATCAGATATTTACTAGCAAATACTAGGGTTTTGTACTCATTGTTGCAATTTTTGTTTTTGGTCTCCAGCGGCACATGGAAGGGTTTCACATGGCTAAATCATCATGAATTTATGTGGGTCTCTAGTTTGTTGAAAGTTCATTGACCCAATGCTGGTAATCATGGAGAATAGTTTGAGAATATTCAAATCTGATGTGACAGAGCTTGGTTATCACTATGGTAAACATTTCATTTGTGTCTTCTACTTTGCTCCACAGGTGACTTTTTTTGCTTGCGGTCTTTTTACAAAATATTTTACATTTCTTATTAAAAGAATAAGGAAGATGAAAAGGAAGGGCCAAGGTTTTTTTTTTTTTGAAGTGGTAGTTTTGTGCCATTGCTGTGCTGTTTCAAAGACTGTGTAAAGATTTCTTCTTTTTTTCATCTCTGGTGTTTTGAGCTATGTTCTTTCATAGTTATTTTACAAGGGTTTCCTCTTTTTAACAACAGTTGGTTTATTTCTATTTTCTCATGCAAAGATTTTGCATTTGACTATCACTGCCGATGGTTTTCTATTATGTATAATATGTAAAGGGTTTGAATGTTTATGATTGTGATTATTTGATGACAAGGGAAGATTTCATGCATGAAAGCTATCAGTGTTGTGGGGTTTTTTCTTCTCTTTTTGACTCGACACATGATGAAGAGATTATTCCTTGTCTTAAATATCGTCAATTATAAAGGCACACAATTTTTCCTATTATAGTTGTAAATCTATTGCAAACAGTTATAACGGTTTGGAATCAGTTACTTCTTGTTTCCTTGAGCAGTTACATTTGAGTTTGTAGTTGACAACAAACTACTTTAGCTATATAGACAAGCTGAAAAAGTTCTAGTTTCATATGAAAAGCTTTTTGTTTAATATATCCTCTTGGTTGGTTACAAACTTCCAACCAATTTTTTAGTTTTCAGTTATGACTCTCGAACTGTCTGTAGAGAAAAAACATGTCTTGGACAGAATATGAAATGTTGTGTATAAAAATATGATATAATATGAATGATGTGTGTGCAAGAAAACACTGCTCATACATTGTTGGTATTATGTGGTTTTAAGTGAAACAGAGTATCTCTCTGTATGTAATCTTTTCATACAATTGTGATTATTGAAAGTATGCTAGTGAGACAAGTTGTACGCCAATGAGGCCTGTAATCAGTGGGATTCTTTTATAAGCCAATGAGGCATTTTTTTGAGTGGTTTTATGCCAGGGGCTTTCCACTCAGGACAAAATGTTGTGTCAATCTTACTTTGCATGTTTTGATATGTGTTCATTAGCTTAATATTTCTTTTGCAGTTATTTGATAACATTCAGTTCATGAATGATTATTCATAGAAATATTGAAAGCATAAAATTAGTTTTTCTTTTTAAGGAATTGTCAGACACTAATTCACCCCCTCTCAGTGTCATACTAGTCTAACAAATTTCCACTTGGATTGAAGCGAAAGTGAAAGACATATGATGTAGCTAATCTTAGAAGTAAATTTCTTAAAGTATTTTGAAAGCCCCAAAAATGCAACATTAGGTTGGAAAATCACAACCAAACTAGAGTAGGAGCAAAATACTATGTGAGGGGCTTAATTCTAGGAACCATGGTTCCATGCATAGTTATCCCAAGCCCAATGCTCCCTTTGAAGCAACAATTCCTTGTCCCCAAGACTTCTCAAAAAATCTAGAAATTCAGTCCGAGGGGAGTGGCAAAAAGCATGCATTCTGAACAAAGGAAACTCGAAAAAAACCCTAAATATATATTCCTACAATAAAAGCATTAATGTCTAAGGCCTAGAAAGCCACCATGGTACATGTTGAAAAAATGAATTTACGTGTTGTATTTAATGGACATTCCATCCTCCTAACAAAATTGTAAACAACTACCTAAAGTAAAGTAAGTGGAGAGGACCACCCACTTGCAAAATGTGTGTGGACAAGACTTAATACACAGTCTTGCAATGTGGTAAGGAATTATTAGCCACTGATTTGACAAGATCAATAGCTATTTCTTAGCTAAGAATGTCTTCAAAAGGGCAATTTAACATTTTTTATTTTGTATGGATAAATTGTCAAAGAAGATATTGAACTGATAGCTTATTATTTCTGGAAAAGAAGATATTGAACTATAAATAATAATAAAATTTTAGAAATAGAATATGCATGTAAATTATTAAATTTGACAACATTTCAAGCAAGATACTGCTTGTGAAAGAAAACAAATAATGACAAAAAAGCAACTAATGCCAAAACAACACGGCTTATACTTTTGCATCTACATCATTTTGCATAGAGTAGATGCCTTGACCCAAATCTTTGAGGTGTAATGTCAAGCCACCTAAAACTTTGAAAATGTCTTCAACTAATTTCTCACGCCCATTGGGTGGATGTGATCTGCCAGCCATAAACAGCCGGTGAGTTGTGCCGACTGGCTGTACGGCATTTCAATGTCGACCCACTAATCGACTCCAACTAGACAGTCGACAGACACAGTCAACTACCATGATTGTTGTTGTACAGGTCACAGTCACTGAATCATCCACCAAGTGGAGGCCGTATGGGAAGTCAACCAGCTGGTCATTTACAACGTACCAGCTAGTTAAGCTCTTCCGATGTGATCGGTGGAATGCATGCCAGCAAAAGAGTTATCTGCCATACTTAGGATCCAGTCCTCTCATCTCATAAATTTTCACCATTTCAAATGACTGCAAAACATTTGGATCACGACAAGTCACAATTACCAGCACCCCATGATTTAGAAATTCATTCAATGCCAACGCTTCCAATTGATCAACATGGTCAACTCCATCTAAAATAATTAATGGCTTCAAATACCAACGTTCAAGATAAGATTTGATCATCTCTACCCAAAGCCTTCCTTTGAGCTGCCATGTCAAAAATCAAGAGAGGAAAGTGAGAGAGTCATAATTAGATCACACATCAGTATGTGTTGCATCTTCACCACATTTTTATTTTGATGTCCTTCCCTACATCAAATAAAAAGATTGATCTGTAAAACGTGGGATGTTTGTGGTTGTAGAATTCGTTGGCCAGAGTTGTTTTCCCCACTCCTATCCTTCGTACTATCCCCACAATTTTACCGTTTCCATTGTTACTGTCCAATCTCCACAATTTTACCATTTCCATTATTACTCTGTCCAATCGTGGAAATTTTGGCCTCAATGGCCTCAAGCTCTTGAATGGCCTCATCAAAGCCAACAGGATGTTCCGTAACTTCTAACTTAAACTTATTTCTAGCCTCTCTCACTTCATTAAACACAGTATCCATAATATATGTGCATAGATCCCCCATGTTCCTAATCACAAATCCCCAACAGTGAGATTAAGAGGAAGACTAAGATATGTAAATAGAAAAGTACAAAAATACAAATCAATTTCAGTAAAAGTAAGGCTTGCCCATTAGATGGATCGAATTCTATACCAGTGATGAAAGATGCTTTGTGAAGAGCTTCTTTCCATTGCTTAAGCTTGTCAATGTACATGTTATTTTCTATATATTTAGCGAATGTAGAAGAATATGGACCCTTGTCATGATAGCGAAGGTCATACAACTTGACATCATAAAACACAGGAACTATTTTGGCCCCTATTTTTAGCATGAGCTGAAGCTCGGCCAAACACTAGGATGAGTTAGCATAGTCTTTAGACACTTTTTATCCTTGGTTGGTAGAGTACAAGTCTACCAGAAAATAATCTTAGCTTACTCAGTGTACTATGCCTCAATGTGGTTGTTCCACAACTACCAGTCCAATGTAATCCAAAAGATTATTAGGCAGTTCTTGTAGTTTGATGGTAAAGTGTTGGGAATTAAAGTGTCTCAACCTTTGCAAGTTTCTAGCATTTATTATTTAATTGTATTTATTTTTTGCCTATTATTGTAATTTGGATGCAAATCCTTTTTCGTCACTTTGTGGGAGTTGGCACGGTGATGTGTCATCCTACATAGAAGGTGACCACATGTATTTTTGTCCTCATATGAGGAGATAGGTGTTCCACCTTGTGGTAGAAGAGTTTTGCCATGTGTCAGCATCTTTTGGATGTTGTAAGAGGTTTATGATGCATAAGAGTTATGACAGATTCCTGTGACAGAATCTATGACATGTAAGGGCCAGAAATGGAAGATTCTATGACAAGTGAAGACAAGTGTCTGAAAGCATCTTGCATGGGGGAAGTAGGTGCCCAAGTTTGACTATGAAAAGGTTGTAAGAGAATCTTCTATTAATAGTTAGTTATGACAGATTCTCTTACAACTATAAGAGTTGTCATATATGACAGATTTTATGACATTGTAAGAGCATTGGTCATACCTTAATTGGGTAAATTTGGGGTGCCCAAGTTGGAGGGTTGTAAGGGATGAAAGAGAATCACTTACAAGTGTCATATGCATTGATTACGACCTTGGAAATTGGGCCACGTGGATTTGGATGAGTTCCTTGTGTGACTTGCTCTAGAAGCTACCTCCATTCATACTACTTCTCTTTATATATAGGTGCTTGGAGAGGAGATGTAGAGTGTGATTAATAGGTATTGTTATGCTACCAGTTTATCTCCAGATATGAGTGTTGAAGACTCTTGAGAAGACTTGCATTGCAAGTGTGTTTTAAACATTGTTGTTTGATAATACATTGTGCAAGTTTTGGAGTGTGGGGTTTTTTACGCGAAAGGATTTTCCCCACATTATATCTTGTCTCTCTCTCTTCTGTCTACATTCTATGTGTATGTGTATTGTTGTAATATCTCTATTATTGTTTTAATAACTCTGTAACTGTAAGGTTTAAAATGAATTTCCACTCATCTCTCCTCATTAGATTAGTGTAGGAAGCATTTTCGTATAGCCTACTTCCTCTTCAATTAGTATCAGAGCTAAGTTCTCATTGGTCCTAGTTGCTGGATAAGGGTTTTGTGTGCTAATCTTAGGTTGAGTGGGAATCTATGTAGAGTATTCTGAAATCTTATTGTAGGAATGAGATGGAAAGCACATCCAGGAGAGTAGAGATGGAGGTGTTTAATGGAACAAATTTTAAGTTATGGAAACTTAAGATGGAGTTTTATGGAGTTGATCATGTGGTTACATTTAGTACAATATTGATCTAGAGCTCCTGTTTAATAGTATGTAATAACCGTCATGCATGGTGGTTATGTTCTATAATTATATGGTTGTTTGAAACAAAGTATTTATGTTGGGTGTTTGTTCTTGACTCCCTAATCACATGGAGAAACTTGGGTTGTCATTGTTAGGGTTAGCCGATAGAAGATATCAATTAAATGCAAATAAAGATTAAACAGAGGAATGAAATTACACAAAAATAATAACAACAAGAGACAAATTTTAATGTGGTTCACCCAAACTCGAGCTACATCCACCAAGCAGAGAGTGAAGAGGCATTGAATTCTTTGTTTTATTCAATTATGAAACATAGATACATTGATGTATATAAACTTTGAAGGAGTTGAGGAAGTTGATAGTTACAACGGTTATATGAAGCTGATAGTTGAAACTACATAACTGGCCTGGTAACCCCCTGCTTAAACAATGTAATACTAACAGTTAAACAAGGCACACTAGCATTCCCCCCCTTATTACATTGTTCTTGCAACAGTACCAAGGGACCCCCCTGAATGCTAAAATACTCAACAAAGCTGATTACATAATATGAATACATATTTTATAGAAGATCTTCTCCCAAAGAACAAATCCTGAACCAAGCGGGCTCCATCATGCTGTCTCCTCTACCCTCGAAAAGGCATAGCTTCAAGCTGTGTTCTTGAGCTCTTTAGTCCCAAGCTCTCAGATCACAGAGTCAAGAATTATTCAACAATGAACCCTAAGAGATACGACAGATCTCTACCATTTTCTAGTGACCGTGAAAGGGTATAATTCTCTATCATATACTCTTTGAAGCTCGCTCGACAACAATCCATATTGAGCTCGACACCAAATCCCAAACCTGTCTTCAAAATAAAATCTTCACAAAACATACATTCTTCAAATCCATCAGCATCAACAAAGAAAAGCAAAACAACCAAAACCAAAAATACTTCTCATGCAAAGCATCATCTCAAAGAGAGAAGCTAACTTGAGATGATAGAAAATCCTCCATCCTCCAATGTCACCTACCTCCAATATGACATGCTTACACTCTATCCATTTGCTTTAGACTCTTCAATAGAACAAGCATGCAAGTCTCTCAAATTTCTATTAGTGATAGCATGGATGGCATCGGAAGCACAAACATAATGTGTGGCCATTTTCAAATGTTAAAAACTTTATCTTACCACAAAAATGTAAAATTTAAATTTACCTCCAAATTAATCTTTTTAAATACTTCCCCTTATTTCTCCCAATTCCTCAAAAGTAAATATTTTAAATGCCCTTTCCTTAATACATATGTCTCCCTTTTCTTATTAAATATCTTTTAAGACTTTTCTCTCCTCTTTTTCATGAAAAAAAAGAATCTCTTTTAAAACATAAAAGAATCTCTCATTTAAAAAAAATCTCTTCCTTTTTAAAACTTCTTTTAACTTTCTCCAAAGGAATACGTAAAAACTTTTAAGTGGTTGTCTTTAACCTTCATAAAATATTTAGGAAGTTTATAAATGTACCTTCCTCTTTTCATACATATGTCACCTCTGAATGTATCATTTGAATGAACATTCTCTAAGATGCATTTGGTCTATCACTGCCCAACAAATTAACACAAACTCTATTCTTCACAACATCAACGTGAACAGCATTGGCATTTAAATTCCCTTAAATGTTGTTATCATGCGCAACAATTTTCTCCATAGACAACCTTCTTCTCCATGATCTCTTAAATGAATAATATAGGGCTTTTGAAAATGCTTATCAATAAATCAACATATGACTGCAAAATAAAATCTCTGATCACACCTTTCTTGACACTCAATCATATCATTTTTTTTCAAAAATGTTCATATTCAGTGGTTTTAAATGACTCCCAAATTGCATGAAACATAGCCTTGATCTCCTCCTTATTACACTAGTCTCATGGCCAATCTTGAATCCAAATTGATTACAATGTCTTCTATTTCCAGTGCAGCAAAAAAAAAATCCTCTGGCATCAATGAATAATACTTTGCATCCTTCCACATAGTCCCTGACTTTCTATTCAATGCGGCCTCATTTTTAATAACTTTCAAACATTGTAAAATCACTCTCCTTCCATGATGGTAACTGCTTCCTTCAAATTTTGATGCACAAGATCCTCACGTAGGCCAGATCACCAACGCTCTAATACCATATGAAGAGGCATTGAATTCTTTATTTTATTCAATTATGAAATGTAGATACATTGATGTATATAAACTATGAAGGAGTTGAGGAAGTTGATAGTTACAACAGTTATATGAAGTTGACAGTTGAAACTACATAACCGGTCTAGTAACCTCCCGCTTAAACAATGTAATACTCATGGTTAAACAAGGCACGCTAACAAAGAGTCCAATATTATTATCTAGTAAATCAAACTGATTACAACTAGCAATCCCTGCAACTCAATACTGGTGCAAATGCTATAATACAATATAAATGGAAACCCTAACCCTTAGCCTCTTTTATCAAACCTTATGTCGGTTACAAAAATAGAGGTTTTTTTAATGTCGGCGAATAGAAAAAATAACTTCCGATGCCTTAATAAAATAATAGGCAATTTTTTCTTCGGGGGTGATGGCCCCAGTAGCCCCCAGACCCCCACTGTGGGCTCTACCCCCGAGCCCCGTAGGAGGGGCTCTAACCCCCTCCACTCCCCCATTAAATAATTTGGGGGGAAACCGCAGCAATAAAAGTGGGGAAAATTTAACCTCCGAGTCTGATTAGGCTCCATATAACAATAATCTCCCACTTGGAGACTAATCAGACTCCACACCATATCATCTCTCACTTGGAGACTAATCATAACACCATTGACCCTAGGTCCCACTGGAAATAAGCACCCTGGACTCTGTTGTTATGTTTTTTGTTGTTTTTAGTCTTGAAGACCAATCGAAGCTAAAGAGGAGCTCAGATTCTCCCTTGTCACTGCATTTGTAAACATATCCACTAAATTTTTATCTGTATGTATCTTTTCTAGCCTTAACTGTCCATCATCCAACACTAATCAAATGAAGTGATACCTCAACTATATGTGTTTGGTCTTTGAATGTAAGGCAAAATTCTTTACAAGATGTATGGCACTTTGATTATCCGTAAACAAATAATTGTTAGCCTGTTGTTTGCCCAATTCTTTCATGAAAGATTGCATCCATATAATCTCCTTGCTTGCCTCTGTTGTAGCTACATAGTTTGCCTTTGTGGTGGATAAAGCAACCACCTTTTGCAACCGTGAGATCCAACTCACCACTGTTCCACCTACAGTAAAGACATAACCTGTAGTACTCCGCCTAGTATCAATATCCCCTACCAAATCTAGGTCTACCTAACTTGCTAAATTAGTATTAGAGCCCCCAAAACATAAATGTTTATTGGATGTACCTCTCAAATATCTGAGAATCCATTTTAATGCATTCTAATGCTCCAATCCAGGATGACTCATATACCTGCTTATGACTCCTACAACAAGTGCAATAGCTGGTCTCATGCATATCATGGCATACATTAAACTTCCTACAGCTAAAGCATATGGTACCTTGGACATTTTTTCTTCCTCCTCTAGTGTCTTTAGACATATTTCCTTAGTCAATTTCAAACGACTAGGCAAAGGTGTGCTGACAGCTTTTGCATTCTCTATATGGAATCTTTGCAACACCTTTTCAACATAATCAGCCTGAGATAGAGTCAATTTTCTATTCTTCCTATCTCTACAAATTTTCATACCAAGGGTTTGTTTTATTGCCCCCAAATCCTTCATAGCAAATGATTGTGCTAAATGTTGTTTTAACTCTGTTATGTGATCCATGTTAGACCTTGCTACAAGCATTTCATCAACATACAAACATAAAATAATGTAGCTGTCATTATCTAACCTCTTAAAATAAACACAATGGTCAGAATTACACTAGATGTAGCCTTGCTCAGCCATAAAACTATCAAATTTTAACTACCATTACCGATGTGCTTGTTTCAGGCCATACAAACTCTTCTTCAATCTACACACCTATTTCTCCTTACCTTTGACCTCAAATCCTTGGGGTTGTTCCATATATATCTCCTCCTCCAAATCACTATGGAGAAAGGTAATTTTCACATCTAGCTGTTCCAAATGCAAATCTTCAGCAGCCACAATACTTAAAATGGTATGAATATAAGTCATCCTAACAACCAGAGAAAAAATCTCATCAAAATCAATGCCCTTTTTTCTGTGCAAATCCTTTTACAACTAATTTGGCTTTAAATCTTTTATTACCTCTATCTTCCTCTTTCAACCTATAAACCCATTTGTTTGGTAAAGCCTTTTTACCTACAGGCAACTTACATAATTCCCAAGTCTGATTTTTCAGCAAGGAGTCAATTTTTTCTTTCATTGCATGCTCCCACTCAACCTTTGTATCCACCTGCATAGCTTCATCATACTCTTCTGGTTCACCAACATCTGTTAACAAAATAGAATACAAAGAGGGAGAAAACCTTTCAGGAGGTCTACTTAGCCTTGTTAACCATCTAACATTCACTAGAGTTTGTTGTATTTCTTGTTGTTATTGCGGAGCATGAGGAATCACTAGAACATCATTATTTGGAGTATCATCTAGCACCACATAATCCTTTTGTTTCTTCTCATGCTACTACAACTGATCTTTGTACAACACTTTCACATTGAATAAATCATCCCTGCTTCTCACAATTTTCTAATTTTTAAAATCCCAAAGCCTATAACCAAATTCATCAATGTCATATCTAACGAAGGTACATTTTTTTGATTTTGCATCTAGCTTGGTTCTATTTTCAGAATCTACATGTGCGAATACTTCACATCCAAAGGTTTTGATAAAAGAATAACTCACCTTCTTACCTATCCATGCTTCCTCTAGAATACCATAGCCCAAAGGAACTGAAGGACCTCTATTAATTAAATATACAAAGGTGTTGACAGCCTCTACCCACATGTTTAAAGGAAGCCCATCATGCAATCTAATGGTCCTTGCACACTCCATTATTGTCCTATTCATGCGTTTAGCTGCTCCATTCTCATGTTGAGTCTCTGGAACTATTTTCTACCTACGGATTCCATTAAAGGAATAATAATCCTCAAATTCTTTGCTGCAATACTCACCACCATTATCAAATCTGAGACATTTTAATCTTTTACCCATCTCATTCTCAACCAAGCTTCTCATTTCTACCTAAGGAAATAAATCCATACCTTCCTAGTTGCATCATCTATGAATGTAACATAATACCGAGAGCCACCAAAAGAAGATACCTGAGCCAGTCCCCATACATCTGTATGCACAAGCTCCAACTTTTCATTTTTTTTTGCTTCCCATCCTTGAGAAAACTAACTCTCCTTTGTTTTCCATACACACAAATTTCACAGAAATCCATATTAATACATTTCAGACCTGGTAAAACTTTCTTATAATGAAGTACCTTCATACCTTTTTCACTCATATGCCCAAGTTTGTTATGCCACAGCATTGATTTAGAACCTGCAACAACTATTCCTAAACCTGTTTATTTTTTCTCTGCAATAGCTAAAGTAGAAGGAACAGTATGACCTGTACAAAGATAAGGTACCTACTTTCACACCTTTTGCTACTATTAAGGCACCTTTTGAAACCTTCCAATTTTTATCAGTAAATGTAACAATGCAACCTTCTTTAGCTAGCTGCCCTGCTAAAATTAAATTCCTACTGAGCCTTGGAATGTGCCTTACCTCTTGTAGTAGCCAATGATTCCCATTCTGCAACTTAATCTTAATTCTTCCCTTTCCAACAATTTGAGAGGGTTCATTATCTCCCAAATAAACCAGCCCAAAATCCCCTTGGACATAATCAAGAAAATAACTTCTATGGGGCGTAGCATGAGATGAGGCCCCTGAGTCTAAAACTCATGAATCATTAGCATTATCTAGTGAAAGAATCAAAGCATCATCTTTAGATTTATTACTTACCACATTTACCTCCTTATTTCCTTTTGTTTGTCTCCTTATTTGTTCTTTTGAGATCAGCAATCTTTTTTCAGATGACTTAGTTTCCCACAATACCAGTTGTCTTTCTATCCTCTAGATTGGGATCTCTTGTCCTTTGATTTTTCTCGTGACTTCCCATGACCTCAAGAACCTTTTACTCTCTCCTTTGATCTACCCTTGCTTTCTGCATTCAAAACACTACCTGATGTGGACCCTCCTGAGCTTTTCTATCACATTTCCTCACTAAGGATAACACCAACAACATCATCAAATTTCAAAGTGTTTTAACCAGACACAAAGTTACTTACAACCATTACCAATCTATTTCATCTTTCTGGCAAAGAACATAAAACCAAGAGAGCCCTCATGTCTTCATCAAATTTCACTTTTATAGAAGTTAACTAACTGACAGTCATATTAAACTCATTTAAATGATCTGTCACAGATCCAACTTTAATCTTTTTTAGATTAAACAAACACTTGATGAGAAATACCTTATTTGAGGCTGAGGGTTTTTCATACAATTTAGCCAAAGCTTTCATCAGTTCACTTTTTGTCTTTACTTCTATTATATTGAATGCCATAGATGGTGCTAGGCACAACCGAATGGTTCCCAGTGCCTTTCGGTCTAGAAGTTCCCAATCCTCATCTGTCATTCCTGTCAATTTCTTGGATACTTCTTCCAACGGCCTCCATAGATCCTTTTGATAGAGGTAATCCTCCATCTGCATCTTCCATAACTGATAGTTCTGCCCATTAAATTTATTGACCTTCACTTTACCCTCATCCGCCATTGCGCCCACTCAACTGTGAGACCTTCTTACAGATGATAATTGAACGCAATCCGCTCTGATACCACTTGTTAGGGCCGACAAAAGATATCAATTAAATGTAAATAAAGATTAAACAGAGGAATGGAAATACACAAAAATAATAACAACGAGAGACAAGTTTTAACGTAGTTCACCCAAACTTGGACTACTTCCACCCAGCAGAGAGTCTAATATTATTATCCAGTAAATCAAACTGATTACAACTAGCAATCCCTACAACTCAATACTACTGCAAATGCTACAATACAATATCAACCAAAACCCTAACCCTTAGCTACTTTTATCAAGCCTTATGTCGATTAAAAAAATAGGGGTTTTTTTATGTCAGCTAATAGAGAAAATAACTTTTGATGCCTTAATAAAATAATAGGCAATTTTTGCTTCGAGGGTGCTGCCCCTGAGTCCCCAGCAGCCCCCGCTGGGGGTGTTTCCCCCAAACCTCCACTGTGGGCTTCACCCCAGGGCCCCCACCGGGGGGATAAGCTCCCCAAGCCCCACAGGAGGGGCTCTACCCCCTACACTCCCTCGTTGAATAATTTGGAGGGAAACTCTGCCAATAAAAGTGGGGAAAATTTAACATCTGAGTCTGATTAGGCTCCATATAACAATAATCTCTCACTTGGAAACTGATCAAACTCCACACCATATCACTGAGTGTTTGTTCTTGACTCCCTAATCACATGGAGAAACTTGGGTTGTCATGACTATGGTTTGATGTGCTTATGTTGGGTGCTAGGTTTTAGTCCTTGGCATTGGAAGGCATTGGTTTGTTAACCTTGAATGCATGTAGGTTGTAGAGTTGATCATTGAATGGTCTGAAAGCTTCTGGAACAACCTAGATCTAATGTATGCTTATACATGGTGATTGTTGTGGAGTTGGCCTACAAGTTGCCCTGAAGTTCCTGGACTTCTATTTCATTTGGTTGGTTGTACTTGCATGTCTCAGTTTCATATTGATTTGATCTGAGGGTTTTGTAGATATTCCGTTCAAAAATATATGGTTATGCTTATTTATGTTATTCCATTGTTCTGGTATAGCTATTGTGGTAATTTTACAGACTTGTGGGTCTTCCAGATGATAAGTAGATATGGATTTGCATGTATGTCAGTGACATGGTGGTTTTGTAGGTTTTACATGGTTAATCAAAACTTATGGTTTTGTAGATCTGTGGACAAACTATTTTTTAGATTATGATTCCTATGGGGTGTTTCTAGTTGTAAGGTAGTTGCAGGTTTGAATGTATGCTTTGTGCATAATGTGAGGAGGTTTGTATCTTTCTCAGTGTGGAGATGTTAATATGTGATTAGTCACTTATCATTTCTACAGTATATGCGTGATTGGCTCCTTGACTATGATCACTCATTTGTGGACTTGTTGGTAAATCAAATCTAGAATTGATTTTATGTTTGAGTCTTGAAGTCTACAGATTGTCTTCTTTGGTATCTCAGTTTGCAGGTTACTAATGTAATGATGAGTTTGCATGTTACATTTGTTTTGGATCTTTGAGTTATGTAGTTTGTGGATTAGCTACCCATTAGTTGAAGTGGGATGACTCGAATGTGGATTGTCTTTATCCATGACATTGATTTAGTGTTTATGCAGACTTTGTTAGTTGGCCTTGTCTGTGGTCATTTGTGCATTAGTATGTTGCATTGGGATAAGAGGATGGATGATTAGAGTCCCTGGATAGTTAGTCATTGGGATTTGTAGCATGTTTATCACAATGTCATTGGTAGCTTGGTTAGAAAGTTTAGTGTAAGCTCTTGACAATGATGGTTTTATCTTCTTGACTTGGAGATCTTGGTTCTACTTTATTCTTTTATGTTGTTGGTATTGCACAGGACAATTGTTAGATTGTGTTAAATCCATGGATGATCTTCATTGAGAGGATGGTTATCATAATGCCTTGATAAGCTTGGTATCATAGTTTCAGTGGGAGCTTCAACAGTGATGTTGGATTCATCATATGTGATGGATAATCTTTTGCAATAGATGTTGGTGTTATGGAGGAGCTCTTGGTTTTGAGAGTTCTTTGACATTGTCAGTTCAGTTGTCAGGAGATGGTTATTTTCATATGTTTGGAGATGTTGACATCTTGATTGAGGTGTCAGGTTTATGATTTGTCTGTATGACATGTTTATCCTTTGTTTAGAGATGTTGATATTATATCATGGTTTACTCTTGATGCTAGCTTAAAGTTTTGGCATGATATAAGTTCTCTTGAGACATGATGTATGCATCATTGTATGCTTTGTTGCATGTGATTTTCTTACAAGGAGATGGTTAGATCATGATGTCATGATGAGCTACTTGATCATGCAGATGTGCAGTGGGAGTTTTGACAGTGGTCTTGTTTGTTCTCTTTGGTTTTGAGTATTAATCATTTGCTTGAAGCTTCATGATTTTGCAGGATGCATTTGAAGTTGGCATGTATTGGTTGATGGATGCTCATGGATACTAGAGAGACTTGAGTTGAGGCTTAAGATCTCTTGTTATAGGGATCACGTGTTGGAATGGTTAAATTTTAGCAGAAAGACTGAGGAGCATTCACTTGTTATGGACACGAGTTCATGTTTGAACTTGAGAGAGTCTATGAGACTAGGTGTATCTCAGTGGATCATTCTCATTCCCCACTCTCAGTTCACTCGGCAGAAAATGATTGGATAGGTATTGCCCATGTTTTTTTAGATTCATTTTGTTTTATGCTTTTATTTCTCATGGATATGAATCTTGAGCTATAGTTATTGGTTCAGGAGGTTTCATTTGAGGGATGTTAGCATGGTTATCTTCTTGATTCGTATGGTTTGGTTTATGATGTTCATTTATGAGGAGTTTAGGAGATGTGATTGGGCTTATTCCTTGTTATGGAATGGTTATGAGTTTGATCTACCTTGATTAGAGTGGCCTACATCCATGTTGATTACATGTTACATATGTTTCTTTGATCTTATGAGATTGAATGGTTGGGTGTTGTTAAGGCTTTTCAGTTGGGGTTTTGTGAAGGAGATCATACTTGGCACAACTTAGCACTTGGTGGTGTTGGAAGAAGGATATGATATGGTGTATAGTTTCTCTTTATGGTCTCATATTTCTTCCTAGAGGTTCTTATTCATCTAGTTTGATCACTGGGTTTATGGTCATCTACTGTTGTTGTACTTTATTATTTTTTAACAACAATATGTGTTCTTTTTAATATATATCATTTGAGATGTGGAGGACTTGGGAGAAGTGGAAGAGATCAAAGATAAGAGAGTGAGTAGAAAACTATTTGTGGAAGTATGCTCTGTTTTGAAGCAGTTGGTTGCAGTTTGCAGATCATTGTGATTGTTCTTTGTATTATATGTTTTGATTATACGCCACACTTTTATGTAAGTGTTGATTGGTAGAATTTGAGTTACTTTAGTTGGCATTGCTCATGCAATTTGATTCCTAGGATGTATGTATATCTTTGGTAGATTTTTTTTCATTGGACTGCAATATCAAAGGTCTTCAAATTTTTTACACATCAATGGTTTCGGTGTGTTTGTTATCTTGGGAGACTGTAACTTTGAGCAGGACAGTGGATTATATAGGGATGAGAGTTGCAATATGGGATGAATATGTCATGTGCAAAATTTCTATCAATGGTGGTTTTTAGTTGGATGTAAACAACTAGATGTGGTTGTTGTTCTAACTATTTTCGAGCATACATGGTCGATCTTGTTTTGAAGATGTTTGGACTTCAAAGTTATGTTCTATTAATGGGTTTGAAGTTGGATACATTGGTGTGTCTATGTGGCATTTAGTGTTTCATCATATTTTTGGCATTCTAATATTTTGTCATGTTGGTGATCACTTGGAAGATGTTACAGTTGCTTCTGTAAAGCTTGTGAGCATAGTGGAGTTCAATTGGGATAAGTAAGGGGCAACCTATGATCCTTTTATCTGTGACAAAAGATGAGTATTTGGTAGCTACTCATGCTTACAAGGAAGCCATTTGGCTTAAGAGATTATGTTAAGATATTGGTGTTGATGGAGAACAAATTACTATTTGTTGTGACAGTCAGAGTACAATGTTGCAGATGCATTGATGAAACTAGTGGGCACAGATAAGTTCAGATGGTATTCGAAGTCTATCGTCCTCTCAGCCTATAGCAGTTAAACCCTATTATTTCCATTAGCTCTTGAAAGGTGTTCAACAAGTGGGAGAATGTTGGGAATTAAGGTGTCTCAACCTTTGCAAGTTTCTAGCATTCATTATTTAATTGTATTTATTTTTTGTCTATTATTGTAATTTGGATGCAAATCCTATTTTGTCACTTTGTGGGAGTTGGAACGGTGATGTGTCATCCTACATGGAAGGTGACCACATGTATTTTTGTGCTTATATGAGGAGATACAAGTTCCACCTTGTGGTAGAAGAGTTTTTCCATGTGTCAGCATCTTTCAGATGTTGTAAGAGGTTTATGATGCATAAGAGTTATGACAGATTCCTATGACAGAATCTATGACATGTAAGGGCTAGAAATGGAAGATTCTATGATAGGTGAAGGCAAGTGTCCGAAAGCATCATGCATGGGGTAAGTAGGCACCCAAGTTTGACTATGACAAGGTTGTAAGATAATCTACTATTAATAGTCATTTATGACAGATTCTCTTACAACTGTAAGAGTTGTCATAAATGATGGATTTTATGATATTGTAAGAGCATCTGTCATACCTTAATTAAGAAAATTTGGGATGCCCAAGTTGGGGGGTTGTAAGGCATCAAAGAGAATCACTTACAATTGTCATACGCATGTTTATGGCCTTGGAAATTGGGCCACATGGATTTGGATGAGCTCCTTGTGTGACTTTCTCTAGAAGCTACCTCCATTCATACTACTTCTCTTTATATATAGGTGCTTGGAGAGGAGATGTAGAGTGTGATTAACAGGTATCGTTATGCTATTGATTTATCTCCAGATACAAGTATCGAAGACTCCTAAGAAGACTTGCATTGCAAGTGTGTTGCAAACATTGTTGTTTTGATAATACATTGTGCAGGTTTCAGAGTGTGGGGTTTTTTACCTAAAAGGGTTTTCCCCACGTTATATCTTGTCTCTCTCTCTCTTCTGTCTACATTCTATGTATATGTGTATTGTTGTAATATCTCTGTTATTGTGTTAATAACTTTGTAACTATAAGGTTTAAAATAAATTTGCACTCTCCTCTCCTCATTAGATTAGTGTAGGAAGCATTTCCATACAACCTGCATCCTCTTCATAAAGGCAATAAGAAGAATCACTATATCAAGTGGGAGTGGTACTATTTAGGGAAGGATCAGGGGGTTTGTGTTTGAAGGAGCTGAAAATCTAGGGTGTAGCACTTACCACAAAATGGATTGTTGGGTCATTGGAAGGCAATGAACCCTAGAAAATACTAGTGAAAAAATAATATTGAAAATGATGTGCCTTTTAAAGATACAAGATGGAAAGGATTGCAATTACAAGACTTCTTATTCGAGGCTTTTAAGGCTAACCTTATGGGATCTATTATCTTCAACAGTATATGGTTAGTGTTGTATTACAACTCCAGTATCATGATGTATTCTGAGAGTCTGATAGCAGTCATTTTATCTCTAGATCTCTAGTGGTGATAATCATGTGAGAAGCTTTCTCTACAAGTATATTGTATTTTTTGTGATTTTCAAATAATATATTAGGCAGAATTTGGAGTGTGGGTTTTTTCTCCCGAAAGGGTTTTCCCCATGTAAATCATTGTGTTGTGGTATGCACGATATTTATGTTTATTTTTTTGTAACTATTAAAGATATGTAAAGTTTTGCATTATCCTCCTCTCAAGATTACTATAGGAAGTTGTTCCACTACCTTAGCTTCCTTATGGGATTGTCTTGAATTATATGGACTTTATTTTCAAAGATGAATTTTACTAAATGATGAAGGGTAGACAAAACTTCCCCCATGGTGTGAATCCATGGTCTACCAAGAATAAGATTGTATGAAAGAGAATTAGGCACATGACATGGATAAGGGTAGGCATTGTCTTAGGTCTAACCCTAAGAGGTAAGGTAATAGTACCTAATGAATGCCTACCAACATTATCAAAGACACGAATGTTGAGTTTATCATCTGGTTGAATTAAAGATGTATCAATATCAAGTTTACGTAACAAATCTATTCCACAAACATTAAGACCTGATCCACCATCAATCATAGCATGTCTTATCCTCTTTCTAGTAATAATGACATATATCAAAAGATGCTCATTTTGGTTTTGAACTTCTATGGGATGTAACTCATGTTGTTGAAATGATATATCACATGTTGTCACCTGCATACAATCTAACAAAGATGCTACATCATTCAGATGAACAATAGTTGGAACATTCACCTTTTGTGGAGCCTCATGGAGTATTTAGTGGTATGTAGGTGATGATTGTATTAAGTCTGATAGAGAGATCTTAGCTAGAGTATCACAGAGCTACTCAACAAGATCATATTATTTACCAATATGAGTAGGAAGACAAGGTGCTTAAGGCTAGATAGGTTGAGAGGGTGCAAGAGAACTGTTTACATGAAGTGCTTTCTTAGTTTTATTGTGGGTATTGTATGTGTGAGCAATCACGTGGTACTGTGACACATCTTGAACACCTTGATTTCTTTGAGTAATTTGTTTTGCGATATTGAGATAGTAACCTGAGGATCAAGGTGGTGTTGGATCACCTTGAACTGCAATAACTAGTTTGAAATGAGGAGGTGTATTAGATGCCTCATGCATAATTATTTTAGGAGCATTACTATACTTTTTCACTATCTCCTTAGTGGGCGAAATGATTCTATTAATGATGATTGAATTGACATTGCTTTCTTTTTTTATCAAGCTCAACATCCATCCCCAAGAGATTTAATGTGAGAGACCTTTCATCATCCACTAATGCTTCAACTTTTGAAGGGGGATCATTGGAATGAAGGGAAGGTAAAGTGTACTTAAGAAAATTGTTTGTGATTGTATCTTCAGTGGTTTTCACATCATTAGTGATGTCTAAGATACTTGGACATTCAACCAAAGGAGGAAGATCAAGGGTTTTCACTTCCTTAGTGATATCCAAGGTGCTTGAACATTCAACTAAAGGAGGAATATCAATTGGATGACTCATAGAATCATCATCGTTGTCATCATCGTCATCGTTGTCCTCGTCATCATCATCATCATCATAATATGCTTTAGAGAGTAGATCCAAGGCATTATCATGATTTGTAGTAATAGAAGAAGATCTATCATCACCATGAGATGTATCATGTATAGGTGTTATGTTATCTGATATGTGAGGATACATATTAATGAATTTAGAAAAAAAATCAAAATCCATGGTATGTGCGTGAAAAAATTTCAAACAAGAAGGATCCATAATAAAATGCCTTGTACGACCAAAGTCCCAATAAGACTACAAGTTCAAGAGAAGTGCCTGGTCTTGCAAAAATTGTGATATCCTTGGTCTAATGATTTAACCACTTAAATTCCACAAGGATTTGCAATAGTTTGCTTTGACAAAGATGCACTAAATCTAAGACTAGCCAGTGTTTTACCATCAAACCCTAGATCTTAAATGCTCACTTCTAAACCAATTTTTTTTATACAAGCCTTATTTTTTAGCACAAATGAAATATATGACATGATATACCAATGCAAGATCAGATTTGGAATGTTTATAATAGCAGAAAAATATGAAACAAGATTTTAATTACAAACCCTAGGTTTTGAATTTGACTAGGTTTATAAAAAATGCAAGCTTTTCAACAAAACCCTAGCAAATGAGAGCTTCAAATGCAAGGTGAAACACCCTAAAATGATTATCTACTATAACATAAATTGGATCTGATGCAAAAATCATAAATATAAATTTTTATATGATGATCTACAAAATATGTAATGAAATCAATGCACAAATATTTCATTTCCTAAGCCTAAGATGCTTAATTTTTTCACCTTTTGCATTGCAAAATATGCAAAAGGAATTACAACAGAAATGATGATAAGGTACAGCAACTTAAAAAAATTTAATAAATCTAATAATGCCACAATATCTGCAACAACACACCAATCTACAAACCCTAGATTGAAGATTAGCTAAATTTTCCAAAAATGGAAGGTTTCTTTCAAACCCTAATAATGAAACAATGCGAAACTAAACTATGTAACCATACCAAATGATAAATGAATCGAATCTAATTAGATCTAGGGAAATAAATAGCTCATATCTGATGTAAGAAGGATGCCAAAGGGTAAGAAACATGAGTTCACCAAAATGTAATGTAGAAAAGAGAGACTAGCTCAATAGATCAAACTAGGTCAAAACCTCTTCTACACAACATTGGGGACACAAAATGAAATTGGATTCTACCTTAGGAGAAGAGTAAAACTATAGGGGTTCTACCCTTTTGTTGTATTTAGACTTAATTAACCATATCCAGTCAATCAAGCTAGAGTGAAGACATGAAACCCTAGTTGACGAAGATTTGAGCAAAATAGACAAATGAAGATAGATACAAACAATCCAAAAGAATCACCAAGATCAATGAACAAAGGAGAAACTAATTGTGGAGGTTAAAATACAAAGGACAAGGGCACATGGGCACCTTGGACCCTAGTTAGGGTTAGCAGAAACTAATTTCACAATCAGGTCTATAACAACCTTAGTCTTCTTCCTAGAAATCAACTCCCAAAACCTATTCATCTGACCTGTACACATGCAAGAAGGAAGATGGTTTCGTTCTATTTAGGATATTTCCTCATTCAAGCCCCATGAATGGTGTTTCCACAGTCTCCACAATTTAGCAAAGATGATTGATAAAGAGTGCATGCCCTAGGAGGGCATAAGCAAATCTGAAGTAGAATGGAATGGTAACACAAAGCATGAAGGAAAGGAGTCACCATGAACATGGAAACCCTTGTATGCTTGTATATGGCATCACAACTTGACTCAAGAAGTTGATGTAGCCTCGAAGATCTTCAAAAGATCTACAATATGTTAGTGTCACAACAATAATTCACGAGGGAGAGCATAGAGAGCATGAGAGAGAAAGAGAGAGAGTGCCAAGATTTCCCTAGAGAGAGTTAGATGTTCAAATGAATAGAATAACTTACTCTTATATGTATTCCTGTCAAATTTTGGAGAGTTAAAGCATATAAGGCTGACATTACGAATGTTTTAAAGGGCCTAAGCTAACAAGTCCACTTTTGAGGCTAGGGCTAAAGGAGGGCCCAAGGTGCTTGGGGGCCCTTGTCCTTTAGCTAGACACCTCTAAAAAAAGGGCACTTAAAGCATGCTCAGCCCCACCTTATGATTACTTTTTGGGTTTCCTAAATTGGGATCAAGTATTACACGCTTAATGCTAAAAAAGGTATTGAAATAGGTCCTAATTAACAAGTGTCAATTAATGGTGTGATTGATTCTTGGTGTGTTCCAAATATAAATGGTTTGATATAAGTTGATATCTATTGAAAGTCTATCTTATTTATTCATATCAATGGTTGGATAGTCTACATCAGAGGTATTTTGTGCTTGACACTAGATAAAGTATTTGCCTGTTTGAAAATTTATTCAAGTGTTGAAATTGAATAAAAGTTTTTTATTGTTTGGGGCTTTAAACCCTAACACCTTAATAACTTTCTATACACTTCACTACCTGTCCATCTTAAAAAGCACTTTATTATAAAATGAAGTTGACTTGGGATTGGCGGTAGTTGTAACTTAAGTTACAACATTGAGGGGGTCGCCACCATAGGGCAATCGGCCCCCCTGACCTAGGGCTACTGGAAGCCCATGTTAGTGGAAATGACATCGTGCACGAAACTAAGATCAATGGCCACTTTTAAGTGACAAAGCCCACAAAATATATATTGGGTAGTTGAAATTTAAACCTTATTTAAAATGCAATGGTCCTCTCGCAGCATCAAGTTTGACAGCCTCCTAGCCATTTGTCTATGTGACATATTAGAAAGAGATTTTTAAAGGCTATTTTTAGTCTTTCAATAGGCCATTTGTTGAGCATTATTTTAAGAAGATTTTTCTTCTATTTTTACTCCACTCTTGAGCATTGACGATCTAAAGTTGAGTTTTTTTTTTTTATAAACAGGTAGTTTCAAAGAAGTCCTTCTATCTTCCTTGCCTATAGTTATGTAACCAAATCAAGATGGCCAGAGAAATTTATCTCTTCCTCTATGTGATAGATGTGTGTACAAAAATTGATCAGTTTGATACTACAAAGGCAAATCTATATGCTGATATGCATTTCGGGAGAAATAGTGGAAGAAACCAGAGTTGATGGAATCAAAGTTGAAGGAAAATTTTAGTGTTCATAAGGAGGTATAAGGTTTTTCATTATAGTATGTTCAGAATATATTTTTATTAAACCTCTAAGATATTTATATATTTCTTACAAGGTGTTTTGTGAAGAGTTTTTATAGAGAAGATAAAGGTTTTTCTATGACATGAAAATTAAAGTGAATTGTATATTGATGAGGGTAATGTGTATTCATGAATCAATGTTGTGATATGAGTGAGTAGGGGAAATGAATTTTGTAGATTGGATAATAAGGAGATAGAGCATTATTCATTGCAAAGATTTCAGAATGAAGGGTCTACAAGTTCATGTTGTTTTCTTTGTTAGTCAATGTTAAGGATTCTACAAAAGACATAAGGAAAATAAAATATTTACTCTTAAAAACTTGATACAAAGAAGGACAAATGAAGGTGGTTGATAAACAAACTTGCAGAGAGATGAGTTAGATCATCATAGTGATGACAAAGGATAGTCAATAGGTATACCTTGTTTTTGTGTCTTGAATCCATATCTTGATGATATAAATCAGCATATAGAAGAAGGCTTGATTGATGTTGTAGATTGAGACTATCAGCAGATGTTGAGAGTGCAGAGGTTTTTATGAATTCAAGTGTAGTACTTGTTACCTAAATTTCACTATGGCTCATTCAGGTAGAGTTTTGATTCAAAACTTGTAAGGTACATCTCATCTAGTCCTTCATACATTAAATTCAAGTGCATAAATGAAATAATTCAAGAGATTATGTTTATTAGTTTACTGCAATTATCCAAGTGCATGTAACATAAGAAGGGTTTATCCAAAATCCTTTCCAAAAAATAAATAATCTTTATTGAATGTAAAATATTCATCATCTCACACGAGTTGTAAGGTTAACTACCTTATTCAATGCAATAGAAGAATAATTTATACATGAATAAGTAAATAAAGTAATGTGCATGTAGGGTCAGAGACCAGTCATTGCCTGAGAATGACTGGTTCTAGCTTTGGCATGTTGTTGTGTCGCCCTAAGTCATCTTTGTCCTTCCTAGCTTCAAGTCATCCCTGGTACCTGCATCTGGCAAAAGACAATGGTGTTAGAGAAACGCTCTAAGCAATGAATGGCCACAAATCATACATGAACAAGATACCATACATGTATAAACTATTCCTCAATTTGCATTAAACAAGAAATGTATACCTTGGATATCCTAGAGGACAATTAGTAATCAAACACATCCAAAACATGCATTTATTTTCTAACAAGTTTGCTTAGTGTGCAGATACAAATGTAATTATGTTTCTGTTTGATTCATCAGTTACATTATGAGTGGAGGAAATGTGGCTCCCACAAGGGTTGAGCCTAGCTCATAATCCTTATAGAACATCTCATATGCAATATACAAATGCAAAGGCATAGCTCAAGGAGCATATTCAGAAGGCTGATCACAGCTTTCAAGAGGTTTCAGTCATGGTAGGACAGCCAACAATCAGGAAAACCCAAGCATTTTAGGACAAAGAGGATACAAAGCATAAGGTGCATAAGACGGAGCAGCAAAGTAAGATGGAACAACAATCATCAACGGTAAGAAAAGTGCAGCAAACAATAGTTATAAGAAGCAGCCCATAAGTCAAAGATAAACTAGAAACAACAGTCATTTCTGATTTTTGAGTAGCAGACTTTACAAAAATGAAGAGGATGAGACATCAGTCATGCCAAGAAAGAGAAACATGTCAAGCTAAGACAGTCCAGTTAGAAGGTAGATCAGTCTATCAGAGAAACACTCAAGGAAAGCAATAGGATACCATACAACAAATTCCTATACAAGATGTGATACCTCTTCACACTAATTGTTTTATCCCTAGAAAGCTCTGTTCAAGACTATGTCTTCTGATTGTCTCAAGAATGGTGGAGCTCTGTGGTGGACAGTCCATAGTGGACAAAAGGGGACATTAAATGAATATAGGGTCATGAGAGTAAAATAGTCACTAGGTTTGTTACAAGTGGATAAGGGATCTTCAAGAATGAAAATGATTGGCACTATCTCAGAGAACAAACCCAAAAGAGAAGACTGTTATCATTTTTAAGACTGTATAACAACATATCAGTTACCTTTTTAGCCTTGAATGATAAGGGTAAACCCTTGTAAGCCTGCACTCAGTCATGCATGACAAAGCAATCATGTGGACAGTCACAATTATCCAAAGATTGAGAGGAGAAGTCCTTATGGAGAGCAGCTTCATGAAACATTATCTTATCACTGCCCCTTTACAAAATTTCATACTCTTCACTTTCTTTAGGTTTTCTAAAAATAGTGTAAAAGTGGACAGAGTGCTGGTAGCAGTGGATAGTTTTCCAGTAGAGCTTGTGACAGTCACAGTCAATAAGAACAATCAGAGCAAGACCTACATGAGGGTGCAGTTCAACTACAAAGGGGAATAGTCATGGGACTGTGTTGGATAGGCATTTTGACTATTTTAGAAAAGTAACAAAAGCATGTCTTATACAGTCATAAAGATAGTCTACAGAAGGACATCATGAAACAACCATAGAAAGGCAGAAAACAAGGCGGTCAAGAGGTGTTGGGAGGCTAATAGGATTGATTTTGCAAAGAGACACAAGACTATTTTGGTCTGGTCCAAGCAATGAATAGGCCTACATCATGATCTTATGCTTCAGATGACATAGAGACGTTAGAAGCAATTACCTGGTGGTCCAATCATGAGCCACTATCTCATAAAAATCAAGGTTTTAGAAGGACAGTATATGCAGGCTGGGACTGTTCCATAGACAATAAGATGAATATTCCTTAAACAAACTGTCATGGAGTTTAAGCAAAAAGGTAGTCATTTATATAGTGATAAATACAGTTAAATGATAGTGCATGGTAGAAAAAGAAACATCATCAGCTTAGGTTTGTTCTATGTGGAAGATGTCGACTCCTATCCCATGGACACATGTTCACTGCTGTTGGTGGACATGGGGGCTATTTTGGTGGAAAACATTTCATTTCTGCAGAGCAACTTCATGAAACATTGTCTCATCTCTACCTTGAGAAAGCATTAATTGTTAAACTAATGTACTATAGCATTGCTATGTTTTAAAATAGCACATGGTAGCATGTACGATGAACATATCTGTAGTGGCTTTGGAGTGATGAGTCAGCCCATGGTGGACATTGTTGACTTCAATGGAAGTTTCCTCAAAAGGAGGCAACTATGCGAAAGAAACTCAATGTTCATAGTATCCACTTGACAAGTTCTAAATCATTGTCGAGATTTATTGGAGTTGCATCAGAAATTTAAAAAAAAAAAAGGGGGGTGTGATGTTTATGTTCTAGGCTTTGCATCTTGTACAGAAAATTAGCCTTGATAAATTCCTTATTGACTAGGAGGTATAAGCCTACACAATTTGTTGTGCCTGGCACAACACTTGGTCCCATTCCAATTGATGTATTTCATATAGGGAAGTTGTATGATACACCTAGAGTGTACCTACATCATCGACAAGCAGCTGTTGTACACACTGATGATTTGCCCTTGCTTGCACCTTAAAATCGACTAAAGGGGATCATTATTTCTATTGACTCACTTCATAAAGAGAATCAAGGCTTGTTTTCTACATCCAAAGAAACATCTTCTACAATAGTTAACTTTCTGCAGTATGATGATGGATCCTTGTTTGATACTAAAAGTAATCTGAAAGCAGTGAATAAATTGCATTTAGGTTTATCTGGGGGCAATGGACTTAATGGGCTATATGTATTTTGGGGAGGTCTTGTCAGAATAGATGTAGTTAAGACACCTCTTCACACACGCCTAACAATGTATGGACCAAAAAGAGTGCAGATTATAGTAGTTCCTACTTTTGAAGCTGATAAGTTCTATCAGGAAGAACTTGGTGAAGCATTAAAACCTCCCATAGGAAAGAAAAAGCAACAACAATTACACAGAAATGCTCAGAATCGTGGCCACAGGTAGTGAAAATGCAAGGTTTTAACTCATTTCAAATGAAAAGCCCATAGAATGTCCAAAATGTGCCTTCTGGAAGCGAATATACAAGAAGATCTCAGAAAAAATGAGAGAAAGTTGACAGTGAGGAATTACCTCTGTGGTTTTTTGCCATTTGCTGTGCCAAGTCATGGTTTCTCCCTTAGAACACCTTCGAACAGCGGCCTCAACACAGCAAGCGCAATGCAGAGGGTTGGCCATTAGAAAATAACAGAAGAAATACATCAAAAATGGCAGGCCGCAGCCATAATGCTCAGAAACCAGTGAATAGAGGCAAAAAGATAGCTCAGCCAAACATACAAATTGCTTACCTTGTTTTCCCTATCATAAATCCAGAGTGAAATGCCTGAGAAGGCCATTGAAATGGCAAAGGATAATCGAGGAGCGCCAAACCCTCATGGCAGCACGGCATCTAAATAGGAAGAAAAGAATGAAGTGCCGAATGAGAATTTTTTTAGGTTTTCTTCCTTTTGGGGTCCATTGAAACCTAATTTGCATTGCTAATTTTGACTTTCAATTTGTTGCATCATTGTTATCCATTCGAGGCCCGTGGTGAAGACTCTGAAAGTCTTCAAACCTAGTGATGATACAAGGGGGGCCATGAGGCATTTTTATGCCTTTTGATTCTTTTCCAAAGATAGGTCAAGGTCCATTATGAGAAACACAAGGTCAAATGCCTTATTTAGCCAAGGCATTTCATAGCTAGGAGATATAAGGTGGTGATAAAGGTAAGTGGTGAATAAAAATGTGTGTAGAGAGTTGCAAGGTGGTATGAAAGTGAAGTTTAGGCTGTAAATCATGGTGATATGTTATGGGAGTCATAAGGGTTGTTTTTGAAATGTATTGCATTGAACCTCACATATTGATAGAAATGTGTGCAAAAATGGAAATGACTAGGAGTTGTGAGAACATTTTGTTGTGATGCTATGAGATACGAGATATGTACGAGTGTGGAGTCATGTCATTTTGCCTAGGAGCTAGGTACTGTTTATGTCATTTTTGAATAATCTAGGATAGATTAAACATTGTAAATGAACGATAAAGTAATGAATTAGAATTACTTTATCGTTTGTAATAAAAATGCAAAGCGGCAACATTAGGCAGTTTATCACAAACGACAAAGTAAGTCTCTTTGATTACTTTGTCATCTTTTTACGACATTTAATTGACCCTAAATCATGCAAAATCAGTGATTTAAATGTTATGTCTTAAATGCCATTTTTCTGCATAGGTTACTATAATTTTGAATTGTAAAACATCAACTAAGGTGGTGTAATTGTAAACCCCTTAGTCAAATGTTAATTAAATGCAGAAAATGTGTATTTATGTCATTTATTGGGAAAAATATCAGATAGTTATGATGTTGCAGGGGAGTTATTGCACAGTTTTGACTTATTTCCATGGCTTGAAAGATCATTTAAAGGCATTCAAAGGCATTTTCAGGTGCCTTTATGATAGTTGATGGCATGCCTTGACCATTTCTGCATTGGGAACTCTTTTTGGAGAACTTTAGAGAGATATTTTGGAGATTTTTATGACACCCACAAAAATGGAGAGGGCTCATCTTTATCTGATTACAGCTGTTTTTGGAGAGTATATAGTCATTTCATTTGAATCTTGGTAGGTAGTGCTTTTCCATATCTATTCTGGAGTTAGTGATTTTTTCTGCAATCCTACTTAGTTTGAGTATGTTTTTGTAACTCTTTGGGCATATGAAATATAGAGAACACTTTGGATATCATTGACAGTCAAATCTTGCCTTCTTATTTTGTAGTTTTGGGTGTTATTAAGTGTTTGACCAGGGCATTTGTGAGGTAATTTATTTCCTTGTGACTGTCTTATGTTTTTCAATACCCTTTTTCTACAGAAGCTGTGTTTATGCAGGTTGCAAACTGTGTCTTAGAGTGTTATAAGGCTTTAAATTGTGAAGTTAGCTTCCTTTTAAAGATTTTTAATGCAAATTAGGCATCTTTGTGAAGTGCTTTTGCAGACATACAGTGATAGGTTGTGTAGGTTTTTTTTTTTGTTGTCTATGGCCAAGTGTATGCAGGTCTGAGTTTCATTTTTCCATATCAAGTTTGGTGAATCACCCTTATTTTCAAGTTTTTTCAGTTTTATCTTTCATTTCAAAAGCATTCTTTCTCCTTTTTCTTCTGCAAATCCAGTAGTTTTTAGGTGATAACCAGCTAGGAAGCTAGCCTTCTCTAGAGGTTCTTTCCAACACAGGTGACCCATAGACCTGGAAAGATCCCATGTTTCTCCAGATTGCCAAGTTTTACAACTCAGCAAGGGTGCAAATCTGAGAGCCAACAATACTTGTTCATGAAAAAGATAGATTATGATGAGAAGAAGAATTCTTTGGTGTTGATAAAAGTAATATTGAAAGTGTATTGTACTACAGTGAATCAAAGTGTCCCTCTAAATTTGTTTTAACCCTTGATGAAATTAGTTTTATGTCAGTGAGACAGCCTATATGCCAGTGAGGCTTGCTTGGTTAGTGAGACCTCTTTGTAGCCAGTGAGGCTTGAATGTAACCAATGAAGTTTTGATTAAGCTAGTGATGCATTTTTAGAGTGGTTTTTATCCCTATGAGGGTTTTCCACTCATCAAAAACATGTGTTATGATATGTATGCTCTAGTGTTTTATCTTTGAGATCTTGATCATACTATTTATCATCCTACTTATGCATATGTGTTTGATAAATCTTTAAATTCTCTCTCATTGTCTATCCATTAGATTGAAAGGTGCAAAATCTTGTTAAATTTTATAGACCACTGATTCACCCCCCTCTTAGTGGTCCTATACTCCAACATAAACTAAGGGTAAAATGGTGGTGTACACATTTTATGATGCTACAACACCTTCATTCAAATGGTGTACTAACTATATTTTTATGATGGCATTAGAGTTAGAGGATTTTTAATTGTTGTAGATGTTAGAACAATGCAAATAACTGAGGGGGAGTGAATCATCTATTTGTCTTCTTTGCTTTCTTTTCTTATCTTAACATTTAGTGCTCTACTAAAACATGGAAGCAAAGACAAACATAAGAACTAAAAATGAAATCAACTCATAACACAATGATTTTTACATGGAAACCCTGTTAAGGGAAAACCCACAGGGTGACTAACCCAAGATTGTATTCTCTCTTAAAAGAATAAGGAGTACAAATTTGGCACTTGCCAATCAGGGCTCACTGCCTGAGCACACTGCTCACAAGAGGCCCACTGCCTACAAGAGACTCACTGTCTACAAATGTTTATAGATTGTACTAACAACATCCACATATGCAAGAGTTCAATTCTAGTAAGGCTCAATATACTAATCTAGCACATTTCATTCTTCCTTGGTGTAGTATCTCTCCTTTGTCATATTCTGGGCTTGGACTACTATCTTTTACTTCTAGCTTCTTCTCTTCACACTTTCTTTCTTAACACACCATCACACACTTACATGCTAGAATCCATCGGGTATAGATATCTGCATCAAGGATTTTCATCAACTTTCTAGTCGGCAACAAGAACACTCAAGATATTTGTAAGTTGTTGATCTGTCAGCTGAATCCATGCTTGATTTGTGATACGTATAAAATGCTTAAGCATAGAAGTCATTAATCATGTTGGCCAACAATGTAAGATGCCACAAATTGCTTAATCAACACATTTTGCACATCCAAATTGAAGTATGATACTTTGCCAATCGGTTCTTCCTCTGTTTGCTCTGCCTGACTGGAATCCAACACTTAGATGCTCATATCTTTTTCAAGCTTTATCACCAGAGGCTAAATATCTGGGATATAATAGTCATGATAACCCTCTTGACTTGTCCAAGTCTGCAACTTACTAAGTTACACCATCTGAGAGATATGTACCTGATTGTCAGACCTTGTTACATACTCTGTTCTTGTTCACTGAACCAAAACAATCTTCAATCTGACTTATAGTATAGGCATATTATGTACTGCGGATGTGTGGGATAGACTTTGTTGCCATCAATGACAACACTTATGAAGCCACACATTGTCTCTTGCCAATAATCTCCCCCTTTGGCATTGATGGCAACACTTCATGAAAAATGACTAAGTGTCGCAGTAACCCCCCCTTTACTGATGCTCTATTTCTTTACTTCTTTACTGGAGCTCCCCCTTTGCTGGATTCATCATTTTTAACTATTCTTCACTCCCCCTTTGACATCAATGGCAAAGGGTGGAATCTGCATGCCAAAATTTTGCAGAAAAAAATGTTCTACACGTGGCTGCATAAGTATGTACAAATCTTATGTTATACTTACATATACTTAAGTATATCTGCAAAGGTTGTCTTCAACTAGATGATTTCTATGGCCCAACTCTTCTTCATTATGTCCAAAATGGAGATGTGTCCACTTAACAAAAACACATATGCTTCTGCTCTCCTTAAGTCTATTGGATCACTGGTCTGGATTATATTTTGTGCCTCTGTCAAGGCATCATGCATTGCCTCTAACTTAGGGATGATTATCCCTATGAGCTCACCCATTCTATCCATTATGTTCTTTTTCTCTTTAACTAGTTTTTTAATTTCATTTATTAAAGCAATAATTTGACATTCATGATTCACAAGAGAGGTCGTAAGGGGATCAAAATTCTAAGATAAGCTTGACAGTTTTCCTTCTTGTTCTTTCACTTTCTTTTCAATGTCCTCTATCACTTTGGGCCAAGTTAAACAAAATTTGTAAATGTCCCCACAATCTTTAAGAGAGTTTTCAAGGCTCTTTATGCCAATGTCCAAGGTTCCTCTATCATTAGTAATTAGTCCATGTACTTCACTAAATCTCTTCCCTAAGAACTCCTTTCGAACCTTAGTTTCTGCAGATTTCTCTAAGTATTCAAAATGAGTGTTAACAAAATTGACTAAGTTTTTTAGATTACCAGATGGAGAGGAAGAAGGATCCTTTTGATAGTTCAACATAATCTTCTCCAATATCCCAGATGCAATCTCCAACAGCTTATAGTCCTCCATATGAGATTTTAGAAGTTTCTCTTTTGCTTTGGCTTGAGCAAAAGATGCTATTTTCATTGTCTAAACCAGGGAGAGAGAGTCAAAATTTAGTGGCCCTTTAAATAACTCAGGTTCATCCATCTATTTCTTTGTCCAGGAAGTTTTGTACTATCTCTATAGTGTCTCTTGCTGATTCTACTTCCTTCCTTTTGGGGTCATCTAGATTGACTAGTTTTGATAAGTTAACATTAATCTTTTCCGCTTGGTCTTCTTCTTTTCCCTTATCCTCTTTTTCTTGATTCTTCTTTTCTTCTTTTCTACCTTCCCCTTCAGCTTCAGTATCTGGAACATTTGTCATGGCTGCAGTGGTATCTGGAGAGATATCACTTGTGTTTGCTGCTTTATGAACTTCTTCTACTAGAACAGAGGAGTCTGAGTCCTCAAAGATTTCTTCATTTATTTTCTTTAATCCTTTGACATCCTTGTTAGAAGCTTCTTCATTGATGTCATTTAATCCTTCAACATTCATGGTAGAAGGTTCTTCATCTAATTCCTCTACAATAGGAAGATTGAATCTCTTCAAGGCATTCTGGAGGATATCTTTTGTTTCACTTGCTACTTGGTCTATTTCTCCAAGCATGAGTTTATTCATTCTTGCCTTACTCCGGAACTCATCCTTACAATCCTTGAAAATCATGTCCATTTGTTTTGGAGTGATAGAAGGGTAAAGTTGTATCATTATTTGCTCCTAGATTTCTAAGTCTTTAACCTTTGCATTCACCTTTCTTTGTTCCAATACTTCTTCTAGGCTTTTTGGAATTAATGAAATTATTTCAATGAATGCTTTGTTATAGATATTCAAATACCTTATAGTAGCTTCCTCCAGAGTTCTCTTGTTAGAATCATTGTATTCATCATAGAACTCTGTCATTGGCTACAGGTTCCCATCCATAGTAACTACCGTGATGATGTCATCAATGGAAATAATGGGCTTTCAACAAATTCCTCTCTACCTTCTCTTCCTCATTTCTAAACTTTCTGAATGTTCTCTTCTTCATTTTCTTGATTTCTTCATCTGATTCTATTTCTTCATCATCCTCATGGCTTGTATATATCCTTGTGGTTTTGGCCTTCATCCTCTTTTCTACTTTTCTAGATGACTTGATCTCTGGTTTTGTAGATTTTGAGCTTTTAGAGGTGACAAGAGTAGATCTTTTGGAGGATCTAGTCTGAGAAGAGGTTTGCAGAGGAATACTTTCTTTCTTTGCTTCTTCTTTTTCTTTCTCTTCCTTCTCCATTTTCTCTTTGTTAGCACCCACAACCTCCTTTGATAAGCCAAATCTTTTGGCAATTTCTTCAACTTCCTTTATTACTTTTCTCTTCATCTCAGGTTGTCTTAACTCAACATGTATCTTTATGCTTAGCTCTTCAAAGGTGCCAAACCTTTCTGCTTCAGTGTCTTTAGGTTGGCTCAGTAGATGTTGAACGTGTAGCTCCAAGATTTTTTCATCAACCTCATAGCCCATAGGCATTATCTATACAGTTCTTGGCTCAATTGCCTCCATTAGGCATTGATCTGTGTCAACCATGAAATAAATTGTATCTTTGTATTTATCAACTATTGTTTATGGTATTCTTTCTCTGGCATGCATCATGCTTTTGAAATTCTTAAAGTAACCCCAGAGTGTTGTGTTTTGTGCTTGAGCATTTCCAAGTCCATATATGTAATCTCTTATATGAATTGTAACAAGTTTATCATTTTGCCATACCCAACCATTTGATCCAAGCAACTCATTCATATAATAGAAAAATAGACACAGAATTAGACTACCATATTTAAAGGAATTTTTCTTATCCCTTTTGATCTTCTGTAAGTTCTCCATCAGCTGATTTAGTAGAAGCTCACACATATCATAATCTGCATTTTCCCTTAACATTTGATATGCAACATAGATTGTTGTACCAGACACAGAATTCTCCCTACTCGAGTAGTAGATTTTGTAGCCAATTATCATTGAATCAAACTTGACATCTAGATCCGTGATGTCATTTATTGTCATTGCCCTTTTGTCAAATTTTGATCCGATGGCATCAGTTACCATCTGGTTCTTCACAGATTTGAGTGCGGGTAACCCACCTGATGAATGTAGTCTGGTTACTGCCCTGATGACATCTTTAGTTATCTTGAATGCCCTCATTAGCCACATAAAATTATCATGCATCCTACTTAGAACATATCGGACCTAGTCATCTTCTACAAAAGATGGAAAATGTATGCAATGTTAGAAGTGTTTATCCCGGAGAGTCTTGAAATCAGGTCTGAGTTCAAAATTTTTATCTATTAACTATTTCTGATAAATGTCGATCAACTTTGATTCCCCAAAATCTTCAATGTTTGCATGGATATAAACCCTAATATCTTCTACATGCAAGACTCCATGCGGAATACTAGAAAACACACCCAAGGGATCAACTTCTAGAGATTTGTAAGGGTGTTTCTTGAATTTTGGTCTCATCCTTTTCACGTTTTAGGGTTTGGAGCAGAGACCAAAGTAATTCTCCAGTTGAATTCGATCTTTAGTTGAACTTAGGAGAATTGTAGGACCTTCTTTGTAGAGCTCTTCTTTTGTTCTTCTTCATGAGTGCAAGTGTATAAGTAATGACTGAAAAATCCCTTTTATTCTTTCGTAAACCCTAATTTTCTTTTGTAATAAATCCACAACTTAAGTCATTCGATTAGCCTGTATTTGAGAGAGATTTTCTTGAATCACTATGTGGATCTTAAAATCATTGCCTATGAGGGTTGACAACATAACTTCACCCTTTTTCAAACATCTCATAGGTTTACAAATGAAATCATTTTGATTTTGGATCATACCGGATCTATTTGTGAAATTGTGTTTTACCATATAGCTGCTGATACAGGATCTCCTCATAATTTGATTAAATCTACATGTGGATTTGCCAAATTTTGACTGAATGATGTTCAAGTGAATATCCTCAAACCCTTTAAACCGCAACCTTTTATTCTAACTCAATGTGATGAATTCAGGCACTCACTAGTTGGCTAGGGGAAAAAGATCTTCTCTGCAGCCCCCCCTAAGATAGAGATTACCTTTTAGTTTCTAGAAGGAATATCAGCACCAGATTTTGGTGTGGATCCATCCCTAATATTCATTGTACTCTTTTTTATCCAAATCTTGCTCATCTCTTTTTGAACTTCATCCTCATTCACTTTATCTTTGCCCTTATCTTGTTTCTGATCATGTTCCACTAGACCTTTTCTATCTAGATTTTTGCTTCTGTAGAATTTGGCAATATGAGTGGATCTATTGCAATTGTAACATACAACATTTGATTGATATCCTCTTGATTTGCATTGATTAGCCATATGTCCCATTCTATTGCATGCAAAGCATCTACCATTTAATGAATTGCTTATTTGCATATTTCTATATTCATGAGATTTGTGACCATACCTTTTGCAATTAAAACATTATCTAGAGAAGGAGGGATTATTCTAATTCATTCTCCTCCTGCACTGAGTTGCTTTATGACCAAAATTGTTGCAATTGAAGCAGTATCCATTAAAAGATGGATATCTTTGGGCATTTGGTTGCCTTACCAGAGATCTTCTAGGCCTGTTTCTTTGATTTCCTAATCCAAAGTTCTTCTAACTGGATCTAGAGCTTTCACCTTTCTCATATCCTAAGCCACATTTATCATCTACCTTCTTTTGGTTTTCAAGAAGAACTTCAAGTTGGGCTGAGCTTATCTTGAATTTTTCTTTGTATTCATTTGTAGATTGAAGATCTTGTTTGAGAGAATCAATCTAGTTTTCAAGTTGTTCTTCATTGTATCTAGCTTCCTCAAGATCAGATTCAAGATGTCTGATTATTCTGTCTATTTTGTGGCAGTCCTTTGTTTTCTCCTTGAGAGATTGTTTTCTTCAATCTTTCTTTTCTCTTCAATTTCTTGGGTGAATTTCATAACTCCTAATTCCGTTTCATGTCTCATCATAATGACTTCTTTTGAGAGTTTTTCACATAGCTTGGTTTTTTCATTAAGATCCTCATCAATATTAATGTCTTCATTATGATTTGCTAGTTTATGAAGTAATTCCTTTCTCTTTTTCATAGAAATACTGAGTTTCTCTTTCAGCTCATGGATGAAATCATCAGCTTCCTTGAGTCTCTCTCTCAAATTATTGACCTGAGAGTGAGATTGCTCAAGATCATCTAGGGTAGACTGTAGTTGCTATTTCATACCATATTTATCCATTGAGATTCTTGGATCTTCCTCAAGCTGTTAGAATTTTTAGAAGAACTTAGCTCTGATACCAATTGTTAGAACAATGCAAATAATTGAGAGGGGGGGTGAATCAACTATTTCTCTTCCTTGCTTTCTCTTCTTATCTTAACATTTAGTGCTCTACTAAAACATGGAAGCAAAAACAAACATAAGAACTGAAAATGAAATCAACTTATAACACAATGATTTTTATGTGGAAACCTTGTTAAGGGAAAAACCATGGGGTGACTAACCTAAGATTGTATTCTCTGTTAAAAGAATAAAGAGTACAAATTTGACACTTGCCAATTAGGGCTTACTGCCCAAGCACACTGCTTACAAGAGGCCCACTGCTTACAAGAGACTCACTATCTACAAATGTTTACAGATTGTACTAATAAGTTTGAATTGATAAACAACATCCACATATGTAAGAGTTTAGTTCTGGTTAGGCTCAGTATACTGATCTGGCACATTTCATTCTTCCTCAGTGTAGTATCTCTCCTTTGTCACATTCTAAGCTTAGACTACTATCTTTAACTTCTATCTGCTTCTCTTCGTACTTTCTTTCTTAACACACCATCACACACTTACATGCTAGAATCCATTAGGTATATATATATTTGCATCAAGGATTTTCATCAACTTTCTAGTCAGCAACAAGAACACTCAAGATATTTGCAAGTTGTTGATCTGTCGACTGATTCCATGCTTGATTTATGATGCGTATCAAAAGCTTAAGCATAGAAGTCATTAATCATGTCAACCAACAATGTAAGATGCCATAAATTTCTTGATCAACATCTTTTGCACATCTGGATTGAAGTCTGATACTTTGCCAGTTAGTTCTTCCTCTGTTTGCTCTGCCTGACTACAACCCAGCACTCAGATGCTAATATATTTTTCAAGCTTTATCACCAGAGGCTAAATCTCTAGGATATAATAGTCATGATACCCCTCTTGACTTGTCCAAGTCTGCAACTTACTCAGTTACACCATCTGAGAGATCCGGACCTAATTGTTGGACCTTATTACATACTCTATTCTTGTTCACTAGACCAAAACAATCTTCAATATGACTTTTGGTATAGGCATATTATGTACTGCGGATGTGTGGGATAGACTTTGTTGCCATCAATGACAACACTTATGAAGCCACATAGTGTCTTTTGCCAATAGTAGATAGATATTTATGCTTTTCAAACCTTTCACTAATTTCTACTAGCATAGAATTTGAAAAAAAATAGAGCCTTTAAGGAAATAAAAGCTAGTATGGGAATGGTTCTTAGTCAATGGTATTAATTTTCCAAATCTTTAGGTACGTTTTGACCAAGTTTGGGAGTTATTATACAAAATAAACCCTTCAGTTTAATATGCTAGCAGCTGCAAGTAATATGGATGCCTAGATTAGTTTTGTCAATTGTTTGATAAAATGCCTCAAGGAATGAGAGAACTAAAAATGCTACACTAGGATAGGTGGTTCTCAAAAATAGATAAATATAAGTCATTAGAACTTCCAAGTGTGGGTAAATCAGTTCTTGCTAGCCTGAGTATGAATCATGGTTGTGGAAGAGAGTTTGACACCTGAAAGCTCAACTAAAGTAATTTTTGTGATTAGGAGGGTGTAAATCATTGTTTTGTATAATCATAACCTTCTTGGACTTACTAGCATTACTCATTAATATGTAAATCTTCTTAATTCAATCTAGGATGATCTTGGGTTATGAGTAATATTACTTGTTAATCATATTAGGGAAATAGAACTGGAAAAACTACTTGCTATCTCCTAATGCTTCATGATAAGTTGGATTCTATCTTAGAATCTAGTCAGCATACTTCATTACTGTCAAGTTTGTGCATATAACTTGAATAAGTGTTAGTTGTAAATTTCAAATTGTGAATAGGTTAGGGCAGCAAACAACTGACTGAGGGTCAATAGGCTATGAAAAAGGTTTATAATTGCATTTCACCTTCTTGTAAATCTTTCCTTATTTGAATTTAACCTCTCTTGTCTTCGTAAGTTAAACTATTGGCTATCACTATGGATTAAGAGCCTTCGTTATTGAATATGGGAAGGACATATATACTAGCCACACCTTCCTATTTTTCTATTTTGTGTAAAGGAATACTGGCTGAAAACTAGGACAACTAGGTTATAATTAAGGTTAAATTCTTTACCATGAATATATGTAGGAAGAATAACATACAAGGCCCATGCAATGACAAGAGATTATTGGTGTAAATAAGGGCTGGCTGGAATATATATAAATCTAAGAATGAATTCTTTCCCAAGTTTATGTACTCATGGAAAAATATCTTTCTATGCAGGAAAAAAATGCTTATCCACTCCTAATACTAAGCTAGACTCCATAAGTCATAGGTCAAAACCATAGACAGGTAAACTATATGGCTTGTCTTGTTTATCTAACTCTAGGATGACTTACTCCACTTATAGAACCAAGTTGGCTACATATATTGATCTCTATGGAAACACATAATGGTTGTAGTATGGTCTCTAGGAGGGCATACGTAGGAGGATTGCATTAATCCTATAACTTAGTAGTTTCTCTCCTTTTGTGATAATAAAAAACTTATAAATCCTATGACCCACACGAAGATAAGCTTATCAATGCTCTAGCTTGACAGTAGTTAGGGAGCATGCTTTGCAAGTAGAGTGGTATGACTGTTTCCAGAGATAGTAGGCTATCACCTAGGTATACCAGTGAATAATTCTAGGGACTTCTCAAGCTTGAATGGCTATCACTAACACAATGCAGGTTCTAGAGCCTATGGCATGCGGGTGAAGTATGCCCTTATTCACTATTCTATAGCTTTTAAGATTAGTGGAAATTCATACTAGCGAAGTCAAAATTAAGCAAAGGACCAGTTTGTTTCAAGTGTCAGTTTCTTGTTATTCTTACACTCTGTGGTTGTTGGACTAGTTGTGCTTGTATATTAATAGGAATCCTTTTTGAAAGCTAGATACTATGGGCCAGTAGTTACATGGTTTCTAAAATCTTTTTTCCCTAATTCATCCCTTTCTTAAAAATTTCTCTATTTTTGCTTTGCATTTGAAGTCATTTAAAATTATGTCTTTGTAGCCATAATTTTATTTTTAAACACATTTAAAATTCCACTTAGTATTAACAAATTGGCATTTTTTACAAGCATTTAAAATTATGCTTTAAAGAGGGAATAATTTAAAATTTGGAGAAATTTAAGGTTCTTTAAAAATTGTTAGTGTTAAATTACATTTTTTTGTAAAAAGGCTAAGTATTAGGTCTCAATTATATCGGCTTTCTTAGACCTATAGCACTACATGATAAAGTGGCAAATTTGGGGAGGGTATTTAAGTTAGCTTGTTTAAACTCCTATAATTTCACCTGACAAAGACAAAGGGTTATACACGCGCTCAACTTATAAAATACAAGAACTGAGGGGGTTTCCTCATGTGTTGATTTTCTTTGTCTACAAGAATTAACTTGTTCTAAATCATGGGATATGACACTCAATCTGTTAGGGTTAGTTGACATAAGATATCAATTAAATGCAAATAAAGCTTCAATATAGGAATGAAAATACACAGAAATAATAACAGGGAGAGACAAGTTTTAACATGGTTCACCCAAACTCGAGCTACATCCACCAACAAAGAGTCCAATATTATTATCCAGTAAATCAAACTAATTACAAGTAGCAATCCATACAACTCAATACCACTGCAAAATGCTACAATACATCAATGGAAACCCTAACCCTTAGCCATTTTTATCATGACTTTTGTCAGTTACAAAATAGGGTTTTTTATGTTGGCCAAATGAAAAATAACTTCCAACACCTTAATAAAATAATAAAAAACTGTGTGAGGTTTTAGGGGCACCCCTAGACCCCGCAAGGGGCACTACCCTTTGACACCATCTTGGGGGTGTTGCCCCTTGACCCCGTAGGAATTTGGGGGGAAATCGCACTGATAAAAGTGGGGTAAATTTAACCTTCGAGTCTCATTAGGCTCCATATAACAACACAATCTTCTATAATCAACCTAAACAAGGGTAATAATAAGTCTTGGTTTGATGGAATCCTAAAACATCTTAGGTACCATAATCTCATGCCATATCTCTATGGACATATCCCTGAGCTAGGTAAACAATCTCAAAAGGATAAGTGGTTTAATACTCGTGATCATATTGTTGGATTAATCAATTTACATATACCATATGCCGCTTTATATGTCATCATGGATTTTGAATGTCCACATGCATTATGGATCAAAATTTGGGAGATATATGGAGACTCAAACATTTCTCCATTCTCGCATGATCATGCTATGATCACAAATAACATCCCACATCATGATACAAATATAAAATGTCTAATTGACATAAAGGAAACCATCATTTCTGTACCATCTAATGTTGCTTCATAAGATTTCAGATTTGATTCTTTCAAATTCTTTAGTACTTCTTTGCATTAGGATCACATTTGTCTTCCTAGGATTGCTGATTAGGATAGATTTATAATTGACATTGCTTGTCTGTTTGTAGAGTCCTGTATTGCTAATATGGAAGCACAGATTGAGGACATCAATCATCTCTTTGATGACAGTTTCGATGAAGTTGCACCAATATTATCCTCTTCAAATATTCATGCTCTACATCTATCTACACATGGTTATGGATTGTCATCATCTTCATCTATTAGGCATGCACCTGATTTGATTATGGCATCCTTCTGCATTGACATGGGGACACTTGAGCAATCTTCAAAGACATTGAAATGGGTATCATTATCCTTGGATTAGCTTCAACATGATTCAGGAACATACACACATCTTTCAGCATGGGAGGATATCATGCATCTTCAATTGGTTTCATTTCTTCCCAAGGGAAGAAACATTGTTTGTTGTTCTTGGATTTGTACATCTGCATCCTTTGTCGAGCATCAACCTCGCTATAGAAATACATGTATTATGGGGGGTTTCATAGACCTTCTATCATTTTCTCTCCTATGGGAGAAAACATATATTGTAATCATTGAAAGAAGTAGTACTTCTTCACTTGTATATATTTCATCCATCTTTTCTGTCTTTTGGAGGGTAGTTATTTCCCTTACGGTTTTCTACCCTTCTCCACTTTATAAGAGATTACTTTGTACATGAGTACCTCATCAAGCCTAGTAGCCATGGCCCATCTTTATTGTGCCCACGTAAGCTATGCTTAAGGGGACTGTTAGTGTAAAATATTAGTACTTAGAGTTAGTATTTAGCCTAAGTAATTATGCATTATATTTTGCACATGGCTTTAAGCCACCTTAGGTAGGTTATGTGGCATATTAGAGAGTTGGCCAAACTCTCCAAGATACGTGTTGCCACTCCTTCACCAATTGGTGGAAATATGTTGCCACCTCTAGTTGAGTGTTGACATCAACTTCTTAGTCAACTCAATCTCTACTCCTATATGTACACACTTACTTCGATTTATCAATAGTTGATTTTGATGCCAACATTCTTTTAGTTGATTCTTGTTTCTTAGAGATTTTCTATAGCATCATGTTTTCTACACATGAAATAAATTAGAAATAGGAGATGGATAATCTAATTATAAATTAAAGAAAAGAAGTAAAAATGTACAAATCAGCTCCTTCTATTCCATGCCATGAAGACAAGATGCACCTTGCTTATAAAGATAAGATTAGCTATGAGAATACAATAGGATTATGACAAATGTCTTAATCCAATGCAATGAAACAAAAAAGTTAAATATGACCTAAGACATAATAATATTCCCTAAATAACCTTAACCTATGATGTGCAAATAGGTTCTAATTAGGAACTAGTTAGGTCCAAAATACTTTTTACACTAACAATTTGTCCAAGGGAGGTTCATGATTAGGACCACACTAAATTCTAGTATTTACATCCTTACACATTCATCTAAGGTAGTTCATTCTATATAATCCATATCTAGATGTCACCATAACATTTTTACTATCTTATTATAGTTGATATAAAAGAAAAATATTTTTACAATGCAATTGTACTTACTACTCAAGGAGTTAATTAAAACTAGTGCTATCTCAAGTTGTAGAAAATTTATAATTTAAAAGAAAAAAGAACTTCTTATTGTATATAATCTTAGAAAAATTCATATTGAGGAGCTTCTCACTAATTATGTTCGCATTTCATTATATTTCAAGGCCAAGGCCTAATATTGATAGTAATCCCTTGTAGTAGAATTTATTGATGTATTTCCAACTATGAATTAATAAAATTATCATGCCAACTCATATCTAGTGTGCTTTGTGTGCTATTATTTGCATCTTGTGAATATTTATCATAAAGATACAAGGTTTTAGTGTTCCTAACTATACCCCTTATTCATGACAACACCAAGTGGTTCTAGAGAATGCTTTCAATCATGGAAAAGGAAAGTGGTTGTAGATATATTCTAGTATGGTGTGTTGGGTAGAAGGCATCAAAGATAAATCTAGTTGAAAATAAATCACCAAATTTAAGGCATGTTCCATCTTAGAGCAGAAATGCAAGATGCCTCCATAAAGAGTGACTAGATGTCAAGGCATTATCACAATTACTAGAACAATATAATATATGTTCGAAATGATGATAAATTTGTTGATATAGTTAGATGCTATTGATGAAGATAAGAAGAAGGGGTCACAACCCTAGACATGATGAAAATGATGAATAAGAAAATGAAAGAGGAAAAATGTATTGGTTACAAAACCAATTGTAGAAGAATAGAAAGAAGAAGATGGATCTCAACATTTGAAGATGTTTCAAGGCTATTTTAAAGATTAGTAAGAGGTATAGAATTAATAATCCTTGTTAATTTGATAGTTTGAATTTGGATGAATTGATAGATTGGATAAATGATAAACACTTTCAAGCTCTAAATGTTGTATTCTTTTCTAATACCATTTACTAATGCACTATAGTTTTCTAAAGAATTAAATGTAAGATTTAACTAGATTCAATATATTTTGTTCGAAATAGAGAAAATCAACCCAAGTACATTAAAATACCTTTACATTTTATTTTGTGAATATTTAGAATATGATATACACAAGAAATAAAAGAGCTTTGAAATAAGAATATCTGAAAAATATACTAGTCTATAGTGAATTAATATCATTAGAATATGAGATATCTAGGCACTAAGCAATGCACATTGTTTTTCTTGAGCTTTTCCTATCCTTTCTACAAATGAAGAAGAGTAGTTGTCTAGAGTGTTGCTTCAGTAATAACTTGAGTGTGTATCCTAAATAATCAAAATTGCTGAAAACTTGAAGCCATTATTATATTAATCTAATTGATACAAACTTTTAAACTAACTGGTCAACTTTTGTAATAGGATAAAAGAAATTTATTTGTAGCATATATTTGGGGATCCAACTACTAAAAACTACTTCAACTTCTATAATAAGCTAATATTGTATGTCCCTTCCATTCAATCATGGACCATCCTATCAAGATGAATAAATATCGCAACATAGTGATTATAGAACTTAACCTATCATGTCTATTATGTAACACCATCTTGGAGATATTCCTAACCCCTCTCATGATCATAATCACAATTTGAATTCTAGCTATGGCTGCAGTGAAGGAGGCCAAGACTAACCTAGCAATGGTATATTGAAGGGAGTATGTGCAAGGAAGAATCCATGCTCTTAATATCACATCTTCTACTCTCCATAAACAATAATGAGTGTAACCAAAGTGATAATATTCATACTACTTTGTCTTCTTCACTCTCAACACCCCTTCAATACCAAACATTTTCTTTTTGTTTTTATAAGCAAGAGAAAGACCCTGTCATTTTAAAATCTATATTTGTCATGAAAACAAAAGAACTTATAATGAATAAAAGAGATAAATACCTGATGGTTTCAAAAATCATATCTAAAATAATTATGTAGATCACAAAAATGGTTGCCAACAACACCTTTGATCATTAGACTAACATTTTACAAATTTGTTAGGTAAAAATAATATCCTCATCCTTGGATTCTACACAAGGGGAAGATGAAGCCAACAACAATCAAATGAAAATGACGATCATTGAATGTTGCCCACCAACAATAGAGTAACTTCCTTTTTCGCATAGGGATAGTCACTAGCAACATCCAAAACAAGTGTAGTAAAGTTCAATGCAAAACTTGCGATAAATATATGTTTATAGATAATAAGTAGGCCTTGATCCAGCTCAACATTATTGAAAGATGAGTGTTTAACTTTATTGGCTTTGATGATGCCTGTTTTATGGATTAGGTAGGAGTGAAATTTCAATTTGACTAAATAGAAAACAAAAAAAACTTATTATAATGTTATTTTATATGAAGAATAGCACTATAATATCTTACACACGCTATTTTGTATTTGTAAGTTACGATGTTTTAGACATGCTATTTTGTATGGAGAATAGCCGCTCCCTCACCGACTCCTCCGTCTCTTCTCCGTGTTCTTTCCTCGGACAAATCGGTGGAGCCGTTTTCCGCCTGCTTTCTTGTACGATTCCTCATTTTTTTCCACACGGTTCCGCTGTTTTTTACAGGATTTCCTCTACAAAATGTGTCCACCTTTCACATGATTCCACGTTTCTTCTACGAAGTTTCAAACACAAATCACAAACTGAACTCCCTTGATCCGTCTGGCCTCTTCTTATTTTCATCCCCTGCTCCCTCTGCCATTACACATTCTCAGCGCCTGCCCTTGCTCGAAACTGAGCATGCTTACAGCCTGTTTTCATTGGTTTCCTTTCCTTGCTTCTCTATGTTCAGTTAAATCTAATTCCAGGGAGTCTACTTCTACCACTTCTGTTCGACCAGATAGGGAGCCTGCATACACTTCTCAAGGAATGGCGCCATCTTCATCATCGTCTCAAAGCTTGTTTTCATGCTTCTTTGATTTGGTTTATTTCTTTCTTTCATGGCGCTCAATGGAATACAATTCCATGCCATCTGCTTCTAGTACTGACTATATACGGGAGAATATGGTTGTGGGTGCATCTGCATCTAATTTTACCACTGATCTTAAACAAGAGAATGAGGCTATGGCTGCTTTCGAGGGAATCGCACCATCTGTTTCTACTTCTATCAACGACCTTATACCAGAGAATGAGGTTAGGGGTGCTTTTCGTGGAATCGCACCATCTGCATCTACTTCTGTCTCAACACTCATCCAAAAGCCTTGCTACGATGTGTTCATCAATCATCGTGGACTAGATGTCAAACACACGCTAGCTAGCAGTATATATAATGTACTTAACAACATGCAGGTGACAGTTTTTTTGGATTCAGAGGAGCTAGAATATGGGGATTTCTTGCCTACAACATTAGAAGCAGCAATGCGCAGTGCCTCGCTACATATAGCAATTTTTTCTGAGAATTATGCAAAATCACCTTGGTGTTTGGCAGAGCTTTCATTTATGCTTAAAACTGGCGCCAAAATTATTCCTGTTTTCTACCATGTCGAGCCCACCAATCTGAGATGGGTAGCTCAAGGGAAAGGAACGTATGTTGATGCCTTTCTGCAGTATGAAAATAAGCGTAGATACAGCCCAGAAAAGCTTCACGAGTGGAAAAAGGCCCTCCACGAAGTCTCATTTTATATTGGTGAAATCATCAAAAATAATGAGTAAGCACCACCCATTCTGCCTCCCTATCTTAAAAAATGTCCTTTCTCTTTCATATCTATTCATTTAACCCAGGCATAATCACTTGTTAGTATTCTGGTTTTTCTATGCATTCGACTATAGCATAGTCACTCGATAGGGTTTTGAATTTGCTGTGTTTAACTTGTTTAGTGATGAGATGAGGCTGGTGAAGAATATTGCGACTACTGTTTTGAAAGTAATAAACTATGTGCCATTAGATGTTGCAAAATACCCAGTCGGTCTCAAAGAAATAGTACGAGACTTTGAGATGAATACGCTACAATCTGCCCAGGATAATCAGCGTGTACATATTGTGGGAATTTGGGGAATGGGTGGTTCTGGTAAGACCACTCTTGCCAGAGAATTGTACAACAAAAGATCATCATCCATGGAGAGGTCTAGTTTTATTTTTGATGTTAGAGATGGTGCAGACAAACGTATGTTGCATAGCATGCAGATTCAACTGCTCAATGACCTCGGTGTGAATGTAACATTTCACAGTACAGAGCAAGGGAAGGAAATTCTTAAAAGGCATTTGAGATCTGTCAGAGTGCTCATTGTTCTGGATGATGTGGATGGCGTGGACCAGCTGGATTCTCTGTTGCCCAGAAAAGACAGCCTTGGAAGGGGTAGTCTAATCATTGTGACCACGAGGGAATATGACGTGATGCAGAGGTTTAGTTAAGGTTGTAGTAGAAGTTCACTCAATGAACTTAGATCACTTCCCCTCAAGAGGTTAACAATGGTGTTTGTGAAGACAAAGCCTACACAAGGCTATTATAGAGATTGACCTAGCCTAGGATCACTATCTAGTGTCTTCCTCTCAGGCTATCCACTTCTCAATTTGAAGAGTCATTACTCTATCCAACCTACTTGCACAATATACCCTTTCAAGGACTCACAACCTGTTACCACACCTATACCAATAGTAAACACCCATACTTATCATGACAGCCATGAGACCTCTAACATAGAGAGCACTTCCTGCATTCTCTAGATAAATAATAGTGGCAGCAATAAGACTGTTTTATACAGTGTTTGGAATATGGTTTAACCCTTCAAAACTTCAAAGGAACATTAATACTACAAGCATACTAGACACTAGATATGAAAGACCAACTATCAACTCTCATGTAGGCCCACACTATGATTAAAAGGGCAGGGGACAGCAAAAACAGCAGGTGGCTGTCCTAGGACAGCGTTTGGAGAAGGCCTAAGTCTTAATGAATTTGTTAAATAATCCCTCAAGGTTTCAAAAGAAATTCAATACTTGATGCATACTGACCATTTCAAGGTGAGAGAACTACTATTTACACATATATAATCCACACTGTATTTATGGAGGACAGTGGACAGCAATGGCATACTGACTGTCCTATGACAGTGCTGTAATAACAACTTATAACTTGTAGTTATTATGAACCATCAATTGGTATTGCACTCCCTTATCAATAGGGTTCTCCTCATCAATCTCCCTTATACTTTCCGTAGACAGAAACAACAATAAGCTATTAACAAGATGATCAAACTTCTGTCCTAAACAGGACTATGGACAGCAACTATCCTTGACTGTCACAAAATAGTGTTACAAAGAAATCTACCTCCTTAAGATTTGTTCACACAATCTCAATTCAACATTCCTTTCACAAGCCATGCAGGGTTACTACATACTCCAACACCCATGAAAACTTCACTATCTTTCCACAAAAGTACAGGGCCGTACTTTGTCAATATGGAATAGTAATTAGATTGTCCCTCATGACAGTAAACTATTCTTTCCTTCTAGAAATCATTCTAAATGAGGAATAGAGAGAGATATGTTTCAAGCAAACACCTTGTCTAGATCAGGAGGATGTTGTGCAGACCTGCCTTCCTTCTAATGCTCAGAGATCAACATCATTTGATCAAATCTATGGCTGTTTTTTCACACTTTGCTGTCTTCTACCTTTCTTGACTAACTAGTCTCTGTTTGACTAAATAGAGGCATGCCAAACACTATGACAGAAGGAGAACAACCTATCAAACAGAAAAAACATAGAAGCTACTCTAAATTCCTCCATCTCATCAAAAGATGACCGTTCACCTTCAGAAGACAGAGGAAAAAAACTCCATTTTACTTCAAAACCCCAGGCAAAGAGGGTTTAACCCAGTATTTACAAAAAGAAGAAGAACTAACACCTCCAAATGTTACAAAGGCCCAAATTACCTGCAAATGATAGTCACATCCAAGATCTAAAGTATTTAAAAAAAATCACTTCTTTAACAATCCGTACTTGGCCGTACCAATGCTGTTTTTTACAGAAAAAACCTAGTTTTTCTCTTTAAAAACTCCTTCTTGCTGTATTATTTTTGGCATGTTTTAACAACAGATGTATATAGGAAGTTCCAAAAACTCTTCCACTTCCCAACTGTCTGTACAACTGCCTAGGAAGGCAGAAAATCAAATGGAAAAGGCAGTTTTAATAAAAAAACAAAAAGTTTCTAAAAGAGAAAAACCTATAAAATAGGTCTTTCAAACCTTCTAGTGGACTAGTCAAATCAAGTGGACTAAGTCCTTATTACAACACATCAAAAATGGCTTCCAAGCCCTAGATAAAACCAAAATTAACAAGGCCATTAAAATATTATATTTGAAAAAAAATGTAAATTGAAGCTCATGCACCATACTCCCCCTATGGGAAAAACTCAAGTCCCTTGAGTTGCCAATTGTTGAAGTGTCATGCCATGCTTCAAAATATCTGCTTCAGTCATCCAGGTAGCCTCTGAATCAGGAAGATCCTTCCATTTCACCAAGTAGTCCTTATAGACACCTCTTCGAGTCTTCTTAATAACCTTGGAATCCAGAATGCACTCCAACTGTAAAGGTTTGCTTGGAGGCAAATCCTTGATCCAATCAACATCTGCAGCCACCACATCTGATCCACTTTCATCAGGCAATGGAGGTCTGAAAGGAAAAAGATCACAAACATTGAAAATAGGAGAGATACCTAGGCCATCTAGTAGCTCAATCTCATAGGCATTTGGACCGAATTTGTGCACTATCCTGCAAGGTCCAATCTTCTTCATCAGGAGTTTAGTTGGCTGACCCTTTGGTAACCTTTCTTTCCTCAGATATGCCATGACTAAGTCACCAACTTTGAACTGTACTTCTCTTTTCTTCAAATCTTCCTTTTCTTTGTACTTTGTGACTGATTTTTCTAGTTGCAACTTGACTTGATCATGAATTGTTTTCATGGAGGCAGCAAACTCTTCACCAAGTGCATTCCTTCTATCCCAACCTTGGAGATCCTTCAGCTCAAGTGGCCCTCTTGGATGAAAACCATAAACTATCTCAAAAGGACTTTTACCAGTGCTCCTATTCCTTGAATCATTGTAGGCATATTTAGCCTGACTGATAACCAAATCCCATGCCAAACCATGCTGCTTTGTAAGGCACCTTAGAAGGTTTCCAAGAGAACTATTAACCACCTCAGTCTGACCATCAGTTTGTGGATGGTAGGCTGATGAAAAGGACAATTGTGTGCCCAGCTTCTTCCACAAGGTCCTCCAGAAGTGACCTACAAAATTAGAATCTCTATCAGTTACAATGGACAATGGTAAACCATGCATCCTTACTACCTCTCTGAAAAATAGACCTGCAACATGAGATGCATCATTTGTGCATTTACATGGCACAAAATGAGCCATCTTGCTGAACCTATCAACAATGACAAACACACTATCCACCCCGCTGGCTGTCCTAGGTAACCCAAGCACAAAATCCATGCTGATACTTTCCCAAGGTCTATTGGGAATGGGAAGGGGCTACTATAGACCTGCATTTGAAGACACACCTTTGGCTCTTTGACAGATTGCACAGCTAGCTACATATTTTCTCACATCTGATTGCACCTTTGGCCAAAAATAAAACCTTGTGACTTGTTCTAGTGTCTTGTCCAAGCCAAAAATGTCCTCCTAAAGAACCATTATGCTTCTCCTTGATGATGTTGTCCCACATAGAGCACTTAGGAACACAGAGCAAATTGCCCTTAAACAAGAGGCCTTCCTGCAAAACAAAATCTGCATACTCTCCATGGAATGTGTTAGCCAAGTTCACACAAACATTATAAGCCTCTTTGAAATCAGAATCTTCTTTATACAGCTCTTTGAAACAGTCAATACCCATGCTTTCTAATTGAATTTCTTGAACAAGAAGCAACCTCCTACTCAATGCATCAGCTACCTTATTAGAGACACCTCTTTTGTGCTTAATTGTGAAAGTATAAACTTGTAAATGTTCCATCCATTTAACATGTCTATGGTTCAATTTTTCTTGACTATTAAGAAAGCTTAAAGCATGATTGTCAGTAAACACAATAAATTCCTTGGGCAGCAAATAATATCACCACTTCTTAAGAGCTTGCACCATTGCATAGAGTTCTAAGTCATAGGTAGAATACCTTTGCTTGGCTTCATTCAAATTTTTTGAAAAGAATGCCACTGGATGTCCTTCCTGGCTAAGAACAACACCAATAGCTTGCTGACTTGCATCACACTCAACAACAAATACCTTATCAAAATCAGGGAGTACTAAGGTAGGTAACTCAGCCACCTTTGTTTTCAACAACTCAAAACTATCATCAGCTTCCTTTGTCCACTGGAATCTACATTTGACTCCACCCTTGATGGTGTTGAGGATGGGAGCACTAATGTGACTGAAACCTCTGATAAACTTCCTATAGAAAGTCACCAATCCATGGAAACTTCTCACATCTCCCACTATTTTTGGGGTAGGCCAACTGAGAATAGCCTCAACCTTAGAGGGATCCATCTTCAAACAGCCATTAGAAATGACAAATCCCAGGTATACAAGTTCAGTTTTCATGAACTCACATTTGTCTAAGTTGATCATCAACTTATGCTCATGCAGCTTCTCCAACACCTGACCAACATGCTTCACATGGTCTTCCCTTGTCTTGCTGAAGATTAGTATGTCATCAAGATAAACAATAACAAATTTACCAATTAATTCAACTAATACTTCATTCATCAGGTGCATAAATGTACTTGGCGCATTGCTAAGACCAAATGGCATAACAAGCCATTCATAAAGACCTTCATTAGTCTTGAAAGTAGTCTTCCATTCATCTCCCTGTCTGATCCGGATTTGATGATATCCAGATTTCAAATCAATCTTTGAGTAATAGCATGATCCTCCCAGGTAATCCAAGAGATCTTCAATCCTTGGCATTGGGAATCTGTATCTTATGGTGATCTTGTTTATGGCCCTGGAATCTGTGCATAGCCTCCACTTTCCATCCTTCTTAGGAGCCAGTACACTTGGAACTGCACAGGGACTTAGACTCTTCCTAATCAGCCCTTTCTCCAGGAGATCTTGAATTTGCCTTGCCACCTCTTCATTTTGCTATGGAGTCAGCTTGTATGCAGCCTTGTTAGGCAATGTAGCACCAGGTATTAAGTCAATTTGATGACTAATATCCCTCATGGGTGGTAAGGAGTTGGGAACTTCTTCTACCACAAGGTCTTGATACTTATCCAGGAGTTACTGTACTTCCAATGGAATCTCCTTCTGTTTTTGTTCTTGCTGATCTAATCCACTCTTCGGCTTCATGACCAAGGCATACCCCTGGTTGTCATTCTCCTTCAAGATATTTAGGAACTCATTTCCACTCACCAACATGACACTGCTATTATTTTCCTTTCCCCTGGGCTGCTCCAACAAAGGATCCATTTTGAATGGCCTTCCATTCTTGGTGATGACATAAGTGTTCTTCTCACCATCATGCTGAGCTTTAACATCATACTACCAGGGACGACCAAGAAGTAGGTGACATGCATCCATAGGGATGATTTCACATAGTACTTTGTCCTTGTAGTCACCAATTGCAAATTCAACCCAAGCTTGTTCCTCCACCATGAAACTTTGGTTCTTGTTCAACCAAGAAATCTTGTGAGGACTGATATGAGGCAGCCTCTTCAACTTGCACTTCTCAACCATCTCAGTGGATACCACATTCTCAGTAGATCCTGAATCCACTATGATTTTGCAAAGTTTCCCATAGGCTAGACCTTGGGTTCTGGAAAGATTCTTTGTCTGAGGAGGCTCTTGCTTCAAAGGCATCTTCAACATAGACCTTTTTATCATCATACTCTCTCCATCTAGAACAGGTGCAGCACTTCCCATCGGTGGATTCACACTTTCACAGTCATCATCTTTCACCAACTGATTTCTCTTCCCACTGTCATGAGAGCTGCTGGCTTTCCCTGGACATTTGTTCATTGTATGGCCAACTTGGTTGTAGCCATAACATCTTCCAGTGAAGACTCCTGGTCCTCTACCACCTCCACCATTTCTGCCTCTACCATTATGATTTCTACCACCTCTGAAACCTCCTCTATGCTCTGTTGCTGATTGTGTTTCTTGCTGGCTGTTATTTTCAGTTTTGTTGAATTGTCCATGGCCAAAATTACCTTTACCTCTTTGATTTCTGCCACCTCTACCTCTGGCACTTTGATCACCCTTCCTTCTCAACTTTTCCTCAGCTCTGGAGGCCAACAGGAAACATTCATCCACTGTCTTTGGTAACACCAAACTTATCTCATCTTGTAGATTGTATTTCAGTCCATTCAGGTACCTAGCCACCATTCCTTTTTCATCCTCATTATGATTGGCCCTCATACTGAGTCTATGAAATTCTTCTGTGTAGGCAGCCACATCCATATCTTTTTGTCTCAAATTCTGAAATCTCCTTATGATTTGAATCTCATAGTCAAGTGGCATAAACTTGCTTCTGAGCATAGCCACCATTCTGCTCCATTTAGTGATGGGACTCTTTCCCACCTTCTCCCTCTCACTTTGCATATAGTTCCACCATACAAGTGCAGAACCTCTTAGCCTTGTCTTGGCAAATTTGACCTTTTTGCTGTCATTGAACTCCTTGTAATTGAAGAAGTTGCACATAGCTTCTATCCAGTCGGTGAGAACATCTCCATCCAACTTGCCATGGAAGGTAGGCACCTCCATCTTGGGATCACCACTGTCTCCATGAGCACCCTTAAGTGCATTGAAGAAGGCTTTCTGATCTGCAGACATATCCTGCTCCTGAGGATCCTCTTCTGCCTCTGTTTCTTCATTTGTGTCTAAAGAACTTCCTTCTTCTTTGGTCTTGCCTTTAGACTTCTTCTCTTCCTACAATTTTGCTTCTTGCAGTCTTGCTTCAACCATCTCTTCCACCAACTTCTTGATGGCATCTTGACTCATTGTCTTGGGAGGCATTGTACTAGCCTCTGTTTCAATTTCCTCTTCTGACATACACTTGCTTCCAATCAGAATATTGGCTCTGATACCAATATGATGCAGAGGTTTAGTTAAGGTTGTAGTAGTTCACTCAATGAACTTAGATCACTTCCCCTCAAGAGGTTAACAATGGTGTTTGTGAAGACAAAGCCTACACAAGGCTATTATAGAGATTGACCTAGCCTAGGATCACTATATAGTGTCTTCCTCTCAGGCTATCCACTTCTCAATTTGGAGAGTCATTACTCCATCCAACCTACTTGCACAATACACCCTTTCAAGGAATCACAACCTGTTCCCACATCTCTACCAATAGTAAACACCCATACTTGTCATGACAGCCATGAGACCTCTGACATAGAGAGCACTTCCTGTATTCTATAGATAAATAATAGTGGCAGCAATAAGACTGTTTTATACAGTGTTTGGAATATGGTTTAACCCTTCAAAACTTCAAAGGAACATTAATACTACAAGCATACTAGACACTAGATATGAAAGACCAACTATCAACTCACATGTAGGCCCACACTATGATTAAAAGGGCAAGGGACAGCAAAAACAGCAGGTGGCTGTCCTAGTACAGCGTTTGGAGAAGGCCTAAGTCTTAAATGAATTTGTTAAATAATCCCTCAAGGTTTCAAAAGAACTTCAATACTTGATGCATACTGACCATTTCAAGGTGAGAGAACTACTATTTACACATATATAATCCACACTGTATTTATGGAGGACAGTGGACAGCAATGGCATACTGACTGTCCTATGACAGTGGTGTAATAACAACTTATAACTTGTAGTTATTATGAACCATCAATTGGTATTGCACTCCCTTATCAATAGGGTTCTCCTCATCAATCTCCCTTATACCTTCAGTAGACAGAAATAACAATAAGCTATTAACAAGATGATCAAACTTCTGTCCTAAACAGGACTATGGACAACAACTATCCTTGACTGTCACAAAACAGTGTTACAAAGAAATCTACCTCCTTAATATTTGTTCACACAATCTCAATTCAACATTCCTTCCACAGGCCATGCAGGGTTACTACATACTCCAACACCCATGAAAACTTCACTATCTTTCCACAAAAGTACAGGGCCGTACTTTGTCAATATGGAATAGTAATTAGATTGTCCCTCATGACAGCAAATTGTTCTTTCCTTCTAGAAATCATTCTAAATGAGGAATAGAGAGAGATATGTTTCAAGCAAACACCTTGTCTGGATCAGGAGGATGTTGTGCAGACCTGCCTTCCTTCTAATGCATAGAGATCAACATCATTTGATCAAATCTATGGCTGTTTTTTCACACTTTTGCTGTCTTCTACCTTTCTTGACTAACTAGTCTTTGTTTGACTAGATAGAGGCATGCCAAACACTATGACAGAAGGAGAACAACCTATCAAATAGCAAAAACATAGAAGCTACTCTAAATTCCTCCATCTCATCAAAAGATGACTGTTCACCTTCAGAAGACAGAGGAAAAAAACTTCATTTTACTTCAAAACCCCAGGCAAAGAGGGTTTAACCCAGTATTTACAAAAAGAAGAAGAACTAACACCTCCAAACGTTACAAAGGCCCAAATTACCTGCAAATGACAGTCACATCCAAGATCTAAAGTATTTTAAAAAAATCACTTCTTTAACAATCCGTACTTGGCCGTACCAATGCTGTTTTTTACAAAAAAAATAAAAAAAACATAGTTTTTCTCTTTAAAAACTCCTTCTTGCTGTATTATTTTTGGCATGTTTTAACAACAGATGTATATATGAAGTTCCAAAAACTCTTCCACTTCCCAGCTGTCCGTACAACTGCCTAGGAAGGCAGAAAATCAAATGGAAAAGGCAGTTTTAATAAAAAAACAAAAAGTTTCTAAAAGAGAAAAACCTATAAAATAGGTCTTTCAAACCTTCTAGTGGACTAGTCAAATCAAGTGGACTAAGTCCTTATTACAACACATCAAAAATGGCTTCGAAGCCCTAGATAAAACCAAAATTAACAAGGCCATTAAAATATTATATTTGAAAAAAAAATATAAATTGAAACTCCTGCACCAGACGTCCTTAGATATTGGGGCATCACCTCCATATATAAAGTGAGAGCACTTGATCCGTTTCATGCCGAGCAACTGTTTTGTTGGCATGCTTTTATACAACCCTCTCCCCAAGATGGATTTGAGGATCTTGTTAAAAAGCTCTCAAAGGCTTGCCACGGATTACCCCTGTCCTTAAAGGTAGTTGGAGGACAGTTATATGGGAAGTCCTGCAAACAATATTGGGAATATCTGTTTCATAAGATATCGAGAATATTGCCTGACAATATCAAAGAGACACTCAAAGTAAGTTATGATGCCCTTGATTATGAAGAAAAGGAGATGTTCCTTGATACTGCTTGTTTCTTCATCAGAGAAAAGAATTGTCTAGCAATTGAAGTATGGAGTGGTTCAGGGTGGAGTGGTCTGCACGGTTGGGAAATGCTCTTGAATAAATGTTTGGTTGAACTTGACAATAACAATTGCATAAGAATGCATGACCACTTAAAGGACTTGGGAAGAGAAATTGCAGATCAACATTCACCCTCCCGACTTTGGTTACACCAGCAGATTATTGATGCTGAGAAACAAACAGAGGTAGATTATTACGTTCTTTTATTTTCAGTAAACAATGGAAAGGAAAACATATTTCTCTACCCTTATGTTTTTGTCATAAGAAGTTTTTAATTTTTTACGCGTTAAACAGCTGCTTTAAAAGACAATCTGACTAGCCCATTTTACAATCAAATCGGCTTAACTTACCTATTTTCTTTGTAGCTGTTCGAACCCAATAAATTTATTTCCAGTTTTTACGCGATTCCAATTTTTTATTTTTTTCTTTCAGAAAATAAATGGCATTCGAGGAATTAAGGCTGACCCAACTGTAATAGGAGAGCTGGGGTCATATGAACGGTTGATGTTTATTGTAAAGCAAAGGGCATTTCGAGAGGCGTATATGTCAAGTGAACAGCGGAGGTCATATCGAGAGCGGATGTCATATCTAGTATGTTTGTCTGTGGTTTCTTTTTCTCTACGCACTTCTAATTTTCATTGATTGTATAAGTTTTCGGCTTTAAGTCTTTTCTGCATATTTCATATTTTCCCTATTCAGCCCGCAAAGTCATTTCCAATAATATAGGAAAGGTTTCTGCTCGCAGGAGGAACTCATGGCTAATATAGCTGGAGGAATTTTGTCACTCACACCCTCTCTAGCTGGACTAAAGCTTCTCGTGACAAGAGGAGATACTTTTAGTCAAGTAATGGGTGAAGTGTCAAGAGAGCTGGTCTGGCTTCGCTGGTTTCATATTGGGCAGAGGAATCTTCCGGCACGACTTTCATTGAAAATTTTGAGGGTTTTAGAACTCTATGAAGACTATCGAGGGGGAAACCACTTGAAAGAGCTGTGGGAGGCTGAGTGCGACGTAAGTAGCCTTCTGTTTCAGTTGTATAAAATCTATAATTCAATTTTTTTAATGATTGCTGTATATTTTAGGTTTGTGTCGTTGGAAATGTGTTGCAGGCTCCCATGCAGTTAAGAGAGTTGATTATTTCTAATTGCTACGAATTCCAAATATTTCCAAACTCAATAGGGTGTCTCAATGAGTTGAAAAAGATAGTAATTACTAGTGGCCGCAATCTTAGGAGTCTGCCAGAAGAATTCTGTCGTCTTCAAAGATTGGAGCACTTGCAATTATGTGGCTGTGAAATGCTAGTATCATTACCCAGCAGTTTCGGTGATTTGAGAAGTCTGCGGCATCTAGAATTGAGCGGATGCAGACGCCTGATGGCGTTACCAGATTCTTTTAAGAACTTGATGCTACTACAGTACCTCGATTTAGGGGGGTGTGGAGAGCTCATACTTAAGTCAGAAGACTTCCAAAACATCACAAAGCTGGAGTTTTTGAGCCTTAGTGGGTGCCGGAAATTGAAAGAGGTGTCGGAAATTTAAATGGTATGAAGAGGTTAAGGGAGCTACCAACTAACATCGGTGAACTAAGCAGGCTGCGAAAGATGCAGATACAGAGTGATTTGTTGGCAAGCTTGCCGACCTCTTTTGGAGATTTGTCCTCGTTGACTGATCTTAGAATTGAAGATTGTCTCAACCTGGAATCTTTGCCCACCTCTTTCGGATATTTGTCCTCCTTGACTGATCTGACAATTAAGTCTTGTCCCCTGGAATCTTTACCGACCTCTCCTAGATATTTGTCCTTGACTGCTCTTACAATTGAGTATTGTTGCAACCTGAAATCTTTGCCGACCTCTCTTGCATATTTGTCCTCCTTGACTGATCTTGCAATTGACATTTGCAGCAACCTGGAATCTTTGCCGACTTCTCTCGGAGATTTGTTCTCCTTGACTAAGCTTAAAATTCGGTACTGTCCCAAGCTGAAATGTTTACCGTTCTCTTTGGGGTGTCTTAATCTCTTAGAGGATTTAGAAATAACAGAGTGCCCAATCAGCCATCTAGATTTTGGGGCGGTGGCTTTACCTTTTGCATTGGGCAACCTGAAGAGGATACTTCTGTTTAGTACAGAAGTGTGCAGGATTTCAATTCCTGAAGAACGTTATCCCCGCTTTGAGATCCTTAGTCTTTGGCGTAATCAAATTTTAACGGAGATCGGAGCACTGCCAACGACAGTCAAGTTAATAGAATTGCGTAGCTGTGAAATGCTGAAGATCATAAGGATTGCTGGCGATCTGGTAAACCTTGAATGGCTGAAGATAAGCTCGTGTCCAGAGTTGGAACTGCTTCCTAGCTTTGCACGCTCAACTTCTCTCAGAGGATTTGAACTAAGACGTTGCTACAGAATTGAGAAAATTGAAGGTTTAGAATATTGCACAAGATTGGAAAGCTTGGAAGTATACACCTGCTGGGAGGTGCCTGGTATAGAAAGTTTGGAGCACATGGAAAAATTGAGGAGAGTGGAACTCAGAGCAAACAAGGCATCAGTTGTTGAACGTGTAATTCAAACGATACAGGTAATAATAGTTTCTAGAAATAAAGTATTTTATTTATCTTTATTTAATTGTGTATCGACTGAATGTCGTGCAAGGAGTTTGCAGAAATGGCCAGAGGACATCATGGTATGTACGCGGGCGGTCCCTGATGCATCCTCACTTATAGATTCCTTGCTCTCTCCGAATCTCGTGGTCGATGACTTGCAAAGCTTCGCGCACACCTCCGATGGCGATGCCACTATGCTCTGTTTTTTTACAAATTGTGTTTCTGCACAAACGCAAACCTATAGTTATCATAATGCGACAGGAAACTATTATATATTGAACGAGGGAAGATGGGTAATTTTACGACTCTTCACACAACGCAATCAATGGCGTTTCTACCCACAACATAATCAATGGCTCTCTCGACCGTCGTATTCCGACGAGGACAAATTTGACGACGAAGAAATGTCCGAAGAAGAGGACGAAGTGGAGAAAGAAGAGTGTGAAGAAAAGGAAGAAGAACAGGACGAAGTGTACTGGGACGACATGTATTCTGAAGAGGACTGCGAAGAAGAGGATGAAATGGAGGACGAAGAAGACTGCAAAGAAGAGGATGGAATGGAGGACAAAGTGTTAATTTTAAATGTAGCTTGGACAGGTGTTCTAGTCTCGGGTGGTGATTACAAGGCTGGAAACACAGCTGGATAATATTTTTCTCTATACCTAGAAAATTGATTTCTTGAGAGACTTCTAGATATTAGGGTTTAGAGTCTAATTAATCCTAGCCATTGATTTAGATTAAATCATGGCCATTTGTTTTCAATGAGGGGATTATAAAAGAGGATCAATGGGCATTTGGAGAACATAGATCCGAGAAGTATTTGCAGCGATAGCAAATAAATAAATTTGCAGCAATAGCAAATTGATTTGCAGTGAGAGCAAAGGGCGCAATGATAGCGTTGGAGAGCAGTGGAATTGCCGGAGAAGGAAAATATTGCCGGATCAATTTCAGCAGGAACAATTGAGGGAAGGGAATTTACAGGAAAGAAATTACCAGAGCTCTACCAGTAAGAGGCAAGCAATTTTGTATCTTTTGATTTTCTGCAGTTGAATAAAATTCTTATCTGCTGACTGGTTTTCCCTTCGGGGTTTTTCCAGGGACAATTTGTCCAAAATATTGTGTTGATTTTATTTTTCTGTCTCCGTAATTTTTCCGTGAAATTGCAGCTGTGTTATTAATTAATATTTGCTGTAAGTTATTTTTTGGCAGCCAAATAATCTACTTAAGATAGGTAATTAATAATCAGTAGCTGCAATAGATTTTTCACATGGTATCAGAGCGGATCTGAGGGCAGAACAGGCACAGGGAGAAAGGAAAAATAATAAATAAAATCTAGGGTTTATAAAACCTAGTTTGACCTCTTCAAAATTATTATTATTTTCTTTTGAGATAGCCTCAGCAGGTTTAAGAGATCAGGACAGATTGGATGGAGCCTCAAATTTTAGTGTCTAGAAAGCCAGAATTTCTTTATTGCTGGAAGAGAATGGTATCAAGGATTATGTGACCACTGTTGTACCTGTACCTACAGATGCAACACAACTCTTAGCATATAAGAAGGAAGATGCCAAGGCAAGGAGGCTGATTCTTGATGGTGTTAAGGATCATATTGTTCTGCATATTGCAGAGTTAGATACAGCAAAGACGATGTGGGATGCCATTATGAATCTGTACCAGAATGCTACCCTTAACCGAAAGCTGATTCTCAGAGAAAAGTTAAGGAATACCCAGATGAATAAGGGAGAAGACGTCACAAGTTACCTCACCAGACTTAGACTTGTCAAGGATGAATTGGCAGCTGTTGGAAACAAACCAAAGGATGATGAGCTAGTACGAATAGCCCTGAATGGGTTTACTAAGCAGTGGGATGTCTTTGTTCAAGTTATTAATGGATGAGACACCTTACCGAGTTGGGATCGACTATGGAGTGATTTCACTCAGGAGGAGCTTAGACTAAGTCTTGTCAATAGAATCAGCAGTAATAGTCAGAAAAGTGAGGTGGAACAGGAAAATGTTGCCCTAGCAGGAAAAGGGAAAGCGAAGAAAGGGTTTGGCAAAGGATCAAATCCAAAATCTGAGAAGAAGAAGGACTTGTCTAAGATCAAATGCTATGGCTGTCACGAGTTCGGCCACTATGTCAGCGATTGCCCACAAAGGAAGAAAAATGAAAAGAAAGGCAAGAAGCAGACGACAGCTTCAGCAAGTGTAGATGAGCTTTCTAGTAGAATGGAGAATGAGTTTGCACTCATAGCTTGCCTGACTAGCTCAACCTCACAGGGTGTTTGGTATATAGACAGTGGGGCATCATTTCATATGACAGGAGTTAGGGAGTACTTCTCCAGCTATAAGGAGGAGGACATCAGATTCTAGATTCAGATGGGGAACAAGTCCAAGTGCGATCCAGTTGGGAGAGGGACTGTTCTATTTCAGAGGGAGAATGGCAAGCCTATTTCCATTCATGATGTGTTGTATGTGCCAGGCTTGGGCATGAATCTAATTTCCGTATTTGTCCTTCAGGATAAAGGCTACAATGTACTCTTTAGAGGGGCGCATGTTTTAATCAAGCATAAGGATTGGAAATCACCCATAGCTATTGGAGTTAGGAGTGGCCGACTTTATAGGTTGCAATTTGATTCTCCTAAGGCACTAGTGAGTAGCAGTAATCCTAGAGATCAAGGAGAGCTATGGCATAGGAGGATGGGCCATATACATCATGGAGCACTTAAATTGCTTCGTGAGACAGTGATAGGTGTTCCAGAGGTGAGCACAGAGCATGATGATGTATGTAAGGGATGTGTATTGGGGAAGTTTGTGAAAACAGCTTTTCCAAGGAGTGACACCAGATCCAAGGGGGTTCTTAATCTAGTACATTTAGATATATGTGGACCAATGTCAATGAAGTCTCTCAGAGGATATGAGTACTTTGTTACTTTTATTGATGATTTCTCCAGGAAGACCTGGATATACTTCTTGAAGACCAAGGATGAGGTCTTCAGTCACTTCTAGGAGTTCAAAGCTCTTGTGGAGAATTCAACAGGCAGGAAGGTAAAGGTTCTTCGGTCAGACAATGGAGGCGAGTACAAAGGGAAAGAGTTCCAGGAGTTCTGTACCAGGGAAGGAATCAAGAGAGAGTGGACCGTTCCTTACAACCCGCAATAGAATGGGGTTGCTGAGAGGAAGAATTGTTCTATATCGGAGGCAGTAAGGGCTATGTTGTATGACCAAGATATGCCACGTTACTTATGGGCAAAGGCGTGTAGTACAGCAATATACATACAGAACAGGGTTCCACATAAGGTATTGGGCAAGATGACACCAGAGGAGGCATTCTCAGGGAAGAAGCTAGATGTCAGTCACTTCAGGATATTTGGGAGTTTGGCATTTTGTCACATTCCAGGGGCTACACGTTCCAAGTTAGATTAGACTCCAGAGAGAGGGTACTTTGTGGGGTACAGCGAGACCTCAAAGGCATATCGGATATTTATTCCAGGGACCAGGAGGATTATTGTCACGCGTGATGTCAAATTCATGGAGGACAAGGCATATAGGAGGTCCAGAGATTTGCCAATAGATGATCAAAATGAGCAGCCAACAGAAGCTCCAAGGATTGTTCAACCAGAACAGGGGCAGCGAAGCACAAGTACAGTTACTAGTATAGGCACAGGCTCAGGTGCTGAGAGTTCACAGAATATGGAGCAACAGATACAGCAAATCCAAGAGATGCATCAAGAAGATATGGAATTTGATATTTCATCCTCTATAGTTGACAGGAGGAACCGTGAGGTTCAACAGACACATAAGGATACTCAGGAGTTTGTGGGAGCTCCTAGGACGAGTAGTAGACAACAGAAACAACCAGCCAGGTATAATGACTATGTGGCATTGGTTAGTCAGTTGGTAGATAGCGAGCCTTCCATCTATCAGAAGCCTGCATGGCAACAGGTGTGGCAAGATGCGATGGTTGAGGAATATACCTCAATAATGTAGAATGATGTGTGGGAGGTTGTGCCTAGACTGACAGATAGGGCAGTGGTTGGATCACGCTAGATCTATAAGATTAAGCATGGTGTAGATGGTAGCATCAAAACATACAAGGCAAGGTTCGTGGCCAAGGGGTTCTCTCAGAAGGAGGGAATAGACTATGAGGAGACATTTGCTCCAGTGGCCAGGTATACTTCTATACGAGCTGTAATCTCACTTGCAGCGCATATGGGATGGCAAATCCATCAAATGGATGTCAAGACGGCATTTCTTAATGGTGAATTGGCAGAGGAGGTATACATAGAACAACCAGAGGGCTTTGTAGCACACAACAATGAAACCCACGTGTGCAGATTGAAGAAAACTTTGTATGGACTCAAGCAAGCTCCCAGGGTGTGGTATGAGCGCATTGATAGATACTTGCAGGGAATAGGCTTTGTGAAGAGTGAGGCAGATGCTAACCTCTACTACTTGGTGGTTGGGGGTGAAATTCTCATTCTTGTTCTATATGTGGACGACTTGTTTTTAACAAGTTCACCAGGGCTTATAGAGGAGTGCAAGAGGGACCTTGCAGCAGAGTTCAAGATGAAGGATTTGGGGCTTATGCACTACTTTCTAGGCATGGAAGTGTGGCAGACAGATGGAGAGATTTTCCTTGGACAAGGGAAATACTGCATTGAAATCTTGAAGAGGTTTGAGATGCAAGATTGCAGAGCCGTGTCTACACCTATGATCACGAATTGGAAGAAGGTAGACGCATCCAAGGAAAAGGATGTAGACCCCACCTTATACAGGATGTTGATTGGATCTCTCATGTATTTGGTCAACACTAGGCCAGATATATCCTTTGCAGTAAACTCTCTTAGCCAGTTCATGGTTGAGCCGAAGAGAGTGCATTGGATAGCGGCAAAGCATGTATTGCGGTATTTGCATGGTACAATCGAGTATGGGATCAGATATGCTCGAGGTGATGGTATCAAGTTGATAGGCTATACTGATGCAGATTGGGCAGGTAGTACAGTGGACAGGAAAAGCACTTTAGGGTGCTGCTTTAGTTTGGGATCAGGAGTTGTCTCTTGGTACAGTAGGAAGCAAAAGTCCGTTGCTATGAGTTCTGCAGAAGCAGAATACATAGCAGCTAGTATGGCAACATGTGAGGCTATATGGCTTCGGAAGTTGCTGGTAGCCTTGTTTGATCAGAGGGTTGAGACTACCGTGATACACTGTGATAATTAGAGTTGCATCAGATTATCTGAGAATCCAGTGTTTCATGATAGGTCTAAGCATATAGACATCAAGTATCATTTCATCAGGGATTGTGTATAGCGGAGGATTGTTCAGCTATAGTATATACCTACAGATCAGCAGGTAGCAGACATTTTGACAAAGGCATTGGGGAAGGTGAAATTTATCTTCTTCAGAGATAAGTTAGGTGTTATGCAGAACACCTTCCTCGCTAAGAGGGAGTGTTAATTTTAAATGTAGCTTGGATAGGTGTTCTAGTCTCAGGTGGTGATTACGAGGCTGGAAACACAGCTGGATAATATTTTTCTCTATACCTAGAAAATTGATTTCTCGAGAGACTTCTAGATATTAGGGTTTAGAGTCTAATTAATCCTAGCAATTAATTTAGATTAAATCATGGCCATTGGTTTTCAATGAGGGGATTATAAAAGAGGATCAATGGGCATTTGGAGAACATAGATCCGAGAAGTATTTGCAGCGATAGCAAATAAATAAATTTGCAGCAATAGCAAATTTATTTGCAGTGAGAGCAAAGGGCGCAGTGATAGCGTTGGAGAGCAGTGGAATTGCCGGAGAAGGAAAATATTGCCGGAGCAATTTCAGCAAGAACAATTGAGGGAAGGGAATTTACAGGAAAGAAATTTCTAGAGCTCTGCCAGTAAGAGGCAAGCAATTTTGTATCTCTTGATTTTCTGCAGTTGAATAAAATTCTTATCTGCTGACTGGTTTTCCCTTTGGGGTTTTTCCAGGGACAATTTGTCCAAAATATTGTGTTGATTTTATTTTTCTGTCTTCGTGATTTTTCTGTGAAATTGCAGCTGTGTTATTAATTAATATTTGCTGTAAGTTATTTTTCGGCAGCCAAATAATCTACTTAAGATAGGTAATTAATAATTAGTAGCTGCAATAGATTTTTCACACAAAGAAGAGTCCAAAGAAGCAGATGAAGTGGATAAAGGTTTGGTTGTGAGAGGGGAAGACAAGGCAATAGTGGGCGACAATCAAAAGTGGGAAGAAGAGGATGAAGTGGAGAAAAGTTTGGTTGTGAGAAGGGAAGAGAAAACAGTAGTGGAAGAGAAAGTGGAGAAAGAAGAGTGTAAAAAAGAGAAAGGTTTTGTTGTGAGAGGGGAAAAGCAAAGAATATGGGAAGCATTTTATAAGTTATTATCACTTTTATAAAATTGAAGTTATTTTCATTTTATAAAATTGAAGTAACATTATTTGTAGATAGAAAGTGTGGAGCTAATTGTAATTCGTTGGTAGTAAGATTTTGTTGTAAGAGGGGAAAAGCAAAGAATATATGAGGCATTTTACAAGCTATTATCACTTTTACAAAATTGAAGCAATATTATTTGTAGGTAGAAAGTGTGGAGTTAATTATAATATATTGATAGTAATTATTGTTTATTGAATCTAATTTTCAAAAAAAAAATTCATAAATAAATTAAAAAATATACCATTTAATGATTCTACATAATAATAGAGTTTGTAAAAAAATAAAATACTGTCAACTTTTTAACATTGTAATTTTTTCAAAATGGTAGATTTATTTTTTTTGGAATGAATACTATTAAAAGTTAACATAATTAAACATTTAGGATATTATATAGTTTTTAATTCATCCTTATTAATTATATATTTGATATCTGTAAAGAAGATAACTTTTTATAATATCTAAATTTAATAAATGATAGGTGAAATAACATTTATCAATTTAGATAAATAGGTATCAAAACTATTAAATGTTATAGCAAAATTACAAGGTTATAGTTGTTTAGTTGTGCTTGTCAATGGTGAGTATTCAAAGGTAAGTATTTTTTTAGATGAACAATAACTAAATTTAGTCTTTTATCAATTGGCTCTTGGTCTACTAGTGAATTTGAATGGTTCTAAATGACCCCACCAAGAATCAAGTCTCACTAAGTGCAAGGCCTCGAGACCATAAGGGATGAGGTTGGGATTATCTCCCAGGCGACTTTGGTAGAATTAAAACCCTTCAGTCCTTGACTCTCAGTCAAAGCGGTTTCATCCTAAGGATCGTCCTTCCATTTTAGGTAGATAAACAATTATGCAGGTTTGGTTCCAACAAAAAAATAGTCTTTTCTACTAAATCATTTCTATTTGTCTTATCAAAGACATATATTAAAAAATTATATTTTAAATAAAATGTTACAAATACTATGTACATTATTAAAATGTGATTTACTATCTATAACTAGAATTAACACAATTATTTTTGGAATAAAATTATTATAGTCCATATTAATGTAAAACATCAATTGATGTTTGAAATAAAGTAGAATACAAAATTGTCGAAGTTATTTACTTTGGCATAAAAAGAATGAAAGCAATTTAAGTTAAGAATCAAAATGCACAACTCTAGACAAATAGGGTGCACAAGAACAAGAGCCACAAGATGCTATTTTGGTGTCCATGGGATAAATGAATCACTTTGAGTACAATTGAAGTGGATGAAATACAAATGATGATCATGTCATTTATGTCTATACACATCCAATTCATTAGAAAAAGAGAGGACAATAAGGCTTGGTATAGATTACACAATTCAATGGAGTGCAAGGTTGCCTAGACAATAAAGTTCACAAATGTATGTCCCCCTAGAAAACAACCTAAGTTTGCATCATACACCTTAGATATCCTCCCTTAAGGTTGAGTGTTGGCCCACACATATCACCTTACTTTTCTTCAAACTAGACATAAGGACGAAGGAACACATTCTTAGGAAGAACCTTGGTAAATATGTGAGAAAGATAATCAATAGAGAAAATGTATTGGAAGTCCACATAGATTTCTTAAAATAATTATCTAAAATAATGCATATGAATCTAGATGCATGTTTGCCTATTTATGGTGAACTAGATTGCTTATGTGTTTGTTTGTGGAAAACTACCTTATCAAAGAAAGCCTAAAGAAACATGGGATAACATGTTGCTATTAGAAATCAAGAACTATCGTGGAAGATTGCAAGTACTGGCATTAGTCACGAGAGATCAACAATCACACACTCAACACTATCAAAGACATAATAAATATGCAAAGAAAAATTGGATGATGTATTAACTCACATGAACAAGTACATATAGGCACAAGTCTCCCTGTTAGAAATGAAGACCTACAAACCACATAATAGAAATATATTTCAAACCTTATTTATATCCTCTAATCAATGTAGAATCAATGAAGATTACAACAGAAATAAAACCCACTACACAGAAAAAACATGCATTAAAAAATAAACACATAACATAGTATGTAATGTGGAGAAAACCATTTTGGATTAAAAAACTCCACCAAGAAAAGAGGCTCCAAGTTGTATTATCTTCAAATATGAGATTACAATACATGCACTTCCTCTTCTTCTTCATTCTTCAATCCAGTGGTGCCTGTTACACTCAACTCTAATAAAAACATAGTACAAATATCTTTATAAAAGGGGGTTGCCTTCTAGGGCAAGAAAATTGACAAAATATCAATTGTCAGATGTGTGACCTAATGTCAAATGGTCTAGATTTACAATGATAAAGTATAAATAAAACATGGTTTCAGCGCACAACCCCTGAACCCCCTACTGGGGGGATGATCCCCCCAGACCCCTCACAGGGGGGAAACCCCCCTCCGATTCCCTGTCACGGACAAATTTATGTCGAGGACTAGTTATAAACATGTGACTGAAACAAGATTGCTACTAGTAAAACCTTTCATCTCTTATGGGTGATTTACAAATAATAATAGGAATAATAAATTACATAAGGTTAACAAGGTTGATGGCACTGTAATCCTAACACTCCTAAGAATAGACATGCAAAAAATAGGAAAGCAAGCTTGAGAATAGTAGTGGCCTAAAAATAGGCATGCATGCAACTACTTAACTGAAGATAAGTGATCCTAGACTCCTGTTTGAAACATAGCCATATTAATTAAAGTAGTGAGACTCCTAAGACTTAAAATAGCCCTATCCTAAGTGAGCTTAATATACAATAACAACCCCCTAAAGCAAAGCATGGGTGAGGAAATGAAGATGGGTCCTGACAACTAGGCCTGATTAGGTACCCATGTACAATCTAGTCTCTCATAAAGCAGAGAAAGGGAGAAAACCTCATGGGAAAAATTCCCCTCAAAAGAGAGAAAAAAGAAAGTGGAGAAGCTAAAAAGCTCCCCGAAGGATGATGCTATTGATGAAGTGGATCATACCCTAAGAAGATCTCGCAAATGAATGAGCTTGCTCTTAGTGAAGGGTTTGGTGAATATGTCAACAACTTGCTCAAATAACTGGCAAAAGACTAATTCACTGATCTCTAGATGAAGAAGCTCTTGAATGAAATGCATATGAATCTTGATGTGCTTAGTCCACTGATGCTGGACTAGATTCCTACATATTTGAATGGTGCTCTAGTTGTCACAATAGATGATTGTTGGCTATCAAAATAGAATCTCAAACTCAGTGAGAATGCCCTAAAGCTATAGAGCCTCAGTAGCTATGTTAATAGCTCCTCGGTACTCTGCCTCTATGGATGATAAAGCAATAGCATTCTACTTTTTCTAGGAAAACTATAATAGAAATAAATCAACTAATCATAATAGAAATAAATCAAAACACATCCAAAAATGATAAATGATAAATTTGCTCAGTGAATTTTTGAACTGAGGTCAAAAAATGGTAACAAAAATAATGAAATGGTTTAGGGTTTTAACCTATTTAGGGTTTTCAGATCATTTGGAGAATAGAGACAATAGACCCTAAACCAATTTACCCTTTGACATAGCAATATGAAAACCTTAGCTTTGATAGGGATAGATTATAACAACAACAAGCTTTAGGGTTTAATGTAGGCATGATTCTTTTTAGGACTCCACCCTAGATTCTAGGGTTTTTTCACTTTGAAAAATAAGACTTTAAGTCTGACACTTCATGAACACCTATGCACTTACATGAATAAGTGGACTCTTGTGTCAATCAACACAAAACAAACATAAGTCCTCTACCAAATACAAAGGAAATATTTTTTGCAACAATAATGATAGCAATATGCTTGCTAGCAATACCCTTGTCATTCACTGTCAAGGTTTGTGCTGTGAAGTCAGTTGAAATCCTTAATCCTCATTAGCCTTTTTCTTGCACCTTTTTTCCACTGTATGAAGACATCAACAAAATGAAAATGTGCTTGAAACAACCTGTGTATATTCATTGTGCCATACTACACCCATTCTTATGAAGGCAAAACTTCATCAAGATACTTTAAAAACTCCATCATATCATCAAGCCAGAGTGAGTTGCATACCAAGGCACTTCTATTATGTCATCACTACATACAAAAACATTTGATGTATCTTTTGTCCTGATTAAGTCATCCTCATGCCATAAGATGACCTCGATGTCCTACAAGAAGCAACTTGGGAAAGACTTTAACCTTCAAATCCTTGATGTCTTCATTCCTTGAACTGTGATCAAACAAATGTTGTCCAAATGAAGTGGGTGTTTTATGGGACTCCATGGCAACCATCTTGATGAAAACTATGTCATCCAATCTTGTGAAATTGATCGTCTCATGTTACCTTGAAACATGGCAATCATCAACATGAAGCAACATGACTTGAAACATGACAATCAACATGAAGCAGAAACACCTTTCAACAATTAGGATTAGGACATGATTAGAACATGATCAATTTCATATCAACATTTGATGGTTCTCTTCATGCATGATGATGGTCTCCTCATTCCAACTCAACCATATCAATTTTTGACATCAATGACAAAACCAATGCCTCTATAGAGTGTGCCAAAGAGTAGACCTAGTAAAATCAAAAAAATCATTTTATAAGCCTACAACTGCTACCTCATTTGTATTTGCACTAAAACTAGAGTTGCATTTTTTGTAGATAACTTTTAACCTTAGGGAACACTCCCTTTAAATAAAAAACTTGAAAAAACAAAATTAAGCATGTGCATCAACCATGTGAATAGGAGTGCAAATAAATAACAACAAAACTCAACCCAATTCCAACTAGGGAGAAACTACATCCAAAATAAGCCTACTGAGACTACCAAAGAACAAACTTAGTAAAATCTCTTAGATTTGTATTTTTCATCTTAACATGGGACTGTAGGGTCATCGCTTACTAGTGGTTTCCTACTTTATTTATTCTCTTCTTTTTTCTCTCAATTATTCTTCATTGATTAGTATTTTCCTCAAAAATACCTTTAATCTCAAATATATGACATTGTGTGGCAACCACCTTCAAAGAATCCTTGTTATGATCAATACCCATTTTAGGTTTTCGGGGATAGAGACACATTCCCATTTGGAATCCTGACTCTTTGGGGAGAGTCAAGGAACTTTCAAAAGGGAAACTTGAGAGAAGCAATATCCTCAACACCCGTCACTTCAAAAAGAAAAATATTTTGATGATTCAAATCTATTCCTTTTTGACTAAGTTGTTTGCTTCATGGGTTTTGCTTTTCTAACTAAAGGAGAAAACTTTGAGTAGTCATTTGCGTGCTCTCTTGTATCATAACATCATTTCCACCTTAATGCTAATCCTTCATAATCCACTGATGAATTCTAAAATTTGTATCAATCTTGATGCCCAACCTTTGAAATAAATTTCCCAAGGTATTTCGAATTGATATACATGAGGAGCCCCTAAAAAGTGCAACAATAAGTATCAATCTTGATGCCCAACCTTTGAAATAAATTTCCCAAGGTATTTTTTATTGATATACATGAGGAGCCCCCAAAAAATGCAACAATAGGTTGGGTAATCGCAACCAAACTAGAGTAGGAGCAAATAACTATGTGAGGGGTTTAACTACGCCGAGAGGCATTCCTACATTCACAGCAGGGTGGAGTTGAAGAGCTCAAAGATTATGATTCCGTGTAATTTTATAAGATTCCAATCTAAAAATAAAACAAAACAATTAAAATTTTGTTTTTATTTTTTATTTTGTCCAATTTATTTTTTGGTTCCATAGTTTTTATGATTTTCTTATTTTCAATTTCTTTTTTGGCTTTTATTTTTTATTTTTTCCAATTTCTTTTTTAGTTTTTATTTTTTATTTTTTCCAATTTCTTTTTTGGTTTTTATTTTTATTTTTTCCAATTTCTCTTTTGATTCCATAGTTTTTGTGATTTTCTTATGTTTTTATTTTTTATTTTTTCCAATTTTTTTTTAGTTTTTATTTTTTATTTTTTCCAATTTATTTTGTGGTTTTTATTTTTAATTTTTTCAATTTCTTTTTTGGTTCCATAGGTTTTGTGATTTTCTTATTATCAATTTTTTTTAAAATTATCAAAAAAATCAAACAAAAAAATTTGAGAAATTAAAAAATAAAAACCGTGGAAGGAAAAAAAGTGAGAAAATCAAATAAACTATGGAAGTAACCATCATAGGTAGGACTTATCCCAAGCCCAATGTCCCCTTCGAAGTAACAACTCCTTGTCCCCAAGACTTCTACTGGAAAAAATTAGAAATTTGTTCTGAGGTGAATGGATAAAAGCTTGCATCAGCTTTCGTCTTCCACTGCAGAGTAGCAAGGCAGAAACAAAATCTGAATAAAGGAAACTCAAAAGAAACCCTAAATGTATATTCCTGCATAAAAAAGCATTAGTGTGAAGGCATAGAAAGCCGCCATGGTAAATGTTGAAAAAATGAATTTACTTGCCGTATTTAATGGACCTTCCACCGTCATACCAAAATGGTAAACAACTACCTAAAGTATAGTATGTGGAGAGGACCTCCTGCCTGCAAAATACGTGTGTGGACAAGATTTAATACATGGTCTTGCAAAGTGATAAGGAATTATCAGCCGGTGATTTCACAAGTTCTGCGACTTTTTATGAGATAAGAATATGTAATAAAAGGGCAATATAACATTTTTTTTGAATGGCTAAATTTTCAGAGAAGATATTCAATTATAAATAATAAAAATTTTCCAGACATAGAATATCCAAGTAAATTATTAAAACTTGACAGCATTTCGAGCAAGATACTACTCATGAAAGAAAACAAAGAAAGAGAAAAACCAAGTCATGCCAAACAACAAGGCTTATACTTCTGCATCTAAGTTATTTTGCATAGAGTAAATGCCTTGATACTGCTAGTGCAAGGAAACAAACAATGACCAAAAAAAAAAAACAAGTCATGCCGAGACAACACGGCTTATACTTCTGCATCTACGTCATTTTGCATAGAGTAAATGCCTTGACCCAAATCTTTTAGGTGTAATGGCAAGCCACCTAAAAACTTTCAAAATGTCTTCAACTAATTTCTCACGTCCGTTGGGTGGATGCGATCGGTGGAATGCATGCCAGAAAAAGAGTTGTCTGCTATACTTAAGATCTAGTCCTCTCATCTCATAAAATTTGCCATTTAGAATGACTACAAAACATTTACATCACAATAAGGCACAATTACCAGTGCCCTATGATTTAGAAATTAAGTTAATGCCGGTGCTTCCAATTGATCAGCATGGTCAACTCCATCTACAATAACTAATGGCTTGGAATACCAACATTCAAGCTGAGATTTGATCATCTCTACCCCGAAGCCTTGCTTTGAGCTGCTGGGTCGAAAATGGATGTTCTTAAATATCATCCACTTCAACAGTCAAAGATCAATTTTGGCTAATATAGATAGGACAAATATTTAACACTTTTTATTGTGAATGAGGTATAAAATTGCTATTGATTGTTTGACCATTTAAGTGGATGATATTTAAGTAGAGTGGTCAAAAAATTAGAAGAGAAAAGTGGCAGAGGCATACTTAGATTACACATAAGTTTGTGTTGCATCTTCACCATATTTTTGTTGGCAAATGGTCAGCACTCCTCGTGGGATTAGTGACATGGACTAACTGCCTCCCATGGATTCATTAACTCTGGTGCTTGTATCAGAAATTGGCAAGTCGATCTTTTGGTTTAACGACAATTGTGGGCCAACAATTGGTATCATAGCAAAAGGTCACAGGTTCGAATCCCCTCGGATAACTCTGGGGGGGCATTGTTGGCAAATGGTTAGCGGATTTGTGACATGGACTAACTGCCTCCCGTGGATTCATTAACTCTAGCACTTGTATCAGAAATTGACAGATCAACCTTTTGGTTTAATGGTAATCATAGGCCAACAATTTTTATTTCGATGTGCCTCCCCTACATCAAATAAAAAACTTGATCTACAAAATTTGAAATGCTTGTGTTTGTAGAATTCTTTGGCCAAAGTCAATTTACCCACTTCGGTCCTTCCTAGTATTCCCACAATTTTGCTGTTTCCATTATTACTCTATCCAATCATGGAAATTTTGGCCTCAAGCTCTTGAACATTAGCCTCCTCAAGTCCAACCAGACGTTCTGCAACTTCTAACTTGAAATTATTTCTAGCCTCTCTCACTTCGTTAAATAGAGTATCCACAACTTTTGTGCATAGATTCCCCAAGTTCCTAATCACAAATCCCCATCAGTGATATTGAGAGAAAGACCAAGATAGGTAAATAGAAAAGTGCAGAAGTACAAAACAATTCTAGTAGAAGTGAGACTTAACCATTAGATTGATCGAATTCTATACTAGTGATGAATGAGGCTTTGTGAAGGGCTTGTTTCCATTGCTCGAGCTTATCGATGTACCTCTTCTTTTCTATATATTTAGCAAATGCAATGGAATATGGACCCTTATCAAGATAGGGAAGCTCATATGGCTTGACATCATAAAGAAGGGAACTATTTTGGCCCCTAGTTTTAGCATGAGTTGAAGCTCAGCCAAACACCAGGGTGAGTTAGTATAGCCTTTAGAGAAAATAGCAATATGAACTGGAGAATTACAAATGGCATGCTGTATATTCTCCAATAAGGGATCCCCCAGTAATAATTCTATTGAATCGATAAAAACTTTTAATCCTAAATATTATAGAAATCGGTGAAGGATGCTCATGAGAGTATTTTCCACATCTAGACCTCGATGATTGATAAATACATCATAATGATGAAAAGATGGACCATTACTATTAGGAGGAGGAAAGGGAGGTGCAGGTACCATCCCCTGAAAGGCATTCTCTTCCATTCCATGTTTTCTCTTAGATGGTGTGGAAGAGGCCACGATTTGAACTTGGATTTATTCTGAATACAACATTCGTAGTCTTAGGTATATAAATTTGTAATGGTATGATTAAACCAAGGGGAAACTAGGAACTTTTTAGTATTCCCATGGAAAGAGCATGGATTTTGTACATTCAAAAGAATTTACGTGGTGCAGTCAAAATGGCAACCAAGTGCTGCTAATATTCTTATTAAGAAATAAAAGTCAATCTTAAGAATCCAAACGGAAGTACAAGGCCCCATATTTACAAGTCTAGGAGAGGAAGGCATGGCAACTCGGTACTTGGTAGCGAAAAATGTGGCGTATGACACTGACAAGCTGAATGTTGCACGCCAAATGTGGCGTATGCAAGAGTCCCCATACATTTAATGTCTCTAAGTTGGCATATTAAATGTAAATAAATAAATTGTAGAGCAATGTATATCTAGCATTCATATTCTGAATGCACATTTGACTGTATATACTAGTATACTTATATTTTAAAAATATATCTAAAGTACATGAAGAGATATCTTTCTCGAGCTATTTATAAGACGATTATAAATATAAATTAAGGAAGGAGGCAATATAAATAGATTGAATGTGTTTTTTTTTATGTCATTTCGTAACATTTCTTTCTTTCATCTTAGTGCATAGTGATGGCTTCTTTGAAACTAACATTCACCTTTCTTTATATCCAGCATGTGTTTTCTTTTTTTCTTTCTTTTTATTCCTTTTACTTTTTTTTTTTTTGTTTTTTAAATTTGTGGAGTGACTATTTGTTTTTTCTTCTTAATAAAGATTCTAGATTGGAATCTTATAAGTTTACATAGAAATTCTAGAATGTTTCAGCTCCCATCCATGCTGTGAATGTAAGAATGCCTCTCGGCATAATTAATTAATTAAAATTTAAAATCCTATTAATTAACAAATATGGTCAAATGTGCATCTAGAATTTTGGATAGATAATGCTAAATTGAATAGGGTTACAAGGGTCTAGTTTTTTCCATTTATTATAGTTGAAAAAAAATATTTTACTACATCATGTGCTTAATAATTACAATCAAGATTATAGAATTGGACTTGTGTTTATTAAATTGTGAAAACATGTATTGTGAAATTGAATCAGTTTTTTAGAAATATGTGCACTCATATTCTAGTCCATTAGGGTAGGAAACTAAAAGATTTCAGTTGGTCCTATTCTATGATGAGGAAAAGACTATTCAAAGTGATGGATGCATGGTTAAGTAACCAATTTGGACACAAAAGAAGATAATTTTAGCATTATGACACTCTATTTATTTGGCCAATAGGCCATTATATGTGCACACATAGTGCAATTGCCAAAACTTCAATAGTCCTTGGTTCGATTAAAATCAACTTTTTTAATTGTAAAAAAAAGATATATGACACATCTTTCTAAAAATCAATTTTTTATCATTCAAATATTCTTATTTATAGAAAATTTAACTAAAGGGTTAACCTAAAAACATAATAATGCAAGGAAAAAGGCAGGCCAATTGCTTTAAGAATATCCAAACACTCTTTTGCCTCAACTAAGGTGAAATGCAAAGCACAACATAAACAAACTTTATCTCAATTCACTGGAAGCGAATCTAGTGTACAAAAAGATTTGTGTGCTTCTACAAAATGGCAAATCAATATGTGAATCCAGACTCATCATTGAATACATCGATAAAATATGGCCTTCTGCTCACCAACTATTTCCATAGGTTCCCTACGATTCTTACCTCATGTGCTTCTGGGTTTTTTTTTTTGGATCACAAGGTTATCTAATCCATCATCAAATCTAATCGAATATGTGTTTATGTATGTATGTATATGCATGTAGATGTTTGTATACTTGTGTGTACTAAATGATTAATTTGAGTTTTTTTTGTTGCGGATTAGGGGATTGGAGTTATGTGTACAGATCAGAAAGTGGAGACAAAAATTGTGAAAGAAAGTATAGAGAGATGTGGAGCACAATGGAGAGTGCACTAGGTGAGTTGGAGAGTAATGACTACAAGCTTACAGTCTTTTATTTCCTAAACTTATGTGAAGGCCCCACTTCTCCACCATTTAATCTCTCCTTGTCAATTTCAACTCTCTTATCCTACATCACTTCATAAGCATTAATTTCAGTTACCTTTTTGTGCTTGTTTTCTTCGACCATTAAAACCCTTGTTTCTCCTACAAACTTACATTCTCTTCTTCCCTAGACTTATGTGAAGGCCCCCTTTCTCCACCATTTGATCTCTACTTGTCAATTTCAACACTCTTATCCTACATCACTTCATAAGAATTAATTTCAGTTATCTTTTTGTGCTTGTTTTTTTCTACCATAAAAACCCTTGTTTCTCCTTCGCTTAATACTAGGTGAGAGCTTGTGTCACATGAAGTGCAATTCAAAGAAAGAGTATTATTATTATCAATAGTACTCATCTCATATGCTTTTAGAGCCTTTTCTCTAGCTTTTTGCATGTCTTTTTGTCCCCCAGTAGACCTCAACATTACTTGTTTATTATGCACAGATTAACGACTCTGAACACTTATTAACAAAACTTTTTTTTTGTCTTGGGTTTTTGTTACAGAAAAAGTTTGGTATAGTAGAGCAAAACTTTAGTTTCAAGACATTTCAAAGATGACCACTTTTAGATTTTTTATTAGCAGACAGAACCCTCAATGTTAGCCTTTGTGCTCACGTGGAAGGTCATAATTCAAATTAATAGTGCAAAAAAGTTGGTACATAGCTAGCTTGTACACAAAGTATCTTTTTTTTTCACATTTATGTATTATATTTTATAGTTTATTTAATTAAAGATTATTGTTACAGATAAATTAATGGAAAGATGGCTACTTTAATCTTATCTGATGGCTACTTTAATGATTGGAATGTTCTAAAACTTTCTTGTTGTTGTCTAGGGTGGATCTCCTCTATCTCATTGAGCATTACCTTCACCCACTCACCTCTAAGTCTAGGGCACATTTGTGAGCCTAAACAAAAGAGAGATGGTTAAAGAAAACCTTGACTTGACCTAGGGTTTCAACCTAGGGTTTGTTTGACCTAAGGTTTGACTTTGTGTTGACTTTGTATCGACCCTGTGTTGGAATCAAGGGTTTTATCAAAATGTTGAACAAAATTGACCTTATGTTGGAATCAAGGGTTTGTGAATGCTCTACAATGTTAGTGTTTTTATTCTTTTCGGTTTTTGGATGCATGCAAGCCTATATGAGTGCAAAATATTTTTGTGTTTTTTTCTATTTATGGAAATGAAAGTGCTTTTTTTAATTCTAGGAATTAGAAAATATATGTAAACTAATATGAGATTACCTAATGCAACCGAAAAACACTGGGGAAAGGCTGTGTGTGATTTTAGTGGTTACATATTTGCCCCCTCTAGGCTACAATGGATTTGTGTTTATTTTTCTTTCTAATTGTATGGATGTCATTCAAAACAAGGAGCTCCTACACCTTCTAGGGTTCACCTATGTCTAGTCATATTTTCTTTCAAAGGAGAAGTTCAAACTAGTTGTTGTTGAATATGACCTCTTCAAGGGAAAAATGTTGGTGGGGGGTATCTTTTCCCTATCTGAAGTGAAGAATTATCTAAAATATTACTCCATCCATGTGTTGGCACTTGTACCATACTCTGAATATATATCCTAAGGTAGATTTATTATTAATAGAATCACTAGAATTGTCAGTAGCACAATAATCAAATAGATTTATTATTCTTGGTGTAGGAATAACAAAGACAATAATTAGTTATAACTTTTGATATACATTTTTCATTTTCTAATGATCATATAGTATTCCATAGAAATCTAGATCCAATATCTAATATAAATATGGTAAGGTAAATCAAATTATTACAAGGGAGGTTTGGTCTTTTTATATGATTGATTTTTTTTATTACATGCTAGCCCTAATAGGTATAACAACTAGTTTGATCATATTACATTTCTTAAATGCACACTTGTTTTGAGATACTTGTAATTTATCCTAGAATATAGTCAATTTGAATGAAGATGATCTAATGATCACTAAAACAAAGATCATATCAGGTTTTCATGAACATATGTATGTATAATTTATCATGTTTTTTTTAAGGAAATAATAGCCATCCGACTAAACATATAGTAGTAGTTCAAAAAAAGGAGCAATGGGTGAGTTATTATTTCCATGCTTTCTCCCAGACAATTTATTAAGGTGATAGCAACCCATGACAAGTAGGTGATTTATACCTGAGAAATTTATAGTTTTTAGAGAAGACTTGAAGCTCAAAAAAAATTAACACCCAACAAAGAAATAGGAAATATAAAAGCCAAAGATGCTTTGAAATTTTATGCAATTCCAATTTGTCTATGGATGTGTAATAGTTTGGTATGTTTTCCCCTTAGCTTTTGATTCAAATTGTCATTATTATGTTTTCTAAAAGGGGATGGCTTGTTCTTATGTATTTTATTATAGCAGAAATGAGAATTCTTTGAGAGCAATGTTGACCTCCTTAGATGGTTGTAAAAACAACCTATGTGTTTCATTAAATTAATGTTGTAAAAGTCAAAGACACCTCAATACGAATGCTAATGTAAAAAAAATGTTTAAATTAACAACTAGTTAATATAGTCAATGTTTGATGATACATGATTATAATAGCACAAAATTAGAGCAACTTGTAAGGAACTATAAATAGTTTAAATGGTATGGATATAAAGGCTACATCTTGTTTGAGTTCTCCCAAACAAATTATCCTACCCTAATGTTAATACTTGTTAATTAAATGTTGTTAGGACAGTTTGATAATTACTTTGAGATTTGGGAGACTTGCATGAGCTACATTCAAATCCACTATTGAATAAATGAGATGGATGTACCTCCTTAAAACATAAACACAAGATACATCATGCATCTTAAATAGGATGGATAACAAAGAATGTTTATATGCAACTGGCTCTATTTTCTTGAATATTTTAAAAAATTTAAATATTTTTTGATAAATTCATCAATATTGAATATTTTTAGTAATCCAACAAGTCTAACTCTAAAAATGATATCATCAATTGAAAAACTTCATATTAGTTTTTGAGAATTAACATAACTCTTATAATAGTTTTTGCGCTTCATTGAAATGCATTCTTATTCACACCACTTCATATTCTAAATCATGTTTAATCCAACAAATTTATTATCAAGGTTCCTTCTACTCAATAGTATCTTATAATGTCTCATATAATGTCATTCCAATGAATGAAACTACTATTGTATGAGAACACCACTAAGAACAACCTTAGCTTGTTACATTTTTTAATCTATGTAACATATATATTCAATATATCTCTACACACATGGTTCACCCTTATTACATGTATCTTAAAAGGATAAATAATTAAGGAAAATCCTAGTTTTGAATGATGAAAGAAGTTGAAAATAATTTAATTCTAAATATGACAAATCATGACTATTGATCATTGAAATTATTTAGTTATTGTCCATATGCCAATGGAGGGTCCCACATTCTAAATGGAATTTCACCTTGATTTGGTGTTTTAGAGACTATTTCGAGAAGAGTTATGAGGACTTTGTTAGTTAATTAATTAAATTAAAAGCAAATAATTAAATATTTTTTATCCATTAAAGTCCTATCATGCTATAGACTATTTGAGCCCAACAACAAATAGTTGGTAGGATTAATTAATTAATTAAATAACAATGGAACTAATTAAATAATTTTACTCGAAAGACATTTGCAATTGCAACATAAAAATAATGTTCAGCATGGTTCACATGGGTGGCACGTTCCTGATTTCCAGATAATAAATATATTTTAATATTTTTAATATTTAAATGTTCAATGATTCCAAGATTTTAATTGGAACATAAAATTAATGTCGTTGACATGTAGCATGTCATTGATGTCGCTGATGCCTTCTCTCGTAAGAGTCCGCAAATACCAGGTCTTGTATTTGAAGAGTTCCTAGAAATGTATATACCTAACACCATTGCTATATTCAGAATCAATTCGAGTTCAAATCATGGCCTCTCCCTCTTCATCTCGATGAAAACCTGAAATGGAGGAGAACGCCTTACCTGGGATGGCATCTCTGCCTCCCTCTCCTACTCCTGCACCTCCTAGTGATGATTCATCTTTTCATCACTATGATGTCTTTATCAATCATTGAGGACCAGATGTGAAAGCAACTCTGGCCAGCGGCCTTTACTAGTTTCTCAAATATTTAGGATTAAAAGTTTTTCTTGATTCACCAGAATTACAACTGGGGGAAACCTTATCAGCGAATATAGAGCGTGCCATTCTCAGCTCTTCAGTTCATCTTGCTATTTTCTCTCCACACTATGCTGAATCATCCTGGTGTTTGACTGAGCTTTATCTTATGCTAGAAATAAGGGCTAAAATAGTCCCCCTGTTTTATGAGGTGGAGCCTTTGCAGCTTCGCTACGTTGAAAAGGTAATTTATGCCGATGCATTTTTAAGATACGAAGAAAAGGGGAGGTACATTGACAAGGTTGAGCAATGGAAAGAAGCCCTTAGACATGCTTTAGTCATCACTGGTATAACATTTGATGGGTGAGTCTCACTTCTATTAAAATTGATTTGTATATCTGTACTTCTCTTTTTAATTTGTTTTGAGTATTCCTCTTAATCTCATCATTGGAAATTTGTGATCAGGAACTTGGGTAATCTATTCAAAAATATTGTGGATGTTGTGCTAAATGAAGTGAGAGAGGCTAGAAATAAGTTCAAGTTAGAAGTTGTGGATCATCTGGTTGGACTTGATGAGGCCATCCAAGAGCTTGAGGCCAAAATATCCATAATTGGAGAGAGTAATGATGGAAACAGAAGAATTGTGGGGATAGTAGGAAGCACTAGAGTGGGTAAAACAACTCTAGCCAAAGCATTCTACAACCATAAACATCCCATATTTTATAGATCAAGTTTTTTATTTGATGTAAGAGCAGCACATCGAAATAAAAAAATGAGGAAGATTCAACAGAAATTGATGTACGATCTAAATATGCCTTTGCCACTTTCCTCTACTAATTTTCCACCTAGCGGCCCAAGGGAAGGCTTCAGGGTAAAGATCAAATCTCAGCTTGGACAATGGTATTTGAAGCCATTAATTATTATAGATGGAGTTGAGCATGCTGAGCAATTGGAAGTGCTTGCATTGAATGAATTTCTAAATCATGGGGCACTAGTAATTGTGACTTGTCATGAAGTGACTGTTTTGCAATCATTTGAAATGGTGAAAATTTATGAGATGAGAGGACTAGATCTAATGTATGCCAAATAACTCTTCTGCTAGTATGCATTCCGCCAATCACATCCACCCAAGGGACTTGATATATTAGTGGAAGATAATTTGAATGCTTCGAGCGGCTTGCCGTTAATCCTCAAAACTTTGGGACAACACATTTATTTCACTCGAAATGGCATAGATGCAGAAGTGTAAGCCATATTATTTGGCAAGACTATCTTTTTTTTATGCTTTGATTTCCTAAATGTTCAAGTCTTAAATGTTTTTTACTGGGCTATTTTGGTGTTTTTACAAGAAGATCCTTTTTGTTTCTTGAGCTATTTTTTAATGGGTACAGTTTGATTCATGATTTGCATACTTACTTGCAGCAAAAATGTTTGTACTTAGAACCTTTGCAGCTACTTTTGTTTCCATGTCATGAAGCATTAAGAGTCAAGATGTTTTCAAGGATAAAGCTCTATGATAAAGCCCTATGGAATCAATGTTTAGGATGACTGTCATATCAGAGATAAAAGAGAGAACTATTTAGCATCTTGCCATGAATGTAGAGACCCCATAGTAAGCCCATCATAGGGGTTACCTTTGAGCCATTTGCTAAAGTGCAAAACAAGTTTGTACAAGTTTCTGAAAACTTTAATCATTTGTAAACCAACAGTTTGATTATATATAGGAAGATGCTTTGAATAAAAAAATCAAGTATGTTTCTTGGTTCTTGTTGCTTTTACTCCTTTAAATTTTATTGTTCTTATAGGTGTATATCATTGGTCATATTTAAGTAAATGCTAAACCTACTACACGAAATCCTTGTTCCCTTGTAGTGTGGAATATAATGTTTCATATATTTATCATGCTGCCAAGACAATGTTGGTCTACCAAGATTTGTAAAGTGAGAATTTGTTGGAGAGTAATTTCTCCCACATAATGAGAAAGACAAAAAGGCAAAAAGACAAAAGAGGAAACTAGAAAGTTTCTAAAATAGTCTAGATAAGAAAAACAAGATTCTAGAAAGAAGGTTCTAGGTTAGAAAGTTCTAGAGGAAGTTTCTAGAAACAGATTGTCTAGATGGGGAATGGAAGAACCTAGAAAGGCAAGGCATGAATGAAAGCTCTCTATAAAAGAGGCATAATGTAATGCAATAGTGATCAAGCAATTGAAGTCAAGTATTGATCAAGTGATTATGAATGTAGCAGCATTTAGTGTTTGTAATGTAATCATGTTTTGAGTTAATGGATGATTGTGCAGCAGCACACAGTTGAGGATCATTTGATTGTGTTTATGTTTGATATGTTTCTATGTTTGAAATTTTTTTTTAGTGTCTTGTGGATTTATAATCCACCACCATCATAGTGGTATCAGAGTAGGAAAGAAGATCTCAGAGAATTGTATAAGTTTATCAGAGCCATGTGTGAGATATAAGATTTACATGTTGATCTAGGAGAATTGCACAAGTGATTCAGAGCTAAGGTTTGTGTGAGTGAACAACACCTAGGGTTAGTAGGTTAAATCGGGGGACTAAAGGTGTATTGAATCAGTTGAGTTGCTTGAAGAAATTAGCAAGCCGTAGCCTTGAACCAGATCACTACAAGATTCATCAAAGAATATTAAGAGGAGATTAAGGTTGCCACCAATAGTGAAAGTCACCTACTGCCAAAACATATAGAGGCACAAAAATTGAAGTGACCAAGATTATGTCCAAATCGTAGATCTAGGGTTTTAAGAAGAGATTGTGAGTTGAGCTGCCACTGGAGGAAAATCGCTAGATAACATAATGAAGAAAAAGAAATAGGAGTTTGCGGCCAATCTGAGGTAAGACCAAGTTGATGTTTTATTAACTGTTGAAAGAGGTATCATTGAAAAAGAAGTCGATCTAGTATTAGGTATAAGCCGTTGTTAAAAGAAAAAAAGGTGTAAAAATTATAAAGTTCTTTTTGGAGCTGCCAATAAAAGAATCATCCAAGAGGAAAAGAAGATTGGGCCACAACATTTGTGGAAGACTTGGATTACAATAGCCCAAGGCACTAGGAGAAAATTGTATTGCATGCTGTTGTTAATTGCAGATCGCTGAAGGAATAGAGATCTTAAAAAGGAGCTATCATAGAAGTGAAGCCATTAAATACAAATAGAAAGATCATAGTTTTTGGGACCTGCCTATACATGAATCGCCAGATTTAGGAAGGAGATCTTAGGCAATTAAAGAACATCATCCATTTATGAAAGCCGAAAAAGAAAACAAGGAATCACCAGTGGTCAAGGCCAAAACAATTGAAAAAAATCTAATTTGCTTAAGATCGCCTGTTTGACTACAAAGCCTGCAGAGCTGAACAGAAGGTTAAAGGAGTTATTTTTTGAAGATAATACACATCACAGAAATTGCAGCTACAGAGATTGTAGAAAGAATAATGCCAGATTACAGCAGAGAAGACTGAAGATTGAGAAGGTAAGGAGTTGATAAAAATTGCAAAAATAGTAACATAAGACATTGTAGAAGACATCAAGTGCAGGCACACCTGGAACCAATCAACAATTGCAGAGGTAAGTTAATCATTTATTTTCAATGGGAAAAGCTAAGAGAGAGAAGACAGAAAAAAATAGATTGGCAAAAAGATAAAGAAGATTAGAAAAAAGAGAAAGATGATTTGGAAAAAGAAAGATCTGAATTAATAAAAGAATTACATCCAATGATAATAGATAAAATTGGTTTAATGTCAGAAAGGTATGAAGCTAATGTTGAATTGAATAAAGTTAAAAGAAAAAATGAAGAGTTAGAAGAAAACTTGAAACTATTTGATAAGGTTAAACAAAGGAATGAAGAATTAGAAGAAGATATAGAAAGATTAAAAGAGGAATGCAGTTTACAAAAAGATGAGATGTCAAGGTTGAAAGAAGAAATATTAAGGTTGAAAGAAGAAAATAAATGTTTGAGGACAAAACCATTGGTTTGTGATGTCTCATGTGATACAAGTGATTTATGTGATGTAGCTAAAGCTAAAGAATGCAAGATTGAAGATAGCAAAGAAATTGGATCTATAAATTAGCAAAATTTGCATGTTGTGATGATATTGATAAAGAGTGTCAAGATGAAGAAGATAAGGCATTTGAATCAGAAAATCATATTAGTTGTAATGAGCAAAAATGTGGGTTTCAAGATGATGAAAAGAATGGGACATAAAGGACAAGGACTAGGCAAGTATGGACAAGGAATGAAGAAGTCGATTGAGCCAATAGTAAGGCCAAAGTATGAAGGTATTGGATATGTTAAAGGAAAATATGTTACAGGTATAGGGTAAGTGCAAGAAGATGGGGGGCCAAAAAGGGGTCTTAAGTGGCCACTTTTTTTCTGAAATCAGGAAATACTGACCTTGGATGAGAAATTGAGCATAGTTACACTCAAAATTTGGAGATGCAACCAAAACAATGTTCGTAGTGCTCCAAGTCTGCTTTCTAAACTACTATTTTTTTTTTAAATGACATAGATTAAGGGGTTCAAAAGAGGGAGCCATAGAAATTGGTGTTGTTTCTGTCAAAAAAACATAACATAGCATGTTTTGTGGCTCCCTCAAAAGGTCAACTTTTTTTTTAGTATTTTTAAAATCGCTTCAGCGAGAAATTAGCTAATAGCATGTAGTTTATGCCCGATTTTTTTGATAATTTTTTTATGAATATTTGATTTTTTACTAATTTTCAAAGTGGACACATCCTAAAAAATAGAATTTTGGCTGTGCTACCCCTATAAATTTTGAAAACTAATTGAAAATCATGTTTTTCTTTTTTTAATATTTGTAGAATGGAGTCTAGTTTCTAAATATGTATTTTTTTTTAAATTTCAATGAATAGTTAATTTACAATGAAAAAAAGACCAAACAACAGTTTTTGCCCAAAATCGGACACAAACAAAAGAAATTAAAGATGAAAGGCTTAACATTGTTAAAACATGAAAAAACTTACATTGTCAAATAGCTAAGAGAAATCCTAACATTACCCAGGTGTTCAATTTGTTTAACCTTGAAACACGTGCAAATTTGAGGGTTAGCATGAACGAAATTATGTGAAATCTTGAAGAATATGGAAAAATACGTTTGTGACTGTTCAAAAGGCACTCCAAGCCCTTGGGTTGGAAATCCAAAGCAAATCCCAAGCCCAAGGCTTGGGATTCCCAAAGCAAGACATAATGCGCTTGCATTATAACATGCTCACGTTATTTTTTTCTTTGCATTTTTCCTTTTCCACAAAATTTTGTGTTGTTTTTCATGTTTGAAATAACGCGAACACGTTATGCTCAACTTAAATTTTTTTATGTTCAAGGCTATCAATCATGTATGTATGTATGCCTATATGTATGTATGTATGTATGTATGCCTATATGTATGTATATGTATGTATAGTGTTGAGGGTAGAGGAGGGTAGAGATGGGTGTGAGCCAGATAGGGGAGGAGAGGGGTGGATAAGGATTGAGTGATTAAGGTTTAAGGTTGAGGGTTGAGCATTTAGGGATAGGATTTAGAGTTTAGGGATAAGGGATTAGAGTTTAGGACCTTGAGGGATTAGGGTTTAGGGTTGAGGCTTTAGGGATAGCGTTTAGGGTTAAGGGTCGAGGGATTAGGGTTAAGGTAGAGTGTTGAGGGTAGAGGGATTAGGGATAGGGTTTAGGGTTGAAAGTTTAGGGTTGAGGGATTAGGGTTTAAGGTATAGTTTAGTAGTTCTTGTGGATAGAGCTAGTAAACAATGGGAGATTATTTGCCTATTTCATAACAATATACCTCCCCTAAATGCGGGGTGGACAGAAAGAAACATAGATGTACCCTAATGCAAAGCTTTTCTCATAATGATCATCCTTCTGATTTCAACAGTTAATTACTCGCTGTGGATGTACCATACGAAAGCTTTTCTCATAGTGTGTACACCTATTGGCATAATGAATCGCAGATGGGCCAGAAAAATATGCTATATAACTGTAGACACCCTAAAATGACCAAGTCGCCACACTACTTGCATTTCGTCTAATCTGTCAAATCACCTGCATTTCAACATTAATTAAATAATCTAATTATTTAATTAATTTCACCAAATTCTTCTAAATCACATACTTTCGACATTAATTAAATAAATCCTCATTATTCAATTAATTAAATCAAATTCCTCTATTATTCTTCCACAATTAAATAAATTCAATTATTTAATTAGATCATTATCCTCTTTCAAAAATCAAATCCACATTAATTAAATAAACCCAATTATTTAATTAATTCAACAAATCCTCTCAATCTCCAAAAATAAAATAAATCAAATATTTTATTTATAATCTTCTATTTTTCCAAAATCATGCACAACAATTAAATAAATTTATTTATTTAATTTGCTTTCAAATCTTCTAAATTAAATAGTTCTAATTATTTAATTATTTCTTCCAAAATATCTTCTCTAAATTTAAATAAATCAATTATTTATTTAAATTTTTTTTTCTTCTAAATTTGAGTTATCTCTAATATAACTCAAGCTTTCTATATTTAATAAAGTAAAATGTCTTCTTTTCTCATGCAAATCTCTTCTTCTTGTTTTAAATCACTTAACTGATCATTACATTCTGTTAATTGCTTTAACTCATTCTTCTATTCTTGATAACTCCTCTCATGCAAAAGAAAGCAAGACACATGTCTTCTTCTTATTCGTTGCACGTTCCTCAACTATTCTCCTCCGTTGATTCTTCTGAATTATCTGGACCGTTGATTGATCTCTGTTGAAATCTATATAAACCCCCCTCATCTCTTTCATTGAGCCTCTCTCTTCGATCGTATTCTCAGACATACTTAACAGAGCTTGGAGCATACACAACGCGTCGATTGAGCAACTTTACAATTTTTTAACATTGATCTTTGAGCACATTGAGCACACTACTTGCTTGTTGCAGCTATGGTTTTGCAACTTGATTGAGCAATCCACACTTCTCCAAAAGGGAACAATACAGGTTTTGGTAAGAGCTTTCATTTGTCTTTGATTTGTGATAATGGCTTTTACCTAGATTGGTTCGCTTTATGTGATTGGTTTTTTATTTGTTTAGTTTTATTAAATTGATTTTTCCTCATACACATTCTGGCACGCCCGGTGGGACCCACTAATCCCTTTTTTTCTTTGAGAAATTATTTTTTTGAAGTCACAGTACGGCACAGCGCAAACGACACTGCACAGCGCTTCTGGCAGTATCTTTGAGCGCTCTTGGAGGCACAGTTAAGCACCCTTGGGGGCACTGCAGTGCTTCTGGCAGCACAGAGCGGCACTCTTGGCATCACAGAATGGCGCGTCTGACAGTATCGTGTGGCACTTTTGGCTAAATTAGGTTTCTGACTTTGTTCAGTGTCTTGCAGGATTTTTGCGTTATCTATCTTATTAATTTGTCTGACAAGCTATTGTATTTGTCTGACAAACCTGCTTTTTGTACTTCCTAAGCTGACTTATTTAGGAGTGTCTTCAATTTTTGGGTTAATCTTTTGTGTTGTTACAGCTTCTGAGTTTTCTGGATTTCAGGACATAGATCTCTCAGATAGTACTTCTCAGAACTGTCAATCAATCATGGAATCTTATTTTGGATCTGGTTATTTTGACAAAAGCTAACCTTTTTTTTGTAATATGAGATAGCACAGCGCTTTTGGCTATATAGTATCACGCTTTCGGTAACACAAATCCACGCTTCTAGATACTTTTTAGCACTCCTGGTATTATTGTGTTGTGCTTTTGGTCTTCATCATAGCGCCTTTGAAAACACAGTACAACGCTTCTGGTTATTCTTCAGCGCTTCTGGTAATATTCTGCGATGTTTCTTATCTATGATACAGCGCTTTTGGAATATAGTAAGTCGCGTATGGTAAGATAGTACAGCGCTTTTGGTCAATATTGATTTATTTTTTGCTAACTTATGAAATTTTGGTGGAACTAACTCACTTGTTGCAGCTTCTTATTACTCACACAGAGCAAATAGGTTTTTTTTTTTTAACATGTTCATGCAGGACGAGCATTGAAGAAATTCTTAATTTATCTCACTAAGTCTTAGAAACACATTGCATGCTTAAAAGGATAATTGAACAAATCTTTTTTGCAAATCTAAGTCTTAGGAACATACTGATTTTCTTAAGGGACAATGGACATGTATGCACGAACACTTCAATTTTTTAAGGGACAATGGACATGAATGCCAAACATTTCAATTTCATAAGGGACAATTTACAACTACAAACATGTGTGTGCCCAATTTAGTTGCACCTTATTTTTCTTATAACGGGACAATTGAACCTTTGTTTGACGTGCTTGCTCTTACTTTTTTGTACTTCCTTTAGAAGGGCCTGCTTTTGGATTGTGCTTCATCCAAAAGGGACGACCCTAAGCGGAGTTTTCCTTTGAACCGCTATATAAGAGGGATAAGGCGAAAGCCAAGTCCTAACCGACGTCAGCCTTACCTTGTGGTGCCAAACTGAAAAGAGGTGTACTAGCTCTTTGTGGAAATAATTTTTTTTTACATTGAGTGAAGTGTTTGAAACTCTTAGTAGGATTGGTTAAAGCTTTTAGTAGCTTGTCGCATTGCTCGTAAGGCGTTGGTCCCTTAAAGTCACTAAGAACTAATTTAGATAGAGACTACCTGACCTACCTCCGAACATTGCGGTAATCATCAGTGCAAGGGAAATCGATTTAAACCCTTAAGATACTCACCATTGGCTCCCTTGAGAAGAGATAGTATTCCCTTGGACATAAAGCTCTTGTGACCTACTTGAGCTTTCCAAAGGGAGGGTGAGATATCCCTACCTATCATCTCTCGCAAAGATACTAAATATCTGACACCTTTATGGAATGATATTTTTATCGACGGAGTATTAAGCTGTGAGCTGATCTACTGCAATGAAACCTTGTCTCTAGGGATAAAAAGTGCTTGTTATTGATTGCAAATTGTCTTATACCTGTGGAAACATTGGGCTTGTTTGGAGCCTTGAACATACACTATCTGTTGTGTCAGTCCCTTGTGTGTGCCAACATTGTTTGCTGTGTTTTCTCTTGCCAACAAATCCAATCAGAAATAGAAACAATCCATCAAAATTTTGCCTTTTAGAAACATTAGACACTACTTTAGCACCCCTGGTATTATAGTAGCTCGCCTTTGGTATAGCAGTACCTCACCTCTGGCTAAACTCTACTTCAGTGCCCTTGGTATAATAGTAGCTCACTTTTGGTTACTGTAGCTCGCCTTTACATAACAGTAACTCACTTCTAGTAGCTCAGTCTGTCGCCTTTGGCATCACAGTAGCATGCTTTTGGTTGCACAGTCCTGCGCCTCTGGTCAAACAGTATAGCGCTTTTGGTCCAGTACTTTGTGCATCAGAGTTTGTCCATTTCTCAAAGCATCTCACAGAATCCCAGCTTTACCTGTCTTGTCCTAGTGTATTCCATGGTAACCACTAGGCTCCAACAAACTATGAAGTCCAAGCAAGTTATCCCTAGAAGCGCAAGTCGCCTCCTCGCACACCACAATTAGGTCGTCTCAACATTACTCCCAAGGTGACTCCTAGTACACCCGCGGCAAAACCAATCAGTTCTCCGAACATGCCGCACATTGACCAATCAAGCAATCCTCAAGAGGATAGGATCCCTTTGATAAGTACACCGCAATACACCACTGGCTTGCCTCAGGATTTTGTCCCACAAGGTTATACTGTAGATCTAGTCCCATCTCAAGAAGAGCGACACTTTGAAATAGGTCAATCCTCTCAAGTAGATGGGCAAAATCTTGATGAAATCATACAAGAGCCTAGAGTTGTGGCCGCCTTTGATAAAATCCTCAGTGAGAACCAAGATCATTTCTTTCGCTTTCTTGCAGAGCAAGGCACCAAGTTACCTCAAGATTTTGATTTATCCACTCTCAAGGAGAACAACAACACTCAAGATACCATACAAGCGGTGCAAACCATGTCAACGGTGACTACGCCCTTACCTACACAAGGCTCGCAGTATAGGAATCCCCTTTTTCAAAACCCAACAGGGGAGAGGCCCGTATCACCGCTTTTGACTCTTATGGAGATCTATCAAAACCAACAAGAAACTCTCCAACGTCAAGCAGAGTTAGCTAAGCAAGCCTCCTTAGCTCGGTCGAATATGCAACCACCTCCTCAAGTGTCCACCCCAATCGCAAGTGGAATCTTGGTTACCCCATCACAGATAGGTTTCCCACCCAATTACAATCTGGGGAACAATTATGTAGCTATGCAACAAGGGTCTCAGCAAATGCCACCTCCTATATCATTACACCTTCATGTCTCTCAACCAATTAGAGTCATGCAACCCCAACCACAACATTCTTCTACTCTCGTCCCTAAACAACCCAACCACATCATTCTTCTACTCTCATCCTCAATCAACCCCAACCATCACAAATCACTTCTACCTATGTCCCTCCTCTGCAACATTCATCCTTGCTCAACTTCTTTCACACATTGCCTAGCCACTCTCAACATTCCCAACATCAGGTTTCCCAAAGCTATGTGCCACCACCACAACCTAATCAAACGCACTTTAGCTTTCCTCCACCCAATTCCTTTCTTCAACCATCACAAAGTCAACATTCTTACCTAGCGCCACCTCCACCTCTTCCAAATCAAAGCCTCCAATTCCAACCCAATCTAAATCAAACATACAACCCGTATGATCCCAATCAATCTTACAACCCTTATAACACCAATGTGCATGGCTTACATTATAATCTTCCGTATGGGCAACACCAACCACTTTTTAGACAACAGGAGATGTTACCAACCCCTCCCATGACTATGGAGCTAAAAATTGCAGAAGTTCAACAGTAGCTATCTGATCTTATGTTTGGCCACACCAAGAAGACCTTCTCTTTAGAAGAAGTGTGTCCCTATCCTTTTGATCGGTCATTACCAATGATCCCTTTTCCTCAAAATTTCACTATTCCCAAGTTCGATAAATACAAAGGAAAAGGTGACCCAAAAGACCATCTTAGGGAATTCTATCTTGCTTGCTTCGAGGTCTCACATAACGACACATATCTTATGCATCTCTTTCCTTGCAGTCTTGGAGGTCAAGCAATAGAATGGTTCTCACACTTACCCACGGGTATCAAGTCTTTCAATGAGCTAGCAGAGAAGTTTGCCACCCATTTTTCTTACAACACGGAGCATGAGATTTCCATGACTGATCTATGCAACAATAAATAGAAAAATGGTGAAACTTTCATTTCTTTCCTTCAACGATGGAGACAAATGGCTAGCAAATTCCCTTTCAAGATTCCAGAGAAACAGCTTGTTAGCATATTTGTGCAGAACCTCAACCAAGAGTTAGGTTTCTATTTGCAAATTCTTAGTGCTACAAGCTTCGATGAAATCACATACAAGGGAATCAATATTGAGAAGGCCCTCATTGCTAAGGGTGTGGTCAAAATCTTTAAGGAAACAAAAGATAGCGCTCCTCATCAACAATCGAACGATAAACCTAAATATTGGAACAAGAACAAAAACGTGGTCAACAATGGGGTGGTTGATACTAAACATGTCCAAACATTGCAAACACCACTGCAGCTCTCCAAACCAAGTCAAGCTCCACCTCAACAACAGCAGCAACAAAGACAGCCTTATCAAAACCAACAGCAACAACAACAAGAGCGGCCTCAACAAGATTACCCTCCACGACGTCAATTCACTCTCTTGGGAGTGCCCATCGAATCGGTCTTACAACAAGCTTTATAGAAAGGGCTCATCACCTTACCTAATGCTCCCCCATATGGAGAACCTGTCTACAAAACTGCACGTTATAGAGACAATGAATATTGTGAGTTCCATAGGAGCAAAGGTCATAGAACTGCGTCGTGCATGAAGCTCAAGCACTTAATCCAAAACCTCATCGACGGTAATCAAATCACTATTGAGGATGAATCACCAATGCAACATACGAATAAGGATCTCGACATGTACAAGGAACCATTCCCTCATCACGGTCCACCTCCTCCTCAGGATAGAGGTAAAGGTATCAATCATGCTTCCACGTCCTTTGATTCCATTATAGGTCGTTTTGAAGAGAGTCGAGTGTCTACCCTCACAATCAAAGGCAAATCTATGGATTGTGCTGTTACTACTCGTCGTGGTCATGTCACCATTTGTGCTCCTACACCTAGGCTTCCGGTTCAATCTGATTATAATCTTGTCGAACATCTAGGGAGAACACCGGCATAGATCTCTATTTTGGACCTTCTACGGTCATCACCTGCACATAGAGTGGTGCTAGAAAAAGCCCTCCAAGAGTCTTCCGTTCCTAACAACATAGCAGTCGCAGATTTCCAAGCTATAGTAGGTAACATTGCTTCACCCTACAATGTGGTCTTCTCTGAGAAAGACCTCCCCTCCCATGATCCATGTCACAATGATGCCCTGCATATTGAAGTTCTCATCCATAAGCAAAAAATCAAACGTATACTCATAGATGGTGGCACTGGTCTCAACATCTATTCTTTAAAGTTACTTAAGCAATTGGGATACTCTGAGGATCATGTCAACACTGATCATAGCATTACAATCAAGGGGTATGATGATGCAGAACACCGTTCAGAAGGTGTTATTCACTTGCCTATACAACTGGGCCCTTTCATGCTTGAAACTAGGTGTCAAGTCCTTGATATTGAGCTGCCTTACAACATTATCCTAGGCTGCCCATGGATCCATGCAATGAAAGCTGTTCCCTCCACGTACCATTAGTCTCTAAAGTTCCCATATAATGGTATGGAGATAACTATCCCAGGAGACCCTAATCCTTTTGAATTCTATCGTGTCTTGCAAGGAAGCTATAAGAATTGCAACCAAGTACCTAAAAATGACAAAGCCCTTGAATCCCCACTATATGTTGATCTTGAAACTCTGATGCAAGCCTCTACAAGTGAATCTACACCCCTCCCCAAAATCACAGCTCGCATCCGGGATATAGGCTTTGGCACTTATGATATCTCAGAATCTTGTTGTGTAGGGTGGATGCCTTTATCTCCAAAATCTTACGGCCAACCACCCATTGCCAAAGTAACCAAAAAAGCAGCTATTCCTCCCCCAACATTCCTAACCCAATTCCAACATGGACAGTTATTGGAAGAGGAAACTATTGAGGATATTTCTTCTTGGCTCTATAAGGAGAAAGAACCAGTCACAATACCAGTCAAGCAATATGGCAATGGATTAAGGATAGTGAAAAACATGGGCTATAAAGGCAAAGGTGGCCTTGGGAAACAGAATCAAGGAAATATGGAACCCATTGTTGTAACAAAGAAGCTAGACAAGAAAGGATTAGGATTTGGTAAGAAGGTACCACGCGCCTTGGACATCGAGTATATCCTCGACGAGGTAGCTGACACTTTTCCCACCAATTCGACGTCTACAGAGGATATCATCGATGACTCGTCCCTCCACATGACCAACCTATTCATGGAATCCTCCATTTTTACGCTATCCTCCGTATCCTTAACTTCCACCACCAACACCCAGAATGTCACACTTGTCTACCCTAGGACCAACAAGGGTCCCCCGTTATAGATGTATTTCAGAATGATGAAGCTTTAGCTAAGTTCATGGGACTTTGGGAAGATATCCCTCTGGGCGATCATAAAGTAGGTTTTGTAATGGAACTAGAGCCAACGGCTTATTTTGGTGAGAATGCCAAATCCTCCAGTCACAAAAGTACAAATAAAGAAAGATCTCTAGGTGAAAACCACACTGCGGCACCTCCTGATCACAAAATAGTAAAAACAAAGGACGTATCCAAAGGTGAAAACCCAACTGTGGCACCTGAGGATGGAGGATTTGACCTTCCCCTACCATCTAAGTATAAAGAGAAATCAGCTCTCCTAGTGGAAGATTCTACAGAGATAAATCTGGGCACAGAACAAAATCCAAAGACAACATTCCTAGCAGCATCATTATCTGAAACAGAGCACAGAAATCTTAACAACTTCTTCTTGCAATGAACCATCAACTTTGCATGGACCTATGCTGATATGCCAGGGTTAGACCCTAAGCTAGTTGTTCATTATCTCACAGTTGATCCCAAGGTGAAACCAGTCAAGCAAAAGTTAAGAAAGATGCACCCACAGATAGCTCTCTTGGTGAAAGTGGAAATACAGAAATTATTAGATGCAAAGTTCATACGACCAATTGACTATTCAGATTGGGTCTCAAACATTGTACCTATATCTAAACCCAATGGGCGCATCCGCAAGTGTAATGATTTCAGAGACCTCAACAAGGCACGTCCCAAAGATGACTTTCCACTACCAAACATTGACATTATAGTGGACTTGACAACAGGTCATGAGATGCTTTCTCTCATGGACGGATTCTTGGGTTACAATTAGATAAGGATAGCTAAAGAAGATCAACATAAAACAACCTTTACTTGTCCTTGGGGCAATTATTGTTGGTGTGTCATGTCGTTTGGTCTTAAGAATGCAAGAGCAACCTATTAGAGAGCAATGACAGTGATCTTCCACGATCTCTTTCATCACATCATGGAAGACTATGTTGATGATATATTGGCTAAATCTTCTAGGGCGGATCACATACAGGTTCTAGGATAGATCTTTGACAGGCTTGAAAAATATTAGGTAAGACTCAATCCAAAGAAGTGTGTATTCGGTGTAACATCAGGAAAGATGTTGGGATATATTGTATCTCGTAGAGGTATCGAAGTCGATCCAACGAAAGTAGAGGCTATAGTGGAGATGCCTCCACCAAAGAACCTTAAAGCACTAAGGAGCCTTCAAGGAAGGTTGCAGTCCATTCGGTGTTTCATATCACAGCTAACAGATAAGTGCCAACCCTTTCAACACTTGCTCTGAAAGGATGTCTCATTTCGATGGGACAACAAGTGTCAGGCAGCGTTTGATCAACTTAAAGAGTATCTAGCTACACCTCCTGTATTGGTTCCACCAGTCGCGGACAAACCTTTGATATTATATATCTCCACTACAAATTCAGCCTTGGGGGCCCTACTAGCACAAAATGATGACACAGGAAAGGAGCATGCAATTTATTACATTAGTAGAACCTTGGTGGGATATGAGCTCAATTATTCGCCAATGGAAAGGGCTTGTTTAGCAGTAGTGTTCACCTCCCAAAAGCTGCGGCATTACATGCTGAACCAACATACAAATCTGATAGCCAAGATTGATCCCTTGAAATATCTACTAGCAAAAGTAGCTCTCACAGGCAGACTAGCTAAGTGGGTCATGATCCTTAGTGAGTTCGACATTGAGTACATAGATCGTAAAGCAATCAAAGGACAAGCCCTTGTGGATCAACTAGCAGAAGCACCTATGAAAGATACACATCCTATGGTAGCAGACTTTCTTGATGAAAATCTCTTCACTCTTGCTAACTCAATAATGTGGAAGTTGTATTTTGATGGTTCTTATACACAACATGGATCAAGGGCCGGCATCTTATTTGTCACACCTCAGAATGACTACATTCCAAAGTCATATCGGCTTGTATTCCCTTGCACCAACAACATAGCCGAGTATGAAGCACTCCTTATAGGTCTCAATACAGCAGTTCAATGGGACATCACAGAATTACAAGTATATGGAGACTCACAGCTGGTCATTCGCCAAGTCATAGATGAATACCAAACAAAGGATGAAAAGTTGGTCCCCTACAAGCAATTAGTGGATGCCTACAAACCACACTTTTCTAGCATCACATTTGAGCAAATTCCAAGAGAGCATAACAAAGCTGTGGATTCTATGGCTTCTGTAGGGTCACTGATTGACATGCCTGCAAATACACAGAAGTGTGAATTCTTGATCGAGCAATTGTTGATACCAGTCGTCGATGTTCCTATTATTGAAATCATCTGCGAACTTGTTGGTCCCAATTCCCCATGGTATGAAGATATCTATGAATACCTCAAACACAATACCTTTCCCCCTGACCTATCATCCACCCAACACAAAACCTTTATCCATCGATCCTCTCGTTACATCATTCTAGGTGATACACTATATCATCGGAGTCTCGATGGTATCCTCTTACGATGTCTTAACGCGGAAGAAGCCAAAGCTACCTTATGAGACATACACAAAGGTGTCTGTGGCACACATTCTACCTATCCTAATCTTGCTAAGAAGATACTCAGAATAGGTTATTATTGGCCTACAATAGAGCAAGATGCTACACAGTTTGCTAAGAAGTGTCTACAATGCCAGTAGCATGGAGATTTGATTCACGCACCAGCTCATGAATTACAACCTATGACAACTCCATGGCCTTTTTCTCAATGGGGTCTCGACCTCGTAGGACAAATCCACCCTTCCTCCTCCAATGGCCACAAGTTTATCATTACCGCCACTGAGTATTTCACAAAGTGGGTGGAAGCCATTCCTATGACCTATATCACTGGTAAGCAAATAGCCAAGTTTATCCTAAACTACCTCATATGCTGGTATGGTATTCCCCAAGCCATTGTCACTGATAATGGGAGACCATTCAAGAACCAAGATGTCCATGCCTTGTGCACACAATACAATATCCAACATCGCTTTTTAACTCCCTACTATCTGTAGAGTAACGGCCAAGCTGAGGCTTCCAATAAGACCATTCTCAAGATACTCAAGAAAATAGTCAATGAAGCTGGTCTTGATTGGCACTTGCAACTCAATCCCGCCCTGTGGGCCTACTGCACTAGTATCAGAACACCAATTGGTGCCACACCTTATGCCTTGGTCTATGGCTCTGAAGCCATCCTACCTATAGAGGTCGAGATCCCATCCCTCAGAGTATCCATGTAGGACCTGATCGGCGGAGATGAGTATCGCACTTCCAGATTAGCTGAGCTTGAACTACTGGATGAGAGGTGCCTTGCCGCACGTAATCATCTCCATGTCTATCAAAATCGCCTCTGGCGTAATTACAACAAAAAGATCAAAGAAACACTGTTTCAAGTTGGTGATCTTGTACTTAAGGAGAATCAGAGAAATCAAGCAGATCGAGAGAAGAAGGGCAAGTTTGAGCCTAATTGGTTAGGTCCCTTCATTGTCACCGCAGTGTATGGATCAGGAGCTTATACTTTAGCTACACCTGATGGCATTCCTTTGGATGAGCCACTTAATAGTGTCCATCTCAAGAAGTTCTATGCCTGATCCTCAGAGTATTCCAAAAAAAAAAAATCTAAAAAAATCCATCCTCTGGTGAAAACCTGGAAAACAGGTGCCTTGGATACGTACCATAGTGAAAACCTGGCAAACAGATGCTATGCGTAGAGTCAGCGTCCATCGTCTATCGAGTCTTATCCACTCCTTGTCCAGTTCACAGCGCACTTTCCATTCATCCATAATAAAACCATTGACTTTGTTTGTATTTCCATCTCCCTATCTAGTATAGCTTGGAAATTTGTCAATGTCCATCATTGTCTCCCCGCGTCTTGATCTGTGTCTACAGTTAACACTATCTTGTCCTAGGTCAAGTCTTTTGGTGTCTTCTTTAGTAGTCACCCTTACAATTTCCTCTACCAGAATGGGGGCAACTCTTTCCTTAACTTAGGTCTAGGATTGGTTCCTTGTTCGTGGTTCACAGTAGCGCATACTTCAATCTTTTCTCATTTTTCTGCAGGTAACACCCTTTAATAGACACATCGCTCCTACGATAAGGCTGTTATCTTCTCAACACTTTTCCACATCGTCACATCCACCAGAACTACATATTATCATCTTCTCAATCTTAAGGTACCTTGATCCCATGGATATGGGTATGTAGGCAGTCTGGAATACGAAGGAAGTATCCAGTACTCAGGTACATAAGATCCCCTCCTTTCCACCTCGATCCATTTCATCACTCTATCCAGAACTACATATTTATCACGTTCATCTTCCATCGTAAGTGTACCTTGATCCCGTGGATACAGGGTATGTAGGCAGTCTGGAATACGAAGGATGTATCCAATACTCAGGCACACATGATCCATCATTCTCCACCCACCCCAATCCATTAGCACTGTCATCCTTCTAGTCTTCCGTTTGTCAAAATCTATTTGCCTCAACTTGACTAACTCAAGCAGCAAGCTAGCGCATCCTTTCAAAGCAAAAGTCCTTAACAAACCTGAAACAAAGCAACTTTCTTCCAGAGTCATCTACTGTCCTGCATACCGATTGCCAACATCAGCTAAGTCCTGCTTATCCAAAGCCCTAGATCAACAAGCTTGTCTTTTGCACAGTGTTCCATTGTCGAGACCAATGCACGTGTCTCTTACGACATGTGGCATTTCCTGCAGCAAGACATTGTCTTTTTAGGTAGATAGCACCCTTTAACGGACACAGAGTTCCTACGATAAGGCTATTATCTTTCCTATCCAATCTATCCTGAGCAACCTCTTTGGCAAGAGAATATGTTGGCTGTATGTTTACTTTGTAAGTCAGTCAATTTGATTTTTTGGTTTATCTTTTGTTCCTTTTCCAATACCTACCCAAAACTACCTTGATTTATCTATAATCTTGGTATGTTGCGATGTAGTACGGATTGGGGGCATAGTCATTGATTTCTGTGTGCCGTGTTTGAGGAATGATCTTTAGTATCTTTCTTAGCATTCTATTTATCTTGTGTGTGTTACGACCTAGCATCTTACATGCTAATATTCTTCTTGCATTTACACGTATTGAAGTTTATTTTATGTTCAAGACTATGGCTTATTCACATGTTCCAACAAGGTTATATTATGTCTAAAAAGGATCTAAATTCAAACTGCTTGCTTACAAAGTCAACGTCCACGCACTCAGATATTACTGCACCTTGGTCTCTTATACCTTGGTGGCAAACTATCCATGTGCTATATCAAAATAAGGATTGCTCTTTATATACAATTGCAAAACCATTGCAACAAGCTCACCTTTCATCCATTGCTACAACCTTTATATCGTTTTCACTGCAAAGATTGATCAACAGTCTCTGTCTCCATCTCCTCCTGTTCTCCTCTCTGGTGTATATCTACAAAACCCACATGTCAGATATCACTAGTCATCACATCTATATCATCATACATCTATAAGCATCATATAAGCAATATATGTCATCACGTGAATCCATAATCATACATACATATCATCACATCCATGACATCAAGGAATGCATACACAAAAGCATGAACAACAAGTGAGCTGAATAGATCATCATATATATCAGGTAATGGTCATTATAATACAAAATATCTGTGTCTACATCAATAATACAAAATGTGTATACATCCAAATATACACCAGTATAGTACATCAAGGCTATCAAAAGCCTACAAAATATACATCAGAATGCACGCAGGCATCTATCCAAAATGCTACAATATGATACAATATACAAGTGTGCATGCCTTGGTGGGTAGAGCTGCCCTCCTGCTGTGGCCCCTATCCTCCCCCTGTGCTCAGTGGAGGTCCCCCTGCTGCTCCTCCTCCTCCCCCTGGTGGTAAAAGCGGCCCTCTAACTAAGGACACTGACTGCCCTATCCTACGGGATTCGGATGCCCCAGATCTGCTCCTATCTCTATAGCTCGGTGCCTACTGAGCTGCTGGCACCGCACCCACATACAGACCCCTGTAGTACTCTACCTCCCTGTCGGCTGATACAAGCTCACCCTGCACTCAGACAAGCTCGCTGTATAAAGTCCTCTGGTCTGCACCCAGTGCACGGCATGCCTCCTCTCTCTCCTACCTCACTCTAAAGAGTGTGGTCTCTACTGTCAACCGTAGCTATACCTCTGCATCTGTCTCTCTCCTGGCCTGTGCTAGCTCCTCAGCGTCTGCTGCTGGTGCGACTGGCGGCTGCACCTGTACCTATGCCTATGCCTGTACCTGTCTGTATGCTTGCACCTGGGCCTATAGCTGTGCCTGTACCTGTGCCAGGGCTGTCTGTGCTGCTGAGGCTACCTATGTCTGTGCCTGGGCTGTGGCCTCTGCCTGCCTTGCATCCGCTTGCACTGCATACCTATCCCTCCTCAGTCGTGCCATCCAGAGCTCTAAACGAGTCCTCCGGGCTATCTCCTCCTGCAGCAGTCGCTCGGCTCTCTGCAGATCGGTCTCTATGACCGGGTCCACTGCCTCTGCCATCTCCACATCAGCCTGCTGGCCGCTACCCTCTCCACCTGCCTGTTGCCTGGCTACCCTAGCCTGTTGTCTCATCCTAGCCTCCCCACCGAGGACTAGTACCTCTCCCACTGCCCCTGCTACACCTGGTGTAGTCAATCTCATCAGCCTGTGTGTCTGCCAGTACTGATCATACTCTGGCAGCGTCCCTGGGTCTGCTAGCCCGGAGTCCCAATCCCATCTCACGGGGACAAGTCCATGTACCTCTGCCAATGCTGTCGCCACTAGGATCTCAGCGTCCCAGTCTCCAACCTCCCTCCGCGTCCTGGCATGTGTGGCCTCCCCAACGGGTAGTCCCTGCAACAATCCAAACTGCCTAAGAACTCACTCTGGAAGATATCTCTCTATCATATCTATCTGTCTACTGAATAGATAGCAAGCCTGTCTGCAATACATGAGCTGTTCATGCTCGTCATCCCACTCCTCGCATAGTAACCAGGGCCTCCAGATGAACAGGTCCATCTCGTCAATCTGCCGCCTCTAATAGCTAACAGACCCCATCCTCCGATGTGTCATCACCCCATCATATAAGAATACATATGGCTCACCTCTGTCTCGATGGCACTGTGCCATGGGTCGGATCACTGGAATATGCTCCCACGCCCATACCTGTAATAAAGTCACCCCTGCTAAGAGGCTCCTGCCTCTCCTGTACACGCAATGGTGCATGTCGTGATATAACTATCCTAGTACACAGGGGCCCCACGCATACTATCTACCATGTGTGAACATCCCTGATAGCACTATACCCCAGCCAACTGATAATCCTCTAGATCTCCTATCTGGACACAGGAAGTCGCCAATCAGTGACGCAACTATCCATCTAATCCTGTCGCAGAGTCTCGGGACATCCGCCCATCGGATCTCCCCGTCATCTATCCACAGGTCATCTGTGCAGAAGACCTCCTCCAAGACTGCCTTGCCCCGTGCCGGGTCAAAGTCCACTATCTCCCCATCTATCTGAATCCTCAGGATGCGGTATACATCCTCCAGTGTCACTGTCGCCTCCCCCGTCGGAAAGTGGAACAATGAAGTCTCACTGTGGTATCGCTCCACCACTGCAGTCACTAGGGCGAGTTTCACCCTAATGTGTGTCAAATGCGCCACGTGCCATAGGCCCGCATGCTCCAGGAATGCATCCTCCTCCCATGTCAGCTGAACAACCTCGTGTGCTATCACGTGGTGTCGCTCCCGCGACATCAGTGGTGGCAAGATCCTCTGCATCCATAGCACCTCACTTGTCAGTTTTTCATTACTCAATCCCTCAAATCCTATCTACCCATGGGCTATGCTAGGCTACCCCCCACCATCCCTTACCCCTCTTGTTGGCTAGGATGGCCATCCCTATTCTAAACCCCCTATTCTACTTCAAACCTAACTTTTATGCTGCTTAACCAAAAGCGCCTTGTTTTATACAACAGTGCTTTCCTTCTATGCCAACAGCGCTATACTGTTTATCCAAACGTGCTCCTTTTTTTTCTACCAAGTGCGCCTTGTTTACCAAGTGTGTCGCGCCAGCCTACTAACCGTGCCACTCTGTCCTACTAGAAGTGACGTGATTTTCCCACCTACCCACCAGTAGCGCTAAGCTACCCTACCACGTGCGCTGTACCTCTATACCAAACGTGCTGCAGGATTTTGCCAAATGCGCTGCGGCGCTAACAAATTAACCAAAAGTGATGCAATTTTACCAACCGCGCTGCAAGTGACTACTAAGTGCGCTACGGCGCGCCAAAAGCGCCTAAACCGACTACCAGCCACGCCGCACAGCCCTAAAGCGCTTTTGGCTGACCTAGCTAACCCCCCTAAACCTAGCCCTAAAACTGCCCTACACGACAAATGCAAAGGGGGTTTTTGACCACTTACCGCTGCCAGAGCTCCTGCTGGCCTCCTGTAGGTCTGCACCAACTCCGCCCGATGTCTGTGCACTGGAATCGACATCTCTCCTCGCTGGCTACTCCACTCACTCCACCTAGTTTGGAAGCTCTCCTCTCTAAATTTAGAATCTCAAAGGGTGCAAATGAGGATTGTGGTCCCCATGGGACCTATTTATAGTATCCCCCCCTTAGTTTTTCTTTCCCACCCCTTTTTCTGCTTTTTCTCCTTCCTGGTCATGCACTCTTCTAGTCGAGCGTCAACACAGTTCTTCTACCGCTTTCCCGTCTTCCCGCTCGAGGGGGCATATGCTGGGGCAACTACCTACACTGGGGCATCAGTAAATTGTATCATGTCTTCAACTATCAATTTCTTTGAAGCAACGCTGTAAACTGCATTGCATCAAAGAGGGGCAAAATGTAGACACCCTAAAATGACCAAGTCGACACACTACTTGCATTTCGTCTAATCTGTCAAATCACCTGCATTTCAACATTAATTAAATAATCTAATTATTTAATTAATTTCACCAAATTCTTCTAAATCACATACTTTTGACATTAATTAAATAAATCCTCATGATTTAATTAATTAAATCAAATTCCTCTATTATTCTTCCACAATTAAATAAATTCAATTATTTAATTAGATCATTATCCTCTTTCGAAAATCAAATCCACATTAATTAAATAAACCCAATTATTTAATTAATTCAACAAATCCTCTCAATCTCCAAAAATAAAATAAATCAAATATTTTATTTATAATCTTCTGTTTTTCCAAAATCATGCACAACAATTAAATAAATTTATTTATTTAATTTTCTTTCAAATCTTCTAAATTAAACAATTCTAATTATTTAATTATTTCTTCCAAAATATCTTCTCTAAATTTAAATAAATCAATTATTTATTTAAATTGCTTTTTCTTTTAAATTTGAGTTATCTCTAATATAACTCAAGCTTTCTATATTTAATAAAGTAAAATGTCTTCTTTTCTCATGCAAATCTCTTCTTCTTGTTTTAAATCACTTAACTGATCATTACATTCTGTTAATTGCTTTAACTCATTCTTCTATTCTTGATAACTCCTCTCATGCAAAAGAAAGCAAGACATGTGTCTTCTTCTTATTCGTTGCACGTTCCTCAACTATTCTCCTCCGTTGATTCTTCTGAATTATCTGGACCATTGATTGATCTCTATTGAAATTTATATAAACCCCCCTCATCTCTTTCATTGAGCCTCTCTCTTCGATCGTATTCTCAGGCATACTTAACAGAGCTTGGAGCATACACAACGCGTTGATTGAGCAACTTTACGATCTTTTAACATTGATCTTTGAGCACATTGAGCACACTACTTGCTTGTTGCAGCTATGGTTTCGCAACTTGATTGAGCAATCCACACTTCTCCAAAAGGGAACAATACAGGTTTTGGTAAGAGCTTTCATTTGTCTTTGATTTGTGATAATGGCTTTTACCTAGATTGGTTCACTTTATGTGATTGGTTTTTGATTTGTTTAGTTTTATTAAATCAATTTTTCCTCATATATAATAACATTACTAACATTAAAAAAGTTCATAGTCATTTTTATGACATATTCTTGCAACTCAAATATCTTTAAGAAAAGAGTGTAAAAAATGATGGGTTTAACAACATAACATAAGGCAAAGTAGTTTTGTTGGGTTTAGGGATAGGGTTTAGGGTTTAGGGTTGAGGGATTAGGGTTTAGGGTTGAGGGATTAGGGTTTAAAGTATAGTGTTGAGGGTTGAGGGTTTAGGGATAGGGTTTAGGGTTGAGGGATTAGAGTTTAGGGTTGACAGATTAGGGTTTAGCGTTGATGGATTAGGGTTTAATGTTGAGAGTTGAGGGTTGAGGGTTTAGGGATAGGGTTGATGGTCAAGGGATTAGGGTTAAAGTAGAGTGTTGAGGGTAGAGGGATTAGGGATAGGGTTTAGGGTTGAAGGTTTAACGATTGAAGGTTGAGGCATTAGGGCTGAGGGATAGGGTTTAGGGTTTAGGGATAAGGGATTAGGGTTTAGGGTATAGTGTCGAGGGTTGAGGGTTTAGGAATAGGAATAGCATTTAGGGTTTAAGGATGAGGGATTAGGGTTGAGGGTTGAGGGATTAGGGTTGAGGGTTGAGGGATTAGGGTTTAAGGTATAGTGTCAAGGGCTAAGGGTTTATTGATAGTGTTTAGGGTTGAGGGTTGAGGGATTAGGTTTTAGAGTTGATGGATTAGGGTTTAAGGTATAGTGTTGAGGGTTGAGGGTTTAGGGTTGAAGGTTTAAGGATTGAGGGTTGAGGCTTTAGGGATGAGGGTTTAAGGCTTAAGATATAGTGTCAAGTGTTGAGGGTATAGGGATAGGGTTTAAGTTTTAAGGGTTAAGGGTTGAGGGATAGGGATTAGGGTTTAAGGTATAGTGTTGAGGATTGATGGTTTAGGGATAGGGTTTAGGTTTGAGGGACTAGGGTTTAGGGTAGATGAATTAGGGTTTAATGTTGAGAGTTGAGGGTTGAGGGTTGAGGGTTTAGGGTTTAAGGTTCAATATTTAAGGGTTAACAGTCAAGGGATCAGAGTTAAGGGTTGAGGGATTAGGGTTTAACGTTGAGGGTTGAGTACATTGAGGTTTAAGGGTTAAGGGTTTCGGGATAGGGTTGAGGGTCAAGGGATTAGGGTTAAAGTAGAGTGTCGAGGGTATCGAGATTAGGGATAAGGTTGGAGGGTTTAGGGATAAGGGATTAGGATTTAAGGTATAGTATCAAGCTCATTGAGGGTCTAGGAATAGGGATAGCATTTAGGGCTTAGGGATGAGGGATTAGATTTGAGGGATGATGGATTAGGGTTGAGGGTTGAGGGATTAGGGTTTAGAGATAAGTTTTAGGGTTGACAGATTAGGGTTTAATGTTGAGAGTTGAGGGTTGAGGGTTGAGGATTTAGGGATAGGGTTGATGGTTAAGGGATTAGGGTTAAACTAGAGTGTTGAGGGTAGAGGGATTAGGGTTAAACTAGAGTGTTGAGGGTAGAGGGATTAGGGATAGGGTTTAGGGTTAAAGGTTTAACGATTGAGGGTTGAGGCTTTAGGGCTGAGGGTTAAGGGATTGGGGTTTAAAATATAGTGTTGAGCATCGAGGGTTTTTGGATAGGTTTTAGGGTTTAATTTTTAAGGGTTAAGTGTTGAGGGATAGGGTTTAGGTTTGATGGATTAGGGTTTAGGGTTGATGAATTAGGGTTTAATGTTGAGAGTTGAGGGTTGAGGGTTGAGGGTTTAGGGTTTAGGGTTCAATTTTTAAGGGTTAAGGGTCAAGGGATCAGAGTTAAGGGTTGAGGGATTAGGGTTTGACATTGAGGTTTGAGGGTTAAGGGTTTCAGGATAGGGTTGAGGGTCGAGGGATTAGGGTTAAAGTAGAGTGTCGAGGGTATATGGATTAGGGATAAGGTTGGAGGGTTTAGGGATAAGGGATTAGGGTTTAAGGTATAGTATCGAGCTCGTTGAGGGTCTAGGAATAGGGATAGCATTTAGGATTTAGGGATGAGGGATTAGAGTTGAGGGATGATGGATTAGGGTTGAGGGTTGAGGGATTAGGTTTTAGGGATAAGTTTTAGGGTTGACAAATTAGGGTTTAATGTTGAGAGTTGAGGGTTGAGGGTTTAGGGATAGGGTTGATGGTCAAGGGATTAGGGTTAAAGTAGAGTGTTGAGGGTAGAGGGATTATGGATAGGGTTTAAGGTTGAAGGTTTAACGATTGAGGGTGGAGGCTTTAGGGCTGAGGGTTAAGAGATTGGGGTTTAAAATATAGTGGTCAGCGCCGAGGGTTTATGCATAGGTTTTAGGGTTTAATTTTTAAGGGTTAAGGGTTGAGGGATAGGGTTTAGGGTTTAGGGATAAGGGATTAGGGTTTAAGGTATAGTGTCCAGGGTTGAGTGTTTAGGAATAGGGATAGTATCTAGCATTTAGGGATGAGGGATTAGGGTTGAGGGTTGAGGGATTAGGGTTGAGAGTTGAGGGATTAGGGTTTAAGGTATCGTGTCAAGGGTTGAGGTTTTATTGATAGAGTTTAGGGTTGAGGGTTGAGGGATTAGGTTTTAGGGTTGATGGATTAGGGTTTAAGGTATAGTGTTGAGGGTTGAGGGTTTAGGGTTGACGGATTAGGGTTTAGGGTTGACGGATTACCATTTAATGTCAAGGTTAGGGTTATAGTGTCAAGAGTAGAGGGATTAGGGATAGGGTTTAGGGTTGATGGTTTAAGGATTGAGGGTTGAGGCTTTAGGGATGAGGGTTTAAGGCTTAAGATATAGTGTCAAGTGTTGAGGGTGTAGGGATAGGGTTTAAGTTTTAAGGGTTAAGGGTTGAGGGATAGGGATTAGGGTTTAAGTTATAGTGTTGAGGGTTGATGATTTAGGGATAGGGTTTAGGTTTGAGGGATTAGGGTTTAGGGTTGATGAATTAGGGTTTAATGTTGAGAGTTGAAGATTGAGGGTTGAGGGTTGAGGGTTTAGGGTTCAATTTTTAAGGGTTAAGGGTTGAGGGATCAGAGTTAAGGGTTGAGGGATTAGGGTTTGACGTTGAGGGTTGAGTACATTGAGGTTCCAGGGTTAAGGGTTTTGGGATAGGGTTGAGGGTCGAGGGATTAGGGTTAAAGTAGAGTGTTGAGGGTATAAGGATTAGGGATAGGGTTGGAGGGTTTAGGGATAAGGGATTAGGGTTTAAGGTATAGTATCGAGCCTGTTGAGGGTCTAGGAATAGGGATAGCATTTAGGGTTTAGGAATGAGAGATTAGAGTTGAGGGATGATGGATTAGGATTGAGGGTTGAGGGATTAGGGTTTAGGGATAAGGTTTAGGATTGAGGGTTGAGGGATTAGGGTTTAAGGTATAGTGTTGAGGGTTTAGGGATAGGATTTAGGGTTGAGGGATTAGAGTGAAGGGTTGAGGGATTAGGATTTGACATTGAGGGTTGAGGCTTTAGGGTTTAGGGTTTAGGGATAGGATTGAGGGTCGAGGGATCAGAGTTAAGGGTTGAGGGATTAGGGTTTGACATTGAGGGTTGAGTACATTAAGGTTTGAGGGTTAAGGGTTGAGGGTCGAGGGATTAGGGTTAAAGTAGAGTGTTGAGGGTATAAGGATTAGGGGTAGGGTTGGAGGGTTTAGGGATAAGGGATTAGGGTTTAAGGTATAGTATTAAGCCCTTTGAGGATCTAGGAATAGGGATAGCGTTTAGGGTTTAGGGATGAGGGATTAGAGTTGAGGGGTGATGGATTAGGGTTGAGGGTTGAGGGATTAGGGTTTAAGGTATAGTGTTGAGGGTTTAGGGTTGAGGGATTAGAGTGAAGGCTTGAGGGATTAGGATTTGATGTTGAGGGTTGAGGGTTGAGGCTTTAGGGTTTAGGGTTTAGGGATCAGAGTTAAGGGTTGAGGGATTAGGTTTTAACATTGAGGGTTGAGGTTTGAGGGTCAAGGGTTTAGGGTTGCAGTAGACAAGGAGTGACTGAGAGACATAGAGAGGGGAGAGGTAGAGAGGTGAGGGGGAGGGATAAGTGAGATATAGAACATGAGCTAATGGAACTAGAGGTGAGATATTGTAAAGGTGCTATCGAAGGTGAGATAGGCACAAATATTAATGGATCAATCTATAGCAGGACAAAACGTGAGCCAGTAAACAATGGGAGATTATTTGCCTATTTCATAACAATATACCTCCCTTAAGTGCGGGTTGGACAACAAGAAACATAGATTTAGGGTTTAGGGATAGGGTTTAGGGTTGAGGGCTTAGGGATAGGGTTTAGGGTTGAGGGTTTAGGGATAGTGTTGAGGGTTGAGGGTTTAGGGATAGGGTTTAGGGTTGAGAGATTAGGGTTTAGGGTTGATGGATTAGGGTTTAATGTTGAGAGTTGAAGGTTTAGGAATAGGGATAGCATTTAGGGATTAGGGATGAGGGATTAGGGTTGAGGGATTAGGGTTGAGGTTGGGAAAATTTTGTGAATCATCATGGCTTGGAGATTGGAGATTTTGCTATGTTCAAGTACATATCCAAGTCATATTTTAAGGTTAAGATATTTCAAAGAACAAGGTGTGTGAAGAATATCAATGCTCTTCAGCTTATGAATACCAACATTGATACAAATAAAAGATGCCCTTTTTCTAATAGAATATGTAGTTCAAGTCAACCAATGGGCAGCAAGTTGCTGAATGAATTAGTTTTTGATGGGGAAAACAACAATGATGTTGAATCAATGGAAGAAAATCAAAATTAGGGTTGTAGGTTGAGGGATTAGGATTGAGGATTGAGGGTTGAAGGATTAGGGTTCAGGGTATAGGGTATAGGGTAGAGGTTTGAAGGTTAAGGGATAATGTTCAAGGTTGAGTGTCGAAGGTTAAGTGTAAAGGGTATATAGGGTTTAAGGGTTTAAGGTTTGAGGGATTAAGGGTTTAAGAGTTGAGGGATTAGGGTTTAAGGCATAGTGTCGAGTATAGAGGGTTTAGAGACAAGGGTTATGGTTGAAGGTTTAAGGGTTGAGGGTTGAGGCTTTAGGGCTGAGGGTTAAGGGATTAGGGTATAAGGTATAGTGTCGAGGGTAGAGGGTTTAGGGATAGGGTTTAAGGTTTAAGGGTTGAGGGTTGAGGCTTTAGGGATAGGGTTTAGTGTTTAGGTTAAGTGAGACACCTAGATGACTAAGGATAGATGAAGAGGTAGACAAGGAATGACTGAGAGACCTAGAGAGGGGAGAGGTAGAGAGGTGAGTGGGAGATAAAAGTGAGAGATAGAGAGGTGAGGGGAGAGATAGAATAAGATGAGAGAATTAAGTTGACAACTTGAGGGAAAGATGGGTAAGGAGGAGGGAGAGAGGTGGAGAGGAAGGGAAATATCTAGAGAGCCCTGAGAGATATATAAGTGAGAGACCTACAACCTAGGGAGAGAGGGGTGAGAGAGATAGGGGAGAGATGGGGGTGAGGCAAATAGGGGAGGAGACGGGTGGATAAGGGTTAAGGGTTTAAGGCTTTAGGGTTTAAGGGTCAAGGGTTTAGGGTTTAAGGGTTGAGGGTTTAAGGGTTGAGATAATAAGGGTCTAAGGGTTGAGGGATTAGGGTTTAAGGTATAGTGTTAAGGGTTGAACCCTAATCTCTCAACCCTCGACACAATACCTTAAAACCCTAATCCCTCAACCTTGGAGTTTAAGGTATAGTGTCGAGGGTTAAGGGATTAGGCTTCAATCCTCAACACTATACCTTAAACCCTAATCCCTCAACCCTTAGACCCTTAATACCTGAACCCTTAAACCCTCAACCCTTATCCACCACTCTCCTACCCTATCTGCCTCACTCCCATCTCTCCTCTATCTCTCTCACCCCTCTCTTCCTAGGTTGTAGGTGTATCACTTGTATATCTCTCAGGGCTCTCTAGATATTTCCCTTTCTCTCCACCTGTCTCCCTCTTCCTTACCCATCTTTCCCTCAAGTTGTCAACTTCACTCTCTCATTTTATTTTATCTCTCCCCTCACCTCTCTATCTCTCACTTCTATCTCCCCCTCACCTCTACCTTTCCCCTCTCTAAGTTTATCAGTCACTCCTTGTCTACCTCTCCATTCGTCCTTAGCCATCTAGGTCTCTCATTTAACCTTAAACCCTAAACCCTATCCCTAAATCCTCAACCCTTAAAACTTAAATCCTAAACCCTATCCCTAAACCCTCAACCCTCGACACTATAACTTAAACCCTAAACCCTATCCCTAAAGCCTCACCCCTCAACCCTTAAACCTTAAACCCTAAACCCTCTACCCTCGACACTATACCTTAAACCCTAATCCCTTAACCCTCATCCCTAAATCCTCAACCCTCATCCCTTAAATCTTCAACCTAAACCCTCTACCCTCAATAGTATGCCTTAAACCCTAATCCTTCAACCATTAAACCCTCAACCCTTAAACATTGGGCTAACTTTTGCAAAAAAGAAAAAAATGCAAAGAAAATAATAACGTGCTTGTGTGATAACGCACTCGTGTTATTGCGCGAGCGCGTTATGGTTTTGTGTTGCCAAGCCAAAGGCTCGGCAACACCAAGCCATAATGCAAGTGTGCTATAACGTGCTCGCGTTATGGCTTTTTAAAAAGTTTTAAGAATTTGGCCACTTTTTGGCCCCCCATCTTTTCGCACCTACCCTATAATAGGTTCAAGGAAATTTGTTAAAGGAATGCATTGTTCTCATTGTCATAGGCAAGGACATAGCAAGGAAATGTGTTGGGATATTCATCCTTGTAGAATTTGTGCAATGAAGAATCATTATGACAAGATATGTTGGAGTAAAGAATGGAAAAGTGAATCTATGACAGGATGTATGAAAATGGATTGTGGTTGGAGCCTTGGATCAAGTTGGAAACAAATTACAGGTATGCTAAAAAGTTTGTTCATGTATAGATCTTCATTTGTGAAAGATGATAACAATCAAAAAGGATTTGAAGGTTTGAGGCATCATGCAAAGTGGAAAGATAAAAATAGAGAAAGGACTTCCAGTTTGATGTTTTAAAGACTTGAAAGTTTGAAGGACTACCATAGCAGTGAGTGTGAATTGAGAGTTGGAGATCAGCAGATCTTGAAGACACTTTAAAGGCATCATGTAAGAAAAGGTTTGAGTAGGTCAGCAGACTTGAAAGACAAGATTTGGAAGATAAAATTTGGGAATGAGAAGTATGTGGTCAAAATTAAGGGGGAGTGTTGGAGAGTAATTTCTCCCACATAATGAAAAAGACAAAAAGGAAAAAAGAAAAAAAGTGGAAACTAGAAAGTTTCTAAAATAGTCTAGATAAGACAAACAAGATTCTAGAAAGAAGGTTCTAGGTTAGAAAGTTCTAGAGGAAGTTTCCAGAAACAAATTGTTTCTAGATGGGGAATGGAAGAACCTAGAAAGGAAAGGCATGAATGAAAGCCCTCTATAAAAGAGGCATAATGTAATGCAATAGTGATCAAGCAAATGAAGTCAAGTAATGATCAAGTGATCATCAATGCAGCAGCATTCAGTGTTTGTAATGTAATCATGTTTTGAGTTAATGGATGGTTGTGCAACAGAACAGAGTTGAGGATCATTTGATTGTGTTTATGTTTGATATGTTTCTGTGTTTGAAATTTTGTTTTAGTATCTTGTGGATTTATAATCCACCACCATCAAAATTTTGTTCTATTTTTCAAAACTCCAATGTTTAGTTTTTACTACTTTCAACTAGATCTTTTCCTCTCCTCTCAAATTTAAATCATTTGAAGAAAGTTTTTCAATCTTCATATTCTTCATATTGTTACCATAGTTTTCTCTTTCTATGGTTTGTAAACTTCTTTACATCATAAATAATATTGTTACCCATATACTAAAGAAAAGATAAGATTGTCCACGCTTGCTAAGCTTAGGTCTCTTTACCACTGGCCTCCTTAATCTTTTCATGGCAGACTTTTGAATAGGGAAAATCTTAATTCCTAATTTCATATGCTGCTCATCTAGAATCATCTCCTTAGGTTGTTTTTCTTCATTCATCTCTTATTGAGAGAGTTCTGGCCAATCCAAGACTGGATGATACATATCCACAACTTCATGAGTTTGTGCCATTAGAAGATCTTGATTAAACCTTTTAGAAGACTTGCGTTTCTTCCACCACAATTGGTTCCTATTCTTATTGGTTTCATTCTTCTTATTGGATTGCACTTTCTTCCTATTATTGCTTTGTTTCCTGGTACAAGCATGTGCTAGACATTCATATTCAAAATACGATTAATGCTTGAAAAGCTTGTTTTAACAATTTACCTTTTTTTTGCTATGAAAAAAAATTAAAAAACACTCCCTTGCTTTAAGAATGGTGTATAGAAGCTTTATTGGCATAAGAAACATTGTTTGTGTCTAGCCTTTAACTTATAGAGGAAAATGGTGTGAGACATGTTTGAGGCCAAGCTCATAGTATAAATTGGATTTAAAGTCATAATCAACATACAAGAAATATTTTAACTATGTTTAATATGATCCCATGTTGATATGGCTCACTTTTCATTTCATTTTTCCTTCATGTGATAGATTTAAGTTTTAAAACAAAATGATTTTATCTCAAACTACAAACCCATGCTCGATAATATGATCCCGTGTTGATATGGCTCACTTTTCATTTCATTTTGCCTTCATGTCATAGCTTTAAGTTTTAAAACAGAATGATACTATCTGAAACTGCAAACCCATGCTCGTAACCTGTGTTTGAGCCAAACATCATAGTTCAATTTGTAGTTAAAAGCTCATGGTACAATGCTACAAGTGGCCTTCATATTTCAATTCAGGATTTGAATTTATTTCCTAGCCTATGTTTGAACTAAGCTTATTATATATTGTTAGTTTTAGGATCAGAAATGTAAGCAATTAGAAAATACAACACATAAAAAAATGAACACAATGTTTACCCTGGAAAAACCCTCCTTGAGGGAGAAAAACCCAGCCAAAATATATCTCTTATATATTTAATGAAAAGAGTAGAAATCTGCGTACAACTTGGCCCAAACACAAGACTAATTTGATGTAAATCAAAATTGATGATCAAATGAATGATTATTGCCTTGTATATTTACAAACCAAGGCATCTCTTCATATCTGTTGGCCTCATGTGAATTCTCATTTTAAATTTGGGAGAAGAATATCTCCCACAGCTAAAACATCAACACTCCCTCTTAGCTAAGGAGGTATCCTTACAAATATCCATGTCATGGAATCTCTCAACATGACATCCACAATGGCTCCATCCATTTGTGAAATAGTTCATCACAGAGTTTCTCAATGTGATATCGTCATGGAGTCACTCAACATGACGTCCACCATGGCTACTCCCATGTGTGGAAGAAAACATGTGCACAAGTGACCATCACGGAGTCTCTCAATGTGATGTCGTCATGGAGTCTCTGAACATGACATCCACCATGGCTACTCCCATGTGTGGAAAAACATAAGTACAAAGGATTCATCGTAGAGTCTCTCAACATGACATCCCATCTCAATCTCAAAGATGAACAAGGGGTCGCCCCTCATATTTCTCTATCTCAGAGAAATATACACTACAAGGGCTTTCACCTCATATTTCTCCGTCTCAAAGAAATATACACTACAAGGGCTTTCACCTCATAGTTCTCTGTCTCAGAGAAATATACACTTTAGCAAAGATCACTAATGCTAAGTCTCCCTCTCAACAAGGGCAACATTCCCCACTACACCAAGCTTGTCTCAAAAGTATGCAAACTTTACTCTAGAAAGAGGCTTGGTAGGGATATCAGCCATGCAAATTTACTAAAGCTGGATTGCTTTCCTTAGCACCATTTCTAACCCTGTCATACTTGATGCACCTAATGTACCAAACAATGGTTCTCCCTCTTAGTTGTGAGTCCTAGACTTCACAACCCCTTGCAAGATCCTTTCCTTGACTTAACCTGATTTGAGCTGATCCATTTACTCTATTTTATGTATCCCTGGATACTCAGCCTCTTCATTCCCACCTCCAAGATGGTTCTATTGCAAAGTTAGAATTAGAGAATCAAGAAGAAATAGATGTTAAAATTTTAGATCCGATATGTTGTATGTAATTGTTTATCTTGCTTCTCCTTGAAAACTGAATGCAACTTCTCTGTGGCCTTATCAATGCTCAAATTGGATTGCCAAGACAACTCAATTTTGTCACAATGCACTTCTGTATCACAGATATATTAGAGTCTTTGGACACAGTAACCCAAATCACAAGCTCAAAGAAAATAACTACCTTTTGATTGTTGTTGATTTGTTTGAGCAAGGACCTCTTTCCCATGTTGGGCATTCCATAGACACCAACCATATGAATAGAGTCATCTTGCAGTAGCCACGTCTCTAGCTCTAACAACTTCTCGTGAACATGTGTACCAACCAGATCGTTCTCCATGGGCTGCACTAGCACCCCCCGGAAGCTCTCCTAGCTCTCCATTCTAGGGAAAATCTGAATCTTTCACCCGCAGAAGCTCACCTATCTTCACTAGAGTATTATGGATTTTTTGACTAGTTTGATGGACAAGGAGACAGTGAGGGCAGTGCCAACACAAGCGATGGTTCTTGCCTTCTTCATACTATTGAAACACTTCTTCAACAAATTTGATGATTTGATCTCATATCTTGATCCAACTCCTTGTGATGGGCAAAGGCTATCAACCTTGATCATGTAGCTGCCTGTTTATCTGATCGACTATGCCCTTCACATGATCTAACCATATGCGGAGGCATTGGGCATTGTTAGGCAAAATAGTTATGTGCTTAATCTCTTTCACAATAGGCTTGAAGAGACTTATTATAACTTGGCTCTGATACCATGTTAGTTTTAGGATCAGAAATGTAAGTAATCAAAAAATGCAACACATAAGACAATGAATACAATGTTTACCCTAGGAAAACCCTCCTTCTCGAGGGAGAAATACCCAGCCAAAATATATCTCTTATATATTTATGAAAAGAGCAAAAATCTGCTTACAACTTGGCCCAAACACAAGACCGATTTCATGTAAATAAAAATTGATGATCAAATGAATGATCATTGCCTTGTATATATACAAAGCAAGGCATCTCTTAATATGCATCTCTTTATATGCGTCGACCTCATGTGACTTTTCATTTTAAATTTGGGAGAAGGATATCTCCCACCACTAAAACATCAACATATATATATGCTCAGGGGTTTGTAGCCCTTAATTAAAAAATTATATAATAAAATTTCATAGTTCATGGTTTATAGTGTACAGTAACAAGAATGTTCATATTTTATAAATTTCTCAAAATTTGCTCTCTCATGGTATATGGGCTTGCATGCTTCAATCCATTTTAAAATTTGTAGTGAATGGGAAAATAATTGAAATTCACAAAAGGACGTGCCTACAAATGCCATTTCCTGTAAGGTGACACTGTCAATTTTAATCTATGTCACTACCAACTAGTTAGTGTCCACATAGCTGACTCATACGTAATAAGTAAAAAAGACCATTGGAGTAATGGAATTAGCTTAGGAGACTAGCCATAATAGTGGCAATGGTCGCACCACCCATTTGTCTATCTTTAAAACTGTGATGAATAAAGGAGGTGTGGTGATTGGCTAGAGCCGATCAACTCAAAATTTAAACAAAAGAGTGTAACTGGTAGCTCCTTTAAGCTTTGGCACATAAATTAGTAGTCGCACCATATTTATGCCCAACGTATTTGTCGATAGGTAATTTACAATATAAGGACAAAATAATTCAATATATTCCCGTTAAAGGTTTTGGTTAATCATTGACACAAGGCAGGGGTATCTATTCCATCAAAGATATATAGTTCTTCCATGCAATTGCATTTGAATGCCTACAACCTTTAATGATCTGTATCTGACTAAGTATAAGAGCACCTGTATAAAAATACCCATTTAGATCATGTTCACTATTGGTGTGAGCAAGGGTATTACCTAACCAACTCCCCCTTGTAGTATGAACTATGCACATTATCTAACTAGTTAATAGTTAGAATGTATTCACACATGTTCACATGCTAAGTTGACCTAGGTCACTTCTAGATGTTTATAGTTGTTATATGATCTTATCCTACACATGTGATCTTATCTTCTAGTTGATATCTTATCCTCTAGTTGACTCCTTATCATAGGATTAAGACACTTGTCATCATCTTAGTGAGTCCTACCTCTCAACCTTGCTTTTATAAGCAAGGTCTCTCTTGTACATTATGTGTGAGTCATATATTGTATATTTTGTACCATTATATGCACATATTTTTCTTAGCAATAAAGCTTTGTTATTTCTTATCTCTCTTGTTACAGAACTTGTGTTGATTGCAGGGGATCAAGGGTCATCTTGAGTCCATTGATGACTCTTACATGGTATTAGAGCACTAGATCTATGATCTCCTTCTCTCCTTTTCAAGAGATTCTTCCAATAAATCTTTTTGATGTATCCTGGTATAAAATTGATTGTGCCATTGCATCCAGATGACCTCTTCAGAGTTTTTTGACATATAACACTCATATTTTCTAAGTAGGTTGAATTTTAGGTATTTTTGGAGATCTACAGGGTTTTGGGTCACATAAAATTCCATACATCGTATGGATCAATACTATATGGTATGTCATACCATTTGCACCAACAACTACATCACCTTGCATCAATGGTCTATAGATCTTTAGTTTATCCAATGATCGACATTTTTACCTAGCAATTAATTCTTTATTCTATGGTATATTCGGTGCATGTGTCATCCTTGTGTCACCTGGTATGATTTCTGTGCAATAATTGTGTCAATGTACAATATCGTAGGTGTTGGCATTAGATCTGCATAGCGTTTCAACAATTTAATCTATGGTCTATTGTTTTGACTGGCAAACATTTTTATTACACAGTGGTTTTTTGTTTTGGATAAGTGGTTTATACCTTCTAGTTAATGGATTTGGTGGGAGTTTGACTTTTCAACATTGAGCCCTTAGTTTTAGGGATCAAAGTCTCTAGTTACTTGCTAGCCCCATAGGGCTTAAACACTGTTGCCGACACTTGAAGCACCAGACACCACCACCACCACCTGAAGTGGCCCAATTCATGGCCACTACCCTTTGGCTGCTCAGATCCACTACCCCAGTGGCATGTTTCTTTGCCACCACTAGTGATATCTGCTCAATCACCGCCCTTGGCGAAATATTTTAGACGTGCACTACCCTTTTGTCACAACCTTCACGAAACTTTGTCATCCAATTGCCACCATGAGTGATGCGATCCACTACCAACCACTAGCATCCCACTCAAAATCTCTACCGCTACCCATTGCTTAGCCCAGACGCCACCATTTGGCTACTCACTAGCCACTAATGGGCCTTCTTTGAGCCCTCCTACATAGAAAAGGAGGCTAGTTTTTTCTTTTGGCCATAAGTTGGCCATGCAGAGTTAGATTTTTACAAACAAATAGGTGATGGAAATCTGATTTGGGGCACTTCATAGTGGTGCAATTATTTTCTATTGATTTTACTATAGATGTCAGATTTTGTTGTTTGAAGCCTATACTTACATTTTTCACTCGCGAGTTCACAACTTGTACTCACGATGTCCAAATTTGAACTTCTTATAGGCATTGGAAAGGTATTTATGTGTTCTATAGTTCTATCCATGTCATTCTTCCATATTTTCCTTAGATATCATATTTAAGTTTTGAGGCTAATTGGGTACATTGCATTCATTGATTAGAAAATAGTTAAAATTTATGGTTATTTTTTCTTGGGGGCTTTAATTTTTGCATTTATTTAGATTTGGGAGGTTGCATATTAGATTATTATTCAAATTAGATCTATTGGTGTTGTTTCACTCATGGCTGATACAAATTCATTGGATGAGGATCAGCCAAAATTTATAAAGGAATATGAGAAATTTGATTATAGGAATAAACATGATCAAGCTATGGGTTTGATTGCTCTTTGTGTTTCTAATAGTTTGTTATTTCATATTGAGGATTGTGTTACACCTAAACAAGGATGGGATAAGTACAAGGATCTATTTGGTAAAGTTAGTGAATTCTGTGCTTTGCGAATAAAGGCAAAATTGACTGCTCTTTCTCTTAATACATTTCCTTCCATTGTTTATTATTTAGATAAGTTCAAAGCTTTGAGATCTCAATTGGTAGGTTGTGGGAAAGATAAATCTAATAAGTAATGCATATTTTTTATCTTGTCTAAGTTGAAAGGGGCATATCTAATAAAGAATGCATATTTTCATAAAATTAGAACAAACTAATCTTGGATGAGAAATGGAAGATAGCCATGCTTAAAATTTGAAGATGTGATGAAAATAAGATTCACAATGCTTAAAATCTAGTTTATAAACTACTATTAAAAAAATGGTGGAGATTAAGAGATTCAAATAGGGAAAGCAAACAAAGTACTCCTAATTTAAAAAAAATTTAACATGGTGTCTGGTGTTGCAAGGTGCATGCCCTTGGTCTCCTTGTGCTATGTAGCACAAAACTTGGGTTCATAACAAGGCTTAACCAGCTCCCGTGGATTCATTATCTCTAGAGGTTGTATCAGACATTAACAGGTTGATCTTTTGGTGCAACGATAATCGTCTTTCTGATAATTGGTATCAAAGTCTAGGTCATAGGGTCGACCCCCTCACTTGTGCTGGGGGGATTGTTTCAAGGTGTGTTCCCTTGGTCTCCTTGTGCTATGCAGCGTAGTAACTTGGGTTCGTGACAAGGCTTAACCGCCTCCTGTGGATTCATTATCTCTAGCAGTTGTATCGAGCATTAATAGGTCAATCTTTTGGTGCAACGACAACCATCTTTCTAACAGTCTGATGTGCTCCCCCTAAAATGTTGACTTATTTTAAGTATTTTACAAATCACTTTGGTGGAAAATTAGCTAATATCTGTTAGAAATGAATGTAAACAACTGTCAATGGAAAACTAATTACAACTGTAATATAGATAATTAACTGTGCAGAACCAAAATGGAGACGATATGAAATCAGCACAAAAAATAATGGAACAGAAGATAAAACACATAACAGAGTATTTATGTGGAGAAGCCCTTTTAGGTAAAAACTCCACACAAGAAGAGATGCAACAGTCTGTATTAACTTCAATAGAGTTTACAATACAACATTAACAATCTCCTCTTTGGTCTTCATTCCTACAACACTTGTAATACTCACACACAGCCGTAATACGATATCCTCTTAAAAGAGTGTTTCCTTCTAGTGTAAGATGAACCTCCCCTCTTGCAAAAACGTAAAACCTCACACAAACTCACACCATCAAATACACATTGACATGGGCAATACTCTGCCCAAACTATGCAAGATTGCAAACAACTACCCCCAATTTACCAAATCATCCACATCAAAATGCAAATACAATTACCTCACTAATTTTTATTGAAATAAAACAACTACCTTACATTCATATGTACACACAAGTCTTTAATCACCTTCTCAGCTATAGGGGAAAATTCTCTCCTCTCGCTTCATACTCTCACTGCTCTGCTTCAGTTTGTTGATCTTCCTTCCACCCTCTTCCTCTGAGAAATCACTCCTCTTTGTAAGACTCCTCTACTTCTTTTATCTTCCTCTAATGCTCTTCTTTCCTGAGCACTCTTCCTACCTCCTCCCTACCAAATTTACCATAGGGAAAATGATTCAAATGCCTCGATGAGGCCTATAGCATTTCCTTCATCTTCAACACTGTAATTGCATTCGTTGGTCTTGATATACTTCTCATACTTCCTTGGCAGTGATCTTGGTATTTTTTTACCCTTCGTTTCTGTCTTGGCCATGAACTCCACCCCAGTTGATTTTTTTACATTTTATTTCATTTTCTAGGCAGCAAACTCAATCTCCTTTGTATAGGCGACTCCTCTCTGGCAGAGAATTTCTATTTCTCCTCACTCTCTTTGCTTTCTCTTGTTTTGTATCCTATTCCTGTTCACTACATTTCTTGTGTAGAAAACCTTGCTCTAACACCAATGTTAGTGTGAAAAATCAATGTAAGAAAATAATATTATGTACCATTTCTATAATGAACTTGTATTGGCTTAGAAAAACCATTACCCTAAATAACTACTAAACTAACCCCAAATCAATTGCATTTCTCAAAATTCAAAATAAATTATTAAACTAAAATAATAATGAAGATGACAACACTGATGTAGAGGTAGAGGATGATAATCTAGATGAAGGTGAATAGGTTTTTAAGCATCGTGAATTGATCAATATCAATGAACAACCCTATTAAGTTTCATAACTCATATGCTTTTGTTATGATCATTTTGTATATCGATGCTATTTTGTATGCTACTAGTATTGATGCTTTTTGTTTATCCAAAGCATCTATGTTTGTGTCTTCATTATCCAAAACAATATTATTAACTACAAACTAATACTTAACATCGTAAACCTAACAAAAAAAATATTTTACATCATAAACCTAACAACAATTAGTAAATCTAGTGCATTCTTATTCCTAGACTTTATTTTTTTATAATTGTTTCACTTTCAACTCAGAAATAAAATGTAATTTAAATATTTAAGGAATTGAAAGATGACAACGAAAAGCTATTTAACATAATTTTTAATTGTAGCATGGATTTGTGATCACCTTTTTTCTGGCTTTTCTTGCTCAATGATTTGGGCATTCTATGCAAAAATGTTGTGGATACCGTATTGAAGGAGCTGAAAAATGATAAAGATAGCTACAAGTTACAGGTTGCAGAATATTCAGTTGGACTTGATGAATCTATTGAAGGACTTGAGACGGTGATATCACAGGATTCATAGAGCAGCAATTTAGTAAAGGGTAACATTATAGGTCTATGGGATATGAAGGAGTGGGGAAAACAACCTTTGTCAAAGAATTTTACAACCGCAAGCATTCTTTGTTTTCTAGATCAAGTTTTCTATCTGACATTAGCCAAGTATACTCAAATAACACAATGGCCAACCTGCAGTACAAACTTGTTTGTGATCTAAGAATTGCACTACAACTTTCAACTTCTTTTACTTCTAGCCATTTAAAGGGATGTTTGGGGGTAGATATGATCAAATCTCAACTTGAGAGTTGGTATTCAAAGCCCTTTATTGTTCTAGATGGAATTAACCACCTAGTATTCGCAGCTGGAAGCACTTTTAGTGACTGAATTCCTCAAATACGAAGCTTTAATGATTGTCACTTCACACAATATAAGCATTCTCCAATCATTTGGGATCTCCAAAATCTATGAACTCAAATGTCTAGAAACGAAGAACGCAAGAGAGCTCTTCTGTTAGTATGCATTCAGCCAGTCTTATCCAGTGAATGGATTTGAGAATATGGTAAAGGACTTCGTAGAAGCTTTAGTAGGACTACCTTTGACCCTCAAAGTGTTGGGCCAACACATCCATTCCATTCACAATGGCATTAACTAGATCTCTATCTTTTTTATCTAGTCTTGGATTGCTTTCCTCTATATATAATTTTTATATTGAGTGATAATTTACAATTACAAATAACTAGCAGTCGTACCTTACTATGCAATGGGTATGCCGAAATTGAAAGAGTATTGGAATGCTTTACTATAACCTCGAGTCTATCACACAATGGAACACTTTTTAACACTATGTTTAATCTTAGTTTTGTAATCGCATGATGGGTAATGATTTTGTTTTTTAGGAAATGTCTCTTCAATTGTGATAGGTGGTAAAGGTAAAATTTGGAAACAATTATTCATAGGAAGGTTATGCATGTAGCCATGTTCTCTAGTTGAAGTTGAAAGGTACTCTACCTCTCTCTTTTTCTATTTTTTTCTCTCTCTCTCTCTCTCTCCACATATAATCTTAAGGGTAAATTGATTAAGGTGGAAGATGTGCAGAATTTGACAAAAGAAAGACTTGGTGAAATGATTAATCCAATTGGAGGTTTTAATCTGATAACAGGTGGAATCCCCTATCATAATTTAATAGGAAACAATACTATCTCTCTCTCTCTCTCTCCTTTCTATTTCTATTTATCTCTATTCATCTCCATCTCCCTCCCTCCTCTCTCACACACTTCCTTTCTATGAGATCTCTCTCTCTCTATATATTTTTCTCATGTTTCTCTCTTCCTATGTTTTCAAAATGACACTCTAAGAAGACTATTCGTGCACCAGAGAGACTCCCAAAGAATAAGTCAATACTCATGCCTAGAGTTATGATGTCCATATTATTTCTTCATCTCTTATAGGCAAAAAATATATATTTTTTTAAATACAAGCAAGTAAATTAAACCATTAGTTATATAATTTTATTAATAATAGAAAAGTTTTGAACTAAAACTTTATTTAATCCTGAATTAGAAAGACAACCTAATAGTAGATCTATCTCTTCTATCCAACTTTTCCCATTCATCTTGACCCTCTCTCTCTCTCTCTCTCTCTCTCTCTCTCTCTCTCTCTCTCTCTCTCTCTCTCTCTCTCTCGTCAGTTTTAAATTTATCTCTAATTTCTCCCTATTCACCCCTCTTTTTCTCTCTCACTTTTATCTCTTCCTCCCTCTCTCCCTTATCTATCTCTCTCTCTCACATTGTACCATATATCTTTCTTTTTCTATCTTCCTCTCTTTGTATCAACCAATCTCTCTCTCTAAAGATATTGGGGGATTTTTCTAGCAAGGAGTCTTTTTCTTGGTCAAAACCCTTTAACCAATTTAATAGTGAACAAAATTAAAGACATGGTAAATAATCTTGCAATATATGCTCATTTGCTAGACAATATTTTGATGCTTGGATTATACTCTCTAAATAAGGATGCAATGATAAAGTATGAGATATGGGGGTTTGGTGATGATTCAAATGGATTAGGGTTTGTCACATATTTCACATTTAAATTGAAAAATAATGATTAATAGGAAAGGAGTTGGTATAATACCAAGAGTAATTTTGAAATAAAAGGTTAGGAAGTTGAATCTACATCAACGATATCTGACTTAGCATAATAAATGGATAAAGTACAAATCAAGTCTAGATTAAAAAATGTGTAAGGATTGAGACAAAAGTTAATTAAAGAAAAATAGATAAACTATAAATTAAGTCTAGATTAAAAATGTGTAAAGATTGAGACTAAACTTAATTATCTCTCTCTCTCTCTCTCTCTCTATATATATATATATATATATATATATATATATATATATATCTTTCTCTCCATCTTTCTCTCCCTATTTCTCTATATGTTTCTCTATCTCCCCTTCTCTCTTTCTCTCTTCCTTTCTCTATCTCCACTCTTACCATGTCTCTTCCTTTCTCTCTCCCTCTTGATCTCTCTATATATCTATCTCTCTTTCTCTTTATATCTCTTTATCTCTTTGTCTCCCTCTCTATCTTCCCATTTCTCTTTATCTCTATTCACTTATATCTTCATCTCTTTATCCCTCTGTCTTTATTAGCCCTTCTTTCTTACCATATGTTTTTAACATATTTATCTCACTCTCTCTTTTTTTAAACCTCTCTCTCTCTATCTCTCTTTTACCATCTCTCTTTCTCTCTCCTTCTTTATCTCTCTATATCTCTATCTCTTTTTCTTTTCATCTTTACCTCTCTATCTCTTTGTCTCCCTCCCTATCTATTCATTTCTCTTTATTTCTCTCTTTAGCTCTCTATCTACCTCTCTTTCTCTATCTCATTGTCTCTCTCTATCTCCCTCTCTATCTCTTTAGTCCCCCTCTCTCTATCCCTCTATCTCTTTACCCCTCCCCCCTCTCTCTCTCTCTCTCACACACACACACACACATGACTCATGGAAGATCAGTTAAGTTATTAGATTTCTTGTAGGTTAATTTAATTAGTATTATATTAAAAATATATATAGTATTATTAACACACAGTTATAAATGAATATTAATTAATTATATAGTTATATTTGATTCGCTAACTTATATTTATTTATCTTATATTTAATAAAATAAGATTATATATTATATATCTATGAACTATTATATATTTATTATTAATTCACATGAAATCATCCAATATAAAAATATTAATCATAATTATATAAATTATATTATATATAAGATTATTATATTCACTATTTTTAATATGCATAGGTGTTGACTAATCGAATGCAAGTGAACCTAGGTGCAGTGCATGGACAAGAATCTATAAAGGAAGCACACACATTTGAAGTAGCTACTAAAAAAAACACAAGGATCTTGAAATCCATTAAGATTATGCCAATTAATCCATAACACTCTAGAAAACAAAAAATGACATGGGCCATAGGGATACAAGACAATCATCATGCACTTAAAGATATAGCAATTGAACTTCCACAATTCTTTAGCATACTAATTGCACACTAAGGTGTGAAATTACTAGTTTTACAAGCAAGTGAAGTCTAGGTTAGCTAAATGTTTTCAATTTTGTAAGGGTGGAAGGTTCAAAGCATTTGTGGGGTCCTCAGTTTGTCACATTATACATACTTGTTATTTTTGAGGATGAGATAGAGAGGCCCGTGTAGAGAAATAAAATCTCCTAAGCATGCCCATAAGATACTAATAGAAACCACAAGGCATGTCAAGCCCATCTAGTGATACAAAACTTATATATACAAAGTCATATCTAATTTAAGGGAATATTTAGAATTATATATATAATATTTAATATTTATATTCATTTTAATATACAATATTATATTTAATTTTAATATTCTATTCTTACACTTTATGTGAAGTTTACCTTATTTATTTGGTTGGTTTCTTTTTTTTTATCAGATGATGTGTTTTTAGAGCCATATTGTTGTATGCTTTGGTCATATTTGACCTTTGAAGAGCCCTCATTCACTGGAAAGTGGGAAAATCGAAATGCTATCCTTTCAGTGTATCACAAAAAATTGTTGGTTTCCTTGACCAATTTGTACTTTTGGGGAGTTTTACGTTGGTACTATGTGGGACACAAGAGCAAATTCAGTCATGAGATTTTCAAAGTTGAATTTCGTCATGACAGCAAGCTTTGTTAGGCCAACAATTCAAACTACAAAAATGACATGATGATTCTATTATATTAACTAAATAAAAAATATCATCTTAAATTAAGTATTACTATCCTTTAGAATCGTTTTGATCTGATTTATAGTAATAGTAATTAGTCAATAATTTATTACTATTATTTTATAATAACAAAAAAAATTATTTATATTATATAATTATATATTCTCTAACTAATTAGGGCTATTATCAACTAATTTAATTAAAATAAATTTATTTCATAACTAAAAATAAAGATATTCCTTCTCATTGATTTTATTGGGAACTCCTCCTTAATTATGTGCTTGTGGAATGTGTCAAATAGTTCCCAAAAAAGTTGTATTATAAGTTATTAGAACATATTATAAATAAAATGCAAATTTTAAAAATAATTATTTATAATAATTAAAATTTAAATATCATAGTTCTAAGATAAAATTAAAATTATTTAAAAAATAATAATTTTTAATAATTAAAACTGAATCTAATAATTCTAATATCTAATCAAAATTATTTATCAGCTCTATTTTTTTTTTAAATGCACCTAGTAAACTTTTTAACATGACCGATGACGCTGGTGTGACATGCCCTCCAGCTCCACGCAACGCTTTTGCCCGGAGCTATGAACTAGTGAGGCCACAACACGGGGGACCTCATCCCCAAGAAAGAACACTTCAAACCCACGAGCTCATGGGCCCAGTGAAGGCATAAGGCATGTGAGCTCGTTGGTCTAGTAGGGGTTTGAACTTTGGTGGCCACCACTACAACTAAGTGACTTAACCACCGAAGCACGCCCTTATCGGCTATTTATAATCTCTAACTAATAAAATAAATTTTTATAGATTTTTATGTCCATTATAATATTTTTAAAATATAAATAAGATACTATATTATTAGAAACTTCTCCAATTTATAAGTACTTTTATAGAAATCCAAAAAGTATCTGGCGGGGGACATTTAAATGACATGAGACTTTTTTTGACACGATTTTTTTCCCGGCATGACCTAAATCCAAATGTTCTAGGTTGGTGGCTGGAAGAAACATTTCCACTACCATTACCGCTCCCCTCCTCATATTTTCTGAGACAGGAAAAAAGACAACACAACGATCATATGACAAAAATAACGAAAAACTGTCAACACAAAATCAGAGGGTTGAAGTAGTTTCAATCATCTTGCATTGTGTTAGTATAATGTGAGCCACCAATCTTTGCACCAGGCTGGTCCCTCTCACAGAGGAAACACCTTTAGCATAAAATTTTTCTTTGAAATAGATCATTAGCTTTAATATTTAGAGTAAAGATATTTATGGTGATTTTTTATTATATAATTTTATTATTGATATTTATTTGATAATAGAAATAATTTAGACCTCTCTATGATCATAATATGTTTCTTTTTGCTTATTTATTAAAGCGATATTTTTGTTGAAACAAAGACATTAGTGTAAATGTTAGTGCAATTTTATTTCTTTTTTTAATAAACTATGCTATTTTTTCTAGTATCTCAAATGGAGGTCTTTATTTTTTATAAGGAATCTATGTTCTTATAAACTTAAAAAATATATTGTAAATTATAATTTTTCAAAAGCCATGTTGTAGGATTATGTAAATAACTTAAAAATATGTATTCTAAATTATACTTTTTCAAAATCCATGTTGTAGGATTATGTCGATAACTACATCTAAAATAAGTCTGTTGAGTGTGTTGGGGTACAGACAACACTGAGAGGGGGGATGAATTAGTGTTGTAGATAAAAACACTTCATTTTTCTTGTGTCAAACTTTAAAAATAGAAAGTAATGATATTGATCTGAAGCTTTATCAAGGCAAGAAACTATGCATTAAAGAACTGAACATTCAAGTATGGAGGTCAAATGAACCATGCATCAACTGAGACCATAACACAAAGATTTTAGGAGTGGAAAACCCTCATGGGGTAGAAAAATCACTCAGTCAATGCCTCACTGGCTTAGTTAGAAACATCCCTCACTGGCTACATAAAAATGCCTCACTGGCTATTTGATTGTCTCAATGGCAGATAGATTGCCTCACTCGCTATTTGATTGTCTCACTTACAGATAGATTGCCTTACTGGCTAATACAAGCATACATAAAAGAACAAATCAGTTCAGGGGGTTACCTTAATTCACTATAACACATCATCCTTCAAGTCCTCATTTTAATACAACCTCATTTTTTTCCCTTTGCACAATCCAAGATAGCATTATTGTTATCATACATCAACTCATGCTAATAACCTTGATCAAAAACATATATGTTATACATTCTTCTGAAAACTATTATTCAAGAAAATGTAACATACCATATTCTAATCACAACCCATTCCTTTCAAATAAACCTTGCTTATGATTCCTGATGTTTTCATGTCTACTATACACTTTATCTACCATCATAGTCAAAAAATCTCAACAAGCTTCATATATTGATCACAAGAAATAATCTTAAAACACTCTCTCAAACCTCGACACATATTATTTCTTCCTGCTTTCTATCAAAAAGTGCATATCAAAACAAAAGAACCATACCTTATTGTTTCTTCTGCAAAAAAAATGAATGGTCATTCAAGCTCTCATGACCATATTTGCAATCCCTAAGAACTACTCCAGTCTTTACTCAACACTCCACATACCATTTCATTGACAGACTCATTCAAACACCACAAATCCTTCATGTGAAGACTGCAAGAGCCTTCCAAGCTTTACATTAACAAAATCCCTCAAAAACTCCATGGGTAAGTGCAAAAAGATGGGGGACGAAAAAGTGGCAAAATTGTTTTAAAAAAAATAATGCAAAACGCGAGCGTGTTATAACGCGCTCATGTTATGGTTTGGTAATGACGAGCCTAAGGCTCATCAAAACCAAGCTATAACGTGAGCGTGTTTTGACTTGTTATAAATAAAAAAAGGTTATCTATCTCATTTCATTTCTTTCTTCTCCTCTATACTTGTGGCCTGCAAACCCTAGGAAGCACGCTCACGTTTTACAAAACTCAATTCAACACAAAAACCTTATTGATTCATCACCAAAATGCCGCCACCATGTCGAGCACACCAAAGGAGTAAGTTATATTTTTTTTTGTTTGAATTTGTTTCTAAATAGGTAGGTTTGAGTTGATTTTTGATGTATATTTCTTTAATTGTCTGGAAATGTTAATGCACCTCCTCCTCCTCCTCAAAATCCACAAAATCTTGAGGAGGAAATACCTGCGGAACAACAACCTCCTCCATCCATTCCTCGACATGCCCTTGGAACACAAGAAAATATAATGGGGCAAACTGAAAACAACAAAAAATAAATTGAAGATATAATTGCAAGGTTGAAAGATCCTTCCACTTCAACCTTGCATAGGTCCACGCTTGCTAAATCTCTTAAATCTATGTTATCAAATGTAGATTCAATTAGCAAGCAAATAACTAGTTAGATAGATAAGAAGAGAGAGTTTAGAGACTATTATGTAGACAAGCTGTCATACCAAGATGTGAAAAAATTATAAATTACAAAATTAGACTTGTGTTCAATTTTCACAAACCCACAAACAAATCAACCTCCACCCATTACATGCAAGAGGTTCCCTATCTATTGGTGCAACAACCAAGGGGTAAGGGACAATTTTGGGTAAAGGTGGTGGATGGTTTTTGACCATCCTTTATGCAATAATAATGAGGTCTCACAATACTTTTTGAGGAAACTCTACTGTGAGTTTGTCCTCAATAAAGTGCCAAACTATTTTGATATGCAGGACTTCCATGGTAGAGGTGGGGGATCAGCACAAGATAGACCAGGGGCACGTGTTTACCCATAGTGGGTAGTGAGATGAGTAATTAGTAGACCAGCTCATAAGCATATTTTTATCCCTTCCATTGTGAAGGAGAGTGTTGAGGTCAATACACTTCAGTCCATTAGTGCCTTGACCCAGAGCATGATAGAGCATGCCAGTCCTACAGCACACATTGGGTTGGGAGATAGTGTGAGGAGTAGGGTCCCACCCCATACTTGTCAGACTTGCAGGTCAGCCTGTGGTTATGACCCCATGGATAGTCAGGACACAGGTGCACATGCTACATCTGCAGCTGAGCAAATGGTGATGATAGATACCCTCCTAAGTGAGACTTTCGGCTTTGATACTCAAGTAAATATTAGCAAGTTTATTGAATTTAATTTATTAAATTTTATTTTTGATATGCAAGATTAACTAATTTAGTTTGATGATTTTAATGAAATTTCAGGGTCATAGTGTTGATGCAGTTTTCAGTAGTTCTCCACTTGCATATTACACTAGATCATCTATTGTTGGGGTATGTAACTAGTAAACAATTATAAATATTACATGTGAATAGCATCATTATATGAATGGTATTCTAATATCTAATTTTGGATATTGAATAGGTTAATATTAGAGATTTCATGGCAACACTTGTTAGTGGTGGTGGTTTTCAAAGCTTCATGGAGGTAATAAAATAAATAGTTTAATGAATGAATTGTACTTACTAGATTTTTGTATGTGACTTGTGTTCTTTATTGTGTGTACTTCCATGTTTAGATGAACGTGTGTGTATGTTAGGAGCCATGATTTGCATCACTATTATATTTTTCGTAATTGAATAATGTTGTTTTATTTCTAGATGATGCAGGCTGCAGAGACACCTCCTGATGTTCAGAGGGCAATGGAGCATGGTGTGACCTCTGCGATTCATAACTCCATGGCATTAACAGGGGTATGAGGCAGATTATTAAATTTTAATTTACATTCATTGTTATAGTTGTTTATTTTTGAAAAATCAAAAGATTATTGATTTGAAGTTTAAATTCTATCTGGATGGTTTCTATAGGACATGACATCACCACGGCCTATTCTTGCTACTGAGGCAAGTGAGGAGATAGATTATATGTTAGCAGTAAGTGATTATTTTGTTAAATGTTTCATTTTTTATAACATATAATTTCTATATATTAATGTCTATACTTTTTATTGTAACAACTAAAGATGCGGGAAGAACTAAATAGGAGTAGCCCTCAGGTTTGTAGTAGACCACCCACATGCATGTCTCCATCCCCTAGAAGATCAAAGGCTGGTCATGATCTATTCTCTTCACCAGCCAGAGGGGAATGACTTTTTTATTGTGTTCCTTTGTTGTATGCCTATATGGCATTTGTGGACATATATTTTGTATTATATATAGTTGACATTGTATGCCTATATGGCATTCTTGTAAGCCTATATGGCTATTTTGTATTTATGTTATACTTATATCGATAGATATTGATGTATGCCTATATGGATATTTGGTTAATACAAATCTTTTTTATTGATGGTGTCCATACCTGCATTAAAAATCCACGTTTGAATAGATATTTGTAGATGGCTACTTCAAATATTTAAAGTACAATTGTATTACATAGGATGTTTGTTGATTTAATAAGCTAGCTATTGTTACTGAAGTATCACCTAAACCTCATTTTGGAACTAAAAGATAAAAGTTGTATTTAAGAAAAAATGAATCATCATGTTGAACTAAAAAATTGAAATTGCATCCAAGGACATCTAAGAGTAGGCACCTAGAGGGGAAAAGTCATCCTAAGACCTTCATAATTATTTAAAACATAAAAAATGCCAAGTATAAAGCTTCATGATGTTGGGCTCTCTTTCACCTCCATATAGATCTAGATTGGTGCCTTAGATAAAGTATCACAAATCTATATCATTAAGTTCCAAGAGAGAAAGGCTTACTTCAAGCATGTTTAATCATTGAAGGTCTTACAAATAATGAATAGAGCCTAAATTGATGCTAGGCACCTCCTCTTGTCTCTACTATCTAGTTTTGGCACCTAAGGAGAAATATCATCTAGTGAACTCATTAATTGGTGCCTAGGAGGAAAAGACCTTAAACTTACATTATTGAGTCAACACTTTAGAAATTGAGCCAGTCCTAGTCAATTGGAGTCATAAAATATCAAATACAAAGTCAAATTGGACTTAGGCACCCTTTCATGTAATTTCCCACCATCATGAGTGCTTAGATCTAGGAAGATCATCCAATTGTGCCTAGGAATAAGATACAAGTCTAAGACCTCAAATTTGAGCGCCTAGAAGTGTGATGGATTGAAGAAGCTACATTGGTGCCTAAGGGTAAGTTGTATCTAATGACATCACCTAATTGAGCACCTAGGAGGTATAAAGCTTACCATTGACATGAGGACAAGCGCTTAGTAAAGAAGAGTTTCTCAAACATTTAAACATGTGAATGAAGTCAGAGAAATGCACTAAGTCATCTAGACACCATTTTCCCCTTGTGTACCCTTACATTTGCGCCTAAGAAGAAGTTGCTTAAGTTCATTGGAGTGTTTGAGTATTGTGAATGTCTCAGCAATGCTTTGCAACTTTACTCTGCCTCCTTCTAATGATTTTTGGGGTAGCAAAAAACCTTTCACCACGGGCAAACACCTTGGAGATATAAAAAATTGAGAGAGGTTATTGTAGAGGCACTCTACATGATCACATTTCCTTAAAGGGAATGTTTCTAAGTGACATGGTTTTCAAGTAACATCTTGTCAAAGATTGCTACCTTTTTGCACTTTGGACTCTTCAGGGATATTGTCGGTACAATGTAGCTTAGACTATTTTGACATGTTTAGGTGAAAAACAAGACCATGCCTAGCATAAATGTACCCATCCAGACACATTGGAACAGTTAGTTTGGTCGCATCAAGAGCAGGATGAAAGTTACACCCCTTTGCAACTTTACAGTACCTCCTTCTGACGATTTTTGGGGCAGTGGAACACCTTTCACCACGGGAAAACACCTCAGAGATATAAAAATTGAGAGAGGTTATTGTAGAAGCACTCTATGTGATCATGTTGCCTTAGACAGAATATTTCTAAGTGAAATAATTTTTAAGTAACATCTCGTCAAAGATTACTGCCTTTTTGCACTTTGGACTCATCAGGGATATCATCGGTACAATATAGCTCAGACTGTTTCGACATGTTTGGGTGAAAAATAGGACCATGCCTAGCGTAAATGTACCCATCCATATGCATTGGAATAGTCAGTTTGGTCACATTAGGAGTAGGACAAAAGTTACACCCCTTTGCAACTTTACACTGCCTCCTTCTGACAATTTTTGGGGCAGCAAAAAACCTTTCACCACGGGAAAACACATTAGAGATATAAAAAATTGAGACATTATTGTAGAGGTACTCTATGTGATTGCATTGCCTCAAACAGAATATTTCTAAGTGACAGTTTTTGAGTAACATCTCGTCAAAGATTACTACTTTTTTGCACTTTGGACTCTTCAGGGATATCATCGGTACAATGTAGCTCAGACTGTTTCGACATGTTTGGGTGAAAAATAGGACCATGCCTAGTGTAAATGTACCAATCTGGATGTGTTGGAATGGTCAATTTTGTCGCATCAAGAGCAAGACAAAAGTTAAACCCCTTTGCCACTTTACACTACCTCCTGACAATTTTTGGGCCAGCAGAAAACCTTTCACCATGGGCAAACACCTCAGAGATATAAAAAACTAAGAGAGGTTATTGTAGAGGCACTCTACATGATTGCATTTCCTTAGAAAGAATGTTTCTAAGTGACACAATTTTCAAGTAACATCTCGTCAAAGATTGCTGCCTTTTTGCACTTTGGACTCTTCAGGGATATCACTGGTACAATGTAGCTCAGACTATTTCGATATGTCTGAGTGAAAAATAGGACCATGCCTAGCGTAAATATACCCATCCAGATGCATTAGAATAGTCAGTTTTGTTGCATCAGGAGCACGACGAAAGTTACACCCCTTTGCAACTTTACACTGCCTCCTTTTGACAATTTTTGGGGTAGCAAAAACTTTTCACTACAGGCAAACCCCTCAGAGATATAAAAAATTGAGAGAGGTTATTCTAGAGGCACTCTACATGATTGTGTTTCCTTAGAAAAAATATTTCTAAGTGATACAATTTTTGAGTAACATCTCGTCAAAGATTGCTGCCTTTTTGCACTTTAGACTCTTCAGGGATATCGTCAGTACAATGTAGCTCAAACTGTTTCAACATGTTTGGGTAAAAAATAGGACTATACATAGCGTAAATGTACCTATCCAGATGTGTTGGAATAGTTAGTTTGGTCGCATCAGGAGCAGGACACCAAAAATGCATAATATGATTATGTAAAAATGTGTATATGTGTAAAAATGTAGCAGGAAATAAAAAAAGACAAACCTTACAAATTAATGTGCATACTTACAACTCAATGTAACATGACTTTACAAAATCAATGTGAATACTTACAAATTAATCTAATCAACCATCTGGGTTTTCTCTACTCTTTATTGTGTCAAGTATTGCTTCATGGTCAGACTCACGCACCTTCCACAAGATTTTGTTCAAAGGTCTACCCCAATACTTTATCAAATGAACATTAGATGCCACGATAAGGTTCGAGTAATGAAGAATCTTCCGATGCGTGTCAAAGTCCTAAAATAGCCAAACATTAACACTCTTATGTGGGTACCTTCTAAGCCATGTTCTAATAATAACCACTAAGCCTGTAGGGTATTCAATGTTTTCTCCATCTATAACAGGGCCCTCTAATTTCTTTTTGTCCTGAACACAATGACATAAATAATAATCTATTCCCTCTTCATTATCTTCATTTGCAATAACTGCATATACATGCCCTACATTGATATGTGTAGCATATTAGATGAAATTAGTCAACATTACAAAAACACTACAAACTAAGATGACATTACATGGTTGAAATAGATGAAATTAGATGCATATTCGTGCCCTATATTACCTAGTTGAACTAAATCTAATATGTGGTCAAAGTCAACTAATGATTCCATCTGTGTTAGTTCCAGTGCCGTCGGGGGTCGATACGTGTCAAGTGGGCTAAGATAACTTAACTTCCATTCGTCAATGCACTCCTTTGACTTGCACTCATCCTAGACTTGAATTGTACATGAAGAACAAAAGCATGACATCTTTCACGTATGGATACTCCATGAACCTGCAATTGAGCTTCTGAAAGAGTGCATATCATTTGATCATGTTAGTGTACAACAATCCTCATATGGTGCAATGTTAGTATCATCTATCAACCAAAAAAATCTATGAATTGAAGACTTACCTTCATTACCTAGACCCATGGAAGCATTACACCACTCGACAATCGATTTTGCATCTGTCAACTTTGCATTGTGTTTATACTTTAACTCTTCTCATGCTATGGCTTTTTTGATACATGCTCCTGCACCATCATGCTCCCCCTTTCCATGCCCGGCCTCACAAAAGTTTCACATATGCTAAATACCTGTAAAATTATGCCTCCTACTCAGCCAATAGAAATTCTATGAGTTCTTGAATTGTGATGCACAGTTATCCAACCATATGATATGCTGACTGAACGATATGCCCCTTCTAGCTAAATCATTGTAGAACACCTAAAAGCAACCTTGCATGAACTCTGTAGAATGCATGTGATCATCACTAATATAGAAATTATGCTCCCTTATGATATTTCTGTCATTCTCTATACTATCATTCGCATGAATGAATGTGATGTGCAAACATATAGAAACCTTTGTGGAGTTGTAATATTGTGATTGCACCTCACACTGTGGCTGTAGACTGTAGTTCTCTACAAATTCAATGATTGAAACAATGCTACCAACCGAAAATGTGTCCTTACATAATTTGAATTGCAAGTCTAACCATCAAGCTCTATGGGCATGTCTTGCATACTCATACACTACGCTATCACGAAATATAGGCATAAACTGATACACTGGAATCTTTTCAATAACCAATTCACACCTCTTTGCTTCTTTACTATCTTTTGTATTGTATGCCACTATTTTATACTTGCCAAATGCTACTAGTTCATTTCCAAGTGCATGTGTTCTTTCCATATGTTCACATATTGGCAAATGTTGCAAGCCACCGCAATGATGACATGTGCCATCCAAGCATAATTTCTTATAGAATATTTGACCTTCCTCTCTTTCACATAAAATTCTTGATATGAAGTCTCTTGAAGATGTTGGTGGGGCACATATGGCACAACCCTACAAAACATTGTTAGTATGCATATCTAAAAATATAGACCTATAAACATCAATATGGTTAAAAAATTCAATATGTAATCTACAACAAGTAGTGCATGTGTGATTTATCTTGACATATAAAGGTTTTATCATTTTAAAATATCTTTGATAAATTTTAATTTGAGGATACTTCTCTAGAAATTCACCTTAAAACTGTGTTTGAGTCTTATCTAAAAAATGCTTTGGATGTGGCTCACGGTTCTAACTACCGATTCTCCTTCTTACCACATCCCTTTGATTCAAAGATATCCTTGTGTAATTCTTCCAAAAGTCTTCAATTAGTGATCTCAATGCTTCAACAATTGGTTTATCTTTTCGTGGTAGTCTCCTCGAGAATGCCCATAATTCATTGGCATTAATGTCCTTAATTATTTGGCTTCTTCCAATGGCTCTTGATAAAGTTTTCCTATTAATTCTCAATTTTTGACTTGTCTTTCTAATGAGACGAGCTTTCCTCATTTGACTACTTACTATAGTCGATGTAATCACATGCCGTGTTGCATTACTATCTTTTGTGCATGAGGTGTTACCCACATTCTCATACACACTCATTAGATTCTTGACAATAGATTTTTCACTTGAAGCCTCTGATGTTCTCAACCCAAGAATCTTCATGATGGACCTATACTTTATACTTCACATCATTTCAATGAATAGTTGACATCTTGCAGTCTCATTTAACTTTTCAAAGAACAATCTCTAAATCTTATGAGCATATCTTCTACAAGTGCATTTTGGAATCTTACCTTCCATTGGCTGCAAAATATTCTCATCAATATTAATCAAATACTTTGGCTTTCTATGCAAAATTCTAGGTGGTGTTAAGTTAGGTAAATTCATCTCAACATTAGGAATTTCATCAATATTTAAATGAGATGGGCTAGATTGCATACCTTCGATCGAAGATGGAATAGATGACATACCTTGAGGTTGAGGTGGGAATGATGGCATACCTCCTTCATGACATGTGAGTGATGATGTACTCTGAACTTGAGATGTGGTAGATGGTGTCCCTACATGTTGACTTGCGGTAGAGGACATGTCTCCAACTATGGTATTCAAATCTCTCGTAGCACAAAGTTTTTACATTTGTTCTCTTTGTGATGGTTGTGGTTCCTCTTCAATTGACATGTCTTCATTTATCATGTCCAATTTCCTCTTCTCACGAAGTTCCCTTATAGTGACTACTTTCTTTGCATTCTTAGCTTCTATCTCTTCCTATGTTGGTTTAATTCTTGATCGTTTCCTCGGCATGACGGAGAATTTGTCTGTAGCATGATAAAGAGACCGATATTAGTTCCTAAGAAATGAATACAAGATAATAGTGGGATTGTATTTTTATTATGTTGTAATGATTTATTCTTGTATAGTTTGACATCATGGTATGTTAAGGTCTGTTATTACACATAATTATTAAAGAGCCCAAGTGTAGAAAATATACATGGCATCATGTGAGATTGTAGGCTACTTTCTTGATTGGGGATGTGTCTATTTTAAACATGTATGATAAAGCATGATAAATTAATTCAAATAGAATTAAGGAAAATGTAAAGAACATTCATGTAAAGACCTGACATACCTAAAAAATGAAGATTCGAATGGAGAGAGTACCCAATTATGTAGTATTTTTTTCTTCTTGCATCAAACTCCTCAACAATTTGAGTTTTTCACCACTTGCTTCCTTTTCAATGTTAAATTGAATAACACTCAAATATAACTACTAACAACAATACTATTAACCAATCTATATTGTTAAATTCCTAAAATTGAATCACAATTAACATTGCAACACTACAAAAATTGAAACTTGAATAGATATATATCAAACTTGGTGTGAAAACTATGTTATTTCCTCCTTCTCAAGTTGGCAAAGCAGAAAAGGTGGTGGAAGGATCATGCAAAGGTGGTATAATGTGTAAAATGTGCATGTGAACTTCCTAACAGCATGAAAGCACTTCTTTTTTGTTAGAGCACACATAGAATCAGTATGAAAATAGAGCATGTGGGCTTGGATCATGGGGGTCAACATTTTTTACCATTTCTATAGCAAGACAAAACGTGAGTGTGTTATAACGCGCTTGCGTTTTGTCCTGCTATAGATTGATCACATCCTGTGCATTATCTTCCTTAACACAAGCTGGGATGACCACATCCTGTGCTTCATCAACTGAGACTTCCAAGCCTTACAATTCCTCTTAAATACGGGAGGATCCATGATTGGAAGAGCCAAGCCACTTGGTCCCGCCTTGCTGAAGGATGACATTCTGGGAGAATTAGGAGACTTTCCTTTAGAGATCATATAATCTTTAAATGCTTTCCATCTTGGTAGGTCCTCTACATCAGAGAAAAACCATTGATGGTGTCTAAGAAATAAGAAATTCTTCATCTCTTTGGTGATCCATTTCTCTTTCCAAACCTTCCCCTTCAGACTTGAATGACCACAAGGTTTTTGAGGGAGAACTTTTCCTGTTTCCTACAAGAGCTTGCCAGATGCTCCACCATATGATAGGCATAAAAATGAAGGGGCAAGCCCTCATAATCAAGTTCTTGATAGAAAATGCCCATCGAGGAAGAAAGACAGATCTTCTTTAGAAGCAGAAGTTCTAGTTTGTGACATATCCTTATCCAAGCATAAATAGCAGGGGTTCTGTCAAGAAATTGCCAATCCACTTCCACAAAGTCTCCTGAAGACTTCCTGATTGATTCCAAAACATCCACACCACAAAACTGGAGAGGCAATCAATATAATCAAACCCATAAATCTGCATTTGACAACATAAACTCTCTTCAGGCTAGATTAAGAGTCCAACATTTTAGCTCAAGTCTAAACACATCAACATCTAAATAACCTGAATACAAAATCTTTGTTTGCCTATCTTTAGAACTCAACCCTCAATGTCAAACCCTAATCCCTCAACCCTTAACTCTAATCCCTTAACCCTAAACCCTATCCCTAAAACCTAAACCCTAAAGCCTCAACCCTCAACCCTCAACGTCAAATCCTAATCCCTTGACCCTTCACTCTAATCCATCAACCCTAAACCCTCAACACTATACCTTAAACCCTAATCCCTCAACCCTCAACCCTAAACCTTATCCCTAAACCCTAATCCCTCAATCCTCAACCCTAATCCATCATCCCTCAACTCTAATCCCTCATCCCTAAACCCTAAATGCTACCCCTATAACTAAACCCTCAACATACTTGATACTATACCTTAAACCCTAATCCCTTATCCCTAAACCCTCCAACCCTATCCCTAATCCTTATACCCTCCACACTCTACTTTAACCCTAATCCCTCAACCCTCAACCCTATCCCTAAACCCTTGACCCTCGAACCTCAACCCTCAACCCTCAACGTCAAACCCTAATCTCTCTACCCTTAACTCTAATCCCTTGACCCTCAACCCTATCCCTAAACCCTAAAACCTAAAGCCTCAACCCTCAATGTCAAATCCTATTCCCTCAACCCTTCACTCTAATCTCTCAACCCTAAACCCTATCCGTAAATCCTGAACACTATATCTTAAACCCTAATCCCTCAACCCTCAACCCTAAACATTATCCTTAAACCCTAATCCCTCAACCCTCAACCCTAATCCGTCATCCCTCAACTCTAATCCCTCATCCCTAAACCATAAATGCTATCTCTATTCCTAAACCCTCAACAGACTCGATACTATACCTTAAACCCTAATCCCTTATCCCTAAACCCTCCAACCCTATCCCTAATCCTTATACCCTCCACACTCTATTTTAACCCTAATCCCTCAACCCTCAACCCTATCCCTAAACCCTTGACCCTCAAACCTCAACCCTCAACCCTCAATGTCAAACCCTAATCTCTCAACCCTTAACTCTGATCCCTCAACCCTCAACCATATCCCTAAACTCTAAAACCTAAAGCCTCCACCCTCAACCCTCAATGTCAAATCCTAATCCCTCAACCCTTCACTCTGATCCCTCAACCCTAAACCCTATCCCTAAACCCTGAACACTATACCTTAAACCCTAATCCCTCAACCCTCAACCCTAAACCTTATCCCTAAACCCTAATCCCTTAACCCTCAACCCTAATCTGTCATCCCTCAACTCTAATCCCTCATCCCTAAACCCTAAACACTATTCCTATTCCTAGACCCTAAATGGGCTTGATACTATACCTTAAACTCTAATCCCTTATCCCTAAACCCTCCAACCCTATCCCTAATCCTTATACCCTCAACACTCTACTTTAACCCTAATCCCTTGACCCTCAACCCTATCCCTCAACCCTTAACCCTTGAACCTCAATGTACTTAACCCTCAATGTCAAACCCTAATCCCTCAACCCTTAACTCTGATCCCTCGACCCTTAACCCTTAAAATTTGAACCCTAAAACCTATCCCTACATGCTCGACACTCGACACTATATCTTAAACCCTAATCCCTTAACCCTCATCCCTAAAGCCTCAACCCTAAATCCTAAAACCTTTAACCCTAAACCCTATCCCTAATTCCTCTATCCTCGACACTCTTATTTAACCCTAATCCCTTGACCATTAACCCTATCCCTCAACCTCAACCCTCAACCCTCAACTCTCAACATTAAACCCTAATTCATCAACCCTAAACCCTAATCCCTCAAACCTAAACCCTATCCCTAAACCATCAACCCTCAACACTATACCTTAAACCCTAATCCCTATCCCTCAACCCTTAACCCTTAAAACTTAAACCCTATCCCTACACCCTCAACACTTAACACTATATCTTAAGCCTTAAACCCTCATCTCTAAAGCCTCAACCCTTAATCCTTAAACCTTCAACCCTAAACCCTAACCCTAAACCCTCTACCCTCGACACTCTAACCCTAACCTCAACATTAAATTCTAATCTGTCAACCCTAAACCCTAATCCGTCAACCCTAAACCCTCAACCCTGAACACTATACCTTAAACCCTAATCCATCAACCCTAAAACCTAATCCCTCAACCCTCAACCCTAAACACTATCAATAAACCCTCAACTCTCAACACTATACCTTAAACCTTAATCCCTCAACCCTCAACCCTAGTCCCTCATGCCTCAACCTGAATCCCTCATCCCTAAACCCTAAACGCTATCCCTATTCCTAAAACCTCAACCCTCAACACTATAACTTAAACCCTAATCTCTTATCCCTAAACCCTAAACAATATCCCTTAACCCTCAACCCTTAAAAATTAAACCCTAAAACCTATCCATAAACCCTCGATGCTCAACACTATATTTTAAATCCCAATCCCTTAACCCTCAGCCCTAAAGCCTCAACCCTCAATCGTTAAACCTTCAACCCTAAACCCTATCCCTAATCCCTCTACCCTCAACACTCTACTTTAACCCTAATCCCTTGACCATCAACCCTATCCCTAAACCCTCAACCCTCAACTCTCAACATTAAACCCTAATCCGTCAACCCTAAACCCTATCCCTAAACCCTCAACCCTTAACACTATACCTTAAACCATAATCCCTCAACCCTAAACCCTAAACCCTATCCCTAAACCCAACAAAACTACTTTGCCTTATGTTAGGTTGTTAAACCCATCATTTTTGACACTCTTCTCTTAAAGATATTTGAGTTGCAAGAATATGTCAGAAAAATGGCTATGAACTTTTTTAATGTTAGTAATGTTATATGGCATGTTTTTCTAGCCCATCTAGGGTTCATTATGCCAATAGGTGTACACACTATGAGAAAATCTTTACGTATGGTACATCCACAGTGAGTAATTAACAATTGAAATCAGAACGATGATCATTATGAGAAAAGATTTGCATTGGGGTACATTAATGTTTCTTGGTGTCCACCCCACACTTAGGGGAGGTATATTGTTATGAAATAGGTAAATAATCTCCCATTGTTTACTGGCTCTATCCACAAGAACTACTAAACTATACCTTAAACCCTAATCCCTCGACCCTAAACTTTCAACCCTAAACCTTATCCCTAATCCCTCTAGCCTCAACACTCTACCTTAACCCTAATCCCTTGACCCTTAACCCTAAACGCTATCCCTAAAGCCTCAACCCTAAACCCTAATCCCTTAAGGTTGTAAACTCTAATCCCTTATCCCTAAACTCTAAATCCTATCCCTAATGCTCAACCCTCAACCTTAAACCTTAATCACTCAATCCTTATCCACCCCTCTCCTCCCAACTCACTCCCATCTCTACCCTCCTCTACCCTCGACACTATACATACATACATATAGGCATACATAGATACATACATACATATAGGCATACGTAGATCCATACATACATATAGGCATACATACATACATACATACATATAGGCATACATACATACATACACGATTAATAGCCTTGAGGTCATAAAAAAATTTAAGGGGAACATAACGGGAGCACGTTATAATGTGCTCGCGTTATGTTCCCCATGACAAACAACACAAACTTTTGCAGAAAAGGAAAAATGCAAAGCAAAAACTAATGCGAGTGCGTTATAATGCAATCGCGTTATAACGCGCTCGCGTTATGTTTTTCTTTGGGAATCCCAAGCCTTGGGCTTGGGATTTGCTTTGGATTTCCAACCCAAAGGCTTGGAGTGCCTTTTCAACATCCACAAATGTGTTTTTCCATATTCTTCAAGATTTCACATAATTTCATTCATGCTAACCCTCATATTTGCATGTGTTTCAAGGTTGAATAAAATCAAACAGTTCTCGGTAATGTTAGGCTTTCTCTTAGCTATTTGATGATGTGATTTTTTTCACATGTTAACAATGTTAAGCCTTTCATGTTTAATTTCTTTTGTTTGTGTGTCCGTTTTTGGGCAAAAACCACTGTTTGGTCTTTTTTTCATTGTAAATTAACTATTATTGAAATTTCAAAAAAAATTCATATTTACAAACTAGACTCCAATCTACAAATATTAAAAAAAAGAAAAAAAATGATTTTCGATTAGTTTTCAAAATTTGTAGGGGTAGCACGGCCAAAATTCTATTTTTTAGGATGTGTCCACTTTGAAAATTAGTAAAAAATCAAATATTCATCAAAAAATTATCAAAAAAATTGGGCATAAACTACATGCTATTAGCTAATTTCTCACTAAAGCAATTTTAAAAATACCAAAAAAAATTTGACCTTTTGAGGGAGCAACAAAACATGCTATGTTATGGTTTTTTGACAAAAACAACACCAATTTCTGTGGCTCCCTCTTTTGAACCCCTTAATCTACGCCATTTAAAAAAAAAATAGTAGTTTAGAAAGTAGACTCAGAGCAATATGAACATTGTTTTGGTTGCATCTCCAAATTTTGAGTGTAACTATGCTCAATTTCTCATCCAAGGCCAGTATTTCTTGATTTCAGGAAAAAAAAAAAAAAAAAAAAAGTGGCCACTTAAGACCCCTTTTTGGCCCCCCATCTTCTTATACTTACCCCCATTATTTGCTACAACCTTTATACAAATGTACAAGTATATATCATTGTTCTCGTTTTGATCAAGTCTCATATCATTATTTATTTTCAAGGCTGAGATATAGAATTTTTTGGCACTCAGATTGGTTTCAAATAGTTGTAAAAGGTAGTTAGGGCTTCATATTGCACACAGCTCGTCATACTTCATCATGCACAGAAAACTGTTGCATTTTGAATTTCTTTTGAACTATAGCCATTGATCTTAGTTTCCCTCCTTCAAAATTGAGGGATATAGTTTAAACTTGTACTCGTTTGAAAATTGACCTATTGTCACTGGTAAGGAGAAGGTAGGGGCCGATAGGTGCCATGTTTTAAAGACCCTCTACTAGGTTACTTTAAGTGACTCGAATTGTTATAGCGATTTAACTCAACAATAAAACAAAAAGGTAAGTAAAGTAGTGACAGTTAGAACTAGAAACAATGAAATGGTTTAGGGTTTTAACCTATTTCAGGTTTTAGGATCATTTGGAGAATAGAGACAATAGACCTGAAACTAATTTACCCTTTGACATAGCAATATGAGAACCTTAGCTTTGATAGGGATAGATTATAACAACAACAAGCTTTAGGGTTTAATGTAGGCTTGATTGATTTTAGGACTCCACCCTATATTCTAGGGTTTTCCCACTTTGAAAAATAAGACTTTAAGTCTAACATTTCATGAACACCTCTACATTTACATGGATAAGTGGACTCTTGTGTCAATCAACATAAAAGAAACATAAGTCCTCTACCAAATACAAAGGAAACATTTTCTGCAACAACAATGATAGAAATACCCTTGTCAACAATGCCCTTGTCATTCACTATCAAGGTTTGTCTTGTGATGTCATTTGAAATCCTTAATCCTCATTGACCTTTTTCCTACACCTTTTGTCCATTGTATGAAGACATCAATAAAATGAAAATGTGCTTGAAACAACCTGTGTATATTCATTTTGTCATACTACACCCAATCTTATGAAGGCAAAACTTCATCAAGATACTTTAACAACTCCATCATGTCATCAAGCCAGAGTGAGCTGCATACCAAGAGACTTCTATTATGTCATCACTACATACAAAGACATTATCTATATCTTTTGTCCTAATTAAGTCATCCTAATGACATAAGATGACCTTGGTGTCCTACAAGAAGCAACCTGGGAAAGACTTTAACCTTCAAATCCTTGATGTCTACATTCCTTGAATTGTGATCAAACAAATGTTGTCCAAATGAAGTGGGACTCCATGGCAACCATCCTCATGAAAACTATGTCATACAATCCTGTGAAACTGATCATCTCATGTTACCTTGAAACAAGGCAATTATGAACATGAAGTAACATGACTTGAAACATGACAATCAACATGAAGCAGCAACACTTTTCAACAATTAGGATTAGGACATCATTAGAAAAATATCAATTTCATATCAACCTTTTATGGTTCTCTTCATGCGTGATAATGGTCTCCTCATTCTAACTCAACCATATCAATCTTTGACATCAATGCCAAAGCCAGTGCCTCTACAATATCCCCCTTTGGCATTGATGTCAACATTCTCCAAGTTTTTCAATCCCCATTACTCCCCCTTTGACAACAATGACAAAGGATGCTTGGAACATTACTCTCCCCTATGTCCAAACAACTGTCCAAGGACACAAATCTGGTACTTAACCATTAAATGACATAGACATTGATACACTTGTCATGTAATTCTTTGATATTACAAATAATACACTTATTAGATAATATGAACATTGTCATCAAGAAATACTGGCACCATCTTAGAAGAGAGAAAACATGAATGACATATATGTAAACACTAAATGATATAAATTCCAAATTCATGTGAAGCACAATAAATTGCATGGAGGCTTCCTATAAACTCACATATGCTAATCTTCATAGTACTGAAATCTTCCAGTATGTACAAACCTCTAAGAACTACAATGAAGAGGCCAACCAACATTTACTACCAAACCATCAAGATCACTATGAAGAGTTGTTCTACTATGAAGTTATCATTGGAAGTGCATAAAGCATATCCAGAAGACTATGACTATTTTTGCATCATGAATTTTCAAAACAACATTATAACACTTTGTGAAAGATCACCATCAATGAACCAAAGTACAATGACTCTATCATACATCTATTAGAATTCTAAGAAGCCATTGATCATATCAACCTCATTGTCTAAGGTAGGACAACCACTATCCAAACATAGTAAAAACACTTCCAAATATTGACCACTATCAACATCAAACAGTGTCAACTTACCAAGAAAGCATCAAAGACCTCAGTTGTTTATACAACAATGTAACCACTATGAAAGATTAAAAAACAATACCACTATTAAGAGCAAGCATGAAAAGACTAAATATGAAGTCCATCACTGTAAGATCACCATCTGATAAAAACATCAATTATCAACTAAGCAAGGAAACATGAAAACTAATCAGTCCAAAAAGAGCACTATAATAGCTCAAAGAGTAAGAATCAATGAAGGAAGGCATAAAGGAATTGTTGTCATAGTCTGTATATCACTTGAATCCACTGTATATCACATCTCTGGTGAGGATACCACAACACTGTGCCACAATAAAGATTCAACTGAAAGCATCAAACCAGAGTCACTATGATCAAGAATCAAGATGAAGGTACCAATATCACTGTACCACAATTAAGAATTAGACATCAAGCACTGTACAGTAAACATAAGGCATCACAAGGCAAGAATCTATATCAAGCAATCTGCATAACATTAATGAATCAACTGTTATCTTACTTTCTCAAGGAAACAATGTGATATCAAGCCAAAATAATATCAACTGTCTCTTCTTGTTTATACTCAGTTGACTGATCATTCTTGGTAATACAAATTTGATTGATCATTGCATCATCTTGGTTACACTAATCATTGTTGCACCTGCTGATTATATGTCTAGTTACTACTTTGAAGGTTATCTTCCTTTTAATGCATGTAGAGGGTCTAGAAACCTCACCACCATGTCACTTTGACCTACATACTCTGTTGTCCTACACCTCTGCTATCTTGCATCTCTTTTGTTACTCTAATCTTATTTGACTGATCATGATCATTAGCACATTGTTATTCAAGTAAAATAAATGAATAATAAGCTTCATCAAATCATATGAATGACTATACTAGATACCAATCAGAAGCCATTTCCATCTCATCAAAACTAAATAAATGACTAAAGTAAGAAAGATAACTATACCACATAACTGTACCAAATGTATTAGTATATTGTTCATGTTCTTTCTTTATAATTCATCAAGGATACTACATTTTGCAACCTTTGTCTTTTCTAGTCTTCCAAGGTCTCTAGGGTTTTGCAAGAGTTTATAACTTATAACAAACCTTAAACAAGACTCTACTTTCAATCTCCATCATATGTATATCTAAACTTTCATCAAAACTTTCTTCTATCATGGTGTGATGACTCTCTAATGCTGATTCCTTCCTTTTACCTCAATGTTTACTAAGCACCTTTCTTATGATGTCATAACTTCTCTTTACAATGAACAAGCTTTTCTTATGCATCAAAACCTCTTGAAACATATTGACTCTCACTATGCTTTGCATATAATTATATATTCACATTGGATTGTCTCTTTCTGTCATATCTAACCACCACAATAAATCCTTCTTATGCTCTATCTTTTGCCTTACAACCACTTAATTTAAACATCATACATATTTGGCAACTTGTCACATGTTTTGAAGAACCAAAGAGAATTCTTAGTATCTCTGTATCCACAATATGCTGTCTTGATTGAACACACAGTCATGCCTTTTTCAACTAATCCAAAACTGATACCTCTTCCTAATTTTCTTCAGGGGTTTGATAAATGTAGCATAAAGTCAACTTCCCCTTAATTAATGTTTCTTTTTATGCACTTGTGGATGGAACTTGTGCAATATGCCCAAGTTTAGATTCTTTCTTTTCCTTTTCTTGTTTCCTTCTCCAAACTGTTATAGTCTTTGTCTTCTTGTGATGGCTAAAAGGATTCACCTGATTAATCTTACAATATAGTGCTTTATGTCCAAACTTATGACACCTATAGCATCTGATCTTAGAACCAATAGAAGGAACAAAAACATTTTATTTTGACAACAAACAATTTCTTACTTTGTGACCAACTTTATTATAGGTATAGTAGACTATGTTGTAGTACTGATTCGTCAACTTATAAGAACTCTTATCCTTATTCCATCTAAGACCATTTCTTGATCAAGTTCTATAGTCTCTATCTCTATGACCATAAATATGAAAAGTATAATAGTAACCATGAAACTGAGAGTAGTTGTACCTGGAAGATGGAGATCTTGAGGACTTATTTATACTTTTTCTTTCATCATTAGAAAAATTAACCTTATCTTTCTTCTTGGCTTCAACTTCAGGGGCAATAGAGTGAAATTTCAGGTCTATCTTCTTCCTAAGAGCATTTCTTGTCTTAGAACACTCTCCTTTTTCATAACCCAAGCTAGTGGTGTCCTTGTAATTCTTTTGCTTGCTCAACATATCATTTAAGTAGTCAGTACTCTTTTCAAATTGAAGACTCTTGTGCAATGCCTTTTCAAATTCCTTTCTCAAAGAAACTATTTCTTTCTCTAGCTTTAGGCATTCTCTAGTTTTAACTTCAAGATTAGATTTTGTAATGTCAACCACTCTTTTGGCTTCTTCTACTTCTATCTTTAGACTAATAGTTAACTTGTTTGTATCTTCAATTTGACCTCTTAAATCTTCAAGCTCTAAAGAAACTTTTGCAAGTTCAGAGAGTACCTTATTCTTGGAGTCCTTCTCTTGCTAAAGTTGAACCTTTAATCCCTGGTTCTCTTTCTGAAGTTGCTTGATTTTATCTAGAGCACATAAAAGTTGTCCTTCAATGTCCACTTCACAATCATTTTCATCAAACTCCTCTCCATCTTCATCTACAAAGAGGTCTCCTTTTGTATCATCAATCTTAACAACAAAATCATTTTATTTATCACACTTTGTATCAACTTTCAGTGGTGATTCATGCAACAACCCATTGCTTGACTCGACTAAGGCTTGTTTTACTACCTCTCTTTGTTTGGCATCTTTCTTTTCTCCATTTCTTTTACACTTTCCCATGGTACTCCACTATCAAGACCTACCCAAGCCTGTTAGACTCCTATAGGGAACCTATCTCTGATACCACTTGTTGGAGTATAGACAACACTAAGAGGGGGGGTGAATCAGTGTTGTAGATAAAAACACTTCATTTTTCTTGTGTCAAACTTTAAAAATAGAAAGTAATGATACTGATCTAAACCTTTATCAAGGCAAGAAATTGTGCATTAAAGAACTGAACATTCAAGTATGGAGGTCATATGAACCATGCACCAAATGAGACCATAACACAAAGATTTCAGGAGTGGAAAACCCTCATGGGGTAGAAAATAACTCAGTAAATTCCTCACTGGCTACTTAAAATGCCTCACTGGCTATTTGATTGTCTCACTAATGGATAGATTGCCTCACTGGCTATTTGATTGTCTCACTTATAGATAGATTGCCTCATTAGCTAATACATGTGTATATAAAAGAACAAATCAGTACAAGGGGTTACCTTGATTCACTATAACACATCATCCTTCAAGTCCTCATTTCATTACAACCTCATTTTTTTCCCTTTGCACAATCCAAGATAACATTATTGTCATCATACATCAAATCATGCTAATAACCTTAATCAAATGCATATATATTATACATTATGTTGCAAACTATTCTTTAAGAAAAGTTAACATACCATATTCTAATCACATCCCATTCCTTTCAAATAAACCTTAGTTATAATTCTTGATGTTTTCAATATCTACTATACACTTTATCTACCCTCATAGTCAAAAACTCTCAGCAAGCTTCATATCTTGATCACAAGAAATAATCTTAAAACACACTGTCAAACCTCTATACATACTATTTCTTGCTACTTTCTATCAAAAAGTGCATATCAAAACAAAAGAACAATACCTTATTGTTTCTTCTACAAAAAAAATGAATGTTCATTCAAGCTCTCATGACCATATTTACAATCCCTAGGAACTACTCCAGTCTCTGCTCAACACTCCACATACAATTTCATTAACAAACTCATTCAAACACCTAAAACCCTCCATGTGAAGACTGCAAGGGCCCTCCAAGCTTTACATTAACAAAACCCCTCAAAAACTCCATTATTTACTACAACCTTTATGCAAATGTGTAGGTATATATCATTGTTCTTGTTTTGATCAAGTCTTAAATCATTTTTTATTTTCTAGGCTGAGCTATGGAATTTCTTGGCACTTAGATTGGTTTCAAATAGTTGTAAAAGGTAGTTAGGGCTTCATGTTGCACACAGCCTATCAAACTTCATCGTACATAGAGAACTGTTGCATTTTGAATTTGTTTTGAACTACAGTCGTTGATCTTAGTTTCTCTCCTTTGAAATCAAGGGATATAGTTTAAACTTGTATTCATTTAATAATTGACCCATTGTCACTGGTAAGGAGAAGGTAGGGGCCAATAGATGTTATCTTCTAAAGACCCTCTACCATGTCACTTTAAGTGACTCAATTTTCTATAGCGAGTCAACTCAAAAATAAAACAAAAAGGTAAGAAAAGTAGTTACGGTTAGAATTAGAAACAATGAAATGGTTTAGGGTTTTAACCTATTTAGGCTTTTCTGATCATTTGGAGAATAGAGACAATAGACTCTATACCAATTTACCCTTTGACATAGCAATATGAAAAACTTAGCTTTGATAGGGATAGATTATAACAACAACAAGCTTTAGGGTTTAATGTAGGCTTGATTCTTTTTAGGACTCCACCATAGATTCTAGGGTTTTCCCACTTTGAAAAATAAGACTTTAAGTCCAACACTTCATGAACACCTCTATAGTTACACGGATAGGTGGAATCTTATGTCAATCAACACAAAAGAAACATAAGTCCTCTACTAAAGACAAAAGGAAACATTTTTTGCAACAACAATGATAGCAATACCCTTGTCATTCACTGTCAAGGTTTGTCCTATGAAGTTAGTTGAAATCCTTAATCCTCATTGGCCTTTTTCCTACACCTTTTGTCCACTATATGAAGACATCAACAAAATGAAAATGTGCTTGAAACAACCTCTGTATATTCATTCTGCCATACTACACCCATTTTTATGAAGGGAAAACTTCATCAAGATACTTTAACAACTCCATCATGTCATCAAGCCAGAGTGAGCTGCATACCAAGACACCTCTATTATGTCATTACTACATACAAAGACATTAGTGTTGATAACTAAGAGGGGGGGTGAATCAGTTATCCTAATCTTGCTTCCAATTCAAACACTTAAATCCACTTTGTTATTTCATAGCATAGCAATTTATCATTCATGAAAGCATAAAGCATAAACACCAGAGCAGATACACATCATGTCATCAAGCCAGAGTGAGCTGCATACCAAGACACCTCTATTATGTCATTACTACATACAAAGACATTAGTGTTGATAACTAAGAGGGGGGGTGAATCAGTTATCCTAATCTTGCTTCCAATTCAAACACTTAAATCCACTTTGTTATTTCATAGCATAGCAATTTATCATTCATGAAAGCATAAAGCATAAACACCAGAGCAGATACACATCAACACATGAGACACCAAGATTTTGACGTGGAAAACCTGGTCAAGGGAAAAACCATGGGGTGAGTAACCCAAGGATTATTCTCTATTAGAAGAATAAGGAAAATAGATGGCACATGCCAATTAGGGCTCACTGCCTGAGCACACTACTCACAAGAGGCACACTGCCTACAAGAGACACACTATCTACAAGATAACAAGTATCACAAACTTGAACTGGAGATTGACATCTTTACCATGCCTGGATCAGTTCCATTTAAGCCCAAAAACTTTTGCTCTGCCTTTCACATTCCTCTTCGCTACCACACACTCATCATACCAAGACACACTTCAAAATGAATTCACAATCCCTTATTTATACAAGGCATCGACTTAGGAACAATCATCTGAGTCGGCAAACACCTACAAGATCATTCACAAGACGTGTAATACATCCAGTCAGCCAGTCTCAGGAAGAACACCAACAACTGGTGGTCTTTACATCAAATCCAAACTCTAACTTCAATGCAAACTGTCAATAAGAATTGTACATGATCCAAGGATCACCAAAACCTTTCCTGAGTCACCAAGAACATCTACACTTTATCAGCTTACTGGAATTCTTCTCTTCTTCATCCAGAACTTCAAGAACACAGTCTGTCACCACTGTCACAATGAAAAAGGTGCTTCCAAACCTCCAAACCATGAACAAATCTAGTTATCACTTCACACTGACTTCTTCAACACTCTCTCTAATCCGCAGAATGAGATAATGCAATCCTGGAGCTCATCGAATCAATCTGTGACCCTCTATCACCACTAAACATCTGTCAGAACCGGTTCTACTAGAGCGACCATAACTTCTTCAGATCTTCATGCGGACCTATGAAATCTTGACTAGAGCATCTCAAGACTCATATCTGAAAACCCTTTAAACCGCATCCTCTGATCTTCATCTTATCTTGGACTTTTACCTTAATGTCATCACTGTTCTTCACTGTTCTTGATTGAAGCTAATTTTCTCAATATCCTCAACACACAGCTCATCCAATCCTTCTCATTAATGCAATATGAGTATGTTGACATCAATGACAACACTGGTTATCCTCATACTTGCAACAATCTCCCCCTTTGTCATTGATGGCAACATATGATGTGAAAAACCATCAAGACAAGAACTTCTCCTTTTTGTCACAGCTCCCCCTATCAACAACAACTCTTCACATGTCTTCTCTTTCTTTACTGCTCCCCCTTTGATCAGCAACCATATTTTTCACATGTCTTCTCTCTCCCTTTGACATCAATGGTAAAGGGCTCATACTTGCAATTTTAACACATCAGAATCATACTAGCTGCTCCCCCTGAGTAGCAGCTCCCCATCACCAATCCAGATCACAAGATATGACTGTGATATCCACCAGACTGATGCACATCAGTGCACCCTAGTTCATCACCAAAGGGGCAATAACCCCTAACTTTTCCCTGAGAAACTCAAAAGAGTCCTTGGGAAGAGGTTTAGTAAAGATATCTACAATCTGATCATTAGAGGGCACAAAGTCTAACTTCACCTTTGTTCACTTGCTCTCTCAGAAAGTGAAACTTAATAGATATATGCTTAGTCTTAGAGTGCAACACCAGATTCTTAGAAATATTTATTGCACTTGAATTATCACAGAAAATTGTGATAGGCTCGTCATACTCTACTTTAATATCTCTTAGCATCTACTTCATCCATAAAACTTGAGTGCAACTACCTACTGCTGCAATGTATTCTGCTTCATTTGTAGAGAGAGATATTGCATCTTGTTTCTTGCTTAGCCAAGAAACCAATCTCTTTCCCAAAAAGAATGCTCCACCACTGGTACTCTTCCAGTCATCCACATCTCCTACCCAATCTGCATCTGTATAAGCATGAAGAGAGAAATCATGATCTCTAGGATACCACAAACCAAACTCCACTGTCCCTTTTAGATATCTAAAAATTCTCTTGATTGTCATGACATGAGATTCTCTGGGATCAGCCTGGAATCTAGCAACAAGACCAATAGCTTGCACAATATCCAGTTTAGTTTTAGTGAGATACAACAATCCACCAATCATTGATCTGTACTTTGTCTGGTCTGCCTTAGGAGAGTCATCATCTTTTCTCAACTTGCATCTGGTTGCCATGGGAGTATTCATTGGCTTTGAATCTTCCATCCCAAATTTCCTCAACAATTCTTTCACATATTTGGTCTGAGAAATGAAGAGCCCTTTCTTTGTTTGAGTAATTTGCAGACCTAAGAAGAAATTCATTTCACCAAGCATAGACATCGCAAACTCACTTTTCATCTAATTTGCAAAAGTTTTACACATACTATCTCTTCCTCCAAAAATGATATCATCCACAAACACTTCAATAATCAAAATATTTTCATGATCAATTTTGAAATATAAATTACTGTCAGCAGTACCTTTGTTGAAATCAATCTTCAAAATATGTTTATCTAGTCTTTCATACCAAGCTCTTGGGGCTTGCTTCAATCCATACAATGCCTTTTTCAACTTGTAGACCATATCACCATGATCAGACAATTGAAATCCATCCGGTTGCTCAATGTATACTTCTTCTTCCAAATCACGATTTAGGAAGGCAGACTTAACATCCATTTGATATACCTTGAAGTCTTTGAAGGCAGCAAATGCAAGAAATAATCTAACAGCTTCAATTCTTGCCACCAGAGCAAAGGTTTCTTCAAAATCAATTCCTTCTATTTGAGAGTAGCCTTTGCAGACCAATCTGGCTTTATTTTTTATTACTTCACCAACTTCATTTAATTTGTTCCGGAAGACCCATTTGGTTCCAATCACATTCTTGTTTCTAGGTCTAGGAACAAGATCCCAAGTTTGATTTTTCTTAATTTGCATCAACTCTTCCTCCATTGCTTTGGTCTAGTTTTCATCATTGCAAGCTTCATTTATTATCTTAGGTTCAATCTTTGAAATCAGATAATACTCATCTGAATTTTGAGCAATTCTCCTTCTTGTTTGCACTCCATTGCTTTTGTCACCTATGATCTGATCTTCAGAGTGGTTTAGAGTAACATACCTTGGAACTTTGGGAATTTCTTGCACCTCTAATTCTTGATCAATCTCATTGACACTTATTTCTTCTTCCTGTCTTACCAGATCAACTTGACTTTGTTTCTCAGAAGGGGCTTGGATACTTTGAATCTAAACATCATTCTGATCATCTTCATCATATTCATAAAACTTTGAGGGCTTCTCAATTCCTTCATCAACTTTCACATTTGTAATTTCTATCATCTTTCTCAATCTCTTGTTGTAACACCGGTATGCTTTGCTTTGAGTGGAGTAACCCAAGAAAATTCCTTCATCACTTCTAGCATCAAACTTTCCTAGATCTTCATCTCTTTTAATGTAACATTTGCTACCAAATACTCTGAAATATCTCACAGTAGGAGTGATGCCAAACCAAAGTTCATAAGGAGTCTTACCGGTATTGCTTCTGATTTGAACTCGATTGAGAGTGTAGACTGCAGTGCTGACAGCTTCTCTCCAAAACATCTAGGGAACATTTGCTTCCATCATCATTGTCTAGGATGCTTCCTGGATGGTCTGGTTCTTTCTTTCTACAACTCCATCCTACTGTGGAGTCCTAGGGGCAAACAACTGTCTCTTTATACCATGCTTCTCACAAAAGTCTATGAATTCACCGGATGTGAATTCACCACCTCTATCAGACCTCAGACATTTCAATTTTAATCTGGTTTGATTCTCTACCATAGCCTTGAAGATTTTGAACTTCTCAAAAGCTTTTGATTTCTCTTTCAGAAAGGTAACCCACATCATCCGGGAATGATCATCAATTAGTAACATGAAGTATCTATCACCTTGCGTGCACTCTTGACTCTTGTCAGACCACATAGATCAGTATGAACTAATTCCAATAATCTGGTTGAGGACTGATCCTTGCTTTTGAATGAGACTCTGCTCTGTTTACGTAGCTGACATTCCTTATACAAACTATTTGTAGGTTTTGCCAATTTTGGAAGATCTCTTATAGCCTGAGTATTGCTTATCTTGATGATGTTATCAAAATTTACATGACACATCCTTTTATGCCATAACTAACTCTGATCAACTTGAACAAACAAACAACTTTTTTTAGAACCAACTAGATAGAAGATATTACCTTTTGTTTGACTACCTGATGCAATCTCAGTTCTAGAACTTTCAAAGATCTTGTATTTTCCATTTTTGAACTGGAGATCATAGCCTTTGTCTACCAACTGTCCAACACTGAGAAGATTGTGCTTCAATCCTTCAACATATAGTACATTACCAGTTTTACTCTTTCCATCAAAAGAAATAGTTCCCCTACCTCTGATTCTACCAACAGAATTATCACCAAACTTTACCATTCCTCCTTCATACCTTTCCAAATCTAAGAACTTGTTCTTGTCACCTGTCATATAGTGACAGCATCCACTGTCAATAACCCAGTCATCCTTTTCTTCAACTTGGGCAGCTAGAGCTCTTTCTACAACCTTATGATTGACAGATTCAAAGGATATTGGATCTTCTTCCTTGATGGCAATAAATACCTATTCATTTTCAGATTTGTTTCCTAACTCTGATTCATCATCGATTACTCCTTCATTATCATCTTCTTCATGAACATAATAACAATTCTTTTGGAACCTTTGTCTATTGGAATCTGACCTTGTAAATCTTTCCAGACATCTTGAGGCAAAATGACCAATCTTATTGCAGTTGAAGCACTTAAAGGGTAATTTTCCTTCATACTTACCAGATCCTCTTGGTAGTCTCTTTGCAATGAGGTCTTCAAGTTGAGTTGTTTCTGCTTCTTCTACTTCCATGTCTCTTCTTGCTTGATCATACCATGACAGCTTCCTTGAAGAGTTTTCTCCCAGATCAAATCTTAGTTTACCTTTCATAGAGGCACTGGTTTTGAATGCAGATTCAGTCTTGGGGGGATCATCTCCAAACTCGGTCATTTCAAATGCAGCCAGTTTGCCAGCTAATTGGTCTCTTGTGATAGTTGTATTGTCTCTGAATTCATCAATGGCAGCAACCTTGATTTTGTATGCAGCAGGAAGGGATCTAAGAATTTTGCCAACAATCTGATTTTCATCCAAGACTCCACTAGCATTCCTGATATCACACACCAGCTCATTTACTCTAGGCATAAAGGTACTAATATTTTCATCATCTCTCATCTTCAGTCTTTCAAATTTCCCTTTTAGACTCTACAACCTTGCACACTTAACATACTCATCTCCTTCATGTAGAAGTTTCAGTTTAGTCCAGATCTCATAGGCAGTTGGCAAGTCAATAACATTTGAGAGCTCTGAGTCAGTTAAAGTGCTTAGAAGAGCCTCTTTGGTCCGTAGATTGTTTTCAGCATCTGTGAGTTCATTTAGGGTTGTCAGACCACCTAGTGGAGGAACGTATGCTTTTGTAACCATGGATAGGCATGCCTTTCCCATACACTCCAAGTGACATTTCATGCGACCTTTCCAAAGAGAGAAGTTGGTTCCACCAAACTTCAGACTATCCTTCTTGTATGATGACATCCTAGATCTCTTCAAGCGGTTAAGCTTCTTTTAGAGGAACTTGGCTCTGATACCAATTGTTGATAACTGAGAGGGGGTGTGAATCAGTTATCCTAATCTTGCTTCCAATTCAAACACTTAAATCTACTTTGTTATTTCATAGCATAGCAATTAATCATTCATGAAAGCATAAATCATAAACACCAGATCAGATACACATCAACACATGAGACACCAGGATTTTGACGTGGAAAACCCGGTCAAGAGAAAAACCATGGGGTGATTAACCCAAGGATTATTCTCTATTAGAAGAATAAGGAAAATAGATGGCACATGCCAATTAGGGCTCACTACCCGAGCACACTGCTCACAAGAGGCACATTGCCTACAAGAGACACACTATCTACAAGATAACAGGTATCACAAACTTAAACTAGAGATTGACATCTTTACCATGCCTGGATTAGTTCCATTTAAGCCCAAAAATTTTTGCTCTGCCTTTTGCGTTCCTCTTCGCTACCACAAACTCATCAAACCAAGACACACTTCAAAATGAATTCACAATCCCTTATTTATACAAGGCATCGACTTAGGAACAATCATCTAAGTCAGCAAACACCTACAAGATCATTCGCAAGACGTGTAATACATCTGGTTGGCTAGTCTCAGGAAGAACACCAACAACCGGTGGTCTTTACATCAAATCCAAACTCTAACTTCAATGCAGACCATCAATAAGAATTGTACATGATCCAAGGATCACCAAAACTTTTCCTGAGTCACCAAGAACATCCGCACTTTATCATCTTACTAAAATTCTTCTCTTCTTCATCCGAAACTTCAAGAAGATAGTCTGTCGCCATTGTCACAATGAAAAAGGTGCTTCCGGACCTCCAAACCATGAAAAAATCTAATTATCACTTCACACTAACTTCTTCAACACTCTCTCCAATCTACAGAATGAGATAATGCAATTCCGGAGCTCACCAGACCAATCTGTGACCCTCTGTCACCACTAAACATCTACCGGAACTGGTTCTACTAGAGTGACCATAACTTCTTCAAATCTTCATGTGGACCTCTGAAATCTTGACTGGAGCATCTCAAGACTCCTATCTGAAAACCCTTTAAACCGCATCCTTTGATCTTCATCTTATCTTGGACTTTTACCTTAGTGTCATCACTATTCTTCATTGTTCCTGATTGAGGCTAATTTTCTCAATATCCTCAGCACACAGCTCATCCAATCCTTCTCATTAATGCAATATGATTATGTTGACATCAATGACAACATTGGTTATCCTCATACTTGCAACAATTAGTTGTATCTTTTGTCTTGATTAAGTCAACCTCATGCCATAAGATGACCTTGGTGTCCTACAAGAAGCAACTTGGGAAAGACTTTAACCTTCAAATCCTTGATGTCTTCATTCCTTGAACTATGATCAAACAAATGTTGTCCAAATGGAGTGGGTGTTCTATGTGACTCCATGGCAACCATCCTCAGGAAAACTATGTCATCCAATCCTATGAAACTGATCATCTCATGTTACTTTGAAACATGGCAATCACCAACATGAAGCAACATGACTTGAAACATGACAATCAACATGAAGCAGTAACACTTTTCAACAATTGGGATTAGGACATTATTAGAACAAGATCAATTTCATATCAACATTTGATGGTTCTCTTCATGCATGATGATGGTCTCCTCATTCCAACTCAACCATTTCAATCTTTGACATCAATGACAAAACCAATGCCTCTACAGTGTGTGCCAAAGAATAGACCTAGTAAAATCAAAAAAATCATTTTATAAGCCTACAACTGCTACCTCATTTGCATTTGCACTAAAACTAGAGTTGCATTTTTTGTAGAGAACTTTTGACCTTAGGGACCTATCCCTTTAAATAAAAAACTTTAAAAAACAAAATTAAGCATGTACATCAACCATGTGAATAGGAGTCTAAATAAGTAACAACAAAACTCAACCCATTTCCAACTAGGGAGAAACTACATCCAAAATAAGCCTACTGAGACTGCCAAATAACATACTTAGTAAAATCTCTTAGATCCGTATTTTTCATCTTAACATGGGATTGTAGGGTCATCCCTTACCAATGGTTTCCTACTTTATTTATTGTCTTCTTTTTTCTCTCAATTATTGTTGATTGATTAGTATTTTCCTCTAAAATACCTTTGGTCTCAAATATACGACATTGTGTGGCAACCACCTTCAAAGAATCCTTATTATGATCATACCCATTTTAGGTTTTTGCGGCTAGAGACACATTCCTACTAGGAATCTTGACTCTTTGGGGAGAGTCAAGGAACTTTCAAAAGGGAAACTTGAGAGAAGCAATATCCTCAACACCCTTCGCTTCAACAAGAAAAACATTTTGATGATTCAAATCTATCCCTTTTTCACTAAGTTGTTTGCTTCATGGGTTTTGTTTTTCTAACTAAAGGAGAAATATTTGAGTAGTCATTTTCCTGATCTCTTGTATCATAACATCATTTGCACGTTAATGCTAATCCTTCATAATCCACCAATGAATTCTAAAATTTGTATCAATCTTGATGCCCAACCTTCAAAATAAACTTCCCAATGTATTTCCAATTGATATACATGAGGAGCCCTCGAAAAATGCAACAATAGGCATCAATCTTGATGTCCAACCTTTGAAATAAATTTCCCAAGGTATTTCCAATTGATATATATGAGGAGGCCCCAAAACATGCAACAATAGGTTGGGTAATCACAACCAAACTAGAGTAGGAGCACATAACTATGTGAGGGGTTTAATTATGCCGAGAGGCGTTCCTACATTGGGTGGAGTTGAAGAGCTAAAATATTTTGATTCTGTATAATTTTATAAGACTCCAATCTAAAAATTAAAAATAATAAGATTCCAATCTAAAAATAAAACAAAACAATTATGATTTTCCAATTATAGTAAGGTTCCATAGTTTTTATAATAAAACAAAACAATTATAATAATGTTCCATAGTTTTTATGATTTTCTTATTTTCAATTTCTTTTTTGGCTTTTATTTTTTATTTTTTCCAATTTCTTTTTTAGTTTTTATTTTTTATTTTTTCTAATTTCATTTTTGGTTTTTATTTTTATTTTTTTCAATTTTTTTTTGGTTCCATAGTTTTTGTGATTTTCTTATGTTTTTATTTTTTATTTTTTATCTTTTCCAATTTCTTTTTTGGTTCCATAGGTTTTTTGATTTTCTTATTATCAATTTCTTTTTAAATTACCAAAAATATCAAACAAAAAATTTAAAAAATTAAAAAATAAAAATGATGGAAGAAAACAAAGTGAGAAAATCAAATAAACTATGGATGTAACCATCATAAATAAAACTTATCCAAGCCCAATGTCCCCTTCGAAGCAACAACTCCTTGTCCCTAAGACTTCTATTGGAAAAATTTAGAAATTTGTTCCGAGGTGAATGGCTAAAAGCTTGCATCAGCTTTCATCTTCCACTACAGAGTAGCAAGGCATAAATACAATCCGAATAAAGGAAACTCAAAAGAAACCCTAAATGTATATTTCTGCATAAAAAGCATTAATGCGAAGGCATAGAAAGCCACCATGGTAGATGTTGAAAAAATGAATTTACTTGCCATATTTAATGGACCTTCCAAACAAGAAGGCTTATACTTCTGCATCTAAGTCATTTTCCATAGAGTAAATGCCTTGATACTGCTTGTGCAAGGAAACAAACAATGACAAAAAAAAAACAAGTCATACCGAAACAACACGACTTATACTTTTGCATCTACGTCATTTTGCATAGAGTAAATGCCTTGACCCAAATCTTTGAGGTGTAATGGCAAGCCGCCTGAAACTTTCAAAATGTCTTCAACTAATTTCTCACCTCCATTGGGTGGATGTGATCAGCGGAATGCATGCCATCAAAAGAGTTGTCTACCATATTTAAGATCTAGTCCTCTCATCTCATAAATTTTTGCCATTTCGAATGACTGCAAAAAATTTGCATCACGACAAGTCACAATTACCAGCGCCCCATGATTTAGAAATTAAGTAAATGTCAGTGCTTCCAATTGATCAGCATGGTCAACTCCATCTACAATAACTAATGGCTTGGAATACCAATGTTCAAGCTAAGATTTGATCATCTCTACCCCGAATCCTTGCTTTGGGCTGCTAGGTCAAAAATGGCTGTTCTTAAATATCATCCACTTTAACAGTAAAAAATCAATTTTAGCCAATAAAAATAGGACAAATATTTAACACTTTTTATTGTGAATGAGGTATAAAATTGCTATTGATAGTTTGACCATTGAAGTGGATGATATTTAAGTAGAGCGGTCGAAAATTAGAAGAGAAAAGTGGGAGAGGCATACTTAGATTACACATAAGTTTGTGTTGCATCTTCACCATATTTTTGTTGTCAAATGGTCAGTGCTCCCTATGGGATTAGTGACATGGACTAACTACCTCCCGTGGATTCATTAACTTTGGCGCTTGTATCAGAAATTGACAGGTTGACCTTTTGGTTTAACAGCAATCATGGGCCAACAATTGGTATTAGAGCGAAAGGTCACGAATTCAAATCCCCCCAGATAATGCTAGGGGGAAGTGTTGGCAAATGGTCAGTGCTCCTTGTGGGATTGGTGACATGGACTAACCACCTCCCATGGATTCATTAACTTTGGTGCTTGTATCAGAAATTGACAGGTCAACCTTTTGGTTTAATGGTAATCATAGGCCAACAATTTTTATTTTAATGTGCTTCCCCTACATCAAATAAAAAACTTGATCTGTAAAACTTGAAATGATTGTGGTTGTAGAATTATTTGGCCAAAGTCAATTTACCCACTTCGGTCCTTCCTAATATTCCCACAATTTTTTTGTTTCCATTATTACTCTATCCAATCGTGGAAATTTTGGCCTCAAGCTCTTGAATGGCCTCCTCAAGTCCAACCAGATGTTCTGCAACTTCTAACTTGAAATTATTTCTAGCCTCTCTCACTTCATTAAACATAGTATCCACAACATTTGTGCATAGATTCCCCAAGTTCCTAATCACAAATCCGCATCAGTGATATTGAGAGAAAGACCAAGATAGGTAAATAGAAAAGTGCAGAAGTACAAATCAATTTTAGTAAAAGTGAGACTTACCCATTAGATTGATCAAATTCTATACCAATGATGAATGAGGCTTTGTGAAGGGCTTGTTTCCATTGCTCGAGCTTGTTGATGTAACTCTTCTTTTCTATATATTTAGCGAATGCAATGGAATATGGACCCTTGTCAAGATAGGGAAGCTCATATGTCTTGACATCATAAAACAAGGGAACTATTTTGGACCCTGGTTTTAGCATGAGTTGAAGCTCGGCCAAACACCAGGGTGAGTTAGTATAGCCTTTGGAGAAAATAGCAATATGAACTGGAGAATTGCAAATGGCATGTTATATATTCACTGATAAGGGATCCCCCAGTAATAATTCTGTTGAATCAATAAAACTTTTAATCCTAAATATTATAGAAACTGGTGAAGGACACTCATGAGAATATTTTCCACATCTAGACCTCGATGATTGATAAATACATCATAGCGATGAAAAGATGGATCATTACTATTAAGAGGAAAGGGAGGTGCAGGTGCCATCCCCTAAAAGGCATTCTCCTCCATTCCATGTTTTCACTTAGATGAGTAGGAAGAGGCCATGATTTGAACTTGGATTTATTCTGAATACAACATTTACAGTCTTAGGTATATAAATTTGGGATGGTACAATAAAACCAAGGGGAAAAGAGTGGTCTCTTTCTAGGAACTTTTCAGTATTCCCATGGAAAGAGAATGGATTGTGTACATTCAAAACAATTTACGTGGTGCAGTCAAAATGGCAACCAGGCACTGCTAATATTCTTACTAGAAATCACACATAAATGTGCAATGGGCACACCGATAGATATTTCCAAGTAGTGTTGTTTTTTTTAGAAGGTGAAGACCAATAATAGGAAAGTGATGAGGCCCTATACTACAATATCTGAAACAAACAATTGCTGAGAAAGTATGTACAATGAAATTTACATGAGGGTGCAATTTAGGGGGTGAGAAAAATAACACAATATACATGATTTGGAGTGGATAACTATAAAGCGCATAAATAGACAACACTACTATGGAACCGAGGCTTCAAGATCCTTGAGACATGCTTCATCCCTTTTCAAGATGCAATATGTATTCCAATTTGACATATTTTTTTTATTTGTTAATTTAGTTAAGAATTTGATGGGCACAAATATAGACCTTATGTTATTAAATAATTAACTGAACTATAAATATAGAAGAACGAATACAAGTTGAAAAACAAATGGTTGCTAGGAAAGCAACCTGTGTAAATTTATATGACGATGAAATTTGTGGGGTGAGAAAAGCATTACGAAGCACACATTTAGTAGTAGAGCACTAATGGGCACATGAATATATAGGACTACAATACCATATTCCCTTTTAATACTTCACTATGAAAATCATCATCAAAGTGGTGAAGTCAACATTGAAAAGAAAAAGAGGATTATCTAGATAGTAGTAACTTGGTTCATGATCAACTTGCATCTTCCAAGCAAGTCAAGTTCATCAAAACCATTGTCAGCTCCCAGGTATAGGGAATAAAGAAGTTGCCGTTGTTCATTCATGTCCACATTCAATGTATCTATTTCACCAAGGGGGTCCTCATCATCAGAATTGGATGAACAATTTGGATTTCTACGAGAAGCATGCCATACATTGTAAGTCCCTTGTAGTCTCTCCCACTTCCCCACAATCTCATCTATAGAGGAGCCAATGAAATCTAGAAGGTTTTCTACATTTAGTATTCACTTATCTAGTTTCTTCCAAACCCTTTGTACTCTCAAGTCCACAATTGTAAGGTGTTTCTCAAGTCAATCGAGATATGACATGTGGCTTGGTAGTGACAATGATTGTGGAAAGAGTAGACATGAAGCAATCTCTATCAATTGCTATTGGTCCTTTGGCCAATGTGCAAGGCTCCCTAGACATGAGGAAGCAAATACAATTGATTGATTAAATGAGTTTAGGTTTGCTATTGTCAACAAATTCATGGCTTTAAAATCTCAAACACAAACTTAATATAAACTTTGACCTAAGATGCTTTCAAGTTTCTCCACAGAGTCTCCTTGAACCTTCAAATTTATTATTCAATCCTTTTAATTCATACAAATATCAAGATATTATTCATAGTGACTACAGTTGTTCATTGTCAACATAGTCAACCAATATTTGAATATATGCATTTGTCATTGCCTTCTCAACATAACAATACTAAAAATTGGTTATCATTATTAAAATGTGTGCATCAAATCCACCAAGCATTAGAGTATTCAAATCAAGAAATGAAAACCCTCTACAATGTTTAAACCTTTCACCATATCCCCTTTTAATATTTCAATATGAAAATCATCATCAAAAGTAGAGAAGTCAACAATGAAAAGAAAAAGAGGATTATCCAGATACCATTAAATGCTCAAATTTAAAAATGATGTGCCCAAAGTTTAAAATCAAATTTAGGTCCAAGACAACTCAATCCCAACTATTTGTTCCTTGTCAACTTAAGTGCAAAATATTCAAATTTGCATGTTGAGGGTTGTATAAAAGAACAAACTCAAAACCATTTTATACAATCAACAACTAGAACCCAAGAGTACTTGGCAAGCATCATTTATATCACATTGTATAGCATTGGTTTCTACAAATTATAATTTATTTACATTTTTGCTTGTATGTTTTCAAGCTTATTCAAAATTATTAAATCAAGCCAAGGGATTGACTAAAGTGAAATTTGGGAACCTAGTCACCTTTTCTTAATAGAGTAGGTTCCAATGGTGTCAACCCCACTATTTTCAAATCTATCAAAGATGAACAAGATTTTAAGGACCCAAAGTGTAAAGATTAAGGCCACAATATAAGTTTAGAACCACATATACATGATTAAAATTGCAAGCGTGGAGATGAGACCTAGTGGGGTGGGACTATACTAGAATAGCTTACATATCATTTCTCAATCTCTCAAACTTCATAGTCACAAATTTGAAATAAAAAAAATAAAATTAAATCACATTATATACATTAAAACATATCATTCAATAGCCATAAACTAAAAACCCTTTTAATTATATCAATTTTAAACATATTTAAATAATATGTTGAGACCCAACTATGTTTTCATTGTTTAATTAACTTAGATAAAAATATCTTAAATTCATACATAGAACATTACAATTTACCCTTTGTTTCCACTATAATTATGCTTCTTCACATAAAAAGCAATTCTTTTTATTTCTTTTTAATATTATTATAGAGGAATATAACATACATATAAAAATTAAATTTTAAATTAATTATAATGAGTTGAAATAGATAATCAGAAATAATAAGTAGAAATGAAAAGGTAAGAGAGACCTTTTATTTCAATGTATTTCAACTACACACAGGGTCCAATCCTCCTTGAAATCATGTATTGTACGCATATTTTTCCTATACAATTTTTGATGGTGTATGTAAAATCTATGATGAGAAGAGGAATTTTAAAAGCTTCTTAGTGATATGACCAACGCTCTTCCATGAAATGTAAGACAGAGAGCAGGCCCAAAAATTAGACTGTTACCACTTTTAGAACAAGAACACAAATCACAACACAGTGATTTACCCTGGAAAACCCCAAACTGGGAAAAAACCAGCAATGAAGATCTTCATATTAACCCTTAGCCCCAATCGGGCTGAGCTTGGAGGCTTCAACCAGCCACACATATAATGGAGTCACCAAGCCATTATATAGACTTCCATACATGCAAAACCATTGGCTCAAAACCAAGAGCTCGAAAAACATGGACAAATACAGCTAGCACAAAACCATGTGTTAAAGACCACTAATGGTTAATCCACTAACTCTAACCCAAGAACTAGTTTAACCCAACAATCCATCCTTTAAACTTGGTCTTAGAGTTAGCACCAAACCACCCTTCCACAAGCACCAAGTGCAATGCCCTTTCTGTCACTGAGATCAACATCAAACTGGAAATCAACATGACTCTAAGCCCCCCTTACCACCTGAGAGAACTTCTCTCTTATCAGCCCTTTCCTTTTAGGGATTGAGCAAGCCATACTAGGTGCTACAATCATTAGCCCAAATGCATGTATTAAATTTTTACATACAACTCCATTACAATCTTGTTCTTGCTATAGCTAGCCTTGGCAACATGTAGTGACTTTTACCAGGTAACATGCCTACAGCAACAACCATGACCAATCTTGCACAAACCTGCTCAACCTTCTTCAGGGAGCCAGAGTGCTGAGACACACACTCAAACCTTCTCTTTCAGCAAGAATACCAGATCGAAAAAATAAATGATGCATTATCTCCACACTCTTTGATACCAATTGTTAAGGATTAAAAACAACGCCCACATAGCCAAGAACTCAGAATGCACAGCAGAAACTCAAATCAAGCATGGAACAAGAACACAATCACAACACCATGATTTACCGTGGAAAACCCCAAACCGGGAAAAAACTAGCAATGAAGATCTTCATATTAACCCCCAGCCCCAACCGAGCTGAGCTTGGAGGTTTCAACTAGCCACACATACAATGAAGTCACCAAGCCATTATATAGACTTCCATACGTGTAAAACCATGGGCTCAAAACCAAGAGCTTCAAAACCATGGACCAATACAACTAGTACAAAACCATGTGTTAAAGACCACTAATGGTTAATCCACTAACTCTAACCCAAGAACTAGTTTAACCCAACACTTTTGGCTGGCTATGAAGTGGAAGCCTCCAAAAGTAATCAAAGAAACAAAGTGAGACTACGAAGCTTCAACTTGGAGAAGCAAACTTAAACACAACCATGAAGAATACTTCAGCTCCACGAATCACTGCAGAAAATCCTCAACCGCCCGTGGATAAGCACAAGATAGAGACCAATCAAAGCAGAACACCAAGAACAAGTCCAAATAGGACTCTGGTGGTCATTGAAGACTCCTAAGCGGTGGGAAAATGGTTGGGAGCATGACAACTTGTGGAGTGAAGGCCTAGACTACAAAGTAAATGGGAGCAGATTATTTGTGGAGACCGCATAGAAGCCACTGCGAAAGACCTCGACCGCCTTCAAACCTGCAACAAATGTCGATGTCGATGGCCGAAAGACGGCCAAAAAACTTCAAGAAACAATGAGCAAGTGTCAAATTTTAATTGCATGATGAAACCAACAACCTACCATAAACAAGCTGTCGACCTTAAACTTTACAGAGACCAGGAGCATCATATGAAGATTAAATGACTCGCAGATAGAATTTTCCCAAGCCTCAAGGTATAAGCAGCAAGGATGATGGCATTGAATATCAACGGTTTTAATGACTGCGACCAATGAATGTAATACATTGGTGTGGACTGTCAACTAAGTTGACCTGCTACGTACAATAAAGATCCTTCAACAAAACTAATGATGACCAACTTGGAAATAAACCATGAACCTTGGAGAAAGATCTTAACTGACAAGATTCAAATGACAGAAAAAAAAATCTATAGAAAATGAGGAATGCTGGTCTAGAACTTGAATGCAGACCAAAAGTAGGAGCAACACAATGTCTGCGTCGTTTGCGATGAGGCAGAGGTCTTCAAAACCTGTGAGAAGAAGATTGAAACCGCTCGAGATGAATGTCGTACAACAACCTCCACCGCCTTCCATTAATGCCCACCAGTGGGGGTAGAGACCATCAATATCAGTGCAAAACCAACGGGCAGGATGACCGCAATGGTCGTCCTATACCCACTAGACAACCTGGTCCCTTCGATGTTGTCGTCCATGCATACCAAGATCGACTCCTTCGGAGTTAAATGCGTATCAGCGTAATTAAGAAATAGAAGTCAATCTTAAGAATCTGGATGGAAGTACAAGGCCCAATATTTATGAGTCTAGGAGAGGAAGGCATGGGGAGTCGGTACTCAGTAGCGAAAAATGCGGCGTATGACACTGACAAGCTGAACATTGCATGCCAAATGTGGCGTATGCAAGAGTCCCCATATATTTAATGTCTCTAAGTTGGTATATTAAATGTAAATAAATAAATTGAAGAGTAATATATATCTAGCATTCATATTCTGAGTGCACATTTGACTGTATTTACTAGTATATTTATACTTAAAAAATATATCTAAAGTACGTTGAGAGATATCTTTCTCCATCTATTTACAAGACAATTATAAATATAAATTAAGGAAGGAGGCAATATAAATAGATTGAATGTGCGTTTTTTTATATGCCATTTCATTACGTTTCTTTCTTTCATCTTAGTGCATAGTGATGGCTTCTTTGAAATTACCATCCACCTTTCTTTACATCCAACATGTATTTTCTTTTTTTCTTTCTTTTTATTCCTTTCACCTTCTTTTTTTTTTGTTTTTTAAATTTGTGGAGTGACTATTTATTTATTTTAATAAAGATTCTAGATTGGAATTTTATAAGTTTACATAGAAATTTTAGAATCTTTCAGCGCCCATCCATGCTGTGAATGTAGGAACGCCTGTCGGCGTAATTAATTAATTAAAATTTAAAATCCTGTTAATTAACAAATATGGTCAAATATGCATCTAGAATTCTAGATAGATAATGTTAAATTGAAGAGGTTTACAAGGGTTTAGTTTTTTCCATTTGTTATAGTTGAAAAGAAATATTTTACTACATCATGTGCTTAATAATTACAATCAAGATTATAGAATTGGACTTGTGTTTATTAAATTGTGAAAACATGTATTGTGAAATTGAATGAGTTTTTTAGAAATATATTCACTCATATTCTAGTCCATTAGGGTAGGAAACTAAAAGATCCCAGTTGGTCCTATTCTATGATGAGGAAAAGACTATTCAAAGTGATGGATGCATGGTTAAGTAACCAATTTGGGCACAAAAAAAGATAAGTTTAGCATTATGACACTCTATTTATTTGGCCAATAGGCCATTATATGTGCACACATAGTGCAATTGCCAAAACTTCAATAGTCCTTGGTTCGATTAAAATCAACTTTTTTAATTGTTAAAAAAAAAAGATATATGACACATCTTTCTAAAAATCAAATTTTTTATCATTCAAATATTATTATTTATAGAAAATGTAACTAAAGGGTTAACCTAAAAACATAATAATGCAAACAAAAGGGCAAGCCAATCACTTCAAGAATATCCAAACATTTTTTCACCTCAACTAAGGTGAAATGCAAATCACGACATAAACAAACTTTAGCTTAATTCACTAGAAGTGAATCTAGTGTACAAAAAGATCTGTGTGCTTCTCCAAAATGGCAAATCAATATGTGAATCCAGAATCATCATTGAATACATCGATAAAACATGGCCTTCTTCTCACCACCTATTTCCATAGGTTCCCTATGATTGTTACCTCGTGTGCTTCTGGGTATATATTTTGGATCACAAGGTTATCTAATCCAACATCAAATCTAATCGAATATATGTTTATGCATGTATGTATGTTCTTGTACATGTTTGTATACTTGTGTGTACTAAATGATTAATTTGAGTTTTTTTTTGCAGATTAGGGGATTGGAGTTATGTGTACATATCAAAAAGGGGAGACAAAAATCGTGAAAGAAAGTACAGAGAGATGTGGAGCATAGTGGAGAGTGCACTAGGTGAGTTGGAGAGTAATGACTACAAGCTTACAGTCTCTTATTTCCTAAAACTTATGTGAAGGCCCCATTTCTCCACCATTTAATCTATCCTTGTCAATTTCAACTCTCTTATCCTACATCACTTCATAAGCATTAATTTCAGTTACCTTTTTGTGCTTGTTTTCTTCTACCATTAAAGCCCTTGTTTCTTCTACAAACTTACAGTCTCTTCTTCCCCAGACTTATGTGAAGGCCCCCTTTCTCCACCATTTGATCTCTCCTTATCAATTTCAACTCTCTTATGCTACATCACTTCATAAGCATTAATTTCAATTACCTTTTGTGCTTGTTTTTTCTACCATTAAAACCCTTTTTTCTCCTTCGCTTAATACAAGGTGAGAGCTTGTGTCACATGAAGCGCAATTAGAAGCAAGTGTATTATTATTATCAATAGTACTCATCTCATATGCTTTTGGAGCCTTTTCTCTAGCTTTCTGCATGTCTTTTTGTCCCCCGATAGGCCTCAACATCGCTTGTTTATTATGCACAGATTAACGACTCTAAACACTTACTAACAAAACTATTTTTTTTTCTTGGGTTTTTGTTACAGAAAAAGTTTGGTACAGTAGAGAAAAACTTTAGTTTCAAGACATTTCAAAGGTGACCACTTTTAGATTTTTTATTAGTGGATAGAACCCTCAATGTTAGCATTTATGCTCATGTGGAAGGTCATATTTCAAATTAATAGTGCAAAAAAGTTGGTACATAGCTAGCTTGTACACAAAGTATCTATTTTTTCACATTTATGTATTATATATTATATTTTATTTAATTAAAGATTATTGTTACAGATAAATTAATGGAAAGATGGCTACTTTAATCTTATCTGATGGCTACTTTAATATTTGAAATGTCCTGAACCTTTCTTCTTGTTGTTGAATTACCTATTGGTCTTGTTGTTGTCTAGGGTGGATCTCCTCTATCTCATTGAGCATTGTCTTCACCCACTCACCTCTAAGTCCAAGGCACATTTGTGAGCCTAAACAAAAGAGAGATGGTTAAAGAAACCTTGACTTGACCTAGGGTTTCAACTTAGGGATTGTTTGATCTAAGGTTTGACTTTGTGTTGACTTTGTATCGACCTTGTGTTGGAATCAAGGGTTTTATCAAAATGTTGACCAAAACTGACCTTATGTTGGAATAAAGGTTTTGTGAATGCTCTACAATGCTAGTGGTTTTGTTCTTTTCTATTTTTGGATGCATGCAAGCCTATATGACTACAAAATATTTTTATCTTTTTTCTATTTATGGAAATGAAAGTGCTTTTTTTAATTCTAGGAATTAGAAAATATATGCAAACTAATATGAGATTACCTAATGCAATTGAAAAACACTAGGGAAAGGTTGTGCGTGATTTTAGTGGTTACATATTTGCCCCCTCTGGGATCGTAGTCTACATAAAAGGTAGGTACCGTTCTCCAACTAGGCCTTACCTATTGTCAATTTTTCCATAATTGTACAGCCAATAAATAGCATTAGTTTGACATTATAATCTATCAAAACAAGTAATGAAAACTGAAATGATGAACATACCATAGATAATGTGAATACAACTAGTTGTTTGCCTTTGTTAGAGAGATTTGTAGGGATGAAAGCATATAAAATGATAGCCCAAAAGATACATAAAAGAAATAACTAATCTAAACATGCATAATGCAAACTAAGCTAAGAGAAGGAAATAGTAAAGAAATTAGTGAGATTGGAGTGAAATGTTGATGGAATTGAACGTGTAAGTAGTCTTTGGGAAGGTATCATCGAGTGGATCACAAAGATGGCCACCTCTTCTTCTATTGTTGAGAGTCAAGTGCATACTTAGTGAAAAACCCTTCTCTGAACCCTAGTTTCCATTTTGTGAAAAATCTCTTGAAATTGTTAGTTTTTGTTAATTTTCTCTATTGTATTGTGTCTATTTAGTCATTTAGATTGGACTTAGATTTTTGTTTGTCAAAATTTGCTATTCAAATTGAGGGTTTTAGAGAATTTTTTAGGATATGGGTAGGAAAATAGGGTCGCCCCTTTTGCCAGTATAGGCCACCCGGGGGAGATCTGGTTGTGTAATAGGGTCGCCCAGTGGAGATCTACCTAATGAGTCTAGATTATGACTTAATTTTGTTAAACTTTATTATCCACTTGCTGTAGTTATCTTAGACTTTGGTACTTTGATCCTGATCTTTGGATGACATTTCCTCAAAACTATAAGATGTTGGGCATAGGTTATTTCTTATAATCTTTTATGACAATGACATGCTATATGAACTATCTATGTTAATTTTACATATGGTTAATGAATGTTACTCTAAGGTAGTTACAGATGTGCAATTATTGTGTGTACTAGTATTGTTATGCATATATAATTAGCAACCATAAAGTCAAGGAAGATTCTGCTGGTTGGTTACTCGCCATAAAAGTCAAACATGGTGATCATTCAAATGTCAAATGGAGGGAAGATAACTACCTTGTAACTGGTCTTAATTACTTGTTGAGCAAATTTAGGAGTTACTGTTGTACTAGATCTGCATTGAAGCAACTTGTTTGACTAGATTCCACGCATGTGTAACCTCCTCTCCACTTTCTATGCTTTACCTAAAGTGGCGTCCTCCTATTCTGTTGGAGTTGACCGCCTTGATAGGTAGTTAGTTTTGTAGTTTTCCTTCTATAAATAAGATTCTGATGCTCTTTCTGAGGGGTTGATTAATTAAAGATTGTATTTGCATTAACCATTTTTTAGTAATATAGTTATGATTTTAATTTGTATTCATGTTTTCTAATGAATAAAATGAAGTTATAAGTTCGCATTTTTGAGTTTACATTTGTCTTAGGGAATACTCGTCCAAGGGGGCCCACTTGGTGAGCATTCCATCCTTAAGTTTAGTTGTATTTTATGTTAAGCAATTAGTTAAATCTGGCATTGAATGTTCCTGCAGCCACTAGAATTCTATTATGTGTCTATTCTTGTAGCCACTAGAATTCTATTATGTGTCTATTCCTGCAGCCAAAGCAGATAGAGTAGTTTCCTATTTGTTTGCCCAGACTTTTATTTTCTATCATGTACTTGAGCTTAGAATAGCTATTGGTTGATGTTCACCATTCATGTTATTTCTTTCTTAGCAGTTTATTTTTAGCATTATGGCTTTCTTAGCTATAGAGTGAATGTGGCTACTTTGGAAGTTCTTAGTGCACATACTGTGCTGACCCATTTCAAGATCACATCTCTGGGTTGACAAGTGAAATGCATTTCCATAGTGATTATGATAGCCATTCAGGTTACATGTCCAATCTCTGAGTCACAACTTTATGAGCTTAGTTGTTAAATCATTGTAGGAGACTAACATTTTTGGCGCCATTGCCGGGAATGGTGTCAAACTAGGAAGATCTTTGGAGTCATCTTTAGTATTATTTCTTGCAGTTTTTTTTCCCTTAAAATGTGTTTTTAATCATGAAGTAACCATCTACAACCCATTCACAACATTTTTTGTGAGAAGTGGTTGATACTGAGTATAATGCATGCATTATGGTAGGAGAAGAGATGCTTTAGGGAGATTCCTTCTTAATGAGTCAACTTACCTAGCAAAAGAAGCAGAAGTGAATCCTTTTCTTGATGCATTCCCTGATTTAAATAGTTCTAAAACATCCTCTGAAGAACAAGTTACCCCAAACCTTGTTGAAAATCCATTTGCCTTGATAATAGGTCAAGCAGTTATGGCTACCCAAAATGTACCCAATCAACCAACCTTTCCATTTCTGATTGCTCATCAAAATGAAGTGGATAATCTCAAAAATATCCTTGCTTCAGCTCTCCCCAAGTTCTATGGACTTGCAACAGAGGACCCAGACACCTTCTTGTTCAAATTTGATGTCCTCTGTAGAAGCTATGACTGGACTACTGATGTTCATAAGCTTAATCTATTTCCTACTACAATGAAAGATACTGCATTACAGTGGTTTATGAGTCTAGGTAGTGATATTGTCAATACCTAGGATGAAATGAAAGATAAATTTCTTGAGAAGTATACAGACTACTGTAGGAGTGGAGATATGAGAGGATATGATATTTTTAGAATGCAGCAGAAAGAAGATGAATGTTTGGAGGATTACATCTCAAGTTTTCTGTTTTGTTTACAAAAGTCTCCCCATCATGCACTTAATGAGGAGTCTCAGAAACTACTCTTCCTCAAGGGAATAAGTGAGCATTGCACAGATGCCTTGGATTTAATGGAAGGACGAGATATTACCCAAGTGTCTTGGGAGGATATTAAGAAGTTGTGTCAGAATTATTCTAGAGTAGCCATGAAGAAAGGAAGACGTTACCATTCCCTTATGGGCAAAACCTCTACCAATGGAGTTTCAAGGATGGAGATAAGTCACTTGCTATCTTATTTTAAGCAAGATATTATAAATAATATGGCCACCCAGTTGGACACACTTCAGGCAAAGAAGAAGCATGAAGAGGCCGAGGTAATGTTGGCAGAATATTGTCCTCAGTGCAGACAAAAGAATAGGGACTGCAGATGCAAAATGGTAACTAAGATTGATAGTAAGCAGATTCCACTTGAGTTCAAGCCAATACAAGTTGAAGAAGATCAAGTCTTCTATGTTGCAAAAGGAGGCCATGGGCTCCAAGACAAGGTATGTCACTAGATCCATTATCATTTACTGGACCATATTTTAATACTTATGCATCTGGTAACCAATGGCAAAAGCCATTTCCATCCAGTTATGGAGGATATCCACCTCAGCCTTGGAATAACCCTCAAAATACTTGGCAAAATTACTAAAACCCTGCACCTCAGTGGCAATAGCCTCAGAGGAATTGGAAGTCACCCCCAGGAAACTGGCAATCACCCCCAGGAAACTGGCAGCAAGCATCGCAATGGAGAGGAGGATAGCAATGGCCAAATCAAACCACTAATTACATACAGTCACCTTCTCAGCCCCAATAGCCTGCTATAATACCTCCACCTACTAGCTCCAATTCAAATACACCTAAACCTACTTAGTTACCAGCTCAACCCTCACCTAACCCAAATAATAGATCACATCAATAGCCAGTATATTCTGCTGATCCAAATCAATTCCCTACATATGTTGTGAATGTAAGTGATATCCACCAGCATTCAGGAACTACCTTGGCAGCTCCTTCAAGGCCCATTGTTACTGAGCTTTCTGAGGAAGGAGAGGAACCTATCAAAACCCCCATTCAATCAAATGCACCTGGAAATCCTAAACTAGTGCTAGTCAAGCAAACTACCCAAGAACCACCATTTCCACAAAGGTTAGAAACTGTAAAACAAAAGGTAGAAGAAGAGGAACCCACCTTTGACATTCTAGAGCAGTTGAAACATGTATGTGTCAAGATCCCTCTATTTCAAGCCATAAAAGATGTTCCTATAGATGGAAAAGCAATCAAAGAAGCATGCCTTAAGAAGCCAGGCAGAAAAAAGGAAAGACCCCACTATGGTTCATGTGGTGGGACAGTTGGCTGACATCATGCTTGGGAAAGTGATTGTTCCCAAATATAATGATCCAAGAAGTCCTGTGGTAGGAGTTGTTATAAATGGGATATAAATCAGAAATGCTCTGATTGATATAAGAGTAGCCATAAATGTAATGACCAAGGATATCCTGCAACAACTGAATGATGCAACAATGTGACCTACTCCTACTGTCCTACAGCTTGCTAATAGTTCTACTGTTAAACCTGATGGGATAGTCGAGGACCTTGTGGTATCCTTGGACTCGTGGGAATATCTAGCTAATTTCATGATACTTTCTCCTAAAGCTACATTGGGAGGATACCCAATTATTCTGGGAAGGTCGTGGTTAGCCATAGAAGATGCTTATATTGGATGTCGATCAGGAGACATGACCATCTCTAATGGGAGAAGCACTAAAACACTTGTTCTTTACCCACCTACACAACCATCTCATGATATGGATAATCCTGTTTGGCCTCATATTGGTGAAGAGGTGGATGAAGCTGATTTGGTGGAGTAGCTTATGATGTTAGGTAGAAGTTCTTTCCTGCAGCTTTAAGGAGAGGAGGAGGTGTTGTCTAACATATTTCAAAATCATTGTGAAGTAGAGGAAGCATCATCCTCTCATCCTGTTGATCCAATGAAGATACTTATTCCCATTTTTCCTTCAACATCAGGTATGTTACACACATTACTTCCACAAGAAATCAAGGTACCAAGCATTAATGAAGTAACTATGGTAGACTTAACAACTCAAGTGAAAATTTTAGAAGGAAGATATCTAAATATTAATAGTAAATTAACTATAGAGAATTAAACTTTGCCACCAAAAAGGATCATTTTCCCATGGTGCTGTTCAACTTTCGACCATTGACCCTATTAGATTTAAGCTATTAGTCAATGGTCATCACCTCAGGTTGTATCACAAGCCAACTTCAAAAGAAGAATTCCTACAACAATTCACTTAGCATGCAAGTCCTCAACTTCCTATAGCCAAAGGTAGTGGACCTAGTGTCCCTCCTAGTTAACTAAGGTATGACACTTGTCATAATAAAGACTTTCACATTTGTTGGAGTCCACTTCTTCACCCATTCATCCATCCACCTACCCATATCCATGATTCTCTCTTCCATCACATGTATTGATTACAGTTCATCCCACCTTGCTTTCTTCCACTCCACTTTTATTCATTTCTTAATAAATTCTTAAACACTAACCGGTACTTTCTCCATAATTTTTGCAACTGATTTTCCACACAGCAAGGTACCAACACTTTAATAATTCTCTCTTAATTATCTTTTGGTACATTCATTTAATTATTGTACATTAATATCGATATTCTCCATAGCATTCCATTATTCCCTTCCTTGTCCTATCATGCATCACCATTCCACATGTGTGCACACATGCTCAGATTTAGCTTGGGGAGGGAGTGTTAATATGATGCCCACGTGTCAGTCCATATGCTTTATGCAGCATGTCAGCAAAGTTTAAAATTGAATGATTTGAATTTTGAGTGAGATGATGGCTTGCAAGTGTGAGATGATAGCCTTCATCGATTATTCATTACTACCTGTACTACCCTTGTCTTAATCTTGTGTTCCCAAAAAGCCAAAAAAGGAAAATTCAGATATCATGAGTTATTGAAAATTTAACAAGGTTGCAGGAAGGTGAAGTTAGTTTTCAAATTTTTTGCAGAAAAACAAAAACTTTGCAGTGCAATTGTTTTCAGATAGCTAAGTCAATGGGAGGTGGATTGATTCAGAATGAACCCACAGTTCATGATGTATTATTGTAGGATGCACATAGCCTTGCCGAGTTTAGAAATTGTTGGTGGATAGCCTATTTCTTGAAGCTGAATGGTTTTGATGAAAATGTTGCGTTAAAATTTGCCCAGACATTGTTAAAAGGTAAAGTCATGGTAAGAGGGTTGGAGGTGTTGGCTACTGAAGAAAGAATTGCAGAAGTTACAAGTCTTCCTATCGATGGCAAGAATTACTTTGTTTCCAAAGATGCCAAGCCAGCTAGGGCTGAATTTACAAAACTTGGTGATCCTCTATTGACTATAGACAAACAGGGAACCAAAATAACCTCTATGCCTGAGCCATAAAAACACGTAGTTGTTCATGTGGTGAAGTACATTACTTCTGAACGTCATCTGTCGAATCTTAATTCTGTGCATTTAAAACTACTAAATCATATGAGGCATGGGAGAAGAATGAATGTGCCAAATGTGCTATACCACCTTCTCTCAATCATGGCCGCTGAGACCCAAAAAGGTAGGGATAATTTTGTTTCCCACTATTGTTTGATGAAATTGCTAGTTGAAAAGTCTCTGCATGATGTGTTTGATATGACTTGGGAGGAATTTCTAAATATTGATCAAATAAGACCAAGCCATTTGTGACTTGTGGTTGTGTCGAAACCTCATAGAACTAGGAGAAGAGTGTGTTTTGTTGAAGCCACTTCGGGAACCTCAACTTCTAGTACAAATGCTCTTGCAACAAAACAAGCTATTGAGATTAGTTCTTCTGAAGCAGAGCATGTAGGAAAAGAAAGTTCTTTAGATTTCGATGATGATGATGTTCCTCTTAGCAATTTAATTCAAACTACGGCACAGAGGAGAAGGGTAGAAATAAAGAAGGGTAAAATTAAAAAGCAAACCGCAGGAAGGAAGGTGCTGCACTCTAGGAAACGGAAGGCTGACACTGTTCTTCTTGCAGCCGAAGAGAAATATGAGACTCCTTCTAGTAAATTAAGACCTGCTGAGCTAGCCTCCGGTGTGCCTCCATAGACAAGCCCTAGGGTTGAAGAAATGACAGTTGAGGATACAGATGCCCCAATGGGGCATGTGAATGTTGAATAAATAGACATAATTGAGGAAGCATCAAATGTGACTCTGGCAGACCTTGTTGTCACTACTGAACATATTGAGAGATAAGAACATGAAGATAAATAGGAGTTCCTGCAGCAAGATGCCTTGCAGCTGGAATTGGTTGAACAACCAGAAACCTTGTATCTTGTGCTATATGAAGGTCAAGCATCTGTGCCAAGAAAGCCTTTGGTAGGAATACATAGACCTCCTAATTTTTTGATGCATATGGTAGCCATGATTTTGTGGAATGAGATGTAGAGGAGAGAAGAAGAATAGAAGAAGGAGAAATGCAGATTGAAGGATGAAATTTAAAAGAAGGATGAAGATATTAAAGACAAGAATGCACAAATTGTGACTTTAAAAGAGAGAGTGGATAATATGGCAACTTTAGTACCTCATGTATTAGAATGCAGGACTCCCCCAAGAGACTATGCTCTACATTTAAAGGAAAGGTACCTCTCTTTTAAGTTAGAAAGGATTGTTTCTAGTTTGAACCCTTCCATTGAATCTCCTCTTGAATTTTTCAATGCTTATAGGATTGCTCCTCCTAAAATAAAGAATTTGTTGTGTCAATTCTATTTACATAATTATGCTGTGTCCCAAGACCATGAGTGGAACCGCTTCTTGTATGTTGGGGATGTTAAATTGAGGCCATTTATGTCCTGGATGTAAAATGAGATTAGTTGAGGACAACAGTATAGGGCTTATAAGCAATTAGAATTCAGTACTCCCTTGCCCATTAGAGCTGAATTTGGAAATCCAGGAAGCATTTTCAAAGATTGGCACATAATCCTTTATAGGGCAAGCTATGGTAACAAAATCCTACCTGAGAGAGAAGTAGGTTATAGAGAATATGAGAAGATTGCAAACACTATTGGAAAATCTATGAAGGGACATTTGACACAAAGGTGGAACAATTTGTCTAATGAGCTAAAACAAGCAAAGCCTCACTCTCTGTAGAACTATACTACAGCATGTAAAAGAGTGGATAGATATATACAGATTGGGAGGACAAAGGGGTAATTCTGGCTTCCCTTAATCTTTCAACCACCTATCCTGTTGTGGCCTCTGCTAAATTATAGATTTTACCAGTATGATATTGCTGAAGAGAAGTAGAGATGGAATAGATTGGATAGGCAGCAAGGGTTCTATTGGGATCCTAACTCACACACCAGAGAAACTGATATAGGACACTTGGCAGTTGCTAACTTCAAGGTATTAACCAAACAAAAGAACAACCCTTCCTCTACTGGAGGACTAGCAAAGTCTTAGGTTGGGGAGAGTGATGAGTTTAGTTTATGACTCAATTTTGTTAAACTTTATTATCCACTTGCTGTAGTTATCTTAGACTTTTGTACTTTGATCGTGATCTTTTGATGACATTTCCTCAAAACTATAAGATGTTGGGCATAGATTATTTCTTATAATCTTTTATGACAATGACATGCTATATGAACTATCTATATTAATTTTAAACATGGTTAATGAATGTTACTCTAATGTAGTTACAGATGTGCAATTATTGTGTGTACTAATATTGTTATGGAGATATAATTAGCAACCATAAAGTCGAGGAAGATTCTACTAGTTGGTTACTCGCCATAAAAGTCAAACATGGTGATCGTTCAAATGTCAAATGGAGGGAAGATAACCACCTTGTAACTAGTCTTAATTACTTGTTGAGCAAATTTAGGAGTTAATGTTGTGCTAGATCTACATTGAAGCAACTTGCTTGATCAAATTCCATGCATGTGTAACCTTCTCTCCACTTTCTATGCTTTGCCTAAAGTGGCATCCTCCTATTCTGTTGGAGTTGACCGCCTTGCTAGGTAGTTAGTTTTGTAGTTTTCCTTCTATAAATAAGACTCTGATGCTCCTTCTGAGGGGTTGATTAATTAGAGATTGTATTTGCATTATCCAGTTTTTAGTAATATAGTTATGATGTTCATTTGTAGTCATGTTTTCCAATGAATAAAATGAAGTTATAAATTCACATTTCTAAGTTTACATTTGTCTTAGGGAATACTCATCCAAGGGGGCCCACTTGGTGAGCATTCCATCCTTTAGTTTAGTTATATTTTTTGTTAAGCAATTAGTTAAATCTGGCATTGAATGTTCCTGTAGCCAAAGCAGACAGAGTAGTTTCCTATTTGTTTTCCTAGACTTTTATTTTCCTTCATGTGCTTGAGCTTAGAATAGCTGTTGGTTGATGTTTAGCATTCATGTTATTTCTTTGCTAGCAGTTTATTTTCAGCATTATGTCCTCCTTAGCTATAGAGTGACTGTGGCTACTTTGTAAGTTCTTAGTGTACATACCGTGCTAACCCATTTCAAGTTCACGTCCCTGGGTTGACAAGTGAAATGCATCTCCATAGTGATTAAGACAGCTATTCAGGTTAGATGTCTAATCTTTGACTCACAATGTTATGAGCTTATTTGCTAAATCATTGTAGGAGACCAACACTACCTATGCAACAAGATTGTCTGGTGGAGATATGCCTTTGCAACAGGGTTACTTGCAGGAGATCTTGTTGAACATATGGGTCACCTGGGGGAGATCTAGTCTCATGAAAGGGACAACCCTAATAGATTAATTTTGACTAAAATTTGATGTTTTCTAATGTTTACTTCACTCTATTTCAGTCTAATTTGAACACTAAAATCATCAATTTATTGCAATTTTGAAGGTTTATATGTTTTTTTGTGAAATTTTCATAAACTGTGTATACGATTTTTAGGGATTTTCTTGAGTTGATGGGATCTAATTGAAAGTTCTTTTCTAATTGGCAAGATATGTGTATTCATTGGAATGCCAATCGCAGGTAATTATGTCTCTACAAGATGTACGATTGACTATCTCCTGATGATCTTGTTATCCTAAAAAGGGAAGGCTTGGCTAAGATTTGTCATGTACCAGTTGTTCATCTTGTTTCACGCATCTACTATGACATTTTTACCTATTGGTATGCCGATAGGAACACTTTTAGATTTTCATAGGTTTCAAGGGAGTGGACCATTACTCTATATGATGTGTATCGCATTCTTGGGGTTCCTATGAGAGGGAATACTCTTATTTTACCTTCTAGTGAGTCCTTTGAGAATAAGGTATCTTGGGCTTAGATCAGGGTGAGCTATCTTGAGGACTAGACTAACATTTAGCTTACTTCAGTACCACGGCTTCTCATTCCTCTCTTAAGGAAGTTCTTGATCGATTTGATTGCTTCGAGGTTGTCAGGTGATAAGGCCTCTGCTCATCTGTGCTAGTGTTAGGCACCCATTTTTGAGGTAGTGAGTATGGTATTATTTTCGCATGGGGTCTAGACATTCTTGCGATGGTTTATAGAGATTTTTATAGAATTGCTTAGTGTGGGGCTCTTGCATTTAGCCACTCCTCTTTGATCATGACCTAGATTTTTTAGCATATCAAACCATATCAAAAGGAGATTCCTCTTCCTGATTGTAGATTACCGAGAGCCACCAGATGGGCTCATGTGGGCCACTTTGATACTTCTTTGTGCATTGTGGCCACTCTCACTGATGCATATATGATTGCTAACCCTTATGTGGATATGGAGGGTGTATGGTCGCATAACAAGTAGATTAAATATTACTACTGCAACGTATTAGAGGTTTTAGGCCATAGTGCTCTCATCGAGGCTCATCACATTGAGTGAGTTCTATAGTAGTTTGGTGATGACTTTCTTGAGGAGTTACCCCCAGTTCCTACATGCTATCGATTTGTCTAGGAGATGGGCGAGGTTGGATGGAGACCTAATGTTTGGTCTCCTTTTACTCTTGGCGTTTTGATTACCAAAACCTCTAGGACCTTGAGCGGGGGAGAGAGGAGACAAAGAGGAGTTCATTCCTAAGGATTCATTATCGTGGATGATTCAAATTCTACCAACAAGGACTATGTCCCAGATGGAGACAATTTGTCAGACGAGGGAGTAGCAAGAGATGCATAGGAGCTTGATTCTGATGAGGGGGAGATACCAGAGGGCTCCTCTTTAGGGTCCAAACCTCGTCATTCTAATGAGGTAATGTGGAGCTTTGATCCTTCCTAGCATCCTGACAATCCTCGTAAGTCTACTTTTGTTTTCTGATTTTGCATTATCCTTCTTTACTTAATGTTATGAATCGTCGCTTCTTTTATCCTTTACTTTCTAGGTAGCATTGAGGAGTGGAGGGGTTTCACTCATGAGGTTAATATTTATTTGATGAGTCCCTTCACTAGTCTGACATGAGAGAGGCTTCTAGTTGATCCTGATGTGCCTCCTAGAGCTAGCCAACAAACTAACATTTTCATGCCTTCCTACCATGGGGTGTTAGGAGAATGCTTCATTGAGGTTTGAGGTTCTCATCCTTAGGGGTGAGAATCTCATTCTTCATGAGATAGCCCACCTTGGGATTTAGCATCCAGAGTCTAACACTGTAGGTCCTTACCACTCTCGATCTCAGAGAGTGAGTCTTGATGGTTCTATTAGAGGGAATCACCCCTGAGGTTGTTTGTCTACTTGTTTTTAAATCGTACCCCCTTGCATGGGGAGCTTTACTTTCCTTTGAGAGCATTTTGTTCTAGCTCTTGTACTCTTCTAAAACTCAAACTTTTTAATATATCTATGAAAATGCTTCTCTTTATGGTTGTGTTTATCATATTAGTACTCATCTCTTGTGCACTTTGGAAGTTTTAGAACTTTTTGATGATGTTTAGACCTTCAACTCTAAGAATGTAAGTATGATAATGATGACATGTTTTCAACTCTAAGTGTGGGATCGAGAATTGGAGGATTTGGGATGCTTGGATGATGATTAGGAAGGGGAGTGGATGTTTTGGCATGCTTTGGACTAGGCTCTTGACATAACTAGATTTAAGTGGATGGTGTGATGGGGGAGGAGCATGTAGTTTCAATTGTCATTTGAATTGGCTTCTTGGATGGGTTGGATGGAGGAGAGGGTGATACTTTGGATAAGACTTTGGATAGGATGGAGGAAGATGGTGATTTGGTTTTGATGGGGGTGAGGTTGGTGACAAGGTCATCAATGACATATTGAGGTGTTTGGGGAGGAGTGGAATGGCATGATTCCATAAGTTTGTTTTCATGATTTTTCTCGATATGCTTAGTGAGCAGTCCTTGTAGGAATGATGGTTTGAATTTGGGAGAGGATTTGGGTGATGGATAAGATGGTGGATTGGATGATGACATAGATGGTGAAGTTGAATGATAAGGAGATGGTGGATAGGGATATGATGGATTTAGATGAGGAGAGGATGAATTTGGATAAGTCAAATAAGGATAAGAAGAATGTGGATAGAGGTGGAGGTGACAACAATTTCATGCAAGAATGGATGATGTGATGTGGATGAGGGATATAATGGATTTTCCTTGTCAAGAGTAGCATAAGGATGACCATAGGGTAAATAATTAGGCGTGGGGGCATAGCTTGTGCTAGCCAATGCATGATCATAAGGTGCTTGCATATGCATGGATGGGTGAGGATGGCTTATGGAAATATTGCTTGCAATGGTTTTATCAAGGATTTCAAGTTTAGCTTGGTCAACAACATCATCATCAAGATGATATGAAGTCATTATTGGATTAGGGTTTAGGATGATGTGACATAAGATGACTTGATGAAATTGATTTAGAAATTGGATTAGAGGGTATTTGATTGATTTGGATTAATTGGGATTGACTAATCAAGGTCAACAATATATGACACTTAATGCTAGGATAGATTTGATTAGTCAATGTTAATGATATATGACACTTGATCAAATTTGGATTGTTGGGAATGATTTAGAATAGGCCAAGGGCCCTTTGATGGTTAGATTAGATTGGATTTCATTAAGGATTAGGTCAAGGGTCCTTTGGATGGTGGTTTGAATGATGATTTGGATGATGATTATGATTAGGATTAGATGAAATTAGATGGGTTATGATTAGGATTTGGAGAGGGTTAAAGGGGCTTAACTCCTTAACCAAATTTTGATTTTCAAATGATGATTTTTTTTGGATTAAGGATTAGAATTGGATTTTTATTAGGGATGGTTAGAGGAATAAAGGATGGTGGATTTTAGATAAGGGATGAATGAATTAAGTTAGGACTAAAGTGAATATGACTGGATAATATAATGGATTATGATGTGGATTATGGGTGACTTGACTAAGCTCAATAATGGGATTTGGATTATTAAGGTGATTAATGGATGAAAAGATAATGAATAATTGATGGGATTGGGTTAGAATGGATGATAGGTTTGATTAGGGGGATGGATTGGATTAAAATTAGGAATAGAATGGATTAGGGTTGGATGATAAAGATGGATTATGATTAAGGATGAAGAGGATTTAGGTGAATGGATTATGATGTGGATTATGGGTAACTTGACTAAGCTCAAATTAAGGGACTGAATTAAGCTCAAGTGATGGGGAATGATTAAGATAAGGATGATGTTTGGGAAATGGATGAGGTGCATAATGGAGTAGGATTAGGACCTTTTATTGACTTGGAAATTTGATTTGGATTAGGGTCCAATGATGATGGATTGGGGATAGATTACGAATGGGGGTTAATAATGGCCTTGATGGGAGGTGTGGGGCTTGCCCCTCCCACTACTAGCTTGCAAAATTGATGGTTTTGATGGAGGATTTGATGAAATTAGATAGGTAATACAGATCCATCAAAACACAGAGCGTATCCACTAAAACTAGGGTGGAATCACTGAAATGGAGTTAGATAGATTTTGGAAGATGGTTGATGTGAGAATGAATCGATTGAAAAGCAGAACGAAATTGTTGAAATGGATACAGATTCATTGGATTGGAGTTGGGAAGATTCTGGGCTTTGGTTGGGTCAAATGTATCTATTGAAACTTGTGACAGATACAATAAACAGAGATGGATACGCTGAATTGGGTGCAATTTGGGTGATTTGGAGGAAGATTGGATAATTTTGATTTAGATTTGGATGAAGATGGATGACTAAGAGGTGATTAGTGATGACTTGATGGATGCTTGACCTTAGGAAACTTGAGAGCAATAAATCATACAATACATGCACAAGATGCAAAGGATTTGAATTTGATTTGGATTAAGGGGATTCATGGGTTTCAATGATGATGACATGCCAAACACACCAACACCCTAGATTATTCAAGTAGGAGTGTATAAGATCATAAGCCCACCTCACTGGCTTTATTTAGGTATAACATGCAAGTCCCATGATGAGGATAACTAACTACTTTTGATCACCCAAGATCACTCTATGATGCAAGGGGAGAGCATACATGACATGCATGCCCATTTCTAGAGAGCACTTACATTTAGCAATAGAGTCGATGTGTATTGTGCAGTGAGTAACTTCTCAGGCCTAACTGGTATCTAGTGCATCACAATCTTATACAACCAAAGGGTCTTAATCTAGGATGTAAGGGCTTCTAGGGTATATCCTTGATACACACAAGGTGTGTGAGGCCTATGTCTATGAGATGAGTGGTATGTCTAATGGCATGGTGCAAGAGGGTAACCCACTATCCTCTAGTTTGCAAGGTATAAAGTTTTTTCAAGATTCACCCAAACGACAAATGTCCTCAATAGAAGAGTCTTTTGATTCTCTAATAGATTTGTATACCCACTAGAACATGAGGGTTGAGGTCATCCCCTTAGTGATGAAATCTATGGCAGGCCCCCTAGAGGAAAGAATCCAAGGTGTTTTGGATCTACAAGATCATCAAATGGTATGAGGAGAGAGCATACACACCAAGGACCTTGGGATAAACAAATATATAAGATTAGATCAAATCAAGGTTTTTGATCCCCCAAGATCACACAAAGTCCAAGGGAAGAGAAAGCAAACAATGTTCTTTTTAACCCCAAAAAGAAATGTTCCTAGATTTAGTGTAAAAAGATGAGTCCTTTGACTTGTGTGCTACAAAACCACAAGATTAGTAGTTGATTAAAGAGTTTTGGACTAACAATTTCTACATAAAATGATGTTAGATGACAAGGAACATGCATAATTTTGTAGGATTCAAGGGTTAGAATGGATGGATTTGAAGAAAATTGAAGAAAAATGATGACAAATCTGATCCACCAAAACACAGAATAGATCTACTAATTTGTGGAAAACATAGAAAATGGTATTTGAGATGGATCTACTAAAAAATAGGACAGATTTGTTGATTTAGAATGCATTCTTTGATTTGTAGTTTCTACACAGAAAATGGATTCTGGTTAGATGAAAATGATTTAGGATGGTTTAAGATGAAATTTTGACAGCATATCCCCCTACAAGATTGATTTCTTACAGAAAATAGAGAGCAAAGATTAATGAAAATGATGAAAAATTGATTTAAAATAGAAAACAAAATGTGAGGTTAAAACAAAATGCATCCACTAAAAATTAGAATACATCTGCTGAAATAAAATAGATCCGTTAATTTGTGGAAGTCAACTGAAAAATACAACGTATCTACCATTCTAGGTTGGATATGCTAAATCAAAACCTTCAACCTGGAAACAAGCTTAAACAAGCAAGAGGAGGTTAGATAAGATCCCCTAGGGAGTCCCACCAAGTGCCAAAATGTATAACATAGAAAATGAGCCTAGGAAACACATTAAAATAATAATAACCTATTTCACTAAAAATCTAAGCTACCTCTGATAGAGCATAAAAGGAATGCATAACAAGAAAGGGAAGTTCAACAAAATCAACTACTATGCAAACATTGCTTAAGTGGATGTGGTCTTGATGTGTGCCAAAATGTATGCAAGTGAAAATGAACTTAAACGAAATAGACTAAAACAAGATTAACCGTCTTCATTCACCTTCAATTACACCTAAGATTGAGCAAATAAAGGATGCAAACAATGAAAGGAAACTAAACAATGCAAGTTACCATGCAACCTTTATTGAAGTGAATGTGCATTTTGATGATTTGATGTAGGTGGATCCTTCAAATAGTAGCATAACTTTATGTTTCATGGAGTCTTGAAAATGCTTGGGATGAGGGTCTATTTATAGACTTTTTGGATTGTGGATGGATGGTCAAGATTGATTTGAAGGATCAAGGGTGGAGGATTGTCAAGAGATCTCAAGCAAGGAGAGATTTCCAAGTGGCATGATGAGATTGGTGGATGGGAGATGTCCTTGGATTGAGGACAAATCAATGGTTGAAAAGCAAGTTAGATAAAGTGAAGGGTGAGGATCAAGTGAGGACAAGAAGGACCCTTTATACAAAGGACTTACCTATCACTTTGTAAGAAGGCCATGTGGGCTTGTACCTATTGTACATTTGGGAGGATGGGGGGATTTGACTAGGATTAGGTTAGGGTAATGGAATGTGCAAGTGGGGGATTGGGTATTTAATTAGGTTTAGGTCACCTAATCAAAAGTGTAAAAAATAGGGAATTAAATAAATGTAAATATTTATTTAATTAATGGGATGAGAAAAGATGATAATAGATAAATTAAATTTATCTAATGTTTGGACTATAGAGGAAGGGGATAAAAAAATCATTTAGGCTACTGATAAGTACCAATGCATGTACTGATATGGGTACGGATGAATAGTGAATAGTATGTGGACAGTTATTTTGACAATAAAATATTGTAAAATCACGGATTGAAGGGGATTCGATCAATTAATTGTCTAAACATGCATTTATTCAATCAATTGTGGAAAAAATGTGATTTAGGGATGTTTAGGGATGGTTTTATTGTAGACGAATAGTGACAAGATGATGAGTGGACAATTTTAGGTGTCTACACATGTCAACACTTGCAAGTGTGAGAAAGGAATCATTCACAAAGTGCTCACTGATAACCTGGTGGGATGTGGAGGGAAGATAAATTCACTTCATCAAAGGTCCTACGATGTTGTATTGATAACAAGCTAACCGAAGCCTTTTGCAACTAACACATAAGGTGATATGGAAAATAGATAACCTTTCTTGATGGATTTGAAGAGCCCAAATCTGTTAGATATTTTTTTATTAATGGATGGGTAGGTCAAAACATTAGAGAAAAAGGTTTGCAAAATAGATAGAAAGAAACCCTCAAAACTAATAGCTTTTAGCATAACCAAGATACAAGGCCATTATATGTGATCATATGCTTTCTCAATGTCCAACTTGAGCAAAAGAATGGGTTGTCAAGATGCTCAAGGCCATTCCATGCCTTCCCAAATAACAATGGTGTTATCTAAAATATAAAAAACTCTTGATGAATCTCATCTATTTTAGATACACAATGGATGATAAAAGTTGGCACATGGGTAAAGCTAAGGATTTGGCCAAAATCTTGTAATAAACATTAACCATTGTGAAAGGTCACATTAGTTGGAGATAGTCTCTTGATCTTCAACTTTGGGGATGAATTTGGTGTTACTTCAATTGATGATGTTTCTCAAGTGCTTATTACAAAGAGCCCCTGGGTGGACTTGAAGAAGATTTGGCTAGTGAAGTGCCACATAACCTTGAAAAAATCATAAGGAAAGACATCAAGGCTAGGAAATTTCTCATTATCCATCTACATAAGAGTTGAGTGGAGCTCATTTAAGTTGGTGATGAGTCATAAGCATCTTAAGTAGAGTGGTTCAACTTAGTAGGAACAATATCTTAGATTGTGATAAATCTTGAACTAGCACAATGACCTCTTTCTATGCTTGAAAAACTAACTTGTAATGTCCAAAAAAATTCTTGCATATTTTTGAGAGAGCCATAATTCTCCCATGAGATGATTCGACAGCTTGATTTGGGTTCTATCTTGTTTGATGCATATAACTTTAAAATTCTTTAGAAACTCTATCCCCAACTTTGAGCCAATGAAGGAAAACTTTAATTTCAATGTCTTTGGGTGCATGGCGTTCAATAATCCTATGCTTGCACTTTAGCTAACCAAATTTTGTATTTTTACACCTACTTTTGGTATTAATGCAAATAGAGTGTTAAAATGCTAAATTTGTCCTATTTTTTGCCTAAGTTGGTCCCTTAACCTTGCACCCTTCACTCTAAATAGCCTTATCCTCACTATATATAATATAACCAATCTGAATCTTTATGGATCATACCCTCTTGGACTAGACTATGAGTGTATATATTTCCTCAAGACTAATTCAAATTCACAATTTGCATATTCTTTTGAATTTGATAAGTATAGAACTAGTAGACATGATTTTTCCACAATCCCTGAAGAGTTATGTAGAGAGCTTTTGGATTCAACTATGTATTTTTTTGTATCAATGTTTTGGATCACACTCTGTGATCCATCATTAAAAGGAGGAACAAAAAGTATAAATCTAGCTCTATAATCTTGATTCCAATTGTTGAATGCAACATACAACCAAAAAAATCTTTTCAACTATAACAAAGTGATGGGAAAACAAACGGTAACTAAGCTCTTACATACGTGGCATTTAGCGTGTAATGTTCAGCTTGTCAGTGTGAACCAACAAATTTTGTTGACCACGGCGTGTCGGTATAGCGTTAAGTCTTTTGCGTGGGCAATAAGACTTCCTTTAAGATTCTTTTTTTCCTCGAAAGATTTCCATTTTTCAACACGTCCTAACGACCGACTGGCCATGCCTTCTCTAGTAGACTATCGGGCCTTGTTATTCCTTGGAGATTATTTTATTTGTTAATAAGTATCTTCGCAGCACCTTGTTACCATTTTCACTGCACCAGCTAAATTATATTGAAGTTTTAAATGTACACGATTTATGCTCTTTCATTGGGAATACTTGAAAAGTTCCTAGAAAGAGGCCTTTCTTTTCCCGTTAGTTTAATCGTATCATCCCTAATTTATATGCCTAAGACTGCAATTGCTATATTTTTTTTTTTTTTTTTTTTTCCAAGAAAAAGGTGTAGACACACCCATAAATTAGAGATATTAAAAAAATTACAGTTTAAAAGTCTTAACCAAGTTCCAGAAGGAAAGACAGCAAAAAACGATCCTTAACAGATCTGATAAGCACAGAAATTTAAAACAAGAGATCCATCCCCATAAAACGTGGGAATGCATATACCCGAAACCGTCACCAACGAACACGAAGCCAGCACTGCTGATCAAAACAGAACCAGAGATGGACAAAACAGCAATCACACCGCCAGCGCCACCCTGGACATGCCTTAAGCCGCTAGCGGAGCAGCCGGCAAGGCCCTTTCGTTCAGGTCCACTGTGGCCGCCGACTGATCCCCTTCCTCCAAATCTGCCAAAGCATAGAAGGGCATCCCCGGGGCCATGTCAGACGTGTGGACTCTGGGGAAACGGATAGCTATGAAAACATCCCTTATCCGCGCGCTTCTTTTCTTAGAGAGAAGAAAACAGTAAGCCCAAAGGGCATCATCTAAGTCCTCACTGCAAAGGGATTTAATACTAGACTGCAAAACTCTGTATATGACCTGCTGTGGAGGGGAATTTCGAAGGGTTGTGAGATTAAAGAGCCCGCCGATGAGAGCGTCACCTTCCTCCATGCGGTAATTAGACACTGCCGCCTCCCAACGTTCCACTGTGTATATGTCCCTGAAGAACAAGCCTGCCACAAGGGAGTGCACATATTCACCATCCATTACAAGATCCATAATGTTGGAAAGAAGCTGGGAGACAATATCTGAATAGTTTAACACTCATCCCTCGAAACCTCTGATCCAGGCATGCCCGACTATATTCCGGACTGCAAACTGAGATAGAGTGCAGTCAGAGTCGATAAGGGTCATGAGGTCAATCGCCTTCACTCACCCCCGTATCACCGGTTCCCATTCAAGGGCGGGGAAGAAAAGCCTCTGGTTCAGCTGCATATCTGCCATTGCCAACTGTAATCAGAAGTGAGGCAAGTGAGAAAGAGAGCACAGCACGGAGAGGACAGGGAAACAGCAGATCAAGGAGATCAAGAAGCACAGAGCCTTTAGAAACTTAATTTTGAGAAGAGCTCAAATACAACGGGAAGGAAGGCAAAAGGGAATTAAGAGCTGGCAGAGAAGTAATGACGCTTGCGTCGACCGCACAGATGGAGTACTCTTTCATTTCATAAGAGGGCAATTAGGGATGCCTACATGTCCAACGCAGGTAGGAGGAGGCGGGAGAAATAAGCCGTTACGCCGTCAAAGGACAACCAAGACCTAGCTAGTCCTTGCACGGCATTATCTATTAATGAACATGAGGTAAAAAGAGATACGCAATCCTCCCCTTGCAGGCGGGACATTTTGACACTATCCCAATTGTCTTAATACATTCATCTCATTAAGGCCTTGGAACTGCGCTCCTGCAGAATGTCAGAAGGCCTTCAAAAGGAATAAATGTAGGTATAAATGAGACAGCATCATAACCCACAATGAATCCATTAGAAAAACAAAACGGCTGTGCTTGATACGTGGCGACAGCTTGGTAGCTGACAAGAGACATAGATTACTCATCTGCCATGTCAGCTGACAGGAGGGTGATCAAAAGAGAAGGCAGTTGAAGTTCGTCATGTGGGAAGACTACAGTGTCTTTATCACTGTCAATTGTTACATTGGCTAGGAAGTCCGCCACCCTGTTGCCTTCCCGAAACGTGTGGGAAATTAAAAAATTGTCTAGTCTTCGCAGAAGCGCTTTGGCCTGAGAGAGGATATAGGTCAGCCTCCAATTGTCTAAACCTTTCCCTTTAATGGCATTTATTACTAGCAAAGAATCTCCCTCAATCCACACGTTCCTTAAGCCTTTTTCTAGCACCAGATTGAGTCCATGCACCAGAGCCCAAGCTTCTGCCTCATTGTTAGTGCCTGAAGGTAGTTTGGATGCCTTAGCTGCGATCAACACTCCGTTTTTATCCCTGATGACACATCCCGTTCCAGAGAGACTAGGATTACCTCGGCATGCTTCGTCGATATTAAGCTTATAGAAAGGAGAAGAAGGTGGAGTCCATTTGACTTTATCTCTGATTGTGGAGAGCTTAGGAGTTCCTGTAGTTAAGCCAATCCCCAATCGTCTAACTGAGGGCCAGAGTGAGATGACTTCCTCATCCCATTTTGTCCAACTCAACTTGGAGGAGTTGAATGATTGAAGAAAAGCCACTGCCTGATCCGCTAAAGCAGCTTCAAGTTTATCGCAAACCTGAAACACTGATCGAGCTTCCTTCCTGAAGATACGCAGGTTTCTTTCCCACCAGATGTGCCAGACGAGCATAGAAGGACCCAATTCCCAAAGACAGGCTAATGTTGAATTGCCAAACGAAAGGGGCCAGTTTTTTAACATAAGATATAAAGATTTGGAGAATGGGCTTGTCCACTTTATCTTCCTGAAAAACCAGGTCCAACATGCTCTACTAAAGGGGCATTGAAGCAAAATGTGATCTAAAGACTCTTCCTCATGTCCACAAAGCACACAGAGGAAATTTGATCCCAATCCTAGTCTTTTGATGCGATCACCTGTGAGGATTTTATTATGTAAAGCACACCAAGCGAAAGCTCCAGCTCTAGGGAGAACTGACGTGCCTCAGCACAACTTCAAGGGCCAACTTGACAGCGCTTTTTGCACTCCTAGATTGTATCCATCTTTAACTGAGTAGCGTCCTGAAGAAGCCGCAGTCTAGACCACCTCATCCTCCATGTTGGAAACAATCACTGACCTCTTTCCTAGGAGACGACTGAGAAGAGCTTTTTGGGAGTTAGGAAAAATGCAGTCTTGAAATCCTTTCCAGGCAACTGTAGCTGATGTTCCCTTCCTAACCACCTGCCAGTAATCTTTAACTTTGTGGCCCCAATTTGTTTGAAGGAAGGAACATGCCTCAGAGAGCTCAGAAAACGTAGACAACGGCACTTCCCCGCCCCAAGAGTCAAGCCAGAAATCTGCCTTTTCCCCATTATGTATGATCCATGTGAGGTTGGGCTGAAGGAGATCTCTACTTCTTATTAGAAAGTTCCAGATAGCAGACCCCTTAGGAGGGTTTTGCACTGTGAAGATCCTCTCATTATCCCGCGAGTCAAGATACTTGGCTTTCATTAGTTTTACCCACAAGGCGTTGGGTTTAGAATACATGTTCCAAGCCAGTTTGGCCTCGAGTGCTTGATTTTGAGCTTGGATGTTCAGAATTCCTGACCCTCCTTCCGCCTTGGGTTTGCACACTTTATCCCAAGCCAATAGATGTATCTTCTTTTCTTCAAGAGATCCTTGCCAGAGAAATTTCCTACAGAGACCATCAATTTTGGCAATGATTCCTTTTGGGATGTGGAAAGCCGACATCATGTAGACTGGAACTGTAGACAAAACTGATTTAATCAAAACAATTCACCCTGCTAATGAAAGATGACGACCTTTCCATTTAGCTAGTTTTGTATTCAAGTTCTGTATTACCTTGCCCCATAAATTGTTCTTATATCTGCCCATGAATAAGGGTAGGCCGAGATAACTTCCTGGGAGAACCTGAGATTCTAGATTTAGGGTGACTTGAATCAACTTTTGGAGAAGCAATGGGACATTTTGGAAAAAAACCATAGATTTACTAAAATTCACTTCTTTCCCTGAGACACAACAATATGTGTTGACTGTGTTCATCATTGATCTGGCGTCCTGGACTGACGCTTGACCAAAAAGTAAGGTATCATCAGCAAACAAAGCATGAGTGAAGGGCTCTTGTATACCTTTTATTTTGATACCTTGCCATTCTGACCTTCTCTTTGCTTCCTTTATGGACCATGTAAGTGCTTCTGTCAACATGATAAAGAGATAAGGAGAAAGAGGATCTCCTTATTTTAAGCCTCGCGACGGTTCAAGAAAACCTGACTCCTTTCCATTAATTAAGACTAAGGCTCAGGACCCTGAGAGGCAGGATTTAATCCATTTAACCACTTCTTTGGAAAACCCCATTTGCAACATGATATCAAGCAGGAAGCTCTAGTTCACTCTGTCATAGGCCTTGGACATATCTAATTTCACAACCATAGCTTTCTTCTTATCCTTGTTTACTGAATGCAAGATCTCATGTGTAAGGATGGCACCCTCCATGGTCTCTTTCCCTAGAACAAAACCCCCCTATTCACTAGAAATCAACTCCTTCAGCAGGGGTGTCAATCTAAGCGCTATAGCCTTTGAAATTATCTTATAAATGAAGTTACATAAAGAAATAGGCCTGAAGTCTTCGAAAGTTTGGGGGAATTTAGTTTTGGGAATAAGCATTAGATAGGTCGACTTAAATTCCTTTAGCACGTTTTTAGTTTTTCGGGATTCTTCTACAGCCAAAAAGACATCACTCCCAACCGTATCCCAGCACTTCCGAAAGAAGATACCTGTCCATCCATCTGGGCCGGGCGCTTTCTCTCCCGCCAATGAGAACACCGTAGTCTTCACTTCTTCTAATGTGAATGACTTCAAAATTTCCTTATTATGATGCTCAGTAATTAACTTAGGAATGAGATTACACCCCTGTAATCCTTTATCCTACTGGTAGGGCAGACTGGAAAGAAGGTCTGCAAAGAAACTTTGGGCTGCGGCGAGAATCTCTAATTGCTCAGTAGACATCTGACCATTTCCTAGGCGAATGGATTTAATTGAGCTGGCGCTCGCTCTCACCTTGGCTGATAAATGAAAAAAGGAGGTGTTTTTATCACCATCTTTCAACCATAGCTCCTTGGAACGCTACCTCCAAAATATTTCTTCCCTTTTCAAAATCTCTTCCAGTTCTGATCTCAGTTGTTTCTCCTTCTGAAAAGAGGATGAGTCCATGCCTCTATTAATTATGAGGTCAGCGAGTGTTTTCAAATCTTGTTGTATTCTAGCTTTCTCAGCAAAGACATTTCGGAAGTGGTTCTTGTTCCATTCCATTACCCTGTGCCTTAGAAATTTTAATTTGCTTGCTAATTGAAACATTCTAGATCCTTCCACAAAAGGGATATTTTCCCACCAGAGCTGAATATTATCCACAAACGTCAGATCTCTGAACCACATAGACTGAAACCTGAACCTCTTCTTGCTGGGAATATTTTGTCCTCCTAACGAGATCCTGACTGGAAAGTGATCTGAACCTATCAAGGGCTGAATTTCAGCTTCAAACCTGAATGGAAAATTAAAGCATTTTGGAGACAGAAGGAGTCTGTCCAGTCGTTCTGCTATTTGTAGAAATCCTTTTCTTCTATTCGTCCAGGTAAAGGTGCCATTATTAGGAATGCAGTCTAATAGGAGATTACTATTCACAAAATTCTTAAAATCCTTCTGGGATCTAGGCGGGTGCGTGATACCCCCTGCCTTTTCCTTATCATCTAATATGGAGTTAAAGTCACCCCCTAAAAAAAAGGGGCTCCATTTCAGTTTTCTCAGCCAAATAGACAGGTTATCCCAAACTAATTTCTTCTGTGAAATATCTACAGGCGCATAAACATTCACAATCCATAAATCAATTCCATTGAAGAGTGCAGGAAACTTACCTATTAGGAAATTATCATTCTTCACCACCACCTCTAGGGCTTGGATATGATTCCTCCAACCTATAGCTAGGTCTCCAGCAGCTCCGCGAGCATCCACCTTCTCAAAACTCCAACCCCTCCAACTTTTAGAGTATAAATCAAAAAACTCTGAGGCCAATTTGGTTTCCTGAAGCATGATTATCTCTACTCGTTCCTCATCAATTTGAAATTTGATGAGGTTCCTTTTGTTAGGGGCATTAAGTCCCCTAACATTCCACGTGAGGATCCTCATTCCTCCTGGGGAGAGTAGCTAACTCTCCTCCTGCTGTTTGGACTTCGGGATACTTGAGAAAGAAGGCCGCTTGACACATCTTTGTTGTGCCTCAGCTGCTTCTATCTGGAGCTTTTCCTGACGAGGGTAGGAGTGCCTTTAGTCAAAGGGCTATTCATACATGTACGAAGTAGACCGAGTGGCCTGGTCTCATCCTTCTCTAGGTCTTCCTAAAGAACCTCATCTGCAATATCTTCCATGACATTTAAAGCCACTTTCGTCACCACCTGATCTAAATTCCATGACTGCAATTGCTATATTCATAATAAATTCAACTCCAAATCATGGCCTCATTCTCTTTATCTATGCAAAAATGTGAAATGGAGGAGAACGCCTTCCATGGTATGGCACCTGAGCCTGCCTCTCCTCCTCTTGCTAGTGATGATCCAATTTTTCATTGCTATGATGTGTTTATTTAATTTTATTTGTTCAAGCATTTAACTTAAAGGGAATGGTCCCTAAGGCCAAAATTTATCTACAAAAAATGTAATTCTAATTCTAATGCAAATGCAAATGAGGTAGTAGTTGTAGGCTTATCAAATTGCACTATGGATTCTATTTAACTCACAAGGGGTTAGATCGAGTCATCTTCCATCTAAGGTAGATTTCATCTTACTTTCTTTGATCAGTATGGTTTCCATCTAACCCATGTGGGAGTTAGATCATCAAATAAATTATTCACATAACATCTCTAGTCTCAAAAGCTCAAAATAAAGCTCTAATTATATCAAATATTAGAAATTTGACACAAGTACCAACCCTTGACAAGTTAAAATTAGTACTAATTATAAGAAACCTTATTAAATTAATCAAACTAATACTTACAAGATAAAATAGAATCAAAGCATTCTAGTAGACAAATAAACACAACACAAATATACTTTAGAAAATTTCTTTCAAAAAAATTGAGCATCCAAAACATTGCCCAATATTTTATTAGCAACAAATCTAGTTACAATACAATATCAGAGCATCAATACTGTATGATGGGTAATAGAAGATCAAATCTTCTGCCTTCAACACATGTTCTCTAATTTGTGAACAATCCAACATCATATCAGTACATCCATAGCTATACTACAATGTCATATCAAATTGCAATAAGAGATCAATGCTCTTGAACCATAAAGGAAATTCGATAGCATAACACTGCATTCCAGTTGTTCACTCTTTATCCCATCTCAAGAACTCTATATGTAGACAATGATAATGAAGAAACCAAGTCTTATAATCAATGTACACAATTGACATTTTATAGATGGACACCTAAGTTTATTGTTCGATGCAAGAGTCATTACCACATCTAAGGAGGCAAAACCTATATGACCCTTAATTTAATTCTTGAGTTTAAGATGATGTATCTTCATGTGACCTCCCAACATACACTAAATACATTTCCTCACTGTTATGTATAACCTCCTACAAAAATATTATTATCACTAAAATATAACATTATATTTCAAAATGGATCACAAATTAAAAATCTAAAACACATTTCCTAATGTATCAACCACCTTCTACCTATGATAGCTTTAATATTAGCAAATTTGATTACTTAGATCAAACCCACTTATGAGGCAGCCCTCTGAAAACATTTCCCCTCCTCTCACATGTTGCAATTTTAGACCTTAATACAAAATTAAGAAAATTATCTTTGCTCTTAATATTTCATAATGAAAAATGTAGCACACCATTAAACTTTCACCCTATTGCAAATTTCACTAGGAGCGAAATCCTTTTTTATAAAATTATCCCTTACATTGAGGAAAGGGATCCAAGACTAGATAAAAAAGCTAGAGATCTAGTTAATGTCATTGCGAATGGAACGGATGTGTTGGCCCAACACTTTGAGGGTCGAAGGTAGTCCCGCTGAAGCTTCTATGAAGTCCTTCACCATATTCTCAAATCCGTTTACTAGATAAGACTGGCCGAATGCATACCAGCAGAAGAGCTCTCTTACGTTCTTTGTTTCCAGACGTTTTACTTTATAGATTTTGGAGATCCCAGAGGATTGGAGAATGCTTATATCACGTGAAGTGACAATCATTAAAGCTCTGTATTTGAGGAATTCATTCACTGCAAGCGTTTGCAGTTGTTCCACATGGTTAATTCCATCTAGAACAATAAAGGGCTCTGAATACCAACTCTCCAGTTGAGATTTGATCATATCTGCCCCCAAACTTCCCTTCACACGGCTGGAAGTAAAAGAAGCTGTTGAAAATTGCACTGCAATCCTTAGATCAGACACAAGTTTGTTCTGCAGGTTGAACATTGTTTTAATTGCGTGTGTTTGGCTTATGTCAGATAGAAAACTTGATCTAGGAAACAAAGAATGCTTGCGGTTGTAAAATTCTTTGACCAGGGTTGTTTTCCCCACTCCTTGGCATCCCCCAATAATGTTACCCTTTACTAAAATGCCGTTCTGTAAATCCTTTGATATTACCCTCTCAAGTCTTTCAACAGATTCATCAAGTGCGACTGAATATTCTGCAACCTGTAACTTGTAGCTGTCTTTAACTTTTTTTAGTTCCATTAATACTGTATCCACAACATTTTTGCATAGAATGCCCAAATCACTAGCAAGAAAAACCAGAAAAATGTGATCACAGAAACCATGTTACAATAAAAAATTTATGTTCAATAATTTTTTATATTCACTACTCAATTCCTTAAATATAAATTACATTTTTTTTTCTGAGTTCAAAGTGAAACAATAGTTAAAATAAGGTGGAGGAATAAGAATGCACTGTACTACTATGGTTTTATTGCATTTCTATTTATTTCCAATTGTATCAATTAATGGCGATAAGGATACTTCAATAACGTGAAAACATTACGTTGAAAAAAAAAACGCAGAGGTACTCATCTGTTTTGAAATCTATGCCAGCAATGAATGAGACTTTCTTTAGTGCTTCTTTCCATTGTTGAAGTTTATCAATATATTTCCCCTCCTTTTCATATTTGAGAAATGCATCCGCATAAATTCCCTTGTTGATGTAGCGAAGGTCAGATTAGCAAACATTGTAAAAAATGGGAACAATCTTGGCCTTAATTTGACACGAGAGCAAGTTCGGCCAAACACCAAGGTGAATAAGCATAGTTTTGGGAGAGAATCGCTATATGAATAGGAGACGTTCTAACGGCTTGTTCTATGTCCAGAGAAAATAAGTTTCCCAATAACACTTGTGACGAAGCCATAAAGACCCTCAATCCCAAATGTTGGATATAATGAAAAAGGACACTTCCAATAGAGTTTCTGACATCAGGGCCTCTATAGTTGATAAATACATCGTAGCTTCTAGAAGATAAATCCCGACTGGGAAGAGATGGAGAAGCAGATGAAAAAGAGGGTCCAATTCCCGCAAAGCTATTCTCCTCCTCTGGTTCGCCATCAAATGAAAGAGAGGATTTCTGCAACTCTGTCACGGAAACAAGGACTCTCGAAGTGTAGCAGTTACGTACCGATTGGTAAGAGACCAAACGGTACTAAATAAACTCAGGGGGTTAACATTTTCTGGTCGTCTCTTTAGCAAACCGAATTTTCCCAAGAATTGTCCTCGACGATGCATCTATCCAGCGCGGAACCTCCTATTTTAATTCTTGTAAATTGTCCCCATGCTTGATCGATGCCTTCAACAATGATGTATGCCGAATTGAAAAGTAAAATGACAGATGGGCATATTAAATGTGGTATTGACTTTGGAGTGTTGATTGATTTGGAGAGGCCTATTAAAGTTGGAAATCCCTGCCCTACAATTTGATTTTATGAAAGAATTGCTGCCATTTCTCTATCATTAGTCAACGATATATAGCTTTCCCCTAGCGTATTGTGTTAAAATAAGAAAAAATCAGACTTGTTTTTGTCTATTGGGAATGTTTCCCAACATTTTTTGCATTTCCTTTTTCTGTTTGGGAAAGTTTCCCATCTTAGTTTTTAGTTTATTTTTTAGTATGTTTTATGTATATATTTCAATTTCCTTTCAATTAAGAAGGTGGAAGACATTTTGCAGCAAGCATATCAAATTGCTTCTCTGTTTCTCTTGGTTTAAGTTATATATTTTTTCTTCTGGTTTATTTTCTGTGTACTACATTTGTTTTTAGTTTGATCTTTTCTAACATATGCTACACCAGAGAAACAGAGAAGCAATTTGATATGCTTGCTGCAAAATGTCTTCCACCTTCTTTATTGAAAGGAAATTGAAATATATACATAAAACATACTAAAAAGTAAACTAAAAATTAAGATGGGAAACTTTTCCAAACAGAAAAAGGAAATGCAGAAAATGTTGGGAAACATTCCCAACAGACAAAAATAAATCTGATTTTTTCTTATTTTAACATCCTCCCTAAAATCTGATTTGTGGGACAGCTTCTCATCCCTAAAAGATTCTTCAGTCTATTGAAATCTTCTTCTTTCAAAGGTTTTGTTAAAATGTCAGCAACCTGATTTTTGGACATGCAATAATAAAGTTTGATTTCATTATTTTTAACCAGTTTTATGATGAAATAAAATTTGATGTCTATGTGCTTGCTTCTTCCATGAAAGACTAGATTTTTAGAAAGTGCAATAGCTGATTGATTATCACAAAATATAATTGTTTCTTCCATTTGGGGCTACATCAATGTTTCAAGTATCCTTCATAACCAAACTGCTTGACAATCTGCTGAAGTGGCTGCCACATATTCTGCTTTTGCTGAGGACAATGCAACAATGAGTTGCTTCTTTGAGGACCATGAAATTACACCTGACCCAAGATTAAAAGCATACCCAGAAGTACTTTTCCTATCATCTTGATTTCTAGCCCAATCACTATCTGTATAACTAGTTAACCTCAAAACATCCTTCTTTTCATAAAAAAATTCCATGGTTTGCAGTCCCTTTCACATACCTTAGTATTCTTTTACCTACTTTTAAATGAGTATCATGTGGATCCTCCATAAACCTGCTTATCAAGCTTACTGCATACATGATATCTGGTCTTGTTACAGTTAAGTACATTAAACTTCCAACCAAACTTTTATACAAAGTAGAATCTACCTTTTTGCTTTTATCATTTTTGCTCAACTTCACACCCATGGCAATAGGCATAATTGCTGGTTTGCTATTTTCCATCTTGAACCTTTTCAAAACATCGTTTGCATATTTTTCTTGTGAAATAAAAATTCCATCACTATTTTATGTTACTTCAAGACTAAGATAATAGTGCAACAAACCAAGATCAGTCATCTCAAATTCACTCTTCATTGCCACTGAAAATTCTCTAAGCATGTTTTCATTATTTCCAGTATAAAGTAAATTGTCAACATAAATACAAACTATCATAACATCTCCTTGCTAATTTTGTTTTATGAATAAGGTGGGCTCATAAGGAAATTTTTTAAAACTATTTTTAAAAAAATATGATTCAATCCTTTCATACCAAACTCTAGGTGCTTGCTTTAAACCATATAAAGCTTTTCTTAGTTTGAGCACCTTACCTCTTTGACCTTTAATCTCAAAACCAGGGGGTTGCTTAATGTAATTTTTTTCCTCCAATACACCATTCAAGAATGTTGATTTTACATCCATATGAAAGACTTTCCAACCCTTTTGTGCTGAAAGAGCTAAAATCATGCGAATAGTATCCATTCTAGCAACAGGTGCAAAAACTTCATTATAATCAATACCTGATTTTTGTTTGTAGCCCTTCACTACCAACGTGGCCTTGTATTTATTCACTTTACCTTGCTCATTGTACTTTGTTTTATACACCCACTTTACTCCAATTGGCTTCTTATGCTCAGGGAGATCTGCAATTTCCTAAGTTTGATTATTTTCTATGGCTGCAATTTCTTCATTCATAGCTTTAATCCATTTATCTTCATTTATAGCTTCTTCAAATGTAATAGGATCACTATCAGCAAAAAATACAAAATGACAAATATCTTCATTTACCTCTATTGTTTCTTGATATATGTCAGACAAACTCCTTATTTTCTGCCACCTTTTTGGAGATTCTGAGGTGGATAATGGAGAACTACTTGATGAAACATGTCTATGACTTGGTGGAGATGAAGAAGAACCTCTTCTTAATGCTAACTGTTGAATGCTACTACTGCTGGCTCCTGTGTTAACAATTGAAATTTGTTGTTGATTTGCAACTCTATCTTCAATGTTAACTGTTTGATATTTCTCTTCCAATTTCCAACACCACTCTTGATCTTCAAGAAACTTTGCATCTCTGCTTATCACCAACTTTTTTGTCTCTGAATTGTACAACCTGTATGCCTTGGATTCTTCAGTGTATCCAACAAAGATACATTTTTCTGCCTTATCATCCAATTTCTTTCTAAGTCCATCTGGAATATGAGAATAAGCAATACAACCAAAAAATCTTAAATGATCTACCCGGGGTTTGTATCCTCCCCATGCTTCTTCTGGTGTCATGCCCCAAACTAAGTTCATAGGACATCTATTCAAAATATAACCTACACAACAAACTGCTTCTGCCCAAAAAATTTTAGGTAAATTCTTAGTATTAAGCATACTCCTTACCATATTTAAAATTGTTCTATTTTTTCTCTCAGCTACACCATTTTGCTGAGGTGTATACCTTGTTGTTACCTGCCTTTTTATGCCCTTTTCAATATAATAACTATGAAAATCATGTGAAATATACTCTCCACCTCTATCAGTCCTTAAAATTTTGAGAAAATAACCACTTTGCTTCTCAACTAATTCTTTAAATTCTCTAAATTTCTTGAAAGTATCAGATTTATTTTTCAAAGGGTACACCCAGAGTTTCCTACTATAGTCATCAATAAATGTCAAAAAATATCTCATACCAGATAATGAAGCAACCTCAATTGGTCCACATAGATCTAAGTGAACTAGCTCTAATGGCTCTGAAGCTCTCCAAGAATCCCTTACTGGAAAGGGTTCTCTATGGTGCTTTCCAAAAATACAACCTTCACATTCTTCATCTGGTCTTTGGATAAATGGTAAACCTATTACCATGTTCTTTTTATGCAAAAGATTTAGTCCACCAAAATTCAAATGACCAAACCTAAGATGCCATAACCACTGTGTGTCTTTTACAAGAGCACTGAAATTTAAATGCATATTATTTTTGATACTAAGAGAAAACATCTTATTAGCAGTCATGGGTATTTTGGTTATCAACTTGTTTTTACCATCAACAATAATGCATGAACCATTTTCAAATTTGACAGTGTGGCCTTTTTGCACAAGTTGACCTACACTTAACAAGTTATGCTTTAAGCTTGGTACATAAAACATATCACCAATATATTTTTTCTCACCTTGTCTTGTTGTGATTAATATCCTCCCTTTCCCCATGACCGGTGCAATTGTATTATTTCCCATCTTGACTTCAGATTTGATGGACTCATCCAAATTCTAAAATATCTCTTTGTGTCCTGTCATATGATTACTGCACCTACTGTCAACATACCATTTGTCATCATTTACTTCCTCCTTTGTGCTACATGTTAGCAAGACATATCCTTCCTGCCCTTCACCTTTATTTGCATATTGGGCTTCTTGTTTACTTTCATCTGCAATCTTTTTCCTATATTCAGCTGCAAAATGTCCATACTTTTGACAGTAATAACATTGAATAGATGATTTATCATACCTTTGAAAACCTCTACCTCTTTGTTAAAAATTTGCTCTGCCTCTACCTCTTGCTTGAGTGTAACCACAATTTTCTTCATCACTTCTATTGCCTCTCTGACCTTTGCCTCTTTGTTGAAAACGTCCTCCTCTTCCTCTTGAATTTCTACCTCTTCCTCTTTGTGCTGAAGATGATTCTGGTGTTGTTTCTTTTTCTTTCAAAGATACCTTTCTCTTTAAAGCTTTCTCAAGTGGCTCCTTTGTTGATTTATTTATTCTATGCTCATGTGTGTACAATGAACCCATAAGCTCATCTACAGATAAAGATGTTAGATCTTTTGATTCTTCAATAGCTATAACTGCAGGATCATATTTTTCAGGCAAACTTCTTAAAATTTTTCAACATTTTTTTGATTAGTCACAACCTCATGATTTGATTTCATCTGATTAACTATACCCATTGTATGAGTAAAGAAATCTCCTAAACTTTCTAAATCTGACATTTATAAAATTTCAAAATCTCTTCTGAGCATTTGAAGGCGAACTGTTTTTACTTTTTCTGTACCTTGAAATGATTGTGCAAGGAGATCCCATGCTTCTTTGGCCTTTGAAGTGGCTGTAACTCTTGGAAGGAGAGTTTCATCAAGACCCTGCACTATGAACAATAATGCTTTCTGATCTTTTTTCCTATTATCCTGTAGTAAATCCCTTTCATTTTGTGTGAGGGCTGCTAATGCTGCTACATCTGCTGGTTCTGAATACCCATTCTACACAAGATCCCATAGCTCCTGTGACCTAAACAAAATCTTCATTTGAAAACTCCAAAAATCATAATTTTTTCCATTAAATTTAGGAATTTGTAGCTGTGTACTATTAACATTTGGTGTCATTTTGAACCTAGCTCTTTTACCATATGTTAGAAAAGATTAAACTAAAACAAATGCAGTACACAAAAAATAAACCAGAAGAAAAAATATATAACTTAAAACAAGAGAGACAGAGAAGCAATTTGATATGCTTGCTGCAAAATGTCTTCCACCTTCTTTATTGAAAGGAAATTGAAATATATACATAAAACATACTAAAAAATAAACTAAAAACTAAGATGGGAAACTTTCCCAAACAGAAAAAGGAAATGCAAAAAATGTTGGGAAACATTCCCAACAGACAAAAACAAATCTATTTTTTTCTTATTTTAACATACTGCAGATGTGTATGATGATTTTAGTATATACATGTCATTTTTTATTTAGTTTTGTATTCAGTTCAGGGAAATGTTCATGTTTTAATATAAATAATGTTAACAATATAAATTATATTTAATCATACCATTTCTCATATAGAATCATGTTTCATGTAAGAGACACACCTGTCCATATATAACATATATTTAAGGGTGTTTGGATCCATATTTTTAATATATAGAAAATATATATTCAAGCTGTCCAATTTTAACATTAATTGGTGGACTATGAAGGATTAGCATTAAGATACAAAGGATGTTGTTAAATGTGAAAAAGGGGATGAAGGAGACAAGCATGCACACCAAAATCAAACCCTCTTCCACAATAACAATGGAGGACAAGACCGAGCTAAAATCACAACCAAAGAGAGCTGGACTTAGCTACAGATCTTGTTCTCTTGTTTGCTATAGAAAGATGCAATTTAACCAAGTTTTTTTTATCAAACCCTAGGTTAAGTATAAGTAAAACCCTAGTTATAAGATAATCAACTTGTAATAGATAGACGACAATAGAAACCTAGAATCTGAAAGCACAAAGATTATCAAAGATATGTTAGAACCCATGCCATAGATGCTGAAGAGTCGGAGGACTCCGGGGCGAGCACCCAAGTCTTGAGAGTCAAAATCTTCCAAAACTCAAAACTGGAGAAATGTCGTAGAGATTGTCCAGATGTTGGATTTAGTGTTTGTTTTAGTAGGAGGATGTAGGGGCGAGCACCCAAGTCTTTTACAGAGGAATTTTTGCAAAAAACTTTCAGATCTTGAAACCCTTTCCCTTACACAACCTTCATGTACCTTCACTTCTTCATACTTTGCACCTGTAACCTACACATAAGAAGAAAAGGGGTTTGGGGGTTGTGGAGTTTAGGGATTTGCCTCAGTCAAATCCCTAGATAGCATTCAAGCTTCCCAACACTGTTGTTAGAGAGAGAGTGTGTGCTCTAGTAGGATAGAGGCTAAAGATAAACCAAATGATGAAATGGTTCAAACAATAATGATGTCACCTCAAAGGTAAAGACCTTAGGAGAATGAAGATCCTTCAACTCATAAGGAGATAGATGATGATTCCATATTTGCAACAACACACACAATATAAACACAAATCTGCAACAATAACATAATGAATGCTTTGAATGCTCTTTTCTCCAAGATCATAAGTTTTCTACATCCATCTAAGTTACAAATGAATTCAAAAACACACTTATATATGCTTTCCCACTAACATTCATGAAATTCAATGAAAGGGCCGACAAGGAGAGACCCATTTAAAGGTCCTATGCCAACATGTTTTGAAATCTACCCCAACCAATTAGGGATGACTTGGGTGTGCCCGCCCAAGTCCCTTGGTACTTTTTTGGTCCAAGGTAAGGCATATTTGGGCCCCTAGTTCATATTGGACATGGCTTTCAGGGGATTTCTCAATAGGATGAATATTTTGTATATATAATGTTAACACAAGGACCTAGGAGCTAACCTAGGAGGTAAAAGAACATGTGTATACTTTTTACTCCATAACATTTAGCCCCTACTTTAATGTGTGTATGATCTTACGATTCAATTCATGCATTAAAATATGGTCAAAGCACATCAAACACTAGAATGGGGGAGCTCATCAGTACATGTCTTTATACCACACAAAAACATGCAAAACATACAACATGGGGGCAGCTCATCACTAAATGTCTTTAGACCATGCCAAAACACACAAAACACATAAGGAAGACACATAAAGCATATGGAAGACACATGGAATACATGAGAGCCGTGTAGTATGTCATCGACACACTATATGTCTTATACACAACAAACACTGGGGATAGGGAGAAGCTAATCGCTACACTCCACTATCTAAGACATGCCAAACACACTTGACAGTTGAGCTATGCTACCACAACCTCCAAAGACATGCTTAAGGGTGAATAACTCAAGATTCTACCCCACTTCACAATGAGAACTTTGTTAAAAGGATGTGCAACTAGCTCAAGAGTTACACCATATTCAAATTTCAGGTCATTTCGATTTGTCTACTAAGAGTTATCACTATTAGAAGATCATCAGTTCTCACAAAGCAGAGCATATAGGCAATCAACTGAAGATGAAGGTTTGCAGAGCACTTCCATGATTTACAGATCCTAAGGAAACATCATACATGGTACATATGGCTCAAATAGGCCTTCCTTGACATCTGCACCATGATTCATTCATTTGCAGAGAATTACCAGATGTTGTAGGCCGACCTACTTGTTTCTACACATTACATTCCTTCATTGGAGTTTGTAACATGTTGTGGTTGACACAGAGGATTCTAGGAGCTTGAAGATGATATATATAGATCTCTAAGATGTATTAGTAAATGAGCTAGTTAGTGATCATGGTAGTTTATAATAGCTTTAGTTCTAGAAAGGCACTTTAAAGCCATATCTTGCATATCTGTTGTAACTAGAAATTAGGCATGTGAGCCCTTTGATTGTAGTCTGCATGTTTTTGGCATATAAGAATTGTATTTCTTTGTCATTCTAAATATATGAATCTTCCATTGCATTCTATAATTAAGTTCTTTTTGTTGTGTTTACTCTAGCTATACGGGATGGATAGTTCATTCTGTGAGCCCTCTAACCATGACTGCACCAGAGTGAATACAAGATTTGAATTCAACACTCAACAAGATGCAAATGCTTAATGCTACAGGTTCACTAAAATATTAAATATGAAAAGGGGGATGAAAGAGACAAGCATGCCCACCAAAATCAAACCCTCTTCCACAATAACATTCAAGGACAAGATCGAGCTAAAATCACAACCAAAGAGAGGTGAACTCAGCTATAGATCTTGTGCTCTTGTTTGCTATAGAAATATGTAATTTATCCAATCTTTTTTATCAAACCCTAGGTTACGTATGAGTAAAACCCTAGTTATAAGATAATCAACTTGTAACAGACAGACGACAACAAAAACCTAGAATCCAAAAGCACAAAGATATGTTAGAACTTGTGCCACAGAAGTTGAAGATTCAGAGGACTCCAGGACGGGCATTCAAGTCCTAAGAGTCAAAATCTTCCAAAACCTAGAACTAGAGAAATGTTGTAGAGAGTGTCTAGATGTCAAATTTAGTATTTGTTTTAGCAGGACGATGCCAGGGCGGGAACCCAAGTCTTCTACAGAAGAATTTCTGCAAATAATTTTTGGCTCTTGAAACCCTTTCCATTAAACAACCTTCTTGTACCTTCACTTCTTCATACCTCACACCTATCACTTGCACACAAGAAGAAAAGGGGTTTGGGGGTTGTGGTGTTTAGGGATTTGCCTCAGTCAAATCCCAGGGTATCATTCAAGCTTCCCAACACTGTTGTTAGAGAGAGTGCATGCCCTACTAGAGCAGAGGCTAAAGATAAACCAAATAATGAAATGATTCAAACAATAATGGTGTCACCTTGGAGGTAAAGTTCTTATGAGAATGAAGATCCTTCAACTCATAAGGAGATAGATGATGATTCTAAATCTGCAACAGCATAGACAATACAGACACAAATCTGCAACAATAACACAATGAATACATTTAATGCTCTTTGCTCCAAGATCATAAGTTTTCTATATCCATATAGCTTACAAATAAATTCAAGAACACACTTATATATGCTTTCCCACTAACATTCATGAAATTAATTGAAAGAGCCGACAAGGAGAGACCCATTTAAAAGTCCTATGCCAACATGCTTTGAAATCTACCCAAACCAATCAGGGAGGAGTTGGGTGTGGGCACCCAAATCCCTAGGTGCCTTTTTGGTTTGAGCAAATGCATAAAATGGGCCCCTAGTTCCCATTTGACATGGGTTTCAAGGGATTTCTCATCGAGTGAATATTTTGTATGTATAATGTTAACATGGGGACTTAGGAGCTAAACTAGGTGGTAAAAAAAACATGTGTCCACTTTTTACTCCATAACAAATGTTATGATACAAGAGATAAGGGAAATGACTACTCAAAACTTTCACTTTCAACTAGAAAAGCAAAACCTATGAAGGAAGCAATTGGTGAAAAGGTACATATTTGATTCATTAACATATTTTTTGTGTTGAAGGGAAGGATGTTTCTCCTGTCAAGTTTCATTTTCTGAAGTCCCTTGACACTCCTCAAAGAGTCAGGATTCCTAGTAGGATTGTGTCTCTTTCCCACAAAAACCTCAAATGGGAAATGATCATAATAAGGAGGATTCTTTGGAGGTGGCTCCCACACAATGTCATATATTTGAGACCAAAAGTATTTCATAGGAAATTAATAATGAATGAACAATAATCAAGAGGAAAAAGAAGACAATAAATAAAGGAGGAAATGGTTAGTTTAGGATGACCCTACAATTCCCTTTTAAGATTAAAAATAGGGATCTAAAAAAAATATTTTTTGATTTTACTAGGTCTATTCTTTGGCACTCTTAATAAGCTTATTTTGGATGTAGTTCCTCCCCACTTGGACATGGGTTGAGTTTTATTGTTACTTATTTGCACTCCTATTCACATGGTTGATGCACAAACTTAATTTTGTTTGTTCAAGCATTATTTTAAAGGGAGTGATCTCTAAGGCCAAAATTTATCTATAAAAATGCAATTCTAAATTCAGTGCATATGCAAATGAGGTAGCAGTTGTAGGCTTATAAAATTGCACTATGGATTCCATTTAACCCATGGGGGTTAGATCAAAGTATCTTCCATCTAAGGTAGCTTTGATTACTATGGTTTCAATCTAACCCATGGGGGAATTAGAACATCAGAGAAATTAATCACATAACATCTCTAGTCTCAAAATCTCAAAATAGAGCTCTTATATCAAATGTTAGAAATTTGACTCAAGTACCAACCCTTGACAATTTAAAATTAGTACTAATTATAAGAAACCATATTAAATTAATCAAAATAATACTTACAAGATAAAATAGAATCAAAGAATTCTAGTAGACAAATAAATTCAACACAAATATACTTAAGAAAATTCCTTTAAAAAAAATCCAGCCTCCAAAACATTGCCCAATATATTATTAGCAACAAATCTAGTTACAATACAATATTAGAGCATCAACACTATATGATGAGCAATAGAAGATCAAATTTTCCACCTTCAACACATGCTCTCTAATTTGTGAACAATCCAACATTGTATCAATACATCCATAGCTATACAACAATGTCATATCAAAGTGCAATACGAGATCAATGCTCTTGAACCATAGAGGAAATTTAATAGCATAACACTGCGTCCCAGTTGCTCACTCGTTATCCCATCTCAAGAACTCTAAATATAGACAAGGATTAAGAAGAAAACCAAGTCTTCTAATCAATGTAAACAACTGACATTTTATATATGGACACCTAAATTTAATGTTAGATGCAAGAGTCATTGCCACCTCTAAGGAGGCAAAACCTATATGACCCTTAATTTAATTATTGTGTTTAAGATGATGTGTCTTCATGTAACCTCCCACCATACACTAAATACATTTCGTCACTTTTACATATAACCTCCTAGGAAAATATTACTCTACCCTAAATGTGACATTATATTTCAACATGGACCACAAATTAGGAAAATATTAAATTTTTTAGACAAGGTATAAAACACATTTCCCAATGTATCAAACCACCTTCTACCTAAAGTAGCTTTGATTTGAGCAAATTTGATTTTAAATTAGAGTGACTTAGATCAAATCCACTTATAAGACACCCCTATGACAACCCTTTCCCCTCCTCTCCACATGTTGCAATTTTAGAAGTTAATAAAAAATTAAAAAAATATATCTTTACTCTAAATATTTAATAATGAAAAATGCAGCACACCATTAAACTTTCACCCCATTACAAATTTCATTAGGAGCGAAGTCCTTTTTATAAAATTATCCTTTACATAGAGGAAAGGGATCTAAGACTAGATTAAAAAGCTAGATATCTAGTTAATGCCATTGCGAATGGAACAGATGTTTTGGCCCAACACTTTGAGGGTTGAAGGTAGTCCCGCTGAAGCTTCTATGAAGTCATTTACCATATTTTCAAATCTGTTTACTGGATAAGACTGGCTGAATGCATACCAATAGAAGAGCTCTCTTGTGTTCTTCGTTTCCAGATGTTTTACTTCATAGATTTTAGAGATCCCAAATAATTGGAGAATGCTTATATCACGTGAAGTGACAATCATTAAAGCTCTGTATTTGAGGAATTCATTTACTGCAAGTGCTTCCAGTTGCTCCACATGGTTAATTCCATCTAGAACAATAAAGGGCTCTGAATACCAACTCTCCAGTTGAGATTTGATCATATCTACCCCCAAACTTCCCTTTACCTAGCTAGAAGTAAAAGAAGCTGTTGAAAATTACACTACAATCCTTAGATCAGACACAAGTTTGTTCTGCAGGTTGATCATTGTTTTATTTGCGTGTGCTTGGCTGATGTCAGATATAAAATTTGATCTAGGAAATAAAGAATGCTTGCAGTTGTAAAATTCTTTGACCAGGGTTGTTTTCCTGACTCCTTGGCATCCCACAATCCTAATAATGTTACCCTTTACTAAATTGCTATTCTGTAAATCCTGTGATATCACCCTCTCAAGTCCTTCAACAGATTCATCAAGTGTGACTGAATATTCTACAACCTGTAACTTGTGCAATCTTTAACATCTTTGAGTTCCACTAATATTGTATCCATAAAATTTTTGTTGGATAACTGATGCAGATGTGCTAGATGTGCAGTTTCTATTTTCTTGTTGTTAGTTTTTTTTTAGGAATTTTTCCATCTTCTTTGTTGCATGTAGAAACATACTATCTTTGGTTTGTTTTTTAGATCAACTTATTAACTGGAACAAAGGAAACAGAATCCTATCCAAATAGAAATTCTAACCATAACAGCTCATAAATAAGATTCATAAACTTTGGTGAGATTCCTAGAATGAGTCTTCTTTCTCCCATGTGTTTATTCTCCCATGATGACCACGTTTGTCTCCACCAATCGCTATATCTGGCACTTGGACCACATTCTCATTGATTTCTTTGTTTTGCATCCTATTGTAATTACTTCTCCTTCGATTCTTTATCTAGCATCAAAGGGTTAATCATTCCAACATATATATACAAAACAACCTCTCATCATAAACTTATGAAATCCTATCTATATTTCTTACATATTAATAATTCAAATCATCCATTTGATAATATATCCACTCGAGGTCATTTATCAACATAGGGTCTAAGTCTTTGGAAAGTCTATATATATATATATATATATATATATATATCAAACAACATAAAATAGAGGTAATGTATATGAAGTTTTTGTAGAACCATATAGAAAAGGTCTTTAAAACATATGGAAACAATATAAAAGGAGGACAATATTTCATCCCAACATAAGGCATGAGAATGTTGCATATGTTTTTATTGATGTCAAAGTGTTATATGTTGTTATTCATGTCAAAGTGCTATGATTGATGATATGGAGTTAATATTGTTGCATATGTTGTCATTTGATTAAAAAGAGTTGCATGAGGTATAAAGGAAATTATTTGAGAAGTTATCAAGTTATCAAGAATGTCAAAGGCATAGGAGATTGTACCACATTCTACTGTAGATAAAGTTATGACCTCATAGTTTTAAGGATAGCTAGAGATAGCTATGAGTTATGTATGATCCAAATTTCAAAGCATATGAACTACCACAAAGACATCTAGAGTCATTAGAATGAAAATAATGTTGTTACAGTGTAAGGTTATTAGAGATGAAACAGAAAGCTACCACATTCCACCGCATCTGCATATACAGTTTGGGAGATTGAAGAATATGTAAAGAAAAGAGGGAAGTATGCCATATTCAAGTTTTAGAGGGTATAAATTACTGCCAATGTATTTAATAGTGTTTTGAGTTGAGACTATATGATTGGATTGTGTAAATGATATGGGTTTCAATGTTTGAATGCTTGTGCTAGAAAGTAGAATCGTGGACCAGAAACAAGAGTTTATGAGAAGGTCTTTTAGGTCCCATATTATTCATGGCAAGAATCACTTGATAATATTTTACTCCTACAATACCGCATAGGGTCTGAAGCTAATGTATGGAAGGCTAAGTACTTGTGGAGCTAACATGGTGTATTTGTGTGCTTGCGCCATGTGTTTGGAAGTGTGCACCAACAAGAAAGTTTGGGAGGAAGGAAATTAGGTCTAGTAGATCATTTGGTGTGAACCACATACTACGATTTCACTCTTACATTATCGCAGATGATTTGGGAGCTGACAAGTAAGGTCAGTTATATGTTTCATGATACACGTTACCTTGAGGCCAACACATATGTTGTTCAGAAAACTTGTGGAGGATATATATGAAGGATAAAGGATTGTTATATGCAAAGGAAGTGGAACTGATGAAACAGTGAATGATCTGAAGATAGAACAGTAACTCACTAAGATGTGATGTATAACTCATAATAGAGTTAGTATTATGGAGGTGATTGAACCATTAGAATAAGTCAAGGATGTTAATGTGTTAATAGAGATGATGTTGCAAAGATGATTCAACCATCAGAATTAGTCAAAAGTTTTAGAGCAGAGATTGGTGCCTCATCTTGTAAGTGTTGTATCACATTAGGGAGCTGGTGCTTCTTTTGGCTTGGTGACCATAAAATATTGTATCAAGGAGCTAGTCCTTCCTTTAGGTTGGTGCCCATGAAACATTGTATTAGAGAGTTGGTGCTTCCTTTGAGTTGGTGCTCCTAAAACATGGCATTGGTGTCTCCTTTGGGTTAGTGCCCATAAAACACATTATATACTTCATTTTTATTTGTGAGGCTAGATTTGGACAATAGATCCAAGTAGCTGGCTCACCATTGTTTTTTCCATATTAGGTTTCCACGTAAATCTAGTGTTATATGTGTGTGTTCTTATGCTTCATATGGTTCAAAAATTTATATTAGATTGAATGCATCTAAAGATCAAATATTTGAATATATATTGATTCACCCCCTCTTAGTATATATGTGTATTGAACAATTGGTATTAGAGCTAAGTTCCTTGATATAGTCTAATAGCTGGAGGTCAATCTTGGATTGGAACACATGGTAGGTCATGAAGGATCAATGTCAAACAAGGAACCAATTTTTGATGGATCAAACTATGCATTATGGAGTATAAGAATGGAATCTTATCTGACCTCATTAGCATTTGATGTTTGTCAATAAGTTATCATGGATAGGTACACCACTCTAGAATCTCCTCTGATAGATTAGGCTAACAAGAAAGCAAGTGAGAATAATGCCAAGGCTAAGAATGCAATTTTGTGTGGACTGACAAATACTAAATTTGTTAAAGTGATGCACTGCAAGTTTATTAAGGACATCTAGAATAAGCTTCATAACATTTATGAAGGAGATGACAAGGTAAAGCAAGCTAAACTACAAACATATAGAGGAAAGTTTGAGAGTATAAAGATGAAAGAAGAAGAAAGCATTGCTAGCTATTTGTTCTAGGTGCATGAAGTTGTCAATTAAATCAGAGGCCTAGGAAAAGAAGTGAAAGACTAAGTGAGTGTGAAGAAGTTTTTGATATCTCTCCCTCATATATTTGATTCAAAAATTTTTGCTATTAAAGAAGCCAGAGATCTGAACAAACTCACCATAGATGATCTGTTTGGTTCTCTCACTACCTATGAGATGAGAAATGTAATCAAAGATACATCCAGAAAGGAAGTTGTTTTCAAAGCTTCAACGAAAGAAGGAACATCTGATCCATGCATTGAGTTTGAGGAAGAAGAAGCAAACTTTGTGAGAAATCTAAAGAAGGATTCAGACAAGTATATAGGTAAGATGCCCTTCAAATGTTTTAACTTTCGTAAAATTGGTCATTATGCATCTAAATGTCCCTTTGGAGAAAAGGAAAATAGCAACAAGGTCTTTAAAAGGAACAACTTCAAAAAGAATCTCATTTCTAAAGAGAACCACAACTCTTTAGAAGAAGCAGACCACTACTCATTAGATGATGAAAGAGAAGAAGCCCTACTCATGACTATGGAAGTCTTTGACAATTCATACAATTCTTATGATGATGAAGAAGAATGTGAAGTTCATCTTGAAGATGAACTCATTTATGCTCTTGGGGACTTGAGATGTGTAAGGAAAGAGAACAAAGAACAAAAGGCAAAATTTGAACAAACTGAGGAACTGATTACTAGTTTAAAAGTCAAAATTGAAGCCAAGAGATATATATGAATGCTCAAAACTTGAGGAAGAGATTGTTTCACTCAGGAAAGAATTGTAGAAATTACATGATCAATTGGATAAGAGTGTCAATTTTGGAAAAAGCCCTAAAAATTTTGATGACATGAAGAAGAAGAGTAAGAGAAATTGAAGAAGATGATTTTATTCTTGTCATTTCTCAAAGAAGAAGATATAGAAGACCTTTTCATGCAAGGAATGCCTTCATAAACAAGTTCAATCATGCATTTTTAGGTTATTATTTTATCTTCAATAAGTATGGTTGCAAGGCTATTGAGTGCAAGTCTATGATGAATAAAATAAATTTTGAGTATGAATCCTTTTGCTCCCTTGGTTGATTTCAATGTGATATGTCATACCTAGAACAATTTTGGACACATAGAAAGATATTGTAGAAGTGGATTGGCAAAGCAAGAAACTCAGATGACATGCATCATTAAGCAAGACAAGGAGAGTGACTCTTCCAAAAATAGGAAACAAATAATGAGGTTGAAAATTCAATGATTGTTCGAATAACATTTCATGCACAAGGGAAAACAAACCCTTGTGTGATAGACAGTGGATGTTCAAGCCACATGACATTCAACATGATAAGAGAATTTTCATCAGCCTTGTAAAGTGGAATGGTGGATCAGTCAAGTTTGGAGATAATACAATTGCAAGAATTCATGGAAGGAGCACCATAAGTATTGATGGAAGGTCTAAAATAGAAGATGTTGAATATGTAAAAGGTCTCAAGCACAATCTTCTCAGTGTAAGTCAAATGTGTAGCAAAGGATACAATCTTATATTTCATGCACAAGGATGTGAAATTAGAAGAGCAAATACTTGTAAACTGGTGGCACAAGCTAGTAGGACAGAAAATAACTTGTACAACCTAAGTGATGCTAATGGAAGTAATTGTCTTCTAAGAGAAACAAATGAATGTTGGTTGTGGCACAAAAGGATGGGACACATCAACTTTGACAGTCTTGTGAAAATCAGCTCCACACAGGCAATAAGAGACATGCCAAAGATTGCCAAGTCTACAAGCACCTTATGTAAAGAATGCCAGTTTGGGATGCATATGAGGACAAGGTTCAAGACCAAGGAGTAGTCTTCTACAAGGCCATTGGAACTAATTCATATTGATCTGTGTGGTCCTACCAAAACAAAGAGTCTTCAAGGTGAGAGGTATTTTATGTTGCTCATTGATGATTACTCTACGATGACATGGGTTACATTTTTTAAATAAAAATCATAAGCTTTTAGCAGGTTTAAGATTTTCAGCTCCATGGTTGAAAATGAAATAAATTCTAGAATCAAGTGCTTAAGGTCTGATAGAGGTGGTAAGTTGACATCAAATGAGTTTGAGGAATATTGTGAAGAACATGGAATAAGGAGGCACTTCTCTACTACAAGAACCCCTCAACAAAATGGAGTTGTTGAAAGAAAAACTAGGACAATGCAGGAGATGGCAAGAACTATGCTTAATGATGCAAAACTTCCTAACAAATATTGGAAAGAGGCAATTCACACCATAGTCTACATTCTTAATAGAGGAAACTAAGAGTAAATAACTCCAAGACACCTTATGAGTTGTGGAAAGATAGACCTACTTCAATCAAACATTTAAAGGTATTTGGAAGTAAGTGCTACATCAGGAGAGATGATGATAACCTAGGAAAATTTGATTCAACATCACACGAAGGTATCTTCCTTGGTTATTCATCTAAAAGTAAGGCATACAAGTGTTTCAACAATAGGCTACAAAAGGTTGTCGAAACTACAAATGTGAGGGTTGATGAAGATCTACATCCATCCACATTTGTTCAAGAAGAGCATTTCTGAGAGGGATCTACTTGCATAGAAGAAGAGGATGAATTTGAAGAAAAAGAAGAAACACAAATTAAGGCTGGCACCAAGAATCCTGCTAAATATGTTCAAAAAAACCATCAGAAGATCAGATAATTGGAGACACGAATGAAGGAGTACAGACTAGAAGAAGATTTGCAAGGATAAATGAACATGTAAAATTCTCCTTTTTGTCTAAGATAGAACCTAAAACTTTTGCTGATACTAGCAAGGATGAAGGATGGATCAAGGCTATGGAAGAAGAACTCAATCAGACGGAGAAAAATTAGACTTGGGAATCAATTTCAAGACCCACAAACAACAATGTGATAGGCACAAAATGGGTGTTCAAAAATGAACTAAATGAAGAGGGACAAGTTGTTGGAAACAAAGAAAGATTTGTCTACAAGGGTTATACACAAGTAGAGGGTATTGATTTTGTAGAAACCTTTCCTCCTATAGCAAGGCTAGAAGCAATCAGGATGTTTCTTGCATTTGTAGTCCACAAAAATTTTAAGGTTTATCAAATGGATGGCAAGTCAGCTTTCTTGAATGGTGATTTAGAAGAATTTTACATTGAGCAACTTGAGGGATTTCAGCTATCCAAAGATTAGAATTTGGTGTGCAAACTAAGGAAGGCACTATATGGTTTTAAGAAATCTCCTAGGTCTTGGTATGCAAGGTTGGATAAGTATTTACTCCAGCAAGGCTTCAATAAAGGTACAATGGATAGTAACTTATATATCAAAATAGAGAATGAGCACATGTTAATAGTGGTAGTATATGTTGATGATATTATCTTTGGTGGTAATGATGAAATGTGTAAGAAGTTTATAGAAGAGATGCAAAAAGAATTTGAAATGTCAATGATAGGTGAATTGTCATTCTTTCTTGGACTTCAAATCACTTAATCAAACAAAGGTATCTTTATCTCACAAGAAAAGTATGTCAAGGAGATGTTGAAAAAGTTTGGTATGGAAGATTGCAAACCGGTGGGTACACATATGGTAATAGGTTGTCATCTAAGTAAGGATGATGAGTCACCACAGGCTGATTAGACTCTATATAAGTCTATGATTGGTGGCCTATTGTACTTAAAAATGTCAAGGCTTGATATTATGCAAGTTGTTTGTATGGCTGCAAGGTTTCAAGCTAACCCAAAAGAAACACATGTGAAGGCAATCAAAAGAATCTTTAGATACTTGAAGAGCACTCTAGATTATGGAATTTGGTATCAAAAAAGTGATGACTTCTCCTTAATACCATATACTGATGTAGATTACACTGAAAACATTGATGATAAGACAAGCACTAGTGGTGGAGCCTTCTTTTTACGTGACAAATTGGTTTCATGGTTTAGTAAAATATAGGATTCAGTTTACTTGTCAATAGTAGAAGCAGAGTACATAGATGTAATATCTTGTTGTACTTAAGTGTTGTTGATGAAGAAAACATTGAAGGATATCAAGGTAATATATGATGAGCCTATTTTCATCTTATGTGATAATACAAGTGTTGACAACTGAGAGGGGGGGGGGTGAATCAGTTATCTTAATTATTTGACTTTCTTTTCTTCTTTAACAATTAGAGAAATATCAAATCATATCAGCATACATAACAATGGAAGCAGAAATAAACTCAACACACATAACACACTATTTTTGACGTGGAAAACCCTGTTAATGGAAAAACCACGGAGTGATTAACCCAAGATTGTATTCTCTGTTAAAAGAATAAGGTAGTACAAAATGACACTTGTCAATTAGGGCTCACTACCCGAGCACACTGCTCACAAGAGGCTTACTGTCTACAATAGATTATAGAAGTAAACTAGATACTTGAACTGATGAGAAGCATCCACATGTGCTTAGGTTCAATTTTGATTAAGCTCAATACACTGATCTACTGCACTTCATTCTTCCTCTGCCTAAGTACTGATGTTCTGTCACATACCAGACCTTTATTGCTTCTTCCACACTATTTTCTACTTTTCTTCGCACAACACAACTCCCAACTTATATCTTCGCATCCAAATCCATCCGGTATATATATCCGCACCAATGATTTCAACACCTTTCTAGTCAGCATCCGGAATAGTCAATATTTTCCCAAACTCTGATATGTCAGCTGAATCCTTGCTTATCAAGTGATGCGTATCAAAGAGATGCTTATAGAAGTCATCAATCATGTCGGCCAATCATGAATGATACCTTAAGAAACTTGATCATCATCAATATCTCATCCAGATTAAGGTCTGATGCTCTGCCGGTCAATTCTTCCTCAGTCTACTCTGCCAATCAGGAACCCAACACTTAGGTGTTCATATCTTTTCACTCTTACATCACCGGAGACTCAATCTCTGGAATATATTAGTCAAGGTACTCCACTTGACTTCCCCAAGTCTGCGCTTTACTAAGATACTTCCTCTGAGAGATCTGAACTTGACTGTCAGACCTTGCTACATACTCTGTTCTTGCTTACTGGACCAAGATACACCTCAGTCTATCTTCTGGTATGGTCATATCATGTCCTGCGGATGTGTGGGATGGACTTTGTTGCCATCAACGACAACACTCATGAAGCCATATAGTGTCTCTTGCCAACAACAAGTGCCACCAATATTTCAAAGAATATAGTAATGCATATAAATCCTCTTTTTGATCCTCTATCTTAATAATCTCATGCATATAAATCTTTTTTTTTGTTTTTTATATTGGAATCTTATAAAATTACATGGAATCTTGGAATCATTAAGCTATTCAACTCCACCCTATTGTGATTGTAGAATGCCACTTGGCATGATTAAATACATAACTATAACAAATGTGATACACATGACTTCATGGCTTTGCCTGTATTTTATGTTATTTCATGATTGCATGGTTTAAAAATTTGGATTTATATATTATTACTTTTATTTTTTTCCATCTTGAAAATAAACATTTTCTCCATTTTTCAAATGTGGAAATTTAAATAACTTGAAATAATTCATAATACAGTAGCTCTTAAATCTATAATTATAGTAGCATGTTGTAATTACATATTTTCTTTATGAATGATATACTCAAGGTTCACAATATTTTGTTCTATTCAATTAGACACTTTGTAGTGTAATAACTTTCCAAGTTGAAGGTACCTTGGATATCTTCATAACTAGAAAGTAACTTGTATTAGGAGGTTTCATGCTCAAAAATTAGCATTGCGAAGATAATATATATAATTTTGGTCTTTCTATTCTCTATATATTTGTGTATATAGTATTATTTTCTCTTGTAGTTTCCTTGGACAACTATAAGCCAATATGGGCTCCAACATACAATTTGTTTGACCAATCATTTTGTGACTCCCCAGCAAAAGTTAGACTAAATATGCTAGTAAACCTTACCACTTATGCCATCTCAACTACCCCATTCTACTTATGTGGGGATTCTCAAGTCACTAAGAAACAATGCAATGACCATGCAAGCTTGTTGCCATGGTTCTAGTGGTGAATAATCAGTCATAACAACAATAAAAACTTTTCACCTAAGTTAAGGGTAAGCATCCACAAGAAGTCGCCAATGAAATAGAAATAAAGTATAAAGATGAAGACCAAGGACCAAGGCATTATAAAAAATCATGATAACTATAACTTAGAAGCTTTCCAAAGGCACACAATATAGAAAATTAACATAGAGGAATAGGATTAACATAAAAAGGTATAATTGATATAGCTCAACAAAGATAGAGTAAATCCTCAACTTGAATTTTCTTAGATCATTTATTAATAAATGACGTTGCAGAACACTACAAAGAGTCATTTTTGGTGCATGCAAGAATATATGTCAACACTTACAAGTGTGAGTAAGGAATCATTCACAAAGTGCTCATTGATAACCTGGTGGGATGTGGAGGGAAGATAAATTCACTTTATCAAAGGTCCTATGATGTTGTATTGATAACAAGTTAACAAAAGGATTTTGCAACTAACACATAAGGTGATGTGGCACACAAATAACCTTTCTTTATGGATTTGAAGAGCCCAAATCTATTAGATAATTTTTTATTAATGGATGGGTAGGTCAAAACATTAGAGAAAAGGGTTTGAACAATAGCCAAAAAAAATCCTGAAACCTAATAGCTTTAAGCATAACCAAGATAAAAGGACATTGTATGTGATCATATGCTTTCTCAATGTCCAACTTGAGCAAAAGAATGGGTTGTCAAGATGCTTAAGCCCATTCCATGCCTTACCAAATAACAATGGTGTTACCCAAAATATAAAAAACCCTAGATGAATCTCATCTATTTTAGACACAATGGATGACAAAAGCTGGCACATGGGTAAAGCAAAGTATTTGGCCAAAATCTTATAAGAAACATTGAGAATTGTGATAGGTGAAGTTAGTTGGTGATAATCTCTTGATCTTTAGCTTTGGGGATGAATTTGATGTTACTTCAATTAATGATGTTTCTCAAGTGTTTATTACAAAGAGCCCCTGGGTGGACTTGAAGAAGATTTGGACTAGTGATGTTCCACGTAACCTTGAAAAAATCATAAGGAAAGACATCAAGGAAAGGAAATTTCTCATTATCCATATACATAAGAGTCGAGTGGAGCTCATCCAAGTTGGTGATGAGTCATAAGCAACTCAAGTAGAGTGGTTCAACTTAGTAGGAACAATATCTTAAGATTGTGATAAAGCTTGAACCAGCTCAATGACCTCTTTCTATGCTTGAAAAAACTAACTTGTATTGTCCCAAAAAAGTCTTGCATATTTTTGAGAGAACTATATTTCTCCCATGAGAAGATTCGATAGCTTGATTTGTGTTCTATCTTGTTTGATGCATATAACTTTAAAATGCTTCAGAAGCTCTATCCCCAACTTTGTGCCAATAAAGGAAAGTTTTAATGTGAATGCATTTGGGTCCATGGCATTCAAAAATCCTGTGCTTGTGCTTTAGTTGAGTAGCCAAATTTTTTTTTTAATACCTACTTTTGGTATTATTGCAAATAGAGTGTTATAATGATAAACTTGTCATGTTTTTTGCCTAAGTTGGTCCCTTAACTTTGCGCCCATCACTCTAAAGAGGCTTATCCTCACCATATATAATATGACCAATTTGAATCTTTATGGATCCTACCCTCTTGGACTAGACTATGAGTGCATATATTTCCTAAAGACTAATTCAAATTCACAATTTGCATATGCTTTTGAAATTGATAAGTATAGAACTAGTAGACATGATTTTTCCACAATCCATGAAGATTTATGTAGAGAGCTTTTGGATTCAACTATGTATTAATCTTTTGTATCAATATTTCATATCATCATTAAAAGGAGGAAAAAAAAGAATAAATCTAGCTCTATAATCGTGATTCCAATTGTTGAACACATCATACAACAAAAAAAATCTTTACAACTATAACAAATTGATGGAAAAACTAAACCCTTACAACCCTCTTCAATTTATCATTTACATTTAATATGTCAACTCTATAATCTTGATTCCAATTGTTGAACACATCATACAACAATTTTTTTTTCAACTATAGCAAATTGATGGAAACACTAAACCCTTACATGTGAAAAATCTATTGCAGCTACTGATTATTAATTTCCTATCTTATAAGATTATTTGGCTGCCAAAAAATTAATTAATTTACAGCAAATATTAAATAATAACACAGCTGCAACTTCACGGAAAAATCACGGAGATAGAAAAATAAAATCAACACAATGTTTTGGACAAATTGTCCCTGGAAAAACCCCGAAGGGAAAACCAGTCAGCAGATATGAATTTTATTCAACTACAGGAAATCAAGAGATACAAAATTGCTTGCCTCTTACTAGCAGAGCTCTGGAAATTTCTTTCCTGTAAATTCCCTTCCCTCAATTGTTCCTGCTGAAATTGCTCCGGCAATATTTTCCTTCTCCGGCAATTCCACTGCTCTCCAACGCTATCACTGCGCCCTTTGCTTTCACTGCAAATCAATTTGCTATCACCGCAAATTTATTTATTTGCTATCGCTGCAAATACTTCTCGGATCTGTGTTTTCCAAATGCCTATTGATCCTCTTTTATAATCCCCTCATTGGAAACCAATGGCCATGATTTAATTTTAATCAATGGCTAGGATTAATTAGACTCTAAACCCTAATATCTAGAAGTCTCTCCAGAAATCAATTATCTAGGTATGGAGATAATTATTCCAGCTGTGTTTCCAGCCTCGTAATCTCCACCCGAGACTAGAACACCTGTCCAAGCTACACAAAAATTAACACTCCCTCTTAGCGAGGAAGGTGTTCTGCATAACACCCAACTTACCTCTGAAGAAGATGAATTTTGCCTTCCCCAATGCCTTTGTCAAAATGTCTGCTACCTGCTGATCTGTAGGTATATACTGTAGCTGAACAACCCTCCGCTGTACACAATCCCTGATGAAATGATATCTGATGTCTATATGTTTAGACCTATCATGAAACACTGGATTCTCAGATAATCTGATGCAACTCTGATTATCACAGTGTATCACTGTAGTCTCAACCCTCTGACCAAACAAGGCTACTAGCAACTTCCAAAGCCATATAGCCTCACACGTTGCCATGCTAGCTGCTATGTATTCTGCTTCCGCAGAACTCAGAGCCACAGACTTTTGCTTCCTGCTGTACCAAGAGACAACTCCTGATCCCAAACTAAAGCAGCACCCTGAAGTGCTTTTCCTGTCCACTGCACTACCTGCCCAATCTGCATCAGTATAGCCTATCAACTTGATACCATCACCTCGAGCATATCTGATCCCATACTCAATTGTACCACGCAAATACCGCAACACATGCTTTGCCGCTATCCAATGCACTCTCTTCGGCTCAACCATGAACTGACTAAGAGAGTTTACTGCAAAGGATATATCTAGCCTAGTGTTGACCAAATACATGAGAGATCCAATCAACATCCTGTATAAGGTGGGGTCTACATCCTTTTCCTTGGATGTGTCTACCTTCTTCCAATTCGTGATCATAGGTGTAGACATGGCTCTGCAATCTTGCATCTCAAACCTCTTCAAGATTTCAATGCAGTATTTCCCTTGTCCAAGGAAAATCTCTCCATCTGTCTGCCACACTTCCATGCCTAGAAAGTAGTGCATAAGCCCCAAATCCTTCATCTCGAACTCTGCTGCAAGGTCCCTCTTGCACTCCTCTATAAGCCCCAGTGAACCTGTTAAAAACAAGTCGTCCACATATAGAACAAGAATAAGAATTTCACCCCCAACCACCAAGTAGTAGAGGTTAGCATCTACCTCACTCTTCACAAAGCCTATTCCCTGCAAGTATCTATCAATGCGCTCATACCACGCCCTGGGAGCCTGCTTGAGTCCATACAAAGCTTTCTTCAATCTGCACACGTGGGTTTCGCTGTTGTGTGCTACAAAGCCCTCTGGTTGTTCTATGTATACCTCTTCTAACAATTCACCATTAAGAAATGCCGTCTTGACATCCATTTGATGGATCTGCCATCCCATATGCGCTACAAGTGAGATTACGGCTCGTATAGAAGTATACCTGGCCACTGGAGCGAATGTCTCCTCATAGTCTATTCCCTCCTTTTGAGAGAACCCCTTGGCCACGAACCTTGCCTTGTATTTTTCGATGCTACCATCTGCACCATGCTTAATCTTATAGATCCAACGTGATCCAACCACTGCCCTATCTGTCGGTCTAGGCACAACCTCCCACACATCATTCTGCATTATTGAGGTATATTCCTCAACCATCGCATCTTGCCACACCTGTTGCTGTGCAGCCTCTTGATAGCTAGAAGGCTCACTATCTACCAACTGACTAACCAATGCCACATAGTCATTATACCTAACTGGTTGTTTTCGCTGTCTATTACTCGTCCTAGGAGCTCCCACAAACTCCTGAGTATCCTTATGTGTCTGTTGAACCTCACGGTTCCTCCTGTCAACTATAGAGGATGAAATATCAAACTCCATATCTTCTTGATGCATCTCTTGGATTTGCTGTATCTGTTTCTCCATACTCTGCGAACTCTCAGCACCTGAGCCTGTGCTTGTACTAGTAACTGTACTCGTGCTTCGCTGCCCCTGTTCTGGTTGAACAATCCTTGGAGCTTCTGTTGGCTGCTCATTCTGATCATCTGCTGGCAAATCTCTGGATCTCCTATATGCCTTGTCCTCCATGAATTTGACATCATGCCTGACTATAATCCTCTTGGTCCCTGGAATAAATATCCGATATGCCTTTGAAGTCTCGCTGTACCCCACAAAGTACCCTCTCTCTGCAGTCTGATCTAACTTGGAACGTGTAGCCCTTGGAATGTGACAAAATGCCAAACTCCCAAATATCCTAAAGTGACTAACATCTGGCTTCTTCCCTGAGAATGCCTCCTCTGGTGTCATCTTGCCCAATACCTTATGTGGAACCCTGTTCTGTATGTATACTGCTGTACTGCATGCCTCTGCCCATAAGTATCGTGGCATATCTTGGTCATACAACATAGCCCTTGCTGCCTCCGATATAGAACGATTCTTCCTCTCAGCAACCCCATTCTGCTGCGGGTTGTAAGGAATGGTCCACTCTCTCTTGATTCCTTCCCTGGTATAGAACTCCTGGAACTCTTTCCCTTTGTACTCGCCTCCATTGTCTGACCGAAGAACCTTTACCTTCTTGCCTGTCGAATTTTCCACAAGAGCTTTGAACTCCTGGAAGTGACTGAAGACCTCATTCTTGGTCTTCAAGAAGTATATCCAGGTCTTCCTGGAGAAATCATCAATAAAAGTAACAAAGTACTCATATCCTCTGAGAGACTTCGTTGACATTGGTCCACATATATCTGAATGTACTAGATCAAGAACCCCCTTGGATCTGGTGTCACTCCTTGGAAAAGATGTTTTTACAAACTTCCCCAATACACATCCCTTACATACATCATCATGCTCTGTGCTCACGTCTGGAACACCTGTCACTGTCTCACGAAGCAATTTAAGTGCTCCATGATGTATATGGCCCATCCTTCTATGCCATAGCTCTCCTTGATCTCTAGGATTACTGCTGCTCACTAGTGCCTTAGGAGTATCAAACTGCAACCTATAAAGTCGGCCGCTCCTAACTCCAATAGCTATGGGTGATTTCTAATCCTTATGCTTGATTAAAACATGCGCCCCTCTAAAGAGTACATTGTAGCCTTTATCCTGAAGGACAGATACGGAAATTAGATTCATGCCCAAGCCTGGCACATACAACACATCATGAATGGAAATAGGCTTGCCATTCTCCCTCTGAAATAGAATAGTCCCTCTCCCAACTGGATTGCACTTGGACTTGTTCCCCATCTGAATCTGGAATCTGATGTCCTCCTCCTTGTATCTGGAGAAGTACTCCCTAACTCCTGTCATATGAAATGACGCCCCACTGTCTATATACCAAACACCCTGTGAGGTTGAGCTAGTCAGGCAAGCTATGAGTGCAAACTCATCCTCCATTCTACTAGAAAGCTCATCTACACTTGCTGAAGCTGCCGTCTGCTTCTTGCCCTTCTTTTCATTTTTCTTCCTTTGTGGGCAATCGCTGACATAGTGGCCGAATTCGTGACAGCCATAGCATTTGATCTTAGATAAGTCCTTCTTCTTCTCACTTTTTGAATTTGATCCTTTGCCAGACCCCTTCTTCGCTTTCCCTTTTCCTGCTAGGGCAACGTTTTCCTGTTCCACCTCACTTTTCTGACTATTACTGCTGGTTCCATTGACAAGACTTAGTCTAAGCTCCTCCTGAGTGAAGTCACTCCATAGTCGATCCCAACTCGGTAAGGTGTCTCGTCCATTAATAACTTGAACAAAGACATCCCACTGCTTAGTAAACCCATTCAGGGCTATTCGTACTAGCTCATCATCCTTTGGTTTGTCTCCAACAGCTGCCAATTCATCCTTGACAAGTCTAAGTCTGGTGAGGTAACTTGTGACGTCTTCTCCCTTATTCATCCGGGTATTCCTTAACTTTTCTCTGAGAATCAGCTTTCGGTTAAGGGTAGCATTCTGGTACAGATTCATAATGGCATCCCACATCGTCTTTGCTGTATCTAACTCTGTAATATGCGGAACAATATGATCCTTAACACCGTCAAGAATCAGCCTCCTTGCCTTGGCATCTTCCTTCTTATATGCTACGAGCTGTGTTGCGTCTGTAGGTACAGGTACAACAGTGGTCACATAATCCTTGATACCATTCTCTTCCAGCAATAAAGAAATTCTGGCTTTCCAGACACCAAAATTTGAGGCTCCATCCAATCTGTCCTGATCTCTTAAACCTGCTGAGGCCATCTCAAAAGAAAATAATAATTTGAAGAGGTCAAACTGGGTTTTATAAACCCTAGATTATTTTTCCTTTCTCCCTGTGCCTGTTCTGCACTCAGATCTGCTCTGATACCATGTGAAAAATCTATTGCAGCTACTGATTATTAATTTCCTATCTTATAAGATTATTTGGCTGCCGAAAAATTAATTAATTTACAGCAAATATTAAATAATAACACAGCTGCAACTTCACGGAAAAATCACGGAGATAGAAAAATAAAATCAACACAATGTTTTGGACAAATTGTCCCTGGAAAAACCCCGAAGGGAAAACCAGTCAGCAGATATGAATTTTATTCAACTACAGGAAATCAAGAGATACAAAATTGCTTGCCTCTTACTGGCAGAGCTCTGGAAATTTCTTTCCTGTAAATTCCCTTCCCTCAATTGTTCCTGCTGAAATTGCTCCGGCAATATTTTCCTTCTCCGGCAATTCCACTGCTCTCCAACGCTATCACTGCGCCCTTTGCTTTCACTGCAAATCAATTTGCTATCACCGCAAATTTATTTATTTGCTATCGCTGCAAATACTTCTCGGATCTGTGTTTTCCAAATGCCTATTGATCCTCTTTTATAATCCCCTCATTGGAAACCAATGGCCATGATTTAATTTTAATCAATGGCTAGGATTAATTAGACTCTAAACCCTAATATCTAGAAGTCTCTCGAGAAATCAATTATCTAGGTATGGAGATAATTATTCCAGCTGTGTTTCCAGCCTCGTAATCTCCACCCGAGACTAGAACACCTGTCCAAGCTACACAAAAATTAATATTACAATCATTTACATTTAATATGTCAATTCATAATTAATTTAGAAAGACATTGGATTCATGGGGGCCTCTTTCCAACCGTAGGGAAAGGCTTAGGCGCCCGGGAATGACTGTAACTAAGGTCTTACATACGCGGCATTTAGCGTATAACGTTCGTCAGTGTGAACCAACAAATTTTGTTGACCACGGTGTGTCGGTGTAACGTTAAGCCCTTTGCGTGGGCAATGAGACTTCCTTTAAGATTCTTTTTTCCCTCGAAAGATTTCCAAACGACTAACTCGCCATGCATTTTCTCGTAGACTCCTTAAATATCGGGCCTTGTTATTTCTTGCAGATTATTTTATTTATTAATAAGAATCTTTGGAGAACCGTGTTGCCATTTTCACTGCACCAGCTAAATTATATGGAAGTTTTGAATGTACACGATTTATGCTCTTTCTTTGGGAATACTTGAAAAGTTCCTAGAAAGAAGCCTTTATTTTCCGTTGGTTTAATCGTATCATCCCAATTTTTTATGCCTAAGACGACAATTGCTATATTCACAATAAATTTGACTCTTAATGGCCTCTTTCTCTTCATCTATGTCACTCTATTTAAATATTGATTACAATAGTAATTTCACTTGTTTACAATTTAAAATGTTAAATATTTGTCTTAATTTTATTGGACAAAATTAACTTTTAACATTTGAAGTGGATGATATTTAAAAATAATCCATCTATAGAAAACATGAAATAGAAGAGAATGCCTTTCAAGAGATTGACACCGGAGCCTTCCTCTCCTCCTCTTACTAATGATGATCCAACTTTTCATCGCTATGATGTGTTTATCAATCATCGAGGTCCAGATGTGAAAAAAACTCTGGCCAGCTCCTCTACCGGTTTCTACAATATTCAAAATTAAAGTCACATCTTGAAGACATTTACTGTATATAACTAAAAGAAATTATTTATTCAAAATTAAAGTCACATCTTGAAGATATTTACTGTATATAACTAAAAGAAATTATTTCTTTCGTTTCAAAGTCACTTTTCCTGTCCTCTTAAGGGCCCCAACGTTCACATATTTATCGTTAAATAAAATCCAATCTGACTTTTAGTGAGAGTAGGTGAGCTTTGTCTCTACGCGTTTCCCATGTCTCTTTCCGTCCTTGTTTCCGCGAACTAACCTGCCTGCAACATCTATGACATTATAGATGTTCTCATTCTGATTTCCCTCTTCTATACAAATCAGGCTACCTCAACGCCGTCTTAGATTCAAATTTCCGAGTCCCCTTATTTCATCCATGGCATCTTCTCCCTCATCTCATAAATGAAATGAGGTGTATCATGCTTTCTCTGCAGTACTTAAACCAAACATAACGAGGAAGGCAGATGAAGCTGTAAGATTATATGATGTGTTCATCAACAACAGAGGTCCAGATGTCGGACAAACTCTGGCCCTTGAGCTTTACGAATCTCTTAAGAAGTTGGGAATACGCTCGTTTCTTTATTTCGAAGAGATAGAACTTGGGTTTTCGTTTCCATCTTGTATTGAGACCGCCATCAGATCTGCTAGTGTTCACATACCTATCTTCTCCAAAAGATATGCAGAGTCTGTCTGGTGTTTGGAGGAACTGGCTCTCATATTGCAGACTAAAGCCAAGATTATTCCCATGTTTTATGGGGTCAAGCCTTCGGATTTACGCCACGTAGAAAAGGGCGTGTACGGCCAGACATTCGTGAAATACGAAGAAAAGAGAAGGTACTTAGATAGGCTTCTGGAGTGGAAGGAAGCCCTTCGCGGAGCATCATGCATCTCAGGCTGGGAAATCAACGACTGGAGGTAAGTTTCTATGTGTTTTTATTTTAATTACAATTACAATAGAGGTGGAATTGAAGAGCTGAAAGATTCCAAGATTCTGTATAATTTATAAGATTCCAATCTAAAAACCAAAAAAAGAAAATTAAAAGATATATTTTTTAAATATAAATATACTAGTTGATACATCTATGTATATCTTTTCATACATCAAAATTTGTTAATTTTAGTGAGCAAAATTACAAACTTTTTAAATTATTATTAGTTTTTCTATTAGTTAAATAATTAATTCTTATCATTTTCTTTTTAAATTAAACTTATTTTCTTAAAAGTAAATATGTAAATTTTTTAATTTGAAAATTGTATCAATATTTAGGATTAAATTTTGTAATCTTTCCTTATTTTAATACAATGTAATATTGATTATTTTCCTTATGTTCCATCCTAGTTTAGTGGGTGTTTAGAATATTGTCTTTTTCAATATAACAAATCAAAATGGTAAAGCTTAACTAGCCGTTGTAACTGCCGGCTGGTCAAAACTCTGATTGACTGAACATGTCCTAGTAAATCAATCGACAAATTAATTGATTGAATAGGTAGAAGGGGTTGCAATGAAGATGTTGACTGCAAAAGTTGGCAGGAAAGGATGTTGAAAAAACCATAAGTAGTCAGCACGACAATGTGTCAGCTGTTTATAGTGGGCAAATCAAAATTATGTTACAATTTAGTAATTTAATTTTATATATTTAGTTAATTTTTAGTCAATTATGTTTAAAGAATTTATTATATATAAATATGAATGATTTAAATATTTGTAATTATATATTTTTCATATTGTTCAAGGAAAATATTTTGTGTTTTTAATATTCTCACAAATTTATCAATCATTTAAAAATGTATAGGACTTCAAATTTTATAGAATGTTGATTAATTAAAGAAATTAATATTACTAAGTTATTAGCATTTTGGGATTTATAGTATTTACCTAATTTAAGATTAATTGACAAATTTAATTACATAAATTAAATTTATCAAATTAATTTGTTATGTATGATAAAATTTAGATAAATTATTCATTTTGGGTGTAGTTAAGTGATTCAAATTTCTAAATATATAATTTGCAAATTCAATCTAGAGAACTTTGACAATTTCATATCTATTTTATTTTATGTTTAAAACTTCTACACAAAAATATTATATATATGTCAAATATTAAAAAAATAAAACAAATTAAATATTTAAAATTTAATGTTTAAAACTTCTACACAAAAATATTATATATATGTCAAATATTGGTAAATTAAAACAACTAAAATATTTAAAATTAAAAAAAATTCTAACAAACAAGATAAAAAATGTTATAACATATATTATTTCAATCTTTATTTATATTAAAATTTTCTAATAAAAAATAAATTCTATTCTTACAATATTTATATAACTTATTTTAATTGATCCTTTCTACAAATTGCTTGATTTTACTCAACAAAATTGATCTCTTATCGAATTCTGTTTTCCCTTGAAAAGTGCGGCCGACTCCAAACAAATAGTGTTAACTGTGCAAAAGGAAATGCAAAAGATATATCCAGTGGAGCTCTCAAATTCAATGTCATCTTCTTCCTCATCTCACACACCAATTGTGGAACACAGTGCTGTCTTTGGACTAGGCCCTCAGCATTCCAGATTGTTTGATGTGTTCATTAATCACAGAGGGCCAGATGTCAAAGAAACTCTGGTTCTTCCGCTTTATAAATCACTTGAGAAGTTGGGATTAAGGGTGTTTCTTGATTCCGAAGAGATGGAACTTGGAGATTTCTTTCCATTTACTATTGCTACAGCCATCAGGTCTGCTAGAGTTCACATTGTTATCTTCTCCAAAAGATTTGCAGAGTCCCCTTGGTGTTTAGATGAGTTGGTTTTCATGTTGAGTACTGAAGCCATAATTATTCCCCTGTATAACGAAGTGTCGCCCTCGAATCTCCGCTACATAGAAAAGGGAATGTACGCCAAGGCATTCACCAAATACGAAGAAAGGGGAACGTACTTAGGGAGGCTTGATGAGTGGAAGGAAGCCCTTCGCTCAGCTTCATTAATCGCAGGCTGTGAAATCAACGACTTGAGGTAAGATTTCTATGTTTTCATTCTAATTGATACTTCTACTTACTTTATGTTTTCATACATCAAAATTTGTTGATTTTAGTCAGTAAAATTGATCTCTTATCAAATCCACTTTTCCCTTGCAAAGTGACTTTAACTGTGAACGAGTAGTGTCTGCTGTGCAAAAACAATTACGGAGGACAGAATTTTTGTATGTTGCCAAATATCCAGTGGGACTTTCCGAGCATGTAGAAAAACTTGAAAGTGGGTGCCTTCGTGAACGTCTACAAGATTTTGAAAGCCCGTTCGGGGTGAATGAAAAAGGCAAAGGGAAGGCTCAGATTGTTGGCATCTATGGAATGGGTGGAGCGGGGAAGACAACTCTCTCCAAAGAGTTGTTTAATAGATACCGTTCCAAATACAATCGAGCAAGCTTTTTGGCTGATGTGAGAGAAGCGTCTGCCAGAGGTGAATTACCTTCGCTGCAACTTAGGCTCCTCAAAGATCTCTTCGACGAAGATCATTCCAGCTTTACAAGTAAGATGAAGGAATAAGCTGTCTAAGATATGCCTTTGGTCGAACTAGAAGGGATTGGCGATTCCTTATTGTTTTAGATGACATTGATCGCGTGGAGCAGTTAGATGCTCTGTTGGATCTAGATAGCATGAATTCTGGATGTTTGGTAATTGTCACCACACGTGATGTGCAAGCTCTACAAGACGCCAACATTGCTGATGGTTATGAGATGAAGGAAATGGGTGTAGGACATAGCAGAGAACTCTTTTGTTGGCAAGCGTGTAGGCAAGCACATCCACCCATTGGTTACGAAGATTTGGTTCACAGTTTTGTCGAAGAGAGTGGATTTTTACCTCTGTCTCTTCAACTCTTTGGCGGGCTTGTTCGTGATGAAGCTGATATAGGCAAGTGGCATTTT